>CM019063.1:432744976-433954214 GCA_009667805.1 Leptobrachium leishanense
ATCCACACTACTGTACAGTAAGGTCCATATATATTTGGACACAGGCACAATTTTCATACTTTTGGCTCCATATGCCACCAGAATAAAATTAAAATGAAACAATCCGTATGAATTTGAAGCACAGACTTTCAGCTTTAATTCAAGGGGTTGAACATAAATAGCAAGTACAAATTTTAGGAACTACATCCAAGAGTGCTTTTTCCAGAACTGGTCTTGCTTTTTAGATGTTTTTTGGCAAAGTCTAAGTGGCTTTTCTAGTCTTCAGGCTTATGAATGTTTTGCACCTTGTGGTGAACCTTCTGTATTTGCTCTTTTGAAGTCTTGTCTTGATTGCATACAGAATGCAGGGGAAATCCCCAAAACACATAAAAAAACACACATAAGTCCATTTGTTTTCAAATATGGCATTCATTCCAACGCGCTGCGTAGAATCCTTAGCAGCAATTGGCATATCTTGAGACGTATACCCTATAGTACCGGAATTTCAGTCACCACAATTAATTCAAGTTAGTGTACCATGTGATGTGATTTAACTTTGCGTGTGCTAGGGTCACAATGCTCAGGGTGCAGTACTGCTTTTGGCCATAGGGGGCGTCTGGGGAGCGACATGACAATGTCCTACGTCAGAGGTCGATCTCTTAAAGAATCTCTACTAAGAGCGGAGTTTTCCGGTAAAAAAGATATTGGGGAATTTTTTGGTAAACCTAAGAACAGCACGTTCCCTTGTATAAATTGCTCCTGCTGCAATGCGATTATATGGGACGACACTTGTGTACACCCCCATTCAGGTTTATATAATCAAACGCTCCCTTAAAACGTTCCTATTTAGGGAAGCCTACCACCCGACTCACTGATGCAACCATCAATCACTCTCACCTTACAGTCCTCTCCTCCTGTTTCCAACCCCAACCCTCCCAGATTGTGAGTTCCTACGGGAATAGGGCCATCATCTCCTCCTGTACTGTTTGTCAAATGTTGTTCAATGTATTGTAACCCTGTCTATACTGTGCCTATTGTACAGCGCCGGCGCTTTATAAATAAAAAAGAATAATAATAATAATAATATAATGACTATTTTAGTCTGAATGATAAGAAGTATGTAAAGTTGTACATTAAATGTATGGTCGATATACTGGGAATTTGCTTTTAATTGTATTTTCATCCCTAATGGTGTAAGAACTAAAAGCTCATTGACAGGTGAAACTGATGATTGTATAAACCAATTACTAATGTCATTGATTTGTAATACTATTTATATGTTGCAAGCAGACCTTCACTTTAGACTTGACAAAGATCCGTAAGGGTTAAAACGTTGTCTCCTGGTTGAGGAATAAATCCACATTATAATATGGAAGAGTGTTGGAGTTACTAATTATTTCTTGAATAGTTCTCTTGATTGTAGAGTTTGACAATGTTACATCCACCTCCCGGAGAGTGTCCTGCACTTGTCTGGATGTTTTGAATAGGTTTTTCTTTATCATAGAGAGGATCCTGCGATCATCCACCACTGTTGTCTTCCATGGACATCCAGGACTTTTTATGTAGCTGAGCTCACCAGTGCATTCTTCTTTCCTCAGACTGTACCAAACTATTGATTTGGGCTGGCTGTCCACTGGCACCGTATTTTTGCAATGGTGCGATCATCCGATATCGTCTGAAGTCATCCGACCGATCCTACAACATGCAGGTGAATCAGCCCTTTTCCACTGCATCTGAGCACCATTGGAAAATTTCAGACAATTTTTTGCAACTACAACAGACTAGTGATCTTTCCAAATTATTTGGAATTATTGGACGATGCTGGGACAACCTGGTACAAGTTTACATGAAAAATCTGAATTGTACAGTTAAACCACTGTGCTGTGGCAGGGAAATTGCCCATATTTATTTTTTCATTTTTTATTCAACCATTTATTTTTTTAATTCTCAGCAAAAAGTGTTTTTATTTATTGATTTTTTTTTTAGAATTTTATAGGTATTTTTCTGGGCGGTTTTGGGCGAAATTTTGGGTACCATTTTTTTTTCTTCGCGAGCCGGGTGCATTTAGCGTTGCTGTCCCTGGTGCTGAAACCTACTTCAGCATCAGGGACAGTGGTTAACCCCCCCCCCCCTGCAGAATGGCGATTTTTTTTCTTTTCTCACTGCTTTGGCTGAGCTCGACGGGGGTTGTCCTTAAGTTTCAGGACCAAAGACAGTTTTTGTTTCTCCCCACAGCGGGGCTTTTTGTTTTTTTTCATTTGTCGGCCTGTCCATTGGCCGAACTGGGTCATCCACAGTGGCTTCCAGGGGATGACCCTAATCGGCCGTTGGTGTTGTCCGTAGTCGGGGGACCAAATCGGTCGCCTGACTACGGTGTCAGTGGACGGCCAGCCTTGGCCACTCTTAATGTTGCTGCTATCGCTCTGATGGATTTTTTTGTTTTTGAAGCCTTACAATGGCCTGTTTCACTTGCATGGACAGCTCCTCTGAACGCATGATGTAGGTTCACAACAATAGATTCCAAATACAAATACCACACTTATAATCAACTCCAGACCTTTTATCTGCTTAATTGATGAAGGAGTAGCCCACTCCTGGCCATTAAACAGGTTTTGATTTAATTGTCCAATTACTTTTGGTCCCTTGAAAAAGTGGGGATGGCTTACTCAAAAGAGCTGTAATTCCTAAACCATGTTATAAAGGTGTGAGAACAGACTTGACATGTACAATCTACCTAGAAAATATTGCAGACCAAGTACACCTCTCCATGGCAATGGTGTTTCCTAATGCCAGTGATCTCTTTCAGCAGAATAATATATATATGTTTGTTTTTGCTGATTTGTTGTTAACCTAAATTACAGGATTATTTCATTCCAATAATGGAATATAGTTTCACCTAAAAAAGGTTATAATTATGGAATGAGCTCATAGGCTTCTCTAAAGTAATGTGTATTCAGAGACTTCTTGAAGGACTGGAGAGACAGGGAGAGTCTAATGTTTCAAAGGTGAGGGAGTTCCATAAAAAGGGGGTAGCTCGGGAGAAGTCCTGAAGGCCAGAGTTCGGGGTGCGAGTACGAGGAGATGATAACATCAGATCATTGGCCGAGCAAAGTGGATGAGATGAGACATACCTGCTAATAAGGGAGGAGATGAAGGCAGGGACGTTATGGAGAGTTTTGTATGTGAGCTCCAATATTTTGAAATGGATTCTGAACTAAACAGGGAGCCAGTGTAGAGATTGACACAGGGGCGGAGTATGAAAGGTTTGGGAGGTGAGGTGGATGAGCCTGGCACAAGCATTCATTACAGACTGCAGAGGGAGAATCTGGGATCTCTTAAGGCCAGTGAGAAGGAGGTTACAGAAGTCAAGGCAGGAGATAATAAGAGCTTGGATGAGCATTTTAGTAGAGTCATCAAGAAAGGGGTGGACGCGTGCAATGTTTTTTAGGTGGAAGTAACAAGATTTGTTTTGCGACTGAATGTGAGGAGTGAAGAAGAGATCAGAGTCGAAGAGGACACCAAGGCAACGAGCCTGTGAGTTAGAAGTAATGGTGGCACTATTCACCTGAAGGGAAATGGGTGCAAGAATGTTGGCTGTAGAGGGAGGGAAGACGATAAGTTCAGTTTTATAGAGGTTGAGCTTTAGGAAACAGAAGGTCATCCGGTGGGAGAAAGCCATGTCAACGTCAGCTACAGTGCTTATTACCACTATTGCCACCCATGTGATGTATAAGGATGCTCTGCCACCACCCGCAACTTGTTTTACAGGCACTTTATGTTCAAATCCTCCCTATCCTTGATTATGAGGCATAAGTAAGGTTTTAACAGATTAGAAAATAAAACGATTAAAGAGTGAAAAACTCTTTCAATTTTGATCTTTCACTAGTTTAGATGACTGTGATTATTTAAATTAGATTTTTCAATTGTTGTTTGGTTTAACTGTTTTATTGAGAAAGTAATTTAATGATTCTAAAAGTGATTAGTAATTTCTGTGATTTCAGCTTGAGAAAGGCTGCTCTAGCAGACTAAACATTCTGCGTATTCTAATAAAAGTTTTTTGTATTTAGTGCTTTGCCCTCGCTTGCTTACTTCCTCTCTCTGACTTCTGTGTGCAGTGAAAAAAAAATACATGAAATGTATATAACATTTGATAACAAAAATCTTTTGTGTATGTGTCACAAAAGTATCTTTGTACATTAATTTGAATAAAAAAGTTAAGATCGTATATAAACACACTTGAAATTAAATTAAAACCATCAAATAAATAATTTTTATTTTTAATTCACAATATTTGGCAATAAATGTCAACTTTTAGTACTATTATTCCCAATTCTTATATCTCAAATTCATCTTTGTTATTTGACAAATCTCATATTTACAGGGTAAGTTGTCATTTTTATGGACCTCATTCACCTCCTGTAGTATTCTATTTCATACTAAATGATGTCTTGAATGTAGTAATATCACACTTGCAATTACTTCTATTCGATCCAGCACACACTTAGAATCATAGTTGTGCACACAGGGTGTGTCTGGTGTGCCCAGGCACACCCTAATGATGGGAAAGGGTTCCTCTTTGACCCCCTACATAGATATTTTGGAATGTCATTAGCTGGTTCATGAAAAATTACATGAATATTGACTATATCGCCGCATAAACTTTGGTTATTCCCAACTAAAAGTAACTGCTCTGCAGAAAATTATCCAAGCACAGATATTAATAAATATTCCATGTGTGCAAACCCTAATGAAATGGGCTTCACAAGCCATTGCTTCTAATAATACCAAAAATGTATGCATACCTAATCCCATACAGCAGAATCTTGATGAATAGAAACATCTTAACAATTAAAACATGTAAAGCTGCTGTTTGGGAACAATTCATATTTGAATTGTATTTTCTAAGTATGCCTTCCTTGTAGCATCTGTTTTATTATACATTACAAAGCGATACATGACGGCATTAGAGTCAAAGGCTAGTGTGATGCTAATGCACCCGATGTATATAGGCTCAAACGTCAAAGTTTTACTAGCCAGAACAAGATTCATCGCATCTGGGTTGCTTTAAAAGCAGTACATGGGAGATCACAGAGAAATGTTTGTATCCCCACTGAGTCTGATCAATATCATTGATCAATGTTTGTTTGGTTCAATGCTTTTTGAACTCTTAACCCTCGACAATTGAATTTAGCTGCACTTCTATTTCCGTGACTTTTATATCAAAGGGAAATCAGATCATTCCATCTAATGGCGGAGAACATTAATTACCTCTAATTATTATTATTTGGAAAGAAACATGAAGAGTAGATTGCCCAGCGCTTGGAAGAACTATGGATCATTTCTAAATCATTTATCAGATCATGTATACATTTATGAAGAATGGTGTTTTACCAATACTCATTTTAGCATTCTCAAACAGGTGATTTGTAAATCATTTTTAACAGCACAGAGCTATTGGGCTCTATCACATAATTCACGCAAAAACGCACTCAGAACGCGAATTTGTGCGCGAAGCGTTAAACGTTAATGCGCGTAAAACAACGCTGTTGTTACAATCCTCGCGCATTTTTTCATACGTCAAAAAATAATGCGCGTAAAACGGACGGAAAAAAACGCGTGCGCAACAACGTTGCGCGCAGAAATCGGTGTGCAGACTGTTTTTTCACGCGATTCAGCCAATCAGAATTAAGAACCACAATTGTCTCACGTTCCGTTTTTGCACCTGTCAAAGTCAATCTGCGCATATATGCTGCATCAATAAAAAAAACACGCACAACTTCTCAAATTTATTGGTTTGGTATGTTTAGAATGTGTAACTATACTTTGCTGAGTATTTTTTTTTTGGGCTGGTGTATTTGGTTTCGGCCAGGTTGATAGAATTTGCCATTAACACCAGCTTTTAGGAGTTGCTAAAATTATGCGCGCAAAGGCTGTGCGTTACAAACTGCGCATAGATTGTAATACCAGCCGCATACCAGCGCACAAACGCATTTGCGCTCGCAATGTTAAGCATAGGACGCGCAAAGTACAGTAAGCTCGCGCAGCGTTCGCGCAGGTTCACCCGTGGCAGACGTATATGCGCGTTTGTTGCACTGAGATTGTAATACGACGTTCTGCGCAAAGGGTTTTGTCCCTCGCGTTAATGCGTTTTTCAGAGGGTGCAAACGTATACGCGAAGAATGTAATAGAGCCCATAGACTTTAAATTCCTTTAAAATGCTGAATGACTTAAATTTAAAAAATAAATGGTCTAGTGAATGAGAACTCTCTCTAGTCACTAAAGTTTGTGTTGGTCAAGGAAAGGGTTTTTTCCTTTCCCGAGCTTAGCAAATTTGAAGGTGGTGAGGTAGGTGACCTTAGATTTGGCCTATTTGGCCTCCTGCAATATTTAAATGAAATTTAAAATATTGCAGGTGTTGCTAAACGGCTCCAGGGCACTTTGGGAGGATTTTTTTGAAACAGTTTTTTGGTGGTTGTGTGAGTTCCGATACCTGTAATGGGTGATTTCTTGAGGAATCACTGGGTGGGCCTACCGCTGACTACATTTTGTAATATTTTCACAGCAAAATAACCATTTTTTTGCAAAATAGCAATATTTGTACAAATTGTGATTTAGTGATTCCCACCCTTCGCCTTGTTTATAGAGAGTTCTGATTTTAGGGTGGCTCCCAGCTTCAATATGAAGAAGTCAAATCAAAGCCAATCAAATCCACTTTTACTTCATTCTAAGGCTAATAATGAAGATCATTACATAGAGTAATAATATATGATACCAGGCTGGGCCGTTCATAATTGTGACTATTGTATATGCATTTTAATGTTTAATAATACAGTTATTATTGTGTTCTAATGGCACGCAGTTTGTTTGGATTGGTTGGGACAAAACAATTAATCTTGGGATTTTATGTGTTGGCTTAAACTTTTTTACATGCAAAAAGAGACTTGAAATAGAATAAAATGAAATGAATAAGAAAGCAAGCATTTTCATCTTAAATATGTTGTGCTTGCTTTATTTTTACCAGTGATAAAAACATTTTATAATGTTTTCTTTTAACACTAAAGGGTTTATTCAAACTTTTCCCTTCAGAACAGTTCGTTGATTCCATTTTGCCAACATTCCGGTGAATACACTGAATGGTCACTGTAGTGCGCCAAAGAAGGACTCGCCAGAGCCCCACGTAAAAGTTGGAGAACATCTCCAAAGAGCACCAAAAAGCGCCAAAGTGGCCTTGGTGAATTTCACCGAACAGCAAAAAAATATTCCTAATAGGTGTTTAAACCAATAAAAATTTATTAATATGTATCTAAATAATCAAAATGCCCTTTAAAAAAGAATAAAAAGGTCTGTTACAGAATAAAGAAAAAATACCTTTTAAAAACATTTATGAAACCCAAATTTTGGTCTAAAAAAATACAAAAAGGTGTCCTAAAAAATAAAAAAATAAAATGTTTTTTGCTGAAAATGCAAAATTTGAAAAAGATACTATGTTTTTACATTGAACCCTATGGGATTCATCTGTTTAAAGCTGTCGAAACTGAAACACCGAAAATCATGGCATTTCGGTAGAATTTCGGTGTAGTTTGGCGTTCTGCAAATACACAGCACGATAATCTTCTATGTGGAAATTTCAGTGCCACTGAATTGAGACAAACTGCGGCGAATGGCACCATAGTTTGCTGATTAATCAACATTATTTGGCAAAAACACATTTGAATTGTCTCAAAATTGCAACAAATGGTATATTAGCATGTGACTAGAAATTCAGTAAATTAATACATTTTTATTTAAAGTAGTTTTCTTTTAATGAAATCCCTTCTTTTTAGAATTAATAAATTGCTTGACTTATTTTAATAAGACTTCCGCCAAGGACGATGAGTCTGTGTTTCGTGACACATATTCATTTTTACAGCTAGCACAATGTAAGTCACAAAGTTCTGTTCTACCAGTATTTTTATCTTAGCTCATTTCTCAAAATGTATCACTTATTATTCATTATATTCATTTGTATTCCGTTGAAGGACAGTGGTTTTCACTGAAATTGCAAATTTTTCCAATAACCATTTGTCTCCTTTAGCTTTCTTCTTTTTCTTTAATTAACAGATGAACAGAAGCACTTCTTTCAAATTTAAATGAAACATTTGTCCATAAGCAAGCAGAAGTGTTATTTTGTCACAATAATGAAACCGCTCTTATTTCAAGTGATATGTTTTGCTAAATCATCCTGTTTTTAAAATGTGGTTTGTTAGAGAAAGGCAATAGTCCTTTGATTTCTTCAATGTCTTGTGTAAAAATAACAAAAGGATTTACAAAGAATCCAGACCCCTTTATTCTTTCACCGTTTTCTTTTGCAGCCTTATGCTGAAAATGTTGATTTGTTTTTCATATTTAGCATCACTCAATGCTCCATAATGACAGAGCAAATTTTTTATGACATCATTGGAAATGTATTAAAAAAAACCCCCTGAAATATCACAATGCCATAAGTATTCAGACTATCAGGGTAATTCAAAGAGAATCGAAAAGTCACCGCACGTTCGGTGACTTTTCGTTCTCTTCAATTCGGTTCGTTTTGTCGATCCCATTTCGGCTACCCTGCGGTGTATTCAGCAAGCACCACAGGGTCCCCGAATTGCAGGGAAAGGCCGCCGCAAACCCGACTAAAACTAACTGCAAAACCCGGTGAATGCACGCCGAAAACCCGCAAAAACATCTTGATTAACCCCGCCGAAAACGCCGGAAAAACCTGAGCAGGAGCCGATCACACGCAGTGAAGCCGCCAGAAAAAGCCAACACCGCAGACGAAGGCACTGAATAAATTAGAAAAACAGTTTGCTTGAATGTTTGAAAAGTGAAACGCTGTTTGCAAAGAAACTACTGAGCGAAAATGTCTGAAATTGACATATGAGGTCCAGGGAATGATAATAAAAAGGGCTGTTACAGAAAAAATAAGTAAACGTAAAACAAAAAAATCAGAATTTTTTTAAAACAAATAAAAATCCAGAAAAATGCTTAAAATATCCTAAAAAAATCTATAAATAAAGAGACTCTTTACTGCAGAATATTATAATCAACGGTTTATTAGATATTGAATTAAAACGGGAATATTTTTAACATTGAAGCCTATAGGATTCGCCTGAATAAACCTGCCGAATTAAACCACCGAATGGCAGGGCATTTCGGGAACCTTTCACTGCTGAGTTTTGCTCTCTGAATAGCCAAAGCATTGCATCTCTATGGGGATTCACTGCCCTTGAACAGGCACCAAACAGGCACCGTATGTGTAGGCAATTCGTCAGAATTTTTTTTTTTTTTTTGGAGAAAGGATTTTACCAGGAAGGATACATTGAGATTTCTCTCGTTTTCAAGTATGTCCTGGGTGGCGAGTATGTACCGTTAGGTGTCTTGCCAAGGACACTTACTGGAGAGGTTGCTCGCTGGGATCGAACCCATGACTCCACAGGCTCTCTCCATGCAGAGCATGGCGAATTGCCTGCTCTCTGGATAGCCGGATGGCCAAGAAAGGTAACCGAACACTGATTTTCAGCGTTCGGTTACCTTTCTCCAGCAATTCGGATCTCTTTGAATAACCCTGTATTTGTTATGATACTTGAATTTTAGATGTAGGTTGAAAAAAATTATTTGACCAATTTTAGCATGAGGCTGCAACATACAAAATGCAGGGTCTGTTGTGTTAATGCTGAGATTGCGTTAACTGGTTACTACTTAAAGGAACACTCCACTCAAAAATCACCCCCCGTTTTTCTATCCTAATCTATCCCTATTCCCTTAATTAATCGTTAGGGGTTTTTTTTTTGTGTAACTGTAATACTTACCCTAAAATCCACTTGTTTCCAGCGGCGTTTTTTTTTGTTTTTATACTCACCTCCCTCCTCTTCCGCTCCCGTCCTTCTTGCTTGTACTTGCCTTCTGGTTTACGTGAGAAGCGCGCATGCGTGCCTCTCACGTAAGCCAGCCAATCGGCAGGCTTCCTCCCGGCTCCCTCTGAGGATTAGTGTTGCGCGCAAGAGGATGCGCGCAACACTAACCCTCAGCCGCTGCCGCCAGCTACTGCGGCGAGTTGGAGACGTCATCGCGCTGAAAGCGCGATGACGTCTCCTACTCGGCAAAAGTCGGCAGAAGCGGGATATCTGAATCCCGCAATGCTGACTGACATCTGGGAGGGCGGAGTAAAGTCCTCCGCCTCTCTCAGCTGTTTTCAGCTTTTTCAGCTGAACCGCTGAGTGGAGGGAGGGGAGACAGAGGGCGGCATACTCCGGGCATCATGACCACCTAAAATAGCTTAGGTGGTCATGTTGCCTAGAGTATCCCTTTAACACTCACTGAGCCTTAACCCCTTCTCTAGCAAAGTCGTGTATACATATTTTTGCATTTTAAATCCCTATACAGTGCAGATTCAAGGGTTATACACAAGGGTACAGTACATACAACTGTTATGTCCACAAACATTTTATATTTATATTCTGCTGGTAGTTTTTGGAAGCGGCATTGCTAATAATCTCATTATGATCACTACAAACACCCATAAGCAGGACATCTGACTACTTGTATTATCTATCTTTATCACATTTTATATATTTATGACACAATCGCCATTTCTGTATTATTGAGAATGATGCAGACCCCCGTTTGAAAATGTGGAAAATAAGAGACTCCATCCAGTTTATAGAACCTTTCATCTCAACAACAATTCTACTATAAACGAATAAATCTAAAATGCAGAAATGTATATGAATTTATTATTTTATGTATTTCAGAATAACTATACAGCTCCTTAAAGCTCTTCTGTAGAAATACAGAGTGGGGGCGTGGCCGGCGGCAGATAGAGACGGACACATGCAAGTGGAGCTCCGATCCCCAACTACTAACGGCAGATTTTGCAGTGATTTCCGAGGATGCCACCTGCCTTTAATAGAAACACAGCCGTCGGCCATCAGGTAGAGGTGTTCCGGAGCCTGTCTGATCCCCCCTCCAGACCTGAGCTTGGTGTTTAGGCTGATGGGCTGCCCCTTCTCGGCCTGGCGGCGGCCATCTTAGGGACCTGGTGTTGGCGCGAATTTTTTTTTTCTCGCACTGAGAAGCTGTCTCCTTAGATGGGGAAGAAGACTAAAGCTGGAGGAGCGGGGGAGGATACCGGCACCCCCGACATCCGACTTTCGCTTGGCGGGGGCTTGGGTCGGAGGTTGCCGCTGCGCTCCGTGCTAGACCCGGGACTCCACTGTGGTAGAAGAGGCTGCTGTCCCTCCCTTCTCACACGTGGCGTCGTCAGGACCGGGAGAGGATGCGCTCCCCGCTACGAAAGGGGATATACATACCTTGCTGGAAGATGCCAGGAAATCGTGGCAGGTGGATTTCCAGTCCCTCGGCATGGCAGTGGCGGAGACGCAGGCCCAGGTGGAGAATCTCCAAACCCGCACGCAAGAAGTGGAAAGTGCGCAGGCTGTGACCTCCTCCTCTGTACGTGCCTTGCAAGCTCAGGTCAGCAGTTTGCACTCGGCCGTGGTGATACTGGAATCGCGACACAGGCGGTGGAACATGAAGCTCCATGGCATACCAGAGACAGTGCCAGACTCGGAATTGTTGCAGTATATCACACGATTTCTGGAGACTGTCCTTACTCCATCAGAATCTCTCCGGGACTCTGTTCTCACGGCCATACGCATTCGGAAGGCAGCCCTGGCTCCTACGGAGGCACCACGCAATGTCCTCATCACCCTGCGAGAAACCACCCTGCACTCTTCATTGTTCCGGGCTGTGCAGAATTTATCTACAATCCCCTTTGAAGGGGCTAATGTCGCCGTATATCGTGATATCCCCTTTCTGGAGCTGGCTGCCCGACGGCAACTTAGGCCAGCCACAGTCATCCTCTGCACTAAGGACATCAGATATAGGTGGGGTGCCGCAGGCTCCCTTATAATATCCCCACAAGACGGCCGAGTCCTGGTGGCCAATACGTTGACGGAAGCTGAGGGACACCTTCGCACACTGGGACTGCTCCCCATTTTTTCAGGTCAGCCTGCTGCGACCCAACCTGTTGGCCCTCCACTGCCTTCGGGTGAACCTGACTGAGTCGGGTCTCTTCTTTTTTGCCCCAGGATGACACAATGCCTTTGCCCTACCCCTACGTGACGCTCTTGTTTCTGATTTTCGCAATTGCTGTTCTTTTCACACCCTCCCCATCTGACACTCTCCTTGATTTGGTGCTCGACCCAATGTTTATGGTGTACCCACTTCCCTCTCTCACAACCCCCCCTTTTTTTTTTTTGGGTGATTTGGGGCGTTCCACCGTGGCTTTGCTAGCCATGATTGGCCCTCGAGCCCCTAGGCTCCGTGACATATTCACTGCATGGCCTCCTCAGGGAGTGCGCCAGGAGCGTCACGGTAATGGCCGCTATCTTTTTCCCACTTATCCTCCCCCCCTTTTTTTTTTTTCCCTCTCCCCCTACCCTTCTCTGGGTCACTGTCTTTTACGAAGTGACACGCCTAGCGCTCTCCCTCCCAGTACTCCTCTGTTTACCTTCGATGCATAATTTGAGACAGGCCCTGCGCGGCCATTAACGTTAGTCAACTTGTGACGCTTATTTCTCAAATAAAAAAATTTTTGAAACAAAAAAAGTAATACAGGGTGATTGGATTGAGGAGTTCCTGGGAATTCCATTTCTTCTCAGTGTAAACATAAATCGTTCATTAAAAAGGCAGGAATACGGTGTTAGGGCTATATTTTATGTTTGGATTTATAATGTACAAATGTGTATGTGAACGTTGGGTGAAAGTAGGGAGGTGAAGCCTGTGTAGGAAGGGACAGTAGACTCATTTGTCACTAGTGACTAGTGACATCTTGCTGACTTCAAAGAAAAATAAAGTTGCTGCTTCACCTCTTGAGGTGAGGCCCCTCATTATATAAGTGACATAATGAAATGGCATACAAAATGAAATGAGGCATACAATGAAAGAGGGGACTGAATTGGGGTCTAATAACATTGGGCATGAAATCAAAGACAGGCAGGAAAGGGGCCATACAATTAAAGAGGAGAAAATAAAATAGTGGTGCACTCCATGTATAACAACCCATCCAGGAAGCAATAGAAGTGATATTCTCCATACTCAAACCTCCAGGTGTTAGCACTGGCCCTATATTGTTCCACTAGTTTTTCTCTTTTTTTTTTTATTACTGTGGGTTGTCCCCCAGGTGGTAGCACCAGCCCTACATTGTCTTGCTTGGTTGTCTTTGAAATATAATGAAAGAGGGGCATAAAATGGGATAAAGGGGCATAATGAGATGAAACCTGAAAAGAAAGAGGGGTGTAAAATTGAAGTACATAACATGAAAAGAGAATATGAAATGGGGACATAATATAAAATGAGGGATGGGCATCAAAAGGATCTTTCCCTGTGTGCCCCATAATCATTGCAAGAGGCTTGCTCAACTGCCTATCCCACAGCCAATGCCTCCCCAGGTAGTGACCCTCACCACATGCCACCGATTTACAGGTATTGTCAAAAAAACATTTTTGATATGTTTGAGATATCCTAAAGTCTGCTGGCAGTCCTACATGCTGTAGAAAGCATAATGCATTTTGAATACAAAACATCTCTTTCTAGTTAATGAGAGGAAACCCCGGCCATCCTGCCAAAAAATATATGTATATTTTAAATATATGTATTGTACCTGTTATATGTTCTACCCTTCACCGATCTGACCCTGGCTTAAGCCTGCTTTAATGTCTATACCAAGGGAAGTGCTATAGGCGAGAGCATCCTCAGTCTTTACAACCCATCAGCTTCAGTTGTTATGGTGAGGATTTAGTATGTCAGTGTCAGAAACAAATCAGAAAACACTTGTGAAACTGCTCTCCATAACGAAACACCTACAAAACAGCATGATGGCAGTGCATGGTTCTCCGTTGAGGAAATTTTCAATCTGACAGGCTCGCTTTTAGTGTAAAAAACATTACGCATTCAGAATTGGCAGTGATTAAATTTTACACAGGTCTGCAGGCTTGCTACATTTTGGTTTTTAATAAACTAGCATTATAAAAAAATAAAAAAATCAACCACTTGAAATCTTAACACAGAGCAGAACTAGTTGGAGAATTGTGCAGTTAATTAAAATACAGCTAGAAATCTCCCACAACATTCATCAGTATTGTTCATCCTCTAGACTGTGACTCATGCTCTCTTGCATACTTGAGTTTTCATTGTCACAGAATTATTCACATGTTCTCTCATTCTCATTATATGTGTAGGCTGTTCATAGCGAAGGCCGGCAACAGGTACAGCTCAGAACTAACAGTAGTTGTTAATTGTGGGGGAGTCAGATGAACATACGGAGAAATAAACTGGAATGAGTCATACAGAGGAACAAATATTAATGTTTCTGCTTCATTTTATTTATAACTATAAGGATAATGTAGTAAACAGATACAAGGATACGATTTACAATTTTAATAATATTAATAATTTTACCCTTTCACTACCAAGTAGTTTCAAATTATGTTTTTTTTTATTTTATTAAAAACATTTTTAATGACCCCTTAACCCCATTACTAACACATGCATACATACACATACACAGAATTATACATCTGCTATCCCTCATGAATCCAACACCATACCATTCATAAGTCCTTTTCAATGTATCTTGTAGTCAACTGAGTCAAAACTGTTTCTCCTCACTCCTTTTTCCCTACAATGTCACTCACCATCTTTAAAATGACAGTACATTGCATTTCAGGGATTTGTGGCAATGCCGGTGCTATACAGGGATTGGCCAACAGAGTGACCCCTCTGCCCAGCAGTACAATGAATACAGTCTCTAAATGCACTGTAATTGCCATTAAAAATGCATTAAGACTGTATGTGTGGGTATATAGCTGTGTTTTTGTTAGTGTGTATAGGTGTGTGTTGGATATAGGGTTAAGGGAAAATTTAAAGTGGTTTTCCATAAAGTCTTTGGTTCCTGCCAACTTGGCAAGCAAGACAAAATTAAAGAAACAATTACAGAAGCTATAGGATGAGTTTATAATTTGCTTCAAATAATTAATATATTTTATCATATTTCTGGCGGATCAAAAAAAGAAAATTGAGTATAATAATTATGTAGTAGTTCTAATTTTTTATGATAATTAAAATAAAATATAATAATTTAAGGCATGCCATTTACCTAGAAGAATCTTGATAAACAGACATGTAAAAACACAAACAACAGAATGAAACTGAACATGATAGAGAAATGTAGGCTTACCCTAAAAAATTCCTTGGTAGAACCTGAATCCAATGTTCCATATGCAATCTCTGTTTGTTTGGAAAGATCCTCTGCACTTTCAATAGGAGAGACCATTCGTTCAACCGTAAGGAAGGCAGCTAAGTTAGCCGTGTAGGATGAAATTATGATCAAAGTAAAGAACCACCACACACCTCCAACAATGCGACCGGACAGGGATCTAACAATAAGCATAAAATGGTTGTTTGAAAAGTCATAATTTTTAATTCTGTTTAAAAACACATGCATTTTAAAAGCATATTGTACATTAGAATAGCATGAACAGCAATCAAATGTGTAATGTTAGTAACATATTAAATATTACATACTTTTTATTCATTTTCAAAGGGCATTGGATTTCATTGCACTATATTATTCTAAGGTAATATAATCAGACAGAAAAATCTCATGAAATAGAGAAGCCCTGAATCCTTTAATATTTTTAATATTGTGGTATGCATTTTTTAACGTCTGTCTCCTTTAAAATGAATCGAAATATAATAAGAAGGCATAAAATCATTTTGAGATATATATGTAGAAAAGACAAACATTTTCTTGTGCATTCTTTTATCACTATAATAACACTTTTATTTATCCAACACTTAAATCTTATTATGATCAACAACCATAGAAAGTATCCTATTCGTTCTTGAGGTCCATTAAAACAAGTCTTTTATTTTTGGATACCTATTGGGGAAATTCACTAAAATGATGATGCTCACTGTTGCTGCAATGACAGAGAACATTGGCTGTCCACAGAAGGAAAATCCAAAAGGCTACGTTCCTGCACCATTACGGACAATGCGATAGGCTCCCTGCATCAGTGCAGGAGATCTCTGGCATATACACTATTGATTTTGACTCAAAATGCCGGCAATGGGCCCCATTTTATAACCAATCTGAGTATTATGACGCCAGATAATACGATAATAGTAGATATAGGTAGAAACCACATGTGGTTAGGTAAGATACAATATATGTGATGCACCTCCAGTAACCAAGAAAATGCACACAACCAGCCTACCAAGCTGAATTTCTTAATTTAATATTCAAATGCAGTTCACCACATACATACAGTATATACACTCTACTAACCAGTAGCATATGCATACCAGGAGTAGTATCCACAATGTAATCCCGGAGAACTATCTCCACCATGGCAGTTCAAGAGGCCTACAAATACCCAGAGATACATTATATAGACACTAAAAGACCTCAAACCATACCAATCAACTGTTAAAAAAACATAAATATTAACTGATTGTGCTTCACACATTGCGGGCTTTATCAAACGTGACTTCCGTCATATTTATACTATACCGGCACTGGCAATCTGGCATCCTACACATGTGCCGAGATGTCACGGTCCTTCCGAGGTACTTAACTCGCATACGTGCCCTATAAAGTCAGGTCCAGAAATATTGGGACATCAACACAATTCTAACATCTTTGGCTCTATACACCACCACAATGGAGTTGGAATGAACCAAACACAATGTGCTTTAACTGCAGACTGTCAGCTTTAATTTGAGGGTATGTACATCCAACTCAGATGAACAGAGTAGGACTTACAGCAGTTTGCAGATGTGACTCCCACTTGTTAAGGGACCAAAGGTAATGGGACAATTGGCTTCTCAGCTGTTCCATGGCCAGGTGTGTGATATTCCCTCATTACCCCAATTACAATGTACAGATAAAAGGCCCAGAGTTCATTTCAAGTGTGCTATTTGCATTTGGAATCTGTTGCTGTCAACTCTCAAGGTGAGATCCAAAGAGCTGTCACTATCAGTGAAGCAAGCCATCATTAGGCTGAAGAAACAAAACAAACCCATCAGAGAGATAGCAAGAACATTAGGCGTGGCCAAAACAACTGTTTGGAACATTCTCAAAAAGAAGGAACACACTGGTGAGCTCAGCAACACCAAAAGACCCGGGAAACCACGGAAAACAACTGTGGTGGATGACCGAAGAATTCTTTCCCTGGTGGAGAAAACACCCTTCACAACAGTTGGCCAGATCAAAAACACTCTCCAGGAGGTAGGTGTATGTGTGTCAAAGTCAACAGTCAAGAGAAGACTTCACCAGAGTGAATACAGAGGGTTCACCACAAGACGCAAACCGTTGGTGAGCCTCAAAAACAGGAAGGCCAGAGTAGAGTTTGCCAAACAACACCTAACAAAGCCTTCACAGTTCTGGAACAAGATCCTATAGACAGATAAGACCAAGATCAACTTGTACCAAAGTGATGGGAAGAGAAGAGTAAGGAGAAGGAAAGGAACTGCTCATGATCCTAAGCATACCACCTCATCAGTGAAGCATGGTGGTGGTAGTGTCATGGCGTGGGCATGTATGGCTGCCAATGGAACTGGTTCTCTTGTATTTATTGATGATGTGACTGCTGACAAAAGCAGCAGGATGAATTCTGAAGTGTTTCGGGCAATATTATCTGCTCACGTTCAGCCAAATGCTGCAGAACTCATTGGACCGGCGCTTCACAGTGCAGATGGACAATGAACCAAAGCATGCTGCAAAAGCAACCAAAGAGTTTTTGAAGGGACAGAAGTGGAATGTTATGCAATGGCCAAGTCAATCACCTGACCTGAATCCAATTGAGCATGCATTTCACTTGCTGAAGACAAAACTGAAGGGTAAATGCCCCAAAAACAAGCAGAAACTGAAGACAGTTGCCTGGCAAGACAGAGGCCTGGCAGAGCATCCCCAGGGATGAAACCCAGCGTGTGGTGATGTCTATGTGTTCCAGACTTCACGCTGTGATTGACTGCAAAGGATTTGCAACCAAGTATTAAGATGGGAAAGTTTGATTTATGATTATTATTCTGTCCCATTACCTTTGGTCCCTTAACAAGTGGGAGTCACATCTGCAAACTGCTGTAAGTCCTACACTGTTCATCTGAGTTGGATGTACATACCCTCAAATTAAAGCTGACAGTCTGCAGTTAAAGCACATTGTGTTTGTTTCATTCCAACTCCATTGTGGTGGTGTGTAGAGCCAAAGATGTTAGAATTGTGTCAATATCCCAATATTTCTGGACCTGACTGTACGTCATTTCTACCGCTCCTATCACATGCTTCAGAAGGACCAGTTGGGTGCATCTCATGGTACACCAATCAGAGTACATCTAACTCGGTCTCTCCCACTCATTGATCCCCATGGTAACAGCACACCGCTGCTTATCGCAGAGATAGGAAACCTCGATCGCCGGCAATTGCATCAAGCCTTTAGGCAAACGGTCCCACTAATATAATGAAAGTTCATATAATTACAGATAACAAACAGGAGAATAAAGGCAAACCTAGACTTTTCTGCCAAGTATAATATTTACATTCACAATCAGCAAATAGATACAATTTCAATTGCCTAAAATAAACCACACCAATTGTATTCCTATTAGGCAGGACTCCATATTCAACTAAAAATACAGGATGCCTATTCAAATAGTGAAAGGTTGACTATTCAATAGGAAAAGTTATAAATGTAATGGCTGCATTACCAATAAGGGAATAGAGATGAATATCAATTACACACATTTGTACATCTCCATGTAACGTTACATACTATTCACTAAATGGTAGAATGAAAACTTGACCACACCGTCAACTCATAATTACAGATCCTGAATGAATGGAGTGAATGTGAACCCCTTATTCAACCCGTTCGGGGGTCCTGTTTTGACTAGCAGTTTGGAAGTATCAGGTGTTTTGACTATTTAAACCTTGGCCTGACCAGTGCACACAGCCCTGTTGTGGTCTCCCTAGTAGCCGATAGCATGTGTATTCCTTGTCCTGATTTACTGTGCACTGTTCTTGCTCCCCATTTGACCAAGTTGCAATCCCACTCCCTGAGTACCAGGTTGGCTTTCCTTTGACCACGTTATCTCTGTCTACGTTTGTACATACCCGTCTTCCCTATTGACAAAGTTATTATCTGACTTCCTGTGTACCAACCTGACTTTCTCTTTGGCTACTACTTGCCTGTCTCTTTGCGCATCCAACCACTCTATGGACTGGAACAGCACCTGCTCTGGCTCTCACTAAAAGAACCCCTATAACACGTTATAAACCCAGCAGTTATACGGGCTGGTAAACGGTCCAGTTGAAAGTACCTTTTCTTTTCACCATTGCTAAACTCAGCCACTTTAGAGACTGGTACCATTTCTGGTTACAAGGGTTTTTGCTATTACATGTAGGGTCTCCTCGTCTAACCCACAGGCTCATATGGCACCACTATTATTCATTTTTTAAAAGTGTAAACTGCAACTTTTTTAATTTACAGTTGTTTCACCATTATTTGCATGAACATTGAATGTACTTAGGCTATTTTGAAGTCATAATAAACCTTTGACACAAATTGCAATAAAAACAAAGGTAGAAACTACAGTGGAAACACTGGTGGAATAACCCATTGGAAGCCACATGAAGAACTAAACTAGTCAATTGTGCAGTAACTACATTACTGGGCTAAAGGTTTAGGCAGGTGTGCCGAAATGCTGTAAAGTAAGAATGCGTTCAAAAATATCTATTTTAATTGTTTATTTTTATCAATTTACAAAATGCAAAAGTGAGCGATGGAGCATAAAACATATGAATCAAATCAATATTTGGTATGACTACCCTTTGGCTTCTAACTAGCATCAATTCTAATACTTGCACACTTAGCACATTTGCAGGATTTTGTAAGATCAGAATCAGGTGTATGATTAAGGGATTATAAAAAAGCAGTTGCTAATGATCAGCAATTTCATATGTAGGTTGAAACAGTCATTAACTGAAACCGAAACAGTTGTGTTTCTGACTGAGACTGAGACAAGACTAAGCACAGAAACAAGACAAAAAGTAGGTATACTGCAACAGCAAGGCAGAAAAGAGGTATACTGTCCAGAGAAGTCTGGTCTGAAGTATGCTTGGAAAAATTGCAGCCAAACAGCCATACCTCTGACATGGAAATAAGTGACTCAACTATGCAAGAAAACATAGGGATTGGGGTACAGAAAAATGGCAGCAGGTGCTATAGACTGATGAGTCAAAATTTGAAATATTTGACTGCAGTAGGGGGCAGTTTGTTCACCGAAGGGCTGGAGAGTGGTATAATAATGAGTGTCTGCAGGCAACAATGAATTATGATGGAGGTTCCGTGCAAGATTGGGACTGCATTTCTGGAGTTGGAGATTTGGGTAGGAATAATGGTGTCCTCAATGCTGAGAAATACAGGCTGATACTTATCCATCATGCAATACTTTCAGGGAGGCACCTGATTGGCACCAAATTTATTCTGCAGCAGGACAATCACCCCAAACTTACAGCCATTGTCATTAAAATCTATTTTAAGCATAGAGGAGAACAAGGAGTCCTGGAAGTGATGGTTTGGCGCCCACAGAGGCCTGATCTCAACATCAATGAGCCTGTTTGGGATTACATGAAGAGACGGAAGGATTTGAGGCAGCCTACCTCCACAGAAGATATGTAGTTAGTTCTCTACAATGTTTGGAACAACTTACCTACTGAGTTACTTCAAAAGCTGTGTGCAAATGTACCTGGAAGAATTGATTAGGGATGTGCATTTAGTTTCGTACCGATTCGTTTTTCTCACGAAACGGGCCAATTCGGTGCTTCAGATTCATCCGATGTTCTGAACCGGACCGGCAACGAAATACACACCATCCGAAATATTTGCCAATACTAAACGAAAAAATTTTGTTATTTCGTATGGACAAGAAATTTGTAAAATCGCAAGTCATTTTCGTTCTATTCCCGATTTCTGTTTCATTTTGGATAATTTCGGACATCGTATTTTTGTATCATTTCGAGTCCGTTTCGGTTCCGTTGCTGATTTGGTAATTTCGTAGCGTCAGTCACTTTTTTCACTTGTTCCAGTGCAAAATTCCCATTTTTATTAAATATATCTTAAAGCATTTATTTTTTTCACTTACAGCAAGAAGTGTCTGCATATTTATTTGTTAGGATTATTTTTGCATTTTTGGGGAATTTTTGGGTTAATATTTAGGATTCTTCCTAACTTATTTTAAATGTATAACGAAGTCTGTTTTTTTCTTTGCAGAACACATACAGCTGGATTATCTTCTCACAGTCCGTCCGTATGTGTTCTGTTCAGCAATGAATTTTGATACAATACATTTTGTCAGTATTAGTACCATGGATAGTAACAAGCCTGTCGTTATCCATGGTGCTGATATGAAGAAATAGATCGATAATATATTTTTCTCCATCGGCGACTGTCAGACTCAGATCAGAACCATGGACAGTTGCCGATGGTGAAACAAATCCGAGGATAGACCCTTTGAAACGAAGAGAACAGACGATCCGAAAGACCGAAATTCCCTACCTTCACGAAACAAAAATTGATACAAAACACCAAGCTGAAACGAAACAAGCCGAAACGAAAATGGGCCGAAACGATCTGAAATGAAACTTTTGAAAAACCGAATGTGCCGAAACGAAAAAAAACGCACGCACATCCCTAGAATTGATGCTGTTATGCAGGCAAAGATGGTCATACCAAATATTGATTTGAGTTGGATTTCTCTTCTGTTAATTTACGTTCCAGTTTGTTAATTGATAAAAAGAAACTATTAACGCTCCTATTTTTGAAAGAATTCTTATTTTACAGCATTTTTTCACACCTGCCTAAAACATTTGCATAGTACTGTACAATGAAAAAAATTGGGAACTTTATGGCAGTTCTCTAAATGGTAAATACACAGTAGTTTCATTGTACTTGTTCCCCGAATTTGCCTTCATTGACAGAATGATGGTTATTCAATAACTGTCAGGCCACGGAACCTAGGAGCCGGAAGAAGGCACATGCTGGCTCTGCCATGTCTTGATTATCAGCTGCCCATTCCAAATTGGATCTCTCTACTTCTGCCTTTCAGGGTTGCTTGATAGAGAGCCTCGTCTAAGGACTCCAACCCTTTTTCTCCAAATACACAGTGAGTATTACAGATGGAATCACTATTTCTGATAAAGAACCCTCTTCTTCTACTTAAGGATGTGGGTCCTTTCCTTCAGTGCCTTTACATTGCATGCACATTCCATGGTGGATGCTCTTTTCTTGTGCCACTTTGGCAGCCTGCCGTATGTCTAAGACCCTTTTACCTGTCAATTCATAAGTTCCTTTTTCTCAAGTTCCCTGCTTTGAAGCTCCTCGCTCTCAAGTTCCTACTTTCCATGTTCCATGATTTTTACAACCCAGCCTCCTGTGTCCCCAGGAGCTGCCAGTGTGCCCAGCCTCCTGTGCCTCCACTGTACCCAGCATCAGTGTCTACAGTGTACCTAGTTTCCATGATCAATTTACCTGCCGTATTGTTTGTTGCTCCTCGTTACATCTCAATAAAAAAAATACCCTTTCTCATCTCTCCAGTTGCTTCTGTGCCTTTTATTCCCACTTCATGGAGCATGAAAATAACCTCTTATTTAATTTATCATTAACTTTTGTGTCAGATGTATGCATAACCCCTTCACTACAAAGGAATTTTACATAAAACCACTGGCAGGAGCCTATGATTTTACAGAAAATCACTTTCCATTACTGACACAGCAAAAATATATAAATGCACTGCACTGTATGGGCTCTATTACATTCTCCGCGCAAATTCGTACATGCAGCGCAATTTTTTTGCGCGCAGCGTTAAACGTTAACGCGCGTAAATTAACGCTGGTATTATGATCCAAGTGCATTTTTTTCATCTGTCCGAAAATATCACGCGTAAAAATTATGCGCAAATACGAGCGCAAATTAACGCTGTGCGCAGAAATCGGTGGGCAGACTGTTTTTTCACGCGATTCAGCCATTCAGAATTAAGAACCACAATTGTCTCCCATTCAGTTTTTGCGCCTGTCAAAATTAATCTGAGTGTATATGCTGCAGCAATAATAAAAACACGGACAACCTCTCAATTTTATTGTTTGGGTATGTGTAGAATGTGTAACTATACTGTGCTGTATTTTATTTTTTTAGGGCTGGTGTATTTGGTTTCGGCCAGAACGTTCAGATTTGCAGTTACCACCAGCTTTTAAAAGACGTTAAAATTATGCGCGCAAACGTCGTTCGTAAAAATTTGCGCATCGATTGTAATTTCATCCGCATACCAGCGCACAAACACATTTGCGCTCACAATGTTAAGTATGGGATGCGTGCACGAACCTTCACTTGCGCAGGGTGACTCGCGTTAGACGTTAACGCGCATTTTGTGCGCGAACTTCGTAATTTGCCGTTCAGCGCGAAGGGTTTTTCCCCTCGCGTTAATGCGTTTTTGCGCACACGCACATTTTTGCGTGAAGAGTGTAATAGAGCCCTGTATGTTTACTATAGGTAAGCTCTATATAGTAGGCAGCTGATTTCTTCTACTGGCAAAAAGCGCTATTACATGTACATTATAGCTTGAGCCCTGTGTTTCCTTAAAGTAAAAATGGAGCCACAACCTTTTTAAACAATTTCAACACATTGTTGTCATATTCAATGTCTTAAAATTTTAAGGGCACATTCTGGAGCGTATTCACAAAAAAAGTCTTTGGGCAGCTGCTTTTGAAGATCAAGTATACTCGATCATGGTAGTGAAGGGGTTAAAAGTGTTTCATACTCTGCTAGCATCAGGAAATAAATACATCAGTAATATATTTTACTTAGATTTGTGGCTACATAAACTCAGTGGTCTCTGTATGCTACTTTCTTGACTTCCTATGCACATAGGACATACTTTATTGTGTATATACTTATGCAAACATAAAGAGCAAAACTATTATGCTAGTGAACTACATAATAATGTGGTGACAACACAGCAAAATAAGCAATGATTCTTTATTAGAAATATATAACATTCTCAATAATAAAATTAATTATAAACAGGGAGGGGTACCTTATAGATCCTATAATAATGAGTGATCAGTGTAATAGCACAGCACGGTAGTACTCAGGAGCTACTGTATATGATTTACTAGTAATTAGTGTCACACTCTTATAAGACCAAAAATCGAGCTGTAATGCCCAGAGGCGCAGAAATTACTGCCCAGGGTACTGCACCAAAAGATCCATCCTGTGTTTTGATGGTGAGCACTCAAGGGTGATGCATGCTATTGTTGCAAGGTAAGGGTAAATGTATTGTAGGTTACACTTATATGAAACGGAGTTTGTTACTCAATATAATTCGGTTTCCCTATGTTATTTCCCAGTCATATAAACCATGATATCAGTGGTTAAATACACTCAGCCAGTATCACCTAGTATAAAGTCATTGGCAAATGATATGGCCTCCCTGATATGGGGCCCATGATAGTGACATAAGTCTCCGTTTTGTATGCATATATGATATATAGAGAGTCAATACAGGGTGTATGTAATAGGAATGATCAAAGAGTAATGTAGGTACTCCCTATTGGATAGGAAAGTGGGAGGCACCAGTACAAGAGGTGCACTTGGGGGTAACTCTGATAGTTTTTTTTTTTTGAGAAAGGATTTTACCTGGAAGGATACATTGAGATTTCTCTCATTTTCAAGTATGTCCTGGGTAGGCAAGTATGTACCGTTGGGTGTCTTGCCCAAGGACACTTACTGGAGAGGTGGTCGTCGGGATCGAGCCCATGACTCCACAGGCTCTCTCCATGCAGAGCAGTGATGTTACCTCTACTCCACCCAGCTGGTTGAGAGCATTTATTGAACTCAAAGCTTTTATTGAATTCAAAAAAATAAAAAAGTTATATGTGAGAGCACAGCCCTGTGGCGAGGGACCAACAACAAAGTATCCAAGCACACTGCATGTCTGGCACACACAATTAGAACAAAGACACAACAAATAGAACAGTACAAGGGCTACACTATGATACTAGTGTGGGTATCTACCCAATAAAGGCAACCAGGTCTATTAGGAAAGAAAGGCATAACCTTACCTTGCAACAATAGTATGTATCACCCTTGAGTGCGCAGCATCAACACTGGATGGATCTTTTAGTGCAATATCCCTGAGCAGTATCCTCTGCACCTCTGGGCATTACAGCTAGATTTTTGGTCTAATAAGAGTGCGACACTAATTACTAGTAAATCATATAGCGCCTGAGTATTACAGTACTGTGCTATTACACTGATCACTCATTATTATAGGATCTATGAGGTACCCCTCCCGGGTTTTAATTTAATTTATTGAGTATGTTATATATTGTGAATAAAAGAATCATTGTTTATTTTTCTCTGTTGTCACCACATGATTATGCATGGTTCACTAGCATAATCTTTTTGCTCTTCATGATTGTAATTAGCCATAAGAGTTATCCCCTAATCATGGTGGTGTTACGTCCATAAAATGTTTATTACCTGGCTACACAGCTAGGGATATAAGCCACAAGGATGGATTTTAATAAAAGAATAGTGCAGCATTCTCTTGATTGTGAAAATTCATATCCTGCGTATTATCAAGCTGATTTAACCCCTTAACGCCAGGAGTGTGGTGCCAGTCAGGAGGCGGTTAACACTGGCAGGGCATACTAGTACACCCCGCCACCAGGTGCTGCTGCAGGCCTCTCCTTCAGCCCGCCCGCGCAGTTGACGCGCAATGCGTGTCATTGGCTGCAGGGGGACGACCCAGGGTTTAGACTGTACCACAGTAGCCAAAGGTGTGCAGTGCATGCCGAGTGCTGGTCGGGCCGAGGCAGCCCATAAAGGTCAACGGGGGGTACTAGTACTAGTGTCTTCAAAACCCACCTGCCGCAGGGACGGCATAGTACGCCCTGCAGCAGGAAAGTTTTAATACGTATTGTAAAGAACTATATTCATGAATCACCATATTTAAAATTTATAATTTTTTAAAGAAAACATTTTATACTTCATTATGTCTCAGAAAAAGTTAATTAATCCCAAAAATCTGGAGCATAACTACAATGCCGAGGGAGATGGTGGAGTGAGCAGAGTCTTCCTCAGACCATTGCAGAAGTTAGCCTGCCACACAGCAAACCCTGACATGGACCAGAGTAAGAAATCATCCTCTGGCACCCCAGCAACCAAAGACCACAAGGCTGCTGCTCCAGGACCTCTGGATGCTTTCTTTTTACTCCTGTCCCATCTAGAGACCCCGTCGTCCAATATGGTGGCCACCGCAGGCTCCATTTTCAAGGCCTAGCCGCCATAGCAAAGTGTGATTCAAAGCCCGGAGGCTCTAATTCACACATTTCCTACTCGCGATGACCTCAACATGCTCATCATTTTTGTCCAGGACACTTTCAGGTCAGAGCTCGCAGAGGTGCGGGAATCTGTTTCCGAGCTTGATGCACGTGAGATTCAACTCGAGGCCCAGGCCTCGTTCTCCTCGATCGCTTCATCTCAGCCTCTTGCCGGCCTCTTGCCAGTGTGCTCTCAGACCTCAGGTGCAGGGTAGATCACCTGGAAAATAGATCCCGGAGGCAGTTAAGGGGGTTGGCGAAGGAGTGACAGACATAGCATCACGCTTTATCACTATATTCAATACGATCCTGGAGGAAAAGAGGGTCTCCCAGACAGATTTTGACAGTGCACTAGGGCCACTAGGGCACCCCCAGCCGCTCCTCAAGATATTATCTGCCATTTCCTGTATGTCAGCTGATAGAGAATATAATGGTGAAGGTGCACATGCGTCAATTCTGGCGCATTTAGGAAGACAAAATAGAGCTCTACCACGACCTCTCCACTTTCACCTTGCAGGTGAGAAGGGATCTGTGGCAGATCACCATTGCATTGAGAGAAGCTAGCGTTACTTAACGTTGGGGTGACCCATTCACCCTGCAAATGCAAAGGGGAAACGGCCAATTTACCATGCAGTCCTGGGGCAATGTACCAAATTTTTTCGAAATCTTGGAGCTCCTGCTGATCCTGATCCCTTTCTGGAAATCCTCACAACCTCCACCAGCCTCGCATTTGGAGGCATGATGCCCGCAGCGACTCCCTTTGCCGGCAAAGCCGCTGCAGACGTTCACAGCTGTCCGCTCCTCAGTCTGGGCACTTGCCATCATCACCTTGGCATAGCAAAGACTTAACGGTACATACTGCACCTGATTGTTGCACGTAATGTACCCTCGAGGGCAGGAGTGACCAGGGGGCTGGTATTTTTGATATGGCGTCGGGCATGTGTGCTAGTGGGTTCTGGGGCAGGTGTGGGTTGGGCATAGGGACTGGCTGGTATCTGGCTCATGAACATCCCTGGCATTAACGCTGGTGTCTACTGTTCTGTTCCCCTTTCCACAGTGGTTGTTTGGGAACTTGTGGGTTTGGCAAATCGAGTGGGGTGACTGTCCTGATATCTCAACAAGTCCCATTTGAACCTGAAAAAAGCCAGCTTGTCAGTTTTTGTCCACGGTACCATTGCAGGGGAATTCTTTATGTTCGCCTTAATATATCTTTCTTTTTCCTCCCGGCACAGATCCTTCACTAGGCTCCTGCAAAATCTACAAACATTCCAAATAGGCTGCCCCATCATGGGTGGCAATCTCAATGTCCCATTGGACCCCAGGGCAAACACGTCAATGGGACTTACCAGTGTTCCCCTGGGCATCCTAAGATACATGCACAGGTCTCTAGACTCGCTGCAATTTGCAATTAGTAGATAGAGATTTTTTTCTTCGGTCACTCGGACCTACCCCAGATTGGACTACCTCTACGTTCCACAGCATTGTTTTGACCTGCAGCGTTGATTAATAGATAGCCTTGTCCAACCTTGTGCCGGTTTCCTTATTTCTTTTGCTCCCTCTTTTCCGCCATAGGAAACAGACCTGGCATCTAAATCTCTCCCTCCTTTCCCATTCCCTATTATGCCAGGACATTAATATTGCAACCCAGAACTTCTCCGAAAACTTCTCCGAAAACTTGTTCCGTTCCGGTGGTCTGGGAAGCTTATAAGGCTATGGTGCGTGGCATACTGATCGCTTAGGCTATGGTCATTAAAAAATAATGCAAGGAAGAGATTGCACACCTATTGGAACAAATTCGGGCACTGGAGGCCGACCACGTGTCCACTCCAACCGAAACAGCATATAACACAATTTTACGATTACGACAGCACTTGAGGTCACTTCTTCATAACAAAACACATGGCCCTGAAAACAAAGTGCTTCTTTGCCCTGCGGGAGAACCACCCAGGACGCCTCTTCATGAGAGCAGTGTGCAGGATGGCCAAATACCTTCCAGACCAGATCATATTACAGCGGCCTTCCACGACTCTTATATGATCTTATATAATCTTTACCAGGCTACCTGCTCTACCGAAACGGAAACTGCAGTCAGTGAATTTCTAGCCCTCAGAGTTCACACCCACTTGAGAGCGGCTCAGGCAAAGCTTCTTGGCTCTATAATCCAAGCTGAGGAGCTGGCAGCTGCACTAAAAGCATCTAAAAATATCAGATCGCCAGGTTCGGATGCCTATCCCATCGAATTCCATAAACTCTTTGCGAATATGCTGAGTTCACACTTCCTTGGATGTAAAATTGCTTCAAGGAGGGGGCAGCTTTCCTGGATGCTTCATTGATGGCATCCACCATGGTTTTACCAAAACTGGTTAAGGACCCACTGGACTGCTCAAGCTATCGCAAAATCTCCCAGTTGAATGCCGACCTAAACTGGTCATGCCTGATCGGGCTAGGGGCGCCACTACTAAAGCCGTGTATGTGATTTTTCTGGCCAAAGCCACAGAAACCAATTTGCTGTTGCTTTCAGCTGATGCCGAAAAGACCTATGACAGCATAGCCTGGCCTTTTCTATTCAGTACGCTGCATGAGATGGGGGTTGGGACAGATTTTGTAGAATGGGTCAGGGTTCTATACTGTAGTCCTAAGGCACAAATGAAAATAAATGGCGTCCTTACGCGCTCCATCCATATACATAATGCGCTGCCCCTTGTCACCTCTCCTTTTCACAATGGAATAAATCTCAAATTAAAAAATAGGACACAACTATATCGTGATGAATTTCATTAAGAGATGTTGACATTTTTTAATTTAATTTTAGTAACTGGGGCAAATTTTTCCATTTTGTCTTTTGACTAGGCATTCAGAGCTAAATTCTGAATGCTATGTTTGTATACTGGGACATGTATACCTTTAAAGTTACCACAGTGTCTAGATGTTTAATGGATCATTTCTTCAAGGGTTTTAAGGCATATGACCCATAGAGGAATTTTTTAAAAAACAACATGTTTGCCATTTGTTTGCACCTGTTCTGTTCATGTAGTAGAAGATTAAAGTGAACTTGTCAACAGGGTGATGCAATTTATTATTATTATTTATTATCAGTATCTTGGTAATAGCTTTGGAGTCATCCACAAGTGCCGCAATCCTCAGTATCGGGAGCCCACAGGATCTAGCGCCGAGTCACCGTGTGCGGGGGTGCTGAAAAACCCCCCTCCTCATACAGTAAACAAAGCAATCCTGGTCTCAGGCAGCTAAAAAATGAGATTTATTCACGGGAGTGAAATCTCCCCAAAGAAAAACGTGACGTTTCGACCACAATGGGCCTTAATCATACGATATGATTAATGCCCATTGTGGCCGAAACGTCACGTTTTTCTTTGGGGAGATTTCACTCCCGTGAATAAATCTCATTTTCTAGCTGTCTGAGACCCGGATTGCTTTGTTTACGGTAATAGCTTTGGCACAGCATAAGCACATAAATCTGAGGTGCAAACAGAGCAGCTAGTGTTTAGCTGTCTGAGATCAGTAGAACTGGCCTATACAAGACAAATATTACTCACCATTTGGTGAATATGGCATTTGCATTTTAAATCACTTATTTCACATTAAAAAAAATCTAATGCTCTGTAGAAATATTAGGCTTACCTAGAGATTACTGGATGGGTATTCAAAAATGGTAAGGTTGCGATCCTGAAATGTTTGGTACAATGTAGCTTTTTACATTCATAATTTAAAAGAAAAACTAGTCATGCACACAAAAAATTAATTCTTTCAGAGCTAACCCTCAGTACATGAACCTCTTTTCCCATTACAGTTCATTCCAGTGGGAGCTTTATAAACTGTACAATGGGAATATGCAGCAAAAACACGGTACCCCTCCAAGAAGGCAGGAAATGATAGGAACCTTATGCATTTTGTAGTCTTTACATGGTGTATATACTTTCGGCAGGACCTGTCTTTAAAGAATCGATGAATATGATGCTATGCTAAGTTTTTTAAAATAAATTATATTAGTATAACCATGGCTTGTTAATCCTGTATGAACAAGAGATTTGTAGAAAGTTTCTTCATGGCGGAGAGTATATATGCACCATGATTTAGCCTTCAGACTAAAAATGCACAAAGTAGAAACGACGAGTAACCAACCTTGGCGAAATATCGCATCCTTGCTGCATAAAGGCACCAAGGGAAAACCAGAGACTATTAAATATCCCAAACTCATTAGATGAGTCGTTACTTTGTGTCTCTCTTCCATCTTCAAACTCCTCTGTATGCCACTCGTATGGACTAAATCTGCTGACCAGGAATAACACTACACTGACCCCAATATAAGCAAATACAATGCACATCCAGATCTCATACGCTAATGGATCAAGAAAGGAAAATACTCCAGGCTTTGACTTCTGTGGCTTCTTGATCATGATAGATATTCCCAGGCTCATAAATGGTTTTGAGAAGTCAATCACTTCTTCTCTCACCAATGTTATAGTTAATGGAGCAATTGCTATATCAGCTTTCTGAAAAAGAAAGAAAAGAGAAATAACCGGTAAGGACTGTAAATCATTATTGAGAATAACTACACATCCGATACATGATAGCAGATTAGATTTTTCTGTACATATTTTATGCAGTGCTAAATATTGGAAACAGGGAGCCAGCATGAGGCCCAGAGAATATCAGTTATCTAAACCATTGCAATAGACAATTTCATTTTTCAATGCAATGACGAACACACAAAATCAGTTATGGGATATAGATGGTAGATAGAAAACCCTCCGCTCTGTTAACAAAAACAAAAGTATAACAAATTTAAGCATTATGAGCATAATTACTCTGAATAAAAGATAAATCAGCAGATATAGTTTCCCAATTATTATTTTTAAAGGATACATTGCTTAATCTGTGGCTAGGAATATAGGCAAACACATGATTGTTTATAGAAGTTACCTTTACATTTGTATCCTTGGTGCCCTTGTGCACATGTATTCTGTTCAGAACAGACTTTTTTTTTAAAAAAGCTGAACTGTCAGAAAACATCTGTGATGTACAGGTTGTTTCATCCATCACTACCAACATTAGCATAAAATTGGAATCCGGTGAGTTGCACTGTACAACTATGGTGAACATTCACTGTCTAGGGAAATTAAACGCAACACTAGCAGGTGAAGTAGCTACAAACAGCACCATTGTTCTCATGTAAAATGAGTAAAACTATGTCTATTCTCCATTTGCCATCTTCTCTTGTTTGCAACAACAGTGAATGAACCTCTGGGATTTTAAAATTATGCTCTCCATACAACTCCATTAGAAACAAGGGTATAAAACTGGAAAATATAGTCACTTTGGACTTCTAGTACAGTATATGGACCTAGAGATGCGTTTGGGAGATGCGGGCCTGATGTTATACTGCATATTGTTTCCCAACCCTCTCCTATGTTAAAGTCACCCTGTGCCTGCAGTTCTAAGTGCATGGTCTTTGTGTTTTCTGTGCCCTATTCCCTGATGAATGTGTTATATTATTCCCTTATGTATTCATTGCAGAGTGTTGTGTGGTATATACTGTGCTGTTTTCTCTATGTGTAATCTGTAAATAATGGATTCCTTTGTTTTCCCCTGCTTCCATCAACACCACCACCCCAGGAGCTGGCTTAAACTAGTTCTCCCTGTCCCCTTGTTTTAGTCTTTGTTTCAACAGGGTGTGTGTGTGGTAGGATGGAGGCTCTGCAGCATGGAAACACTGGAGTGTGTTTTCTATTGTTTTTCTGTACATTCCCCCTGTCTGTGTTGGTAACCGTAAACCCTGTAAATGAATTTATTCCCAGTTTGATTTTCACCCTGCAAAGAGCTCTGGTTATTGTCTGGGTTTTGGGCCAGAATCAGTACTCCTTTGAGATATTGATGGTGAGGGGAGCATTCTGCATGTGGGTATGGGACCCCCACATTACAAACATCTACTCAGAGGCCAAGGATAAGAACACTGGAAATTACGCTGGATAACAGAGAGCAGAAACTACCGTGATGCTTTTAGACTTTGTATGTAGGTGTGTTTGTGGGTGTTTGTGTGCGTGTTTTGAGATATGGAAAACCACTTTACATTTACCCTAAAACCATTGGCTCCTGCCAGTGCTGTTATTAACCTACCACTGTAGAACCTTTTGGGGTTTTTATTATCTGAACTGTGACTGATTACCCAATGACTTAATAATAGGACATTTTATAAGAGTAGCCATCATTACTGCTCAAAAGTTGTGTACAATGCAACAGTGAAACCAGGCACTTTGTGATTGTGGAGTTTAGGACTTAGGTATTTTCGAATTATGTTTTAGGGGATCTAACACTAAAGAACCCACTCTCAGAATCTTACTTGCAACAAAGAAACATTTCAGCATCGCTCCACTGAAGGTCAGAATTTAGAAGCTGATGTGTTGTGGTAATGTTTTTTTAAAAAATAAAGTATTTAATTGGTATAAGACAATACAGATAAACAGAGGTGTAAGAAACAGGCACAATTGCTGACAAACAAAAGTGGCACTCTGCGGTGGAATCAAAGCCAGCGATCGCAATTCGAACAAAGTGCACCCCTAGAGCGAGCGTGAGCAGAGGAAGCAGCGTAACCAGTTTAGGGGAGAGCCCCCATAGACGTACGCCCAATAGAGGAAAAAGAGCCACATACGGCAAAGAAAGGGGAAAGAGAGAAAAGAGATGGGGAGAGGGAAGAGGAAAAGAGAAAGACAAACAGGAAAGAGGAGATCGTGGAGAAGAGAGGAAGTGGGGAAAAGAGAGAAAGGAAGAAGAAAAGAAAGACAAAAAAAAGGGAAGGGGAAGATGGGGGGAGGCCAGGGCAGGGGTGACCCACCGAAGATGAACCCCCTCAGGGAGGTGGTGCTACTCGCTAGTCCCAGGTTCAGCACGAGAAGGCTAAAGCAGCCGTGGCCAGGTGGGCAAACAGATCCCCCCACGGGGACCAGACCTTCTCGAAATAGGCCAGTGTTATGGTAATGTTTTAAGTGGTTTTCTGTGTTTTTAAAGAGACACTTAGAGTGGAATGTTGTGATAAATATGTTTAATCAGACCATAACATAAAATATATATTTATCAATTCCTTAACTTACAATAGAAAAAAATGCTTAAACATGGCAATTCCAAATTTCCAAATCTTAACGCAAAAATATTAATAACCTCCTCATACCTAGGAATCACATAAATGTGACTTTGAACAATTTCCCTTTACTTGCTTTGTAAATGTTACTTGATCACTCATTCCAAAATACCCTTTTAATTAGAATTCTGAGCGCAACGCTTTTTAAAAGTTCCTTCGGTATCGCTACATTATAATCTCATTTGATATTGCTACATTGAGTTTTCCATCCTCATGAATAATGAAAGTTCATATTTAACAGATCTTTCAAGTTATTTCCCTGAGATGTCAGAGAATATCAGAGGAGCAGACCTTGACAGCTCATGAATAAAGTAAGATGCATCATATCACATGAAACCTCAATTGTATTCAAAATCTCAGCTGCTTTAAAGAATAATAGATTTCAAAATTCCTTATTCATCTTATCTGCATACTCTGACTCACAATGAAATGTTTTTATTTCTCATTTTCTAACATCAATATAAATATCCAGGTGCCAAATTTCCGTGTGTGTTTGCGCTCACAGTTCAATAACGGTGAGAAATGTCACTGAACTACATTTTTATTTGCTATTCATTAAAAAAATTAAAACATAATTATCCAAGTCCAATTGTATCTAAGCAAATCAGCAAAAATTAAATGAGTGAACTTACCCCATATACTAATTCTCCCACCATTCCATTCCAGATTTTTGTTTCTGCATCTCGAGCTCCATACTTGCCATCGCCAACAATTGTCAGCTTGTACTTAAAGCCACAATGTCTTGCAATTTCAGTGGCCAAATCCACACAGTAGCCCTCATACCGGTCGTTCCCTTCAAACTGATCTGAATTTTTTTTGAACATCACATATGGAGATTCCTAAAAAAAAATATAATTGGCAATAGAAAACAAGACTGGTAATATTTTGAATGATACAATTAAATGCGATGTATACATTTTTTATTCTTTATACTTTCTGGAGATTTGGAAATTGGTCAGCACCATGGTCTACATTAAAAGGAAATCAAACTATAGTACAGAAACATGAAACAAAAAGGGCCCTATCACCTGGTGTGAGCTAACCCTAGCGACAGCCTGTTTATGTGTTAGCGCCATGTAAATTCAGTCTAGCGCCGGACCAACAGATCGTTTGCCTCTTGCTACAAACGGAAAAACCACTTAGCGTGCAGTAATTAACGATTCGGAGTGCGAGCTTACTGTACTTACCGCGTCCTATACTTAACATAGGCAGCGCTACAGAGCACTTTCTCTATTCTAATCAACAGATCGTTTGGTCTCGGTGTTAATTTTAACACCGACGCTAATCACAAAAATGTACCTAATGCTCAACCCCGGTGTTGACTGACGGAACAGGAAGGAAAAAGGAAAAAAACTTCAAAAGTCCTTTCCCAAGTTGAACAGCCAATTAAAAGGCATTTGAAAGGAATGCAGCACAGGTGTTCTCTCTTCTCGCTGGATGTAGTTTACGTGTAAAAGATGCATTGTGTGGTTAAACGGGCACGCTTGGGGAAATGTGAAAAGATGCATTGTATAGGAAAACCTGCCGTGTACAAAGCCCTTTGGATTAAATTTTCGTTTTTATTCCTTATTTATTCAAACGTTTATTATTTTAATCCTCACCAAAAAACCTTTTTATTTATTGAATTTTGAGAATTTATTGGGTATTTTTCGGGATTTTTCAGGTGAAATTTGGGGTTCCAATTTAATAAACAAAAAAACAAACATTGAGGCTTTTTTGCACTGGAACGCTTTTTATTTTTAACCATACAATGCATTAGCGCTGGGTCCAGGGCCAGATTAAGATCTCTATGGGCCTGGAGCTGAAGATTTTGGTGGTTGTTTTTGAAATTTAGTGAAATGAAAACAAATTTAGGTTATTTAATAATGCAGGTACGGGTATATCTAAGCAGGCGGATACTGTGAGGAAATTTCCATTCAGATTTCAATCATTTACAGAGTGTAAAATTATTTTTTCACATTTTATCATCCAAACCTTTGTGGCTATATATTCTATATGGAATTATTGTTAAAAAAAATGAAAAGGGAACCTGATACTGCATTTGTCTGAAACCATATACAATTTTAACTAAACAATGAAATATTTCACTTGTGTTTTGGAGGTTAGTGTTTTATGAATAATATGACTATGTAGAAAACACTGAACTTGAAATGAGAACGTGAGTAATGGCAGTGGTATTACTCATTTTTATACTCGATGAATGGACAATGCCATCGCTTTGGAACTAAAAATAAATGAAGGGGTTTTTTTTGTTTTGTTTTCTTTTAGATTTTACATGGTGACGTTTGGTATTCATGCAAAGGCCTGACTCTGACTTGTCCAAGGACACCTCACATGACCTTGCGTGGTGTAAAGATTAGTGAGGCAGGGTTCCAAAGTCCCCCCAGTGTGACAGCTTAGGTTTTTGATGTAGCAATTTGTAATAACGGACACTTGTTGGTGACATGACATGAGAAACGCGATGGTGAGTTAGTGCAGCATCATTGTTCACTTTATAATTGAAAAGTGAAAAATATTACTGTGTTAGAAAGAAAAAATTAAGAAATATTTATTATTTTACTTTTATTGTTACATAAAACCTGGCCATGCTCTGGCCTTTCCAATGATACCTCACATGACCCTTTACCTGCTATAGAGTTGGAGATAGAGAGGTCCAATACCCATCAATGCAGACATAGTTAGCGTTTCTTTGGACCTATTCTGGAGCATGGGCCTGGAGCTGCTGCTCCATCAGCCCCTATGTTAGTCCGGCCCTGGCTGGGTCTCAGCCCGAGTCTTAGCATTTCCCTAACGTGTGCTAATGAATCTTGTACACAGACTACCGCGGTCAATGTGGTCTGTTGGTGGCTTGTCAGGCGCTACCTTTTAGCGACTCGCACTACATTTTTCATGTTGCTTGTCATTTTAGCTCACACCAGCTGATAGAGCCCAAAGAAGGGCCTAATGAACCTATAAATAGCAATGTTTGCTGGCATTTATCAATTACCAGTTAACAACAATTTTGGAATGCAGAATAGTTTTCTTTCAGAAGAAACTAGAACTTTAAGACAAACATTTATTTTAGCACACTATATGAATGCCCTTTACAATCTATATTAATGAAACAAAATAATAAATAAAGAAAAGAAACAGAAGCAAATAGACAGTAAAAGGTTTCAATGTAAGCTTGTCTAATTCCTGTAAATAACACACAACACACAGCAGCAGCAAAATCAATGTTTTGGCTGTTTAGCAGCCTTTGTTAAGTCTTGACAAAAACTGCTAGAAGCTGCTCCTGTAAGCTCCCAATACAAGCCAAATTTGTATTGGAGCGCCCAATTTCTTCATTATTATTTCCATCATTATTTTACAGTTAAATAGTGTTGGTGCTAATCATATAAGTCAACTGTTTTTTTGTGTTCATATAACAGTCATTTTCAATGAACAGAACAGTTGAGCATATCCGCTGGCACATTGACTTCCCCCTGAGTAATACATGTTAAGCTGCATGTCACAGTTTCAATCAAAGAGAAATACACTATCCGTTCACTCATCAAATATATGTCTCTCTGCTATCCAAGCATTATTCAATATTACAGCAGAGTATAATCATGTTCTACTTGGCTGGGAGCAGCAATTGTCCTACAATATTGTTTAACTTCCTTCCAGCAATGCACATCACATGGCATATTTTTCACTCCTCACTCAATGGGAATCAAATCACGAGAGAGGGCAAAATGATTCAATCTAAAGCAAATAATGTCACACATTTCAATGGTTAAGGCACCAACATAATCATGTAAAATAATATGTATAGTAATAAAATGTAAGATAGATTACCTATGTCCCTAATATCCTTCAAAAGATACATTAGTAGAGATACTTTAATACAAGCGAATTTTCTTTAATTAAACATTTGTGTTAAAATATAGTAATATAAAACGGGATAAAGATTATAAATATCTGAGCAGCCTTCACATATTTTACCAAGACTTCCTGCTATTACACTGTATATATCGGAAGCACTGATGACAACTGTAAATAACAGGAAGCAAGTCAGCTAGGAACAAGTCAATTTGGGATAAATGGGTTGTTGTAGACTAGCACTTATGCAAATTATAGGAATGCAGTTACTCCCAATGCAATTGATGGAAGTTATACATAGCACTTTGAGTAGCAAAAGCTATCAATAGCATGTACTTTTGACAAAGTCCTTTATTAATAGATGGAGAAAGTAAGGCATTTGTCATAATAGACGTCTGTGATCTGGGACCAAGGAAATAACTCCTGACCTTGAATCTGGCGCCAGCTCATACGGTAAAAGGAAAGGGCATTAAGTGTAATGTTATTCAAACATGGGGAATTAAGGCAATGGAACACTTGTAAGTAACATCAGCATCAGAGAAATGACACCAAGTATGGGCCACATACAATATTGTAAGTAACGTGTTCTAAAAGGAACAAAGTTAATACTTTTTCCACTTATACATTCCATCCACTGGTAATGCATAAGGTGGGTCACATGATGAGGAAAGACTACGAAAAGGAACAAAGGATGGATTTAAACCCTATTGACTGATGAGACAGTTTACACATATTTTATTGATACACTCAAAATCAAATCTCAGACAAAGTGAAATATCCCTAAAATAATAACATTATTCGGTCAGTCTTTATTATGCAATTGTCCTTCTCAAAGAATTACCTGATGGCTGCATTGCATCCCATTTGCTTTCTAAATCTTCAGCTTTTATTGACAACTTCTTTATCTGTCTAAGTACCAAGATTTTTTTTTACAGTAAATCCCAATAATCTGTAATCTTTGATAAAAGCAAGTTTGGCACTATATCTTATTATTTATTTTGTATTTTGAACATGTCGACTTAATTCAATTATTTTACTGATTCCAAAATACAATGGTGTGTGATCAGTTGGTGGGTAGACTAAAAAGATACATCCAGGGATGAATTTAGGCTTGGTGCTGCCTTTGGCACTCCAAATTTGCCGACCCTCCATCACCAGATATCAAATAAAGATGGACATAGACACGTAATGAACACAATTATTTATGTTCCACCTGGGGTATTTATGTCAATGAAAACGTAATTTAGAACAACAGCAAAGCATCTTATTTATACAAAGAGATTTGTAACAAAATTTATTGTAGTTTAGAGTAGTTGTGGCTCGTCCATACCGGCACAAGGGGCAGCACCCTACCATTTTTTTGGAGTTAAAAAATATTAATAATTTAAACTACGTTATTTTTTCTGCTGTTTCTGCTGTCATTTAACATGTGCCTGATTGGTAAAATGTTTTCTGTTCCTTTAAGCAGTGTCATTGTCTCCTCGACAGTTGCCAGGCAGAGTAAAAAAAAAAAGAAAGATTATGTGACTGCTTGACTCTGACCCTGATCCAGAAATCTGATAAGAGCTCTACTGCAGTTTTTCAAAACAGGTACTGCACTGTGATCCAACCTCCTGCTGTGGGCTAATTGAGCTCTGCCAGGCTCTCAAGGCTGGAATGCTAAACACACAAGGTGCCTGCCTTAACTCCAAAATGCACCCAACATTTGCCATAATGTGCTAAATATAAATAAAATAAAAATAAAAAAATAAATGTGCAGCAGTAAACAGGATTTCTTTTTTCCACACACTGAAGTTCTGTGTACTGATAGTTATTTAAAACAAAATGAGTGAGATCAGCATTCAGGTTTTCTTTTTAGCAAATAATAAATGACTTTTTTCACTTTTAGATTTTTTATACTAAATAATGTTTTATGTATACATCTTGTGGCTAATTTTTGGATTACACTTGTAATCATTTCATTTATGGTAATTTTATTTGCCTCGTTAATAGGGATAGGTCTATAAGGTTTATTCTCTATATATGGGATGGCCCACATATTTTGGAGGTAGTCGTGCCACATAGACATATTCCTATTCATGATTAAAAATATTAATGTTTTCAGTCTGGCGCCCCACCAACTAGAAATGTCACCAGCCGCCACTGGTTTAGAGATACATTGCTAGGAGTTTTATTGCTTTGCAGCTCTGATATACATCCACACACCTCAAAATGTATTGGATCTCTGAAAGAAAGGAGATGAGTCAAAAAAATGCTGCCACCTTCTCCAATCAGCTGTCTAATGCGCAAGCCTAGTTTGTCTATGCAAATATATGCTCATGGGTACACCTCCTCGCTGAAGATAATTAGACGTCAACATTGATAACGGAAGAACATAAGAGCCAAATATCTCTCAAAGTATTTGAAACTTTATCTTTTTGTTTGGTTACTGGTTTGCTTCATAATGTTTATAAATCTTGGACCTCTGTTTCAATATCAGCTGCATTCTCTGCAGTATTTAAAACAGTCACATTTTATCCAAAAATGGTTATCTGCAGGATTCGCGGGTATTCAAAGAACTAAACAATATCTTTTGTTTTGTAGAGGTTTATCTTTTTCTTGTCTCTTGTTCTCCCACAGTTACAACTTTCGTTTGATATGTTATCACTCTAGGAACATGATATTTTCCCTCCAGATGTGCTTGCCATTTAAGCTCAAGTAGCTATTTATATCTCTGAACATAACATTGTGAACATTATTAAGTAACCTTTAGAAAAATCATCTAAAAGGATATGGTTGAAATGCCGTTGCTATCTTACACCAGCATATGTTGCTCTAAGATAAAATTATACAAGCTGATGAACACTAACACTGTAATACTAATGATCCTTACAATGTCTTCTGCTCCTGACCCCTATTCTGACATAGCGAATAACAGGGAGCCACTAATGAGAAATACTGGCAAGAGTCTATAGCAGCCTTACCAGCTCCCTATTACCAACTCTATTATTATTTAGCCACTAAACAATATCATGTTAAGGTCTCAAGGAGTCCATATGAAGTCATGGAGACAAAAGTGATCCTAGGTAATTTGCTATTTTCATTAGGGATGTGCGTTTCGGGTTTCGGAATTTCAGAATTTTCACGAAATTTCCCGATTCGTGTCTTCGGATTCGGCCGAATTATCCGAATTGGGTCGGACCCGAAAACCGATAGATCCGAAAAGTTTTCCGAGCCGAAACGAAAATTTTTCGGATTTTTCGAATGGACTTGAAATGTGTCAAATTGAAATTTATTTTTGCTCTATTCATGATTTCGGTTCCATTCATGATTTCGGTTCCATTTCGGTAATTCTGGAAATCGTATATTTAACTATTATCGGTTATATCACTGATTCTGTAAATTTTGTATTTGTAAATGTGTATCACTTGTTTCTTGTGGCATTCGGGTCAGTTTAGCGTTTTTTAAATCGTTTTGTTCATTTTTTTTGTTCCTTGGCTTTCATACCATTTTAATATGATTAAATAAAGTTGTGAAATGTATATTCAATTATTCATAAGAAAAAAAGGATCTTTATTTAATAAAAAAAAACACGATAGAATCGCCAGAATTATCGTAGACACTTTGAAACGAGGAGAACAGACGTTCCGAAAAAATGAAAATTTCCGAAATTTCCGAAAAGTCGATACAAAAAACGAGCAAAGTGACCCGAAAACACGAAAAATGGTCGATATTCCGAAAAAAAATGTACACGAAAAACGAGCCGAACCGAATCGAAACAGAAATCGGTCGAAACGAGCCGAATCGAAAAGATTAAACATCCGAACAAATCGAACCGAATCGAACCGAAAAAAAAAATCGGTGCACAAGCCTAATTTTCATATTTGTACTCTGAAAATATATATTTTTGCATCGCGATTATAAACACTTGTCAAAACACTGTCTCAAACTGATCCACCTATCTATGTAAAACCTTCAGAGTATTTTATAATGATGTCATAACATAAAGAAAGTAGAAAAAAAAATCCAATAATGCATTCTGAATTGCAATAGCCTGTGTGGAGATAAATAGAGTCACTGAAATTAAGCTGACATAGAAGTTGACAAATCTGTAGAGAATTAACATATTACTGTTACTTCTTACCAAAATAGTAGTAACAATTACAGTTTTGTTTTCAAGGCCCATGGAATCATTTGCAGAAAGAATATCATTAACAGTAACAACCATTTTGTCGATTTCACTCCAATATCCAATCTGTCAGGATGAAATAATAAACAGCAAGTGAAAGCACATTGACAAAGCAGTTAACGAGCTAATGAATATATATTAAGAATTGGTCATGCTGGGTTGGCTAAAACCAGCATATGCATAAAACAACAGCTAAACAATCGACTAGACAATAAAATAAGCATAAGAGGATGATTACATAACAAAAAATAAACAGTTTTATTTTCAAAGAAATCATATTGCTGTCATCCAGTTCATAATTATTGGTGATTTAGCTAGTGCCTAGAATGTACATTTTGTTGCATCTACATAGTAAGTACAAAACAGCTGATAATATTCCAGGCCTACATGAAGTGGTGAATTATGAGCTACCAAATTGCATTGACTATAACTAGTCGAAAGTAACTATTGGGTGATAAATAAGGGAGATACCATAATGTAACAGAAATCAAGAGGTTGCCTAACATCTGACACGCTAATAGTGCTAAAGCAATGAAAATGAACGTTGTTTTCTCAAAATTTTAGTCTCTTTTCAGTATTTAATTTCCTAGAGGTTAACAAATGAACATACAGTATGTAATAAAAAGATATTGTGCAACGAATAACTACAAAAAAAGTTTATAAACATTAAGTCTGTTTCTAACTACCTTTCTTTCCTTAGATTGTCGGCAGCTTTTATACCTTTACTTATAAATGTGTTTCTAATTAGCAATAGTACGCATAGATTATTATGTTACCTTACGAGGGCCATTGGTTTTAAGTTCCATGATATTGATTGTATAATTGACTCTTTTACCATTCTGATCGAATTTTATATTTCCAGTTAACCCCTCTACCTGAACCTGTTTGAAAGAGGAAAGGCTGTTAAGATATTGCTTAAACAGTTTATACACCGCAATTCTAAAATGCTAAGCATGTGAAATTAACAATTTAATGGCAAAGGACCCAAAACATAATGGCGACACTAACCTGTTTCAGTGCTCTTTCTATTTCTACACCGTGCCCCCATGGCACAGCTGGATTTGCAAGACAATCTCCGGCGTTTCCCCTTCTTGAGATTTCGATTCTCTGTTTGCGCAAACTACGAAATGCTTCTGTCATTACTTGCACCGCATCAAATGTCAACGCTGATGTATACTGTAAATATTAAAATAATTCCCATTATAAACATCTTTATTATAGGTGAGCTCTGATCTCAGCTTCACGTATTGGTTTTCAGGACGTTGGTCTCTTTGGGACTGATCTACAGCCTTTAGTTCTCCCTCAAGCATCCAGCCTCCCATTGGTCACGTATGTTATGCTGGACTATAGATGAGTTTTAATACTCTGGGTTTAAATTGGGAAAGAGAGGTGCAAATGGGGACAGAAGTGGTAAATGTTTATCCCCTCAATTCCCACCCTTCTGTTTTAACTATAATGTCATAAGTAAATACATGAACTGTAACGTAATGAGAAGTATCTCATCTCATCTTATCTGGCCTCCCTCTGTCCCGCCTCTCCCCCCTACAATCCATCCTGAACGCCTCCGCCAGGCTAATTCACCTCACCCGCCGCTCTGTCTCTGCCGCTCCCCTCTGCGAGTCCCTTCACTGGCTCCCCATCCACTGCAGAATTAAGTTCAAAATCCTTATCCTTACCTACAAAACCCTCACTAACTCAGCTCCCCACTACCTGTCCTCACTAATCACCAAATACACCCCAGCCCGCTCCCTAAGGTCAAACAGTGACCTGCGCCTAGCTTCTCCCCGCATCACCTCTTCCCATGATAGACTGCAGGATTTCTCACGCGCAGCCCCTACTCTCTGGAACGCTCTCCCTCGTACTGTCAGACTTTCCCCTAACTTCTCTTCCTTCAAACGCTCCCTTAAAACATTCCTATTTAGGGAAGCCTACCACCCAACTCACTGACGCAACCATCAATCACTCTCACCTTACAGTCCTCTCCTCCTGTTTCCAACCCCAACCCTCCCAGATTGTGAGTTCCTACGGGAATAGGGCCCTCATCTCCTCCTGTACTGTTTGTCAAATGTTGTTCAATGTATTGTAACCCTGTCTATACTGTGCTTATTGTACAGCGCTACGGAATATGCTGGCGCTTTATAAATAAAGAATAATAATAATAATAAGTAGGCCAAGGGTTAATAAGGCTCTAAAAAAAAAAGTTTTGGGGACACATGTGAAAAAGATGACAGTAATAAAGAATTTGACAGTGCAGAAGGCAGCCTGGCAGTAATGATAAGTAACACAGAGTACTTGTTATGTGGTGGACAGTAGCTATGAGGATGATTTAGTCAGCTGGATCTAACATTTTATCATTTTTTTATTCATTCATAAAGGTGGTGAGCGATAGAAAGAAACCTAAATAGTAAGTATACCAAAAATTAAACAGGGAGTTCGAATAGAGAAAATAATGTTAGTATTATTGTTCCAATCATTACATATATGATTTATGTGCTGAGTATAACTAGGAAGTAGAGGAGGGATGCTCATCCTTTGCTCTCCAGATGTTTTGTTACTGCATTTCTTAGAAGGCTCTGGCGACTTAATTAATGCCTGGGTATCACGGCAGATGTAGTTCCAAACCACCTGGAGGGCAAAGGATGAACACCACTGAATTAGAGAGTAAAGCTCATGGTTATATAGGAAATAAATTCAAGAAAAACGAGAACATGCAAATTTAGGTGATGACAGACTAAGCTAAGAATAAAAGAGATGTACAGAAATAAGAAGATGCCATGGTTTAAAAAAGATTGAGCACCATTAAATTCTTCACGCTAAAACGGGGACCCTAGGAAGAAAAACCTGCGCCTGCAGGTTTCTCCTTTGCGTCCCTGTTTTTGTGCGATATTACGATGCAGGCGCTAAAAAAGCAGCCTGCACCATAATTGGACACTAAGCCCCGGGATGCGCACGGCAGTGCTAAGCATCGCCGCGAGCATCCACTCGATGGAGTCCATAGGAATCCATTGAGGCAGACGCTTCCGGTTACATAACCTGCCAGATCTTGCCTCGGAGATCCGGCAGGTTGGTGTAGTGATACACAGAGAGAGACTGGGGGACTTTTTCCCCAGTCTCTCCCTGCTCCCGGTGGACAGAGGAGGTGGTCGGAGTTGTGGTCCTCGCCACAGGATAGGAGGTGAGTATTTGATTCATTTGATGGGGCAGATTCTGCTGGTGATGATGGATTCTGCAGCAGCGGAATCCGTTAGCACCAGGTCCAGGTTGTGGTTAACCATCATGTAACCACAGTCAGATGGTAATCAGCGTTAGTATATTGTAATACAAACGCTAATTAACTCTTTGCGCTCCCCATGTTAAGTATAGGGAGCGCAAAGTACAGTAACCTCGCGCTGAAAAGCGCAAGATTCCAATCGCTAACGGGTTTTCTAACCCGTTAGCGTTTGGATTGTAATATGGGTGGCCCGCGCTAGGCCACCACTGCTAACGTTAATGCTCACTCAGGTGAGCGCTAATGTTAGCGTGAAGAATGTAATGGTGCGTTATGTGTAGTGGATTATTGTTTCACAATAGCAAAGAAAATGTTACTACTAGACTGAAAATATATAGAAAACTACAAAAGTGTAAGGGCACTATCAGGTTCCCTGAGCTAAAACCAGCAAGCTAAGGGAAAAAATTAGCGATTGCATCCCGGTTTCACCAGCAGATTACAAGGCAGGCACTGAGTCCAGCAGCCTGCCCCATAGTGGCGGCTAGGCTTGCGGATGCTTGGGGCAGTGCTAGAGCCCTGTCCCAATCATCTCCTCCATTGAGGCTTTTCCTGCTGGGTCACATGACCGACTGGATCTTGCCTATTGCAATACCCTGCTGGTTCACGGAGGGAGACCGGGGACTTTTTTCCTCCCGTCTCCGTCTGCTCCCAGCAGCCAGAAGCAGCTGATCAGGCCATTGTTCTCGCCGCAGGGTGAGAGGTGAATATTTGTTTTTTGGGAGGTTTTCAGCTTCTGCTAACTGATTCAGCAGCAACGGAATCCATTAACTACACCTCTGAGCTGGAGTTAACGTCAGCTCTTAGCAACTAGCGTTAGAACCTTGTGATCCTAACGCTAGTTAAACTCTTCTTACACTTTGCACTCCCCATGTTAAGTATAGGAGCGCAAAGTACAGTAAACTCGTGGTACAAACCGCTAATACTGATTTGCTAATGGGTTTTTTAACCCGTTAGTGAATTGGTAGTGATCTGTGCGAAGCGCTATCACCTTCTTTAACCTCCCTGGCGGTATTCCCGAGTGTGACTCGGGGTTAAATTTCACTACCACGAACGGTAACCCCGAGCCACACTTGGGCTGGATGTATACTCACCTCCTCCTGGCTCCCTCGCTGTCCCTGCAGTGTGATCGCGGCGAGCTGCTTCCTGGATGGCTCCCTGCGAGTCACATGATGCAGGGGGGCTGGACGCAGCAAACTTCATTCATAATACTCACTGAATACAAATGGAAACGTTTATGAACGGCCACTAGGTGGCAGTACAGGATAAGAAATAGACCATACATCGTCTCACCCTTGTTCTCAGACAGATTTCAGTGTTTTTTGTTGTATTTTATTGTACATCATTTATTTGCATTATTTTGGATAATTAATTTTGGGATAATAAATTATTATGTCGTGTTTCAAACTTATCGGACTCAGTGTATTTACTATTTTTTTTTAATTAATTAATTAATATATTTATAAAGGATTTTACCAGGAATCACGGATTTCAGTGCGTGATTCCTAATTATTACAGGCTAACTATGTACAAAAACACGTTTCCTCTCAAACGCTTTGAGATGCTTTTAGACACAAAATTTTGAAAAAATTAGACCGCCAGGGAGGTTAAGCAAGCGCTAACGTGAGTGCTAGCTTAAGCTTGAAGGAGGTGATAGGGCCCTAAGTGTATTCACTGTGTTCAATGACAACATGGCCAGAAATGTCTAATATGACACACAGTCAGGTCCAGAAATATTGGGACATCGTCACAATTCTAACATCTTTTGCTCTATACACCACCACAATGGAGTTGGAATGAAACAAACACAATGTGCTTTAACTTCAGACTGTCAGCTTTAATTTGAGGGTATGTACATCCAATTTAGGTGAACGGTGTAGGACTTACAGCAGTTTGCAGATGTGCCACCCACTTGTTAAGGGACCAAAGGTAATGGGACAATTGGCTTCTCAGCTGTTCCATGGCCAGGTGTGTGATATTCCCTCATTACCCCAATTACAATGTGCAGATAAAAGGCCCAGAGTTCATTTCAAGTGTGCTATTTGCATTTGGAATCTGTTGCTGTCAACTCTCAAGATTAGATCCAAAGAGCTGTCACTATCAGTGAAGCAAGCCATCATTAGGCTGAAGAAACAAAACAAACCCATCAGAGAGATAGCAAGAACATTAGGTGTGGCCAAAACAACTGTTTGGAACATTCTCAAAAAGAAGGAACTCACCGGTGAGCTCAGCAACACCAAAAGACCCGGGAGACCACGGAAAACAACTGTGGTGGATGACCGAAGAAATCTTTCCCTGGTGAAGAAAACACCCTTCACAACAGCTGGCCAGATCAAGAACACTCTCCAGGAGGTAGGTGTATGTGTGTCAAAGTCAACAATCAAGAGAAGACTTCACCAGAGTGAATACAGAGGGTTCACCACAAGACGCAAACCGTTGGTGAGCCTCAAAAACAGGAAGGCCAGATTAGAGTTTGCCAAACAACACCTAACAAAGCCTTCACAGTTCTGGAACAAGATCCTATGGACAGATGAGAACAAAATCAACTTGTTCCAGAGTGATGGTATGGAGAAGGAAAGGAACTGCTCATGATCCTAAGCATACCATCAGTGAAGCATGGTGGTGGTATTGTCATGGCGTGGGCATGTATGGCTGCCAATGGAACTGGTTCTCTTGTATTTATTGATGATGTGACTGCTGACAAAAGCAGCAAGATGAATTCTGAAGTGTTTCAGGTTATATTATCTGCTCACATTCAGCCAAATGCTGCAGAACTCATTGGACGGCGCTTCACAGTGCAGATGGACAATGACCCAAAGCATACTGCAAAAGCAACCAAAGAGTTTTTGAAGGGACAGAAGTGGAATGTTATGCAATGGCCAAGTCAATCACCTGACCTGAATCCCATTGAGCATGCATTTCACTTGCTGAAGACAAAACTGAAGGGAAAATGCCCCAAGAACAAGCAGGAACTGAAGACAGTTGCAGTAGAGGCCTGGCAGAGCATCACCAGGGATGAAACCCAGCGTCTGGCAATGTCTATGCGTTCCAGACTTCAGGCTGTGATTGACTGCAAAGGATTTGCAACCAAGTATTAAGAAGGGAAAGTTTGATTTATGATTATTATTCTGTCCCATTACCTTTGGTCCCTTAACAAGTGGGAGGCACATCTGCAAACTGCTGTAAGTCCTACACCGTTCACCTGAGTTGGATGTACATACCCTCAAATTAAAGCTGACAGTCTGCAGTTAAAGCCCATTGTGTTTGTTTCATTCCAACTCCATTGTGGTGTATAGAGCCAAAGATGTTAGAATTGTGTCGATGTCCCAATCTTTCTGGACCTGACTGTACATATATTTATAGGATGTAATATGGCATGGAGAAACCTAGCCAGCTCTATTGACTAAATTTGAGTGAATAGTAAACATAGCATTGAATTGGCAACTTTTTTGTTGAAATAAAAGCATTCAGAAAGTTTTTAGACTTGCGGAAAAAATGAAAAGTTTTCAATGCCAAAGGCTCTTTAGCTGTGTACTGAGTTAAGGGTCTGAATACTTATGTCAGTGTGACATTTAAATGCTTTTCTGTTTAATAAATTTTCATGTAATTTTTTTTGGTATTTTCTTTGTTATCATGGGGTATTGATTGTAGATTGATGTGAAAAAATAATATAAACTATTTTAGCAATATAAAAAAGAAGTGTCTGAATGCACTGTAGCCAGCCTTGTATTCATATAATTTATATCTTTCTTTCCCAATCCGGCATCGAAGCCCCAAACTAAAGCAATACATATAAACACTTATGATTTGCAAGACTGCGTTTTATGAGATCCGGGGTGTCAAACATGGCCCTCAGCTGCTGGATCAAGACAGCTGGAGGGCAAAGATTGAAGACAATCATAATAGATCGCTGTGTTGCCAAGTGAAGGCTAGAACAGCAGAAATGTTATTACTTATGTCAGAATGAGGTCAGAGTGGGCATATATAGCAGTGTAGTTTTAATGTTATCTCCCAATCTAATGATTGGAACAAGAATTTAATGGGAACATTTTGGAAGACATGTTAAGTACTCCTCTAGATTCACTCTCCCATAGGTATTTGAAATGGAAGAATAAATGTGGATCAGAACGATAAATATAACTGATAATTTCTAGCTCTATTTATTGAATATATTAAAAAAGTATGTAGGGACAGTTAAGGAATAGAGCAAAATAGCGCTCTGTTTTTTTCTAATTATTACTTATGTTTTTTTATATAAGGTTTGTTGTTCATATTTGCATTGCATGAAATCAAAATACATTTAATGTTAAAGCAGATGGCTTACCACCTCCCATTGCTGGTTAATTGCACATTTCCAGTACAAGTGCTAAATTCCAAGCCTATTGTAAACATAACCATAATTGTGGGAGGATTAACAACTGAAAACTTTAATGGCTTTGTTTGCGTCTACTCCAAATATAGTCCCATTTGATTGAGTGATTTCCCATACCTTTGTTCGATACACAATATCTTTAACATAACCCCATAGAAAGAAGTCGAGGGGAGTGATATCTGGTGAACGAGGTGGCCAGGGAATTGGGCCACCCCCTCCAATCCACCGGTCTGGAAATGTTTCATTTAGGAACCCACAAACATGCAGTCCCCAATGTAGTGGTGCACCATCTAGCTGGAAAATGACGGATGGTTGAAGGTCATGTAGTTGTGGTGTCACGCATTCAGTCAAAAGGTCAAGGTGAACATTTGCAGTAATTGATGTCTCGCCAAAGAAAAACGGACCAATGATTCGATTGCACATGATCCCACACCACACATTCATCTAAAGCAGAGGATCGCTGATGCCATTGCCACCATTGATGAGGGTATGCTACAACGAACATGGCAAGAAATCGCGTACCATCTTGATGTGCTTCGTGCAACTAATGGTGCCCATATAAAGGTGTATTAAATGAGGCAAAAAAAACCTTAAATACATACGTCTCATTTTGTAATAATTTTCACTTAATTGTCTTTTTCATTTGCCTTTGTAATACATTTTTGAAATTGTAAAGAGACTTTATGGACGCCCTGTATATTTATGTATTTATTTATCTTACAGAAGCAAAATCATAGAATCAGGTCTGATAGATCAAGAGATTAAGTCAAAATATAAACAATCTACTAGCCAAAAGATAAATGCTACTTTCAGCAAGCCCAGGCATAATAGTATGATAAATGGAATCTTCAGTATATTAGTTTAAAATGCATATAATGTGCATATACAAGCTACAGTAGATTTGTCTAGTCGTCTCAACACTGAGGGTTAAAATACGCTACCGCCAACCTCAGCTAGTTAACAAGTTTATTTTCTTTTTACTGGACTCTGGTGTGCTTTTAAGATGTCTTCCCTTGTAAAAACAAAATGAAATGCTATAAAAGGAAACACTGCGAAATTAAAGTTACGCAACTGTGACATAAAGTCAATTTGCCTGCTGAATTCCAATGCAAATAATATCATTTTGTGGCTGTGTAGTTGCCGATTTTGTATATAGATTGTCTGTCAACAACTCTAATACCAATAGCTTTGGTGCTCATATTTGCCAGTATGGATAAACATAACAGTTTCAGAGATCTAATAAATAAAGGATAAAGAACAAAGAATTTGTTGAATTAATTGTCCAGCTGATACATATTCTATTCTATTTGCAGTTTTGAAAAATACACCAGATACTGTATATAGTTAATGTGTTTTAATTATTCTAAATATATAAAATACCTTAGCATTGTTAACAAAGAAGCCAACACAACAGATGAGCATTTGATTAAGTCTTTCACTAAAAAAGTGGTTAGCCTTGAAAGCATTGGCAGGAACTAGAGTTCATAGGATTTTTATTAAAATATCCCACATTAATGCTACTCGAGTAGCCACTGAGGAAGCCAAAGAGGTTGGAGACCTAAGGTGAAACGCGTTTGGCAGTTCTTATTTCTTTTATATTGTCCTATTTGTTTATGTATTTTAGATGTTATGTAATAAATACATGGATATCCCATTCTGAAGATTTCCAAATAGTGTTTTTTGGGGAGTTGTACCAAATTGAAACAACTTCTGGGTGCAATTGTTGAGTCAAGTCGGGCTCCCAACTACTTGAGTGGATAATTTTATTTACCATTTTATAATCAATATATAGACAGAATTGCACTATTGGTCTGATTATTTCTCCTTAGAATCCTGAAGAGGTAGCCTTGTGAAACCTCAAAATACCCTAAGGGCTGATGGGTAGCCTACTCAATGACCCACAAGCAACATTTGTGTGAGCCTCACTAAGGCTCTGCCATGTGTGTGTGTGCGGTACATTGAGCTTAATATATGCACCATATGTTCATAGAGAGTTATGCTATGTTATATTTATATTTATACTTTTTGAGGTTTATTAATCACCCTTGCAACTCCGTTATCTGTGTCTTCCTAAATACTGCTATGAAAGACATTGCTGGAGGTAATTACCCGTATTTTTCCGTGTATAAGATGACCACATGTATAAGACAATCCCAACACTCAGAACAGGCCCACATCTGGTATCTGGTACCAGTTACTCCTGTGTATAAGACGATCCCCAATTTCTGGCTTAACGATTTTAGACAAAAGTATAGTCTTATACATGGAAAAATATTGTATACCCATATATATTTGGGTTCCTTGTATTGAAGCCATGCGTAGAACGCTGGACCCCTTCCTTGTATATCATTTTATTTACTTGTGTTGTGAGTAGGAACCACGCATTGGGGACACTAGCGATCCATTTTTGGGATTTTTAATTGATCGCCCTGACCTACCTTTTCTATATTTCTACTTTGAAATAGCTTGCGCATCCATGCATAGATGTAAATTAACCCCTTCCCGCCGCAGGACATTCTATGCCATACGTGCGGCAGGTGGGCCTTGAGGACGCAGGGCATACTGGTACGCCCCACTGTCTTTATTGGGCAGCCTCGGCCCCTCCCTGCAGCCGGCCCGCATGTCATTGGCTGCAGAGAGACGGCCTGAACTCAGGCCTTTCCCTGTAGCCAATGACATGCGCCACATGGCTGCGTGGGTGGGCCAAGTTAGAGTCCCACGGTGGCACCTGGCAGAGAGGCATACCAGTATGCCTCACCGTCATTAACCCCTGACCAACGGGTGATGTCCGCCTGTCGTGAAGGGTTTAACATCTCATATGCTAAATGTAGGAGACATTAATTTACAGTGACGTCGCACAGGGAATCACAACAGTCGAGCCGCTAGCCCAGATTGGGGGAAGAATGGAATAGCAATTCCCATAGAGAAGATAATTACAGAAGATGTTATTTGTAACATAACAAGGTTGTAAAAGAAATAAAAAATACTTCAAAATGGTGAAAAATTGTGTTCTACATGATTGATCATTGATTGATTGTTGATTGAAGTATGAGCAAATTTCTGGCAAGGGCAGCATGATCTAAGGAATGTTTCCAGAACCTTGTTGATGGTTGTAAAATTAAGTTATTCTGGTGGCAACAGGAGGGATATCAGCTATATGCAATTCAAAATCCAATACCCGGTACCTTAAGTGCACACTATGCCATGTTGCATTCACTGGCATGTAATGCCCCTCTGTGCTTTTGAATCGAAAAGGCATCTGTTTGTCTGTGTATGAGCTAGTCATACATGCACTGATCATCAGGGAGCATTCAGTGGACTTCACAATAAAGGGTAAATCAGTTAACTCACTGTTTATTCTAGATGTTGACATTTCAGTTATCACATTGAAACCTTAATCGGGACTAAAATCGCTAAATCAGAGGTTTTATTTGTGAACTGAAATGTTGACATCTTGTGTGAATAAATAGTGAATACTTGTACTACTTTTACTTAATTGATGTCATGTCCTGTGAGTGCTCCCTATTTCTTGATATATTTACCTAACAAAATATACTGTGTGAAGTAGAGGATTTTAGATTTTCGTTTCACTATGAATTCCCAGCAGAGAGATTAGCCCGAGAGCCCGTGTAATGACTCTTATATTACTCATACCATTTGGTTAAGAACTCTCCTGTAAACTGTTATCTATCCCATCAAATGTGTCTGTATATTAAATCTTACATTAAGGAAAGAGCTAAATGCTAAATCCCATTCCCCGAAGACACGTGTTATGTGCTTGCGTGGTATAAACTGCAATTCATTTATCTATTACCAAACCTATTTTTAGAAACAGTTTCTGCAGTACCATAGTCCAACTTTAAATGTAAGTTTTGATGCCTTTTAAACCTTTCACATGTAACAATTAAGGTGCCCCTCATATATCAAGAGAAGGGTTGTCCACCCTTTAGGTCCCCATATATGTTTTGGATGCTATTTGATTTTTTTTTATATAAAGACCATGAATATTGCCTATTTGTCATTATTTAGATTGTGATTTATAAATGTTCAATGTGTGCACACCATAAAATAAGGGCTGTGCACACTCATGGACCAATTACTCTAGCAGGCAACCCCTTGGAACATAAATATGGTCAGGGTGAATATGATCGTTTGTGCATTCATAAAATTACATTTTTATTTATGTAAATGAACAGAAAGGTGCCATAACAAGTCCCATTACAGTCTTGACTCTGGACACACTGTCAATGGCATTTACAAAATGAGAAAATGTCCCTGTGACAATTTAAAATGCTGGGAGACTTTTTGACAAGGCAACTATAACAAGATATTGAATAAATGCCTTTAAGATATTAAGATATTGAATAAAAGTTACATTTTAGATTTTATTTTAAAGTCCTGAGGTCGATCATTAACCCTTTCTATTTGAGATACGTCTGGTTGCATCTTTATACTTAGATTTTTCACATTCTTTTCCTCTACAGTATTTTTAGTTTTAAAGTAATGATTTTGATATTTACACCCAAACTCTTTGGGACAGCAAGTAGCACCGTTCCCTGACTGACAAAGAGAAGATAATTAGATACACACTTTGCTATCTTCCAGACCCAGAAGTTGCTTATATGTCTTATACAAGCATGTAACAAGATTCAAGAAGAGTAAATGTAGATTTAAAATTTTGTCAATTAAGTATTCATGTCACTGCTTGGTTTCTAAGAAAAGTGGGACGTGCAGAATGTCCCATGCATAGCTTGGTGTACAGTGCTCGGAGGCAGTGACACAGTCAACTTGAATATGAAAAAGAATATGTGATTTGTTTCCACACCAACAGATATAAACACAAAGGCTAATTTTAAAAGAAAAGAAATAATGCAATGTGACAGACATGAGCTGATGTGGCAGTATGGGTTGCAATATCGGCTGGTAAGGACATTTTCTCCACAGTAATAAGCATATCTTGTGCGGGGCTTTAATGCTACCAAATGGCGTTACCCTCAAAATAATAGAACAGAATGGAAGCTTAACATGCAATATTTAACTCCCACCTACTCTTCACATAAAAGAACTCAGAATGTAAAAATACCCAAATATACATTTGTAGGCATGACAGCATACCTAATGTTATTAGAAATAAAAACAGTTTTATTGAAACTATATGTAAATATTTTAAAGCTACCTCTTTTATTAAATGTTAAATTTTTTTTTTTTTTCAAATAGTAGCATTTACAGTTTTACATATGTGATCTCTCATATCCTTATCCCTTTCACTTCCAAGTGATTTTCCATAAAAACATTGTCAGGAACCAGTGGGTTTTTTGAAAAATAATTTTTAATTATATATACATTAAGAAATATTTGGGCATATTCACAATGCATGCCTTGCTGTAATAACATATTTGGCCAGTAGATGGTGCCATCTACTGTCTACTAGAGTTACAGCTATTACATTTGCAGCTCGTGTTCCCTGCATCAGCTGCTGAATGTCCGATGTCAGGACATTCAATTTGCAGATTTTACACAGTTTTAGCTCTTTGGGCGTTATGCCCACAGGGACAAAACTTTGGGGGCACTTTCTGCAGCCCAAGAGCAAAAGAAATTAGTTTGCAGCAAACAAATTTGATTTGCTTTTGGACTGCAGAGCTGCAGATCGAGATATCTCAATATTGGACACCGGATGGTGCCTTTTGAAGCCCGAGATATCTCAGTCTCGGTAGTGAAAAGGTTAAATCATCCCCCTGCATACACTTTAAGGAAACCTGCCACAACACAGTCAGATGATGGACAAACTGAACAAAATATTGAATAATGACTAGCATTACAATCTTCATATTGGCTAGCATTACAACTTCATTTTGATTATTGATGACTTAATATGACAATTCTATTTACTGTGCTTATTTAATAAACATTTTTGGTGAAATTGATCTGCGAAAGATATTATTTATCAATCAGCCTTTCCTTCATCTTTCTGGTTTATCATCATGACGGCAGACTTGTTTTCGTCAAAACATATAGATAATGATATATGTTAGATATCGATAGGAAGAAAAACTTGACCAAAAGATCCACACATTACACATCAGTTACCTTTATGGTGGAAGTGTGAGCTCCAGGGTATTCTTTTTCTTCTAATGATAACCAACGTTGTATGAATTTTGTAACGGCTGGGTCATCATAGTCTACTATCTGAAATCCTGACACATTAGCTCCTCCGAACTGAATCTTTGATAAATCTCCATCTGTAAAGCCCTGGGCAAAAAATATTAATTTATCAAACCTTCGTTCTGACACTATGTGTTTCATCTGTAGAATTTTAATAAATGAAATAAATGCTCCCGAGATTCCTTCGAGGCAAATAAACCAATACACAGTTCTCCAGTTCATTGTAGTGATTTGATGCTACTTAGCTTAGATTAGAGGGGCAAAGGTTTAAAAGTAACATCAGGAAGCATTATTTTACTGAGAGGGTGGTGGATACATGGAACAGTCTTCCAGTAGAAGTGGTAGAGGCCAAAACAGTAATTGAATTTAAGCAAGCATGGGATAGGCATAAGGCTATCCTAAACAAAGATAAATCCAGGTAAAGTATCCATGTAATTGGGCAGACTAGATGGGCCGAAAGGTTCTTATCTGCCGACATTTTTCTATGTTTCTATGTTTCTATGTTACTTAGGAATGTGTATACAGTAAAATATGATTCCCAGGCTGTGATCCAATTTCACACCAAAATGAAAGTTAAAAACTGAAAAGTTAAATATAATACATATGTGTATTTTTATCTGTTATATAAAATTTTATTTGAAGAAAAAGACACAAATAAGTAGATATTTGCTGATATCAGATAAAGGAAAATTACTTTGTAAAAAACAATGTCCATTTATATAAGAAAATACAGTATTTTACAGCAACACCTTGTATCAGTACTGTACTGGGATTTTCAGCAATTATAACCTATGAATCTTATCCCTGTACAGTAGTGAATGACCCCAGAGCTCTTCCTGTATTGTGCCCTCTCCTTGGCTGTTGTAATACTGCAGGAATGTTTTTAAATTTATTTTACAGTGAGGACGACAGGGCTATTTGCAGCTTGTTTAGCATGACACGGTAACAGGAGTGAGGTCTTGCAGTGCATTTCCTATTTCCACAGGCGACACACTAATCTTGCATTTAATGTATGCAAAATGGGTTTTATATGCCAATTATTGCTTTTTAGTGCATTACAATTCAATGTCAAGTACACACATTTTTGTAGTAAAAAAGTTATTCATTAGATTCTAATAAAGTATCCAGGCCTTCATAGAAAAATTATCCATTTAGGCTGGGGTCAGACGAGCGTGATTTCTACGGACTGTACGTCCGTGCAGTACGGACATCGTCAGTACGGATGACGCAGTAGTGGTCACACAGTCCGTTTTTTCACTGAAGTTATTTTTTGACGGATGTAGGAGGGGAAAATAAATTACAATGAAAAAACATTCTGTCCGTCAAAAATGCTGGACGTATAAATGCAGTCCGTCTGACCTCGCTCCATCACTCACACACAAAGCTATGCAGACGTTGTGGACGTGGCGCACTCCGCACGTCCGTTCTAGCAGTATTACGTTCTTGCCTAACCTGCGTCCGTTTGCCGCGGCCGTTGTGCGTCCGCAGTTCAGTGCGGACGTACTTCATGTGTCAGGCTCCAATGGACTTACTTTCATGCTATCACGGACGTACTTTTAGGCGCAATCACGGACGTGAACACTACGCTCGTCTGACCCCAGCCTTACAAACCATTAACAGCTCCCTATTCCCGAGTCTATTACAAGTGAGATGCTATGTTACAAGCCGCTCAACTAATAATATTTGGAGTTAACAGATACCAGCAGGGATGACAAAAGTTTTTTTTTTTTTAATCAGAATTACATGTTGGAAAAACACCGGCCTTACTCCTGTCCTATGACAACTTTAAAAACCTCAGAAAGAAAATAAAAAAATATGTTAAATAATAATTATTAAAAATAAATAGATTTCAGATTGTGTAGCAATGAACATAGAAATGACATAAATGTAACACTTACCAAATTTGCGATGATATAATGATATCCTTTCACATGCTTTCCTATTGTAATAACCTGTAAAAAAAAAGGTGAATTGTTGTAAATTATGGAATTTAATTACTAGTGTGAATTATTTTCAGACACAGCTATAAAAAAAATAGTCTATGTTTTAAATACATACATTGTTAGACCATTTTCATTGATTACGAAGGTTGTACCGAATTACTCTACCGTTGAAACTCTTCTGTCAGCCAAAGACTTACCGTAGATGTAATGTTTCATTATGAATACACCTAGCGGACAAGTCAAATCTTTGTGTGATGTATTTTCCGGTAGCTCTGACATTATTCATAATGACAGATTGGTGGACTGCGCAGATAAAATGCAGTATTACTGTCATCGCATGGCTTATATTTTTTAAATAAAGAGAGGACACATTTTCTACACTATATAGAATTGGGTTGGCTGTGTTCAGAGCCACAAAAGTTAGATAGCGTCCACTGTTTGAATCTGTAAGGGGTTAAAGATAATAAAAGAGGCAGAATGGAAAGAATGTAACCTAGATAAAATTATATATCAAAAAAACATAAAGCTATACAGGTAATACCTTGGATTGTGAGCATACTTCATTCCGGACGCTTGCTTGTAATCCAAAGCGCTCTTATATCAAAGCGAATTTCCCCATAAGAAATAATGGAAACGCAGACGATTGGTTCCACAACCATATATTCATATGAAAATGATTCCAGTAATACAGAATACTGTACAGTATAAAGTAAAAATAAAACAAATTAACCTGCACTTTACCTTTGAGAAGAATTGTGGCTGGAGGGAGGGAGAGAGGAGGAGAGGAGGGTTATTGTGCAGGACGTTTATCACTAACGGGATCACTGCTATCTGTTGGGAGGGTTTCAACACGTCCGGTGTAATGTGCAATACTATTACGCATGTTACACCATGTGGCCCTCCCTGTCAAGCTGCCAGAATGCTGCGACTGACACAGGGAGGAAAGGTGACCAAGGCCTCAGTTGTGACGTCATGCTCGCAGACAAAGCGTACGTATATCAAGACATCGCTTGTATATCAAGGCAAAATTTATAAAAAATTATTGCTCTTCTTGCAAAACGCTCTCAAACCAAGTTACTCTCAATCCAAGGTTTTACTGTATACACAAATGTGATACTTATAAGAAAAAAACACACTGGGTGGATTAAGGGATTTTATCATCATAAGTAGCTCCAGCGGACCCGATATAACTATCTCAGATGTACAGCCTGCAGTACGTTAGAGCTTCAATAGAATCCACATACAAGGTAAACGGGTGCAGCCAGGTAAGTAGAAAGACACGAACCATGAATCCACACTGAACCAAGGAAGAATGAAGAAAATGAGTTTAGCCCTATGATGAGAAGAGACCTTTTTCACTGAGTATTGTCTATTTTACGTTTCTCAGAAAAAGACTCTAGATTCAATGTAATGGGGAGGGTTATTATACGTTTATATCAGGTCCGTGGAGCTGCTGGAGACAAATTATCAGAATTAGGGTCATGTGTACATTGGCTCTGTACAGAAAACGAAAGGAAAAAAATAATGAGGTCATGTTAGCTGGATTTAGAAGGGTAATGAGAAAGTATCTGAAACAAACAAAAATGAAAAAGAGGCAAAAAGACTGAGAAGCAAGGTTTGGCATATAATAGGGAAGGATTACTAAAGGCAAAAATCAAGAGCAAGACGGAGAAATGATATACTAAATCAGTTATAGGATGTGTAGGACCATATTCTGAAAGGTACGCAGAAGCGAAAACTATAGATACAGTTATTAGATTTAGAGAAATTAATAATGCATAGTTGACAACCACTGTAGATTGAATATTGTCAGCAAGCTTTTATTTTTGGTCATAATACAAGAGCAGATAAGAAAATGCAATAGATATATATATATATATATATATATATATATTTATGATAAAAACAGACCCAAGAAGCAAAAAAATTTAGAAATTGCAAATGTCATTTGCATGTTTTACCCAGAGTTCTGTGCTGCACATGGGCTCTGTGAAGCAGTTTTCTGAATTTCTGGGATGTGTAAGTGACCTCTGCAATATTAAACGTTATTATTTGTTGTGTGGAGGCTTTTAATCAAATTTTTTGCCCGCCACCACAACTTAAATGAGTGTGTATATATATATATATACACACACACGCACACATACAGTATATATATACAGTTGCAAGAAAAAGTATGTGAACCCTTTGGGATTACGTGGAGTTTTGCATGAATTGGTCATAAAATGTGCTCTGATCTTCATCTAAGTCACAACAATTTGAAAAACACAGTCTGCTTAACCCCTTAGTGACCAGGCGGATTTACAGAAATCCGTCCTTTAGTGAGCGCTGCTGTGTTTACGTTTCTGCGCTGTTAGTGTTTAGGTCAAATTTTCCTCTTACTAGTTTATTCAACCCACACATATTATACACCGTTTTTCCCGCCATTAAATGGACTTTCTAGAAATACCATTATTTCCCTCATATCGAATAATTTACTAAAAAATAAAAATATGAAATATGATGAAAAAATGGTAAAAACACACTTTTTCGTAATTTAATCCCCAAAATCTACAACCAACAAAAAAGACCCCGGCTAAATAGTTTAAAAATTTTGTCCCGAGACTAAACATTTTTGTTGACACATCTACAATACGGAAAACATTAAACAAGAATGGAGTACATGGGAGGACACCACGGAGGAAGCCATTGCTGTCCAAAAAGAATATTGCAGCACGTTTGAAGTTTGCAAAAGAGCACCTGGATGTTCCACAGCACTACTGGCAAAATATTCTGTGGATAGATGAAGCCAAAATTGAGTTGTTTGGAAAAAACACACAACACGATGTGTGGAGAAAAAAAGGCACAGCACACCAACATCAAAACCTCATCCCCACTGTAAAACATGGCGCAGGGAGCATCATGGTTTGGGGCTGCTTTGCTGCCTCAGGGCCTGGACAGATTGTTGTCATTGATGGAAAAATTAATTCCAGAGTTTATAAAGACATTTTGCAGGAAAACGTAAGACCATCTGTCCGCCAACTGAAGCTCCGCAGAGGATGGGTGATGCAACAGGACAATGACCCAAAGCATACAAGTAATTCAACAAAAGAATGGCTTCAATAAAACAAAATACGCCTTCTGGAGTGGCCCAGTCAGAGTCCTGACCTCAACCCGATTGAAATGCTGTGGCATGACCTTAAGAGAGCGATTCGCACCAGACATCCCAAGAATATTGCTACACTGAAACAGTTTTGTGAAGAGGAGTGGTCCGAAATTACTCCAGATCTTTGTGCAGGTCTGATCTGCAACTACAGGAAACGTTTGGTTGAGGTTATTGCTGCCAAAGGAGGGTCAACCAGTTATTAAGTCCAAAGGTTCACATATTTTTTCCACCCTGCACTGTGAATGTTTACATGTTCTGTTCAATAAAAACATGAAAACATATGTTTGTGTTGTATTATTTTAAGCAGACTGTGTTTTTCAAATTGTTGTGACTTATGATTTTATGACCAATTCATGCAAAACTCCACGTAATCCCGAAGGGTTAACATACTTTTTCTTGCCACTGTACACACACATTTAGATGCCTACCCTAGTACGTTTGACATTTCTACATGTGATAAACTGACATTTGCATTGTTGTTTAACATGAATCATAAAATACAATTTTAGGTAAATGTATTTACAAGAATAGTTTTAAAAAAATAGCGATAAATGTTAATGGATACCTTCAAATCATTACAAAATATATACAAGCTGTGAAACCAGTATACAGTAGTTTTTTTCTCAGATAGTTGTGCACACAGCCTTTATTCCTAATTTAATTTTCAATAAAGACAATAACTGTTTGAGTAGGCTCTATATCTGTTTCCTCCATTGTCTGTATATACTCCCTTCCTACCTATATGCAGATTATCTCTAGGGTAAACAACTAATTAAAAATGCAAATTAGTCATATCTGTCTTGTGAAAATAACCTGCGCGTCTGTGTTGGATTGCAACCATGGGATTTAAAGTTATGAAAGTTTGATTAAATTTTCCACACATAATTCCTTTTCACAGCAATATGGCAAAAAAGCCATAGGGACATTCTGAAGACTTAACACTTGAAAACTAAAGCTTCATCAAGGAAAACGTTTTCATTTATAATATTCCATTATTGCACGCTCAGTAAATTAATATATTATGTGTATGATGTATATGGAATTAAACATCTCATGAAATAATTTTATAAAAGTACTTCTTTCCATTTTAACTGTAACCTAACAGTTCACAATCCTCAGTCGATGGAAAGCCAGGTTTTCATGGACATAAATAACCGTGCCATCTGTTAATTGTCTGCTATGATATATAGCATTAATACAATAATAAAACAATATTTGGCTGCCCTTTGACACCTTTACGTGAGTGTACATACAGCTGTCCGTGCATGCTCATAATTGTGACAAACCTGATCTACAATGTCGTTGACTTTGTCCCGTTCGCAGTCCAAAATCACTCTCCTTTCTTTTTTTATTTCTAGGTCTTGGAAAAGTGAACGGTATGTTTCATCTTTCCTGTCATTGTTAATGTTGCCTACATTGATTGCAGTCACTAGCCATTTCTTCTCAGCTGCAGAATCCAGCACAGCTTGCAATGTTGATAAACCTAAAAACAACGTTTTTTTTTTAAATAGTCAATATCACGCAGTACAAACATGTGAACCATCATGTGACCTTATGTAAGATGCTTGTATTTTACCAAGAATAACATCAGTAATTGTTTTAATACTATCACTAATTTTGTTACTGTTTTAGAAGGCCAAAATGAACCCAATTTGTTCATCAAACAGCTGATCCACCAAAGAATAACTTACCTTGCATAACTTGGGTAAATCCAGGACATGAATGTTTTGCATCACTCGCAATGGCATTGCCTACGAGTGCGAGTGATGTGGAACATTTAGGTCCTGGATTTACCAATTGAATATTTCTGAGTCGGATTTGTCATTTCCCTTCCTATCGCTTTATTCTACTACTTTTTCTGACTCCATAAGGCTATCAGGATTTGGTGCATATGTTATACTAACCTGGTTTGCAAAGGAATACAAATTATTTAAGCACCAATCACATATAATAAGACGCTACTGGATATATGGGTAGTAGAGTTATTTTAAATTAATTGTTGTGTCTTTTGTTGTGTGTGTTTATCATGATCTTGATCAGATTTTTTTCTTTGTCTATATACCACTGAGTTTCAATAAAAGTTACGTTTTATAAGTTATTCTTGCCACGGTTTCAAATTTGTGGTCTAAACGAGTACTTCGGTGGATCAGCCGTTTATATCAATAAACATGAGTTTCCTGTGACTACCAATCATTTTTTCATCTCTTATATATATTGGTGTTACAAAGCACTATTTTTATAGTGGCTATCAATTTATTCACCGTATGTAAATCCTTCCATTTCGTTAACCAGTATAAAATCTAACAATTTAGACAAGTAGTATTATGCCACATCTCTATTCTTGCAATCACATTTCTGGATACACACTTTCACTTTTTTGAGTGTGTATATGAGTTTTAATTACAGGCCTATAAAACGGTAGATTTTCTTTCTTTCTATCCGCTTTCTTCTTTCTTAAAGAAATGCTTAGTTTTGAATATTCCTGTCATACTACATTTAGGGCCCTATTACAATCCTCGCGTTAATCCGATCGCGCAAAGTGTGAATTTGTGCGGCAAGCGTTAAATGTTAACGTGCAGAAATCAACGCTGGAATTACAATCCTCACTCATTTTTTCATCCGTCAAGCAATAACGCGCGTTAAACGGACGCGCAGTAACATTGCGTGCAGAAATCAGTGTGCGGACTGTTTTTTTCTCGCGATTCAGCCAATCAGAATTAAGAACCACAATTATCTCACGTTAAGTTTTTGCGCCTGTCAAAGTCAATCTGAGCATATATGCTGCAGCAATAATAAATGCACAGAACTTCTCAAATTTATTTTTTGGTATGTTTAGAATGTGTAACTATACTTTGCGGAGTTTTTTTTTTTGGGCTGGTGTATTTGGTTTTGGCCAGGTTGATAGAATTTGCCATTAACACCAACTTTTAGGAGTTGCTAAAATTATGCGTGCAACGTTTATGCATTAATTCCTGCGCATAGATTGTAATACCATCCATGTACCAGCACACAAACGCATTTCGCTCACAATGTTAAAAATAGGACGCACACGCAGTAAAGTAAGCTCGCACAGGTTCACCCGCGGTAGAGGATTATGTGCGTTTGTTGCACTGACAATGTAATGCGACGTTCAGTGCAAAGGGTTTTACCCCTTGCGTTAATGTTTGCGCAAATATTGTAATAGGGCCCTAAATATATTGATATATTATTACAGGGATGCACCAAACAACATAAGTAGAGCTTTTTGGTAAATTCATTTGATCCCCTGGTGTCTGCAGTTCTAACAACTGATCAAATATTGACAGATTTCTCAGCATTTATACTCCATCTAATTTAAATCCATTGTGATGATGAGGAAGCTCATCTGCTTAAAAGGAGTCTGAAATAGATCAGACAGAAAGCACCAACAGCATAAGTGTCATCTAATACACAGTATAAAAGGGGAACACAAGTCTCTGAATGACCTATATCTGTGCAGCTCTTTGCAAGTTTCAGGTATTTTATGAAGAGAAGCAGCAGGGAGTGCAGTGATCTGTGAGCCTACCTTCCCAAATCATGATGTCAAGGTGAAGGCTAGGGATCAGGTAGGAGAAACCCAACTGGGTTAGTGAGATTAGCAAACTATTTATGTTAGGGAAGTGAGTGAGCAACTTTGGACTTAGGGTAGAGAGAAAGATGAAAAGGTGGGGCAGAATGAAACACATTAGTGGTGACTTGTGGCTTGGAAGAAGGTTATCAAGCAAGATAGGAAGAAGGACCATTCTGAGTTAGGCTCAGTATGTTCCGTAAAAACTACACGCAACAAAGTTGCATCTATAGCTCCATTCAGAAGGCCATCAATAGAAGGCTCATTAGATTTTCTTGGTAGGGAAAATACTCAGTAATCTCTCATTATCATCCAGTTAATGAATGGAATGACTGGTGTTTCTAAAATGATAGCCAAACCTTCGCCGACATTTATCAATATCCTCCTGACTTGTCGAAATGGTAATATAACTCAATAATGATTTATTTATCGGTTCCTACTTTGTTCTTTGTCATTTTGCTTAAAATCATGGAAAAATACAGTGAAAGAATTATCACAGTGCAATTATAAGCATAGTGTAATAAAATTCTCCACTGATACCTAAAAGAGTAAGGGATGATTTCTCACACTTGTTAAAACTGATATATGGTGGTCATTTTCCAACTAGAATATGATTATTTCTAATTCTCAGATTGCTACTTGTAGGTAAATGTAATACATGTATAACATGGGTCAAGGTATGATAAAGTGTGTTATTTTCCACTGTTTGTTCAGACCTTGTGTTAAAGCACAATTTAATTAATTTACATCAATGTTTCGCTATTTCCCCATTGTGTTTGTGGAACAAAATATAATACACCTTTGAATTATCACAAGGAAAACTGGGTCATTAATTTGCCAATTCATCACATTCAGTTTTGATTTGTGAGCTACATACCAAGCCCATATGGTATAATTTATTACTCGTCTGTAGATGCCATACTTGCAGAATCACTATACTATAGGATGTTATAACATAATAACTAGAGCCGAGAGAGAAAAATTGATAGCTACAGATATAAAGTATGAGCGTACGGTATTCACTACAATCCCTGATGGGCTTTATTAACAAGCATGTTATTTTGTATCACCGTGAATTTATTTTACGTAGAAAATGTTGTACTATTAATTAACTTTTGCTGATCGACTATTTTTAGTATCATAAGCATTTCTAGGACAAAGAACTTAAAATAGAAAGTAACAAAGTGGAAGTTACATACAAAACATGAGGGGTCATTCAGCGGGCAGAATATAAGGGTAATGTGAGCACAGAATCAAACCTTTTAGACCAAAATAACTAATCTGGAAAAATCTTCAACTTCATTGGATATATAAAATCAAGTAAGTAAAAAAGTGGTTATTTCTATTCATAAATAAACATGAAGAAAAAATAAATTCCAATCTCACCAAATTGATGCTTTTTTAGCAACCTGCTAAATGAATACTTAAATCACATGAATGTCCTTCAGACCACAGGCATATCTGGGGAAAGGGGGCACAGGGGCCCCCCATCTCCCCCCGAGCTGCACAACCATTATTGGAGGCGATAAAGTGGCCCTTTAGCTAACCTTTTTCAGCCTTTCTATTAATGCCAAACATGACCATATAAAGTGTGCAAAAAAAATTTGAAATAAAACATAAATGTCCTTTATTTTTGTTCTAAAGCAGCAGCATTGTCCATTTTTAATTATAAAGTGAACAATGCCACTGCAGTAACTCACTTTCTCCTTTCTCATTGTGGAACATTGCTGTTTGGGGCCTGCTAGGTGTCACCTGAGCAGCAGTAGGACAGACCAGGTGCAGCAATGTTCTATGGAGGGTAAGTGTGATGAGTTATTTGACCCCCGTTCTGGCTGTCACTGCTGCTGTGAACTGAATGCCAGTCCTTACCCAAAATTGCCCCTCCCAAAACCTGTGTCTGGATCAGACGCTGTACCAGACCTTAAAAAAATTCACAAAATTAAATAAATAACTGATTATACTTCATTGTTTTTGTTCAATATTTTGCAAGAAAGTTACTGTCAATACTGCCAACATATTCTATTTAGTTGGGGAATTCTACTGCTTATTGACATCTTCTTACATAAGCAAGCTATTTTAAGTTTTTATTTATAAAGGATTTTTATTTATAAAGGATTTTACCAGGAAGGATACATTGAGATTTCTCTTGTTTTCAAGTATGTCCTGGGTATAACTAGAGGCTAAAGGTTTCATAATCAAGAAATGAATATCAGTAATTACTGGCACAAGGTTTAATTTTGATCTGCTTCGATCTGCATAATTATTATTATTATTATTATTTCATACAACTCTAAATTGAAAGCTTCTGTGAGCAGTGTCCTCTACACCTCATGTCTCTGACTCCTAAGTATGTTTGTGATCTTGTTAATTTAATTCCCCATTCTAAATCGTAAAGTGCTGTAAGAACTGTTCGGTCTATTTGAATGATGATGATAATAATAATAATAAGCCTTATATTAGCTATATATTCAGTGTGCTAAGTGCTGCAAAATGGACAAGTGGGAAAATATTTTTATGAATAAAAACATAACATAATTTATTAACAAACATATAGACATCCAATTTAGACTATTTTCAAGTTATGTCTTTTTTAATAAACATAAATACAATGCCAGCGATGTTAATGCTGACAACTGTTAGGAAATAGGTTATTTCATTTCAGCGCTGCATTACCCTTTTACTAAAGCCATTGAAACAAGTTTCCATTATATTTGCTGTGATTGATGGAATTAATTATATCAACTCGCATGTTTTTTTTCTTTCACCCATAACAATTGTTTACAATGAATAACTATTTTCCAATGTTCATTATTTTTCTTAAAATTGCATTTATGACATTTCCAAGAAGTGACATTATTTCAACGGCATTATGGAATATTGCATGCTTTAGAAAATGTTTTAAGGCACACTAGTATTTATTTGTTGAATTATAAAGACTGTCTTGCTTTAAAAAAAAAAAAAAAAAATCTTCATACGCCAATTTCCAGTACAGGCAGGTTAAAACTCACCTCGATCACTGTCATAGAGATATGCAAATTTGTCCCATTGATAGTATTCAATCAAACTAAGAAGTGCCCCTTTGAGGTCCGGCCTCATCTGAATTACAAATGGATGAGTACCATCTGTTGGAAAGCTTGGGGTGATGAACGAGACATGAAGAGTTCCGCAAAATGATGTGATAGTATTTACAGACTTCTTATCATAAAATCCAAAAATAGCAAAGACTCCTCTTGAAAACTGGGAGCAGACTGCAAAACACAAAACAAAACAATACATTATTTATACGTATACATTACTTGCACGTTGGGCAGGTCAATGAAATGTTAATCTTAAATATAAATAAAGCCATAAGTACGACCTGAAATGTTTTAACTAATATAAATAACACGTGAGTACCTCACACAAGAAATGATTACTGAAGGGTCACAGATAAACTTTGATGGTACTGTCATGTAATAACTACTTTATAAGAATAATATACACTGTATACATTTTTTTAAGATTCAATAAACATTTGTGGTTGGACACAAAATTAGTTTCAAAAGGTTACTGGGTCACTTGCTTCTTTAAACAGCCTACCAAACTTTTTAGCAAACACCATTCATGACTTTCCAATGTTGTTCAAGAAACTACTTCCATTTCTAATTCCATTTTACATATATTATGGTGGAGACCATTTACTGTACCTATAAATCCATTAAAACTAATAACATGTAAATAAAAAAAGGCACTAATCCAGCACTCACATAAATAAAACAAAATTAATGTAATACAAAGGCAGCTTTGTCAGGGTTTTGAGGTCCAGCAAAATATCGGTAGATATAGTTGGAACCTTCGTGGGACAATAAAATATAATTTATTCATATTTATTATTCGTAAATATACATATAAGTTCCTAAAGATTCAGATGCACACAGAGACTGGCTTAGATAAAAATAAAAAAATATTTACCATAGATACTCGAGTATAACGCGACCCGAATATAACACCATGGATAGAGATTTATTATAGAAATGAGAGAATACTCAAGCCTCGAATATAACGCGAGGAACAAAATTTTACTTTACCGGTGAATAATTAAAATCCTTCCAGGTTCTCTTAACACAGTCAGGCTCCCCCTCAGTCCAGGGTTCTCTGCTCTAGAATGATAGCAGTTGTTACTACGTATGAAGCCACCGGCCACCCGTCCTCTTTACTAGCGATTAGATGGCCGACGGAGACGAGCGAGGTCAATGATTGGCTTAAACCGAGTGTGCCCTCTGGCTGTGATGGATCCCACCTCTCCCGGATCCGGGAGTTCCTGAAGTGTTTGCAAGCTTCAGGGAGCCCACATTCACTTCAGCGAGACCACCGGAATCTCCGGGAGCCTTGGGATCCAGAGCAAGGAAAGTTTTTTCTTTTTTTCTTTACACGCGATGCAGATGTCTCGAATATAACGCAACCCCTACAATTTTAAGGTAAATTTTTGTCACCAAAATCTAGTGGTATACTTGAATATCTACAGGTATTTAGAAAAACATTAACGTTTCAGTTCCCAATGGAACTTTCTTCAGGATATATTATATATACTTCAATAGAAGTGGGCACACACAGGGTCTTCTACTAAGTAAAAAAAAAAATCTATAATCACTTGAAAAGAGAAATCAAACATATTGCCTGATGTTTTGTTTTGGCTTCTGCTGAGCCTTTATCAAACTGATGATGAACCTAAATAAAGCCTCATCATGAACCAAAATTTCAGGCAATATGTTTTTAAGAATAATAACAAAAATCTCAAATAGATTTATTTTTTACTTATTACAAGACCCTGAGTGCATCGATTTTGCTGACGTATACATTTTTTTTGGACTTTTGCTCCAGGCAATGTGTTGCACCGTGTAGGATGAGTGCTGAACTTTTTGTGAATTATTTATATATTCATATATATGTAATTATATTTCACATTTTGTATAAGTAATAAATAAAACATTTCATACTCTATGAAGACTCGTTTTGGAAGATGTTTCTGTATATTAAATCTGCGCCAGAAATACGTTCAATGCTAAAGTCATGTAGCTGCACATTAGTTACAGGGAAAATGCTTTCATAGGATGCAGTGGGATTGTTATCTGCTTATAATATCATATTGTTCTTAGCTCACATTTTCAAACCAAGGCAATTCAAATACAGAACCATCAGCGTGTTTTGACCAAACGGTTCCCCAGTCAATCCCATCTGCTCACATATGTCAAAAAAATCTCGTTGTTAGTGCTTCAGAGGATTCAGTCGTCGGAAATACATCTTTATAAAAGAGACAAGGTCAGCATATATGCTAACGCTTAACAAAGGACCTATGTAACTGGGAGCACTGAACAATCTTGGAATCTATATACTTGGCTGCATTGCTGAAATAATCTCATTCCTACTGTCCTTTCTCAAATGTAATTGGATAAAATGACACCAATTTTTTTAATGAGATTCAGCAACCTATATTTATTAACTTTTTAAGCAAATAAAGTTAGAAGCAGGGATCTGTTAAAAATACATCATAATATTTTTAATAGTATTAAACCAATTTCTGCAATTCAGTATATAGTGTGACGGACATTGCATCATGCCTGGAGTTCAGATTGGACCACCATTTTGCCCTGGTTTTATATTTAGGAGGAGCTCTCATGTGGTTACTCTATATGCTATATATTTGCTGGGACTCTGGTTCTAAGACATCCCCTCTTGTGTAACTCTAACATAGACTAATGGGTGGCCTTTGACCTGTGAGCCTATTCACCCAAGGCTTTACATCCATGCATTAGAGAACTCATCTGCCTCAAGCATTTGCCTAGACTTGGAGCCAAATTACCCTGTGCTGTTAGTAATTAAACATCACAGGTCACTCTCCTGGAACTGTGTAGCTGAACGTACGCAGGCATTAAAACAACAGATCAATATTATTCCATTGTTTCTTTCTTTTGGCTTGTACTGTTCCTGGTTTCTAGACATGCTTTGAGTGGCCAGTTTGCTTGTTTGTATATCCTGCCTCCATTTTCTTCTCGCGGTGTCCCTATCACTAGGGTGAGTGTTCTGGCAGGGAACTAGTTAATCCCTCTGCAAATAACCCATGTCTACAAGGTGCCCTCCAGAGGTCCATTTTGTTGATTTCCCTAGAGTTTGTCCTGCCCTTGGTAATTTCAGTGATGTATAAATGTCTCATGTTTCTGTACAATAATTCAGTTTAATGACCCACTACATTGAGTCTCAGCTGTTTGAGGATGCTGGTAAAGCTATATCTCCCTAGATATATGCATTAAGCCGTTATTTTATTGCTGCCTTGAAAGAGATATAATCCTACTAGGTGGAGAAAGGTGATAAAAGCAGCCACATGAGATCCTTCTGATAGGCAGAGAGGGACAGAAGAAGCAGCAAAGAGCTATTTTGGTTTTTGGACAAAAGAAGGGAGCCCAGTATCAGAGATACTGCGGCTTTTCATTTGATCTGATAATTGAGTACAAAACTCCTCCACACTTACCATACATCATATTAATTATAATTTGTTTTGCTATACAATAAGGTCACAGTATGCAAATTGCCGTGGTAAACAGAAATCCATCTTCAGAGAATAACATTTCCATATTCTGCTATGGAATGGGCTTCAAGCTAGTGGCTAATTGTACCAGTTCACAACATATGGCCTATCTCTGATGATATATTTTTCACTGATTTGATTGGCTGAGCTAAAATTATGTCTACTTGTATGTGAAGTTACTTTGCACACTGTGTTCCTTTGGTAAGAATGTCTGTCTTTGGATGTTAGCAAACCTGTAACAGGGCTTGCAGGGTTATACAGAGAGAGGTGAAAACAAGAAGAATGACTGGAGAAGTGAAAATTCGAGGTCAAAAGCAGCCAAACCAGAAAAATTTGCCCATTTATCTCACTTTCCAAATTGGCTACTTGGTCTAGATTGTTCTCTTCTCCTGCCTGTTCTCCTGGTTTTCACCTTTCTCTGAATAACCCTGGTGGTGTTATATTACACATGACATCATAAAACCTTTCCCCCGGATTGTATCACCTTTAAGAGAAATAAAGCCCCACCATGATCACCAAAAGAAACTGATATAAGTGTAATCTTCAAAAGGAAATTTCCTTAATAATTTAGCAGAATTGTTTAGAATAACAATATGGAGATGACACGACAAATTATTTCATACTGCACTTTTTCTCAAATGTTTGATCTAGCAAACTAGTAAAACCAGTATATGACATAGAAAGTATAATATTACACAATGACTACTACAGAGAGGCTTCCTCAGGGTTGCATAGTAGTCTACAGGTCACCCGAAGGTCATGTCCTACAGATCACACATTCTTGGGTTAAAATAAAGCAATGGTTATTGACTGGTTTCAAACTATTTGTCCCTGGATGACTCCTGGTTTCCCCAATTTGATTGTGAAATTAGATGAAAACAAATGAAAACTCATAATTACGTTCACATATAATTGCTTTTCCTGTTCTCCTTTTTGTTGATACGGCAAACGGCTTCCAAATCCAACTGCTTTAATAGCACCAAAACCCATGAATCTTGACCAATCAATAAATCAATCTAAATTAGTAAATTAGTAATCATTATGTGTATTTAGAAGGGCAAAGCAAATAGAAATAAAACAATTATTTGAGATTTTCTATCTTGATACAAGCTTTGAATGACTTAGGCAGCCAAAACTATCTTGGCTGTCCGATGGTAATTGACCAGATGGGCATGGTATTGCTGATCAGCTGCACTGACATACCTCACATCGGAGGCAGCTGGCATCAGGGCTGCCATAAGAAATCTTGGGGCCCCTTATTGAACCCCTGATCAGGCCCCCTTTCCCTCTGGTGGCTATTTCCATAAAGAAATTGTCTCCTCTTCTGTTTACCATATTTTACAGCACGTGTGCTAATTCCCCGGTGGATGAAAAGTGTTTCCTTGTTGGAGAGGGCTCGCTCTGCACCTCTACCTGGTGCAGTCCATTCTGACTGTTCCCTCAGTGATTAGCCAGAGTGTTTTTACCACCCCAGATGCTTCGGCCCACCGGGGATATTTGTGGTGTCCTGATAGGTCAGTCCAGAGTGGTATGGAGGGACCTTAACATCTGAGGCACTTCAATTTTTACAGAGTTTGGTAAGGGTGAGGGCCCCCTTGAACCACTGGGTCCCTGAACATATCATGGACCATCACCCCCTGATGGCTTCCCTGGTTGGCAGTTATGATCTGGGAAGGGTTATGCCCGAGGGAGATAAGTATAACTCTGTTGTATAACGCTGCTCACAGCATGATGTGCTATGAGAGTCCTTCTCTAGGGTCAAGTTTTTGTGACTGACAAGGCATAGTACTCGACGTTAACTATTAATGGATCTAACCTCTCTATTTTTAGTTGTGCAGCCCTTCCATATATTATTTCCTTTCTTCTTTCTTTCCTCTGTATTGGTTGGATATTTTCATAGTTTTCTAGACATACAGTATTCTGTGTAGAATGTTGCATAATGTATTAAAGTCCACTGGGTGAGTGTATACCCTGTACACGTAAACACATGGGCAGATTAAAAAGCACTGCGACTAATGTATATACAACTGAGAAGGCAGCTTTATTGCTTTAATGATTTTTGCAAATTGCTGTACTTATAAGGCATTCCACGTAAGAAGACAAGAACAAGGACTTCAGTGCAAGAGTATTTGTCATAAAATCCCACATTTAACAATTCTAAATTCATTCAAAAAGCTTCAGCAATTGCAAAACAGTTCTACATTTTAATATACTGCAGTAGCTGCACATTGTAATCTTACAGTAACGATATGCTTAATGCAAATGTACAGCGATTGTGGATTAATTAAATGTACAAAGCATTACCTTTTCAACACTATAGTAGGCAAGCCCAGACTGGCCATTGGGCACACTGGATGTTCGTCCTGCGGGTCAATGGACTGCATGGCTGGTCAGCCGGCACACTGCAGTCCAGTAGCTGAGAATGCCTGTGTGTGCTTTCTGCCTGGGTGTGTGCTCTCTACCTTTGTGTGCTGTCTTCCTGTGTGTGCTGTCTTCCTGTGTGTGTGTGCTCTCTGCCTGTGTGTGTATGTGATCTGCCTGTATGGATGTGACCTCTGCCTGTGTGTGTAAGTGATCTGCCTGTGTGTGTGTGCTCGTGTGATCTCTGTGTGTGTGTTTGATCTGCCTGTTTGTGCTCTGCATGTGTGTGTGTTTTTCATTTGTGTGGGCTCTACAAGTGTGTATGTGTGATCTGCATGTGTGTATGTTTTCTGGAAATGTGTGCACAGAGGGAATATTTAGTTTGCGAGTGTTTCTCTAAGTTTATATAAATGTATGGCTATGCATGTTGTGTGTTTCTCTTAAAATGTGCTGCGTGCGTTTAAAGGCCCCGGGTCTATTTTATGTCCCAGTCTGACCCTGATTGTAGGTATACCTAGACTGAATTAGAGTTTAGAATTTCTTAGGACTGCACAGGCACTAAGACTTAAAAGAAAAAAAATAATCAGAAAAATAATGTTTAAAATGTTCATTTGTAGAGTAACTGGCCTTAATTAATGAATGGAATTGATTTTGTAAGTCTTAATTGGAACTGGAAGAGGAAGCTCCAAGGCTTTTTCACGAGTCTCTGCTCATGTGACTTTTAGGTTCTTCGTAATCTCGTATTGATTTTTGTATCTTTTAGGAAAAATATTTTAAAGTTGCAAGTTTTTCACAGTTGTTTTTAGAATACAGCCTACAGTTTGTAGCTTAAGTCAGGTGTCAGCTTTATCAATGCTCTGCTGAACTTACCAACCCCTTCTCCATCAAGCACTATTGAAAACAAAAAACATTAGCATCATACTTTTTTTTAATCCCTTCACTACCAAGATCGAGTATAGTCAATCTTCAAAGCTCTGTCAGGAGACCAACACTGAGCAAACTCAATCTGATCAAATTTTGGAGCAATGCAAAGGAATTTACTTAGCTTATTGCAAACCAAATTAGTTTGCAATTTGGCTGTAGAATGAGCCCCAACGTTTTTAGCACCTTTGACATGTTTGCTGACTTGCTGAAGCTTTTTGAATAGCTTGGTGTCCATTTTTCTTTATCAGAAACAGAGAGCTCCATCTGTATTATTATACATGTTGTAGCACTTTTTAGCACACAGCTGGAGATCTCTACCCGTCAGATAAGCTTACTGTCTCTAAAATGTATGTATGCAAAATGAACATATATGTTTACACTTGAATGAGCAAAAGTATGCAAAAGCCCTGAGAGCGGGCAACGTCACAAGGTTTGAGAGGCTCTTGATAACGGGCAACAGTATAAGTGGCCTGCCCTACCATAGGTCCCCGCGCAGGTCTCACAAGCCTTTAGCTCAATGATGTCATTACAGAGGAGTGGACCATATGACAATCAGTCTGTGAAATTTCTATTCACAAGAGGAACTGCAGTCCCAATGATCATTTTGGCCTTGTTAGGCCTCGTCAGAAGGGCAAAGTAGATACCTCTTTAGGCACCTCAAACCAGGAGCCCACGTCTAAATTACCCTGTAGAATGAGATGAGATTAAACGTTTTAAATGTAAAGTGGTTTTCCTTAAATCCACAGGGTCCTGGAAGTGGGTTTATGGAAAAACACTTGATAATGGAAGGATTAAGCACATGATGCACAGATAACATTTATATGGAAGATAATAAAGTAACCAGAGATGATTGTTCCAAGGTAGATAAAGGATTACAATAATATAAATTTGCACATTTTAAATATTTGTTTTGGTTTTCTTTTACAGAAATAGTGTTGGGATGAAAAGCTCTAGACTCTAGGGACCCTATTCCTATGTTGCTGTTAAGCAGAGTGTTTGATCTGTACAGCATTAAGGCTCGAGCTCTTTGCTTATGTTTTCCCAGCTTATTCCATTCGAGATGTAAACTAAGCTTGCATTTCGGATGTTGTGCCATCTTATTGTACATTAGCGTCTCCTATACGTTATATGGGAGACGTTAATGTGCAACTAACAGATTAAGAAAACGATATTCCAAGGAGCTTGTTCTTCATCTGTGCCTGACGTTATTCAGAAAAGAATAACATCTTTTAAAGGTTGGTGTTAAGTGATTGTGCTTCAACATAAATCTAAACACCCCAAACAATCCTATACTCACCTTCGATCCATCGATGCAGGACAGCGAAACAAATAGTTTCCAGTGTTCCTCAGCGAATCCATTCACAGTCCCAACTGGGTCTCACTCACGTGAGCTCTACAGGATATTGCATCTGTCTCTATGGAGTCCTATGGACTCCTGGAGCTAATAACACCATTGTGCTTAGCACTGCTGGTGTTATCTTTTAACACCTCGAAAGTATTATGACTGGAGCTGCTGGGAAAGTGGCTCGGTCAGACTACGAATGTTAAATGTCAGATAATAACAGAAAACAGCTGATGCACAGGTTTTCCATTAGCATCTAATATTCAACACCAACCTTGGAATAGGGTCTTATATGGTGATTCTTATCTTGCACAATATGAATTTGGAACTGCATTATGTCATACAAGCAGAAATGTCTGGCATGCAACGTATGGTATACTTTCTACAGGTGAATAAATAACATAGATACCCAGTTTATGATTCTTTTAGCAATCATAAAGCGATTATTGGCAGCTTTCAACAATTACAAATAGAATATAAAGCTAATATCTGTATGTGGCATAATATGTATATATAGGCATCCAATAACACATTGTATCTTTGTACAGTACTGTAGTGAGCAATGATGTGATGTTTCAAAATATATGACCTTGTTAATTATCTTGCTGTATCATATTTACTGTATTTTACAAAAAGGCCATTTCTGCTAGAATATTACCAATTCCAACTCAGTATGAAATTGTGCAGGATAAAGAACACCATCTAGCGTTTAGAACCCTTCATCCCAACAATATTTCTGTAAAGGATAAATGCGTACATGAATAAATAAAAATTAGCAAATGCACAAAATTTTAATATTTAAACTATACTGGAATAATCATTTCTATGCAAAATTGCAATGTTATCCCATATTTTATGTTAGCTACACAATCTATTTTTCAAATAGATGTTATGGTCGTATTTGTTTCAGCAAAATGCTCTTGGTAATTAAATTAAAACCATTTTTTTTTAGCATTTCACTCATTTTATGATATTATTGGCAGTAGTTGGCTATGGTTGGTTTGCTTTATTATTAATATGACTGATACAGAGATCAGACCAATATGCATTGATTCATTTAGCAATGACAGAAAGCTATCTAGGGACATGTGACTGGTTAGTAACAGCAATGTTACCTATTATTGGCAAACTGTGCCTTATAGTTGAACACTACATTAGCTTCCATCGGCTGATGAAAAAATAGGGAATTACTGGGGGAAAACGCATGCTATAGAAACATATGCTATGAAGACAAAGGGATCATTTCTAGATTGCTGAACACCGCACAGTACAAACAGTTGACCTTGCAGTGTTACAAAAATTGATTTAGCCCTTCTAGAAAGCAGTTACTAGAATACTGAATAATTCTTTAAAGTTAGACATTAACTATTAAAAGGACAGTCAACTGAATATTTTTGGGAACGTAATTCAAATCATGCCTACATTAATCAAGTGCATTCGTTTGTTGGCTGGATTAAGATTTATTGATTTGTCAATTTGCTGATTTGTCTGAAGCACAAACCAAAGGGACAACTCAATGACTGGACTGAAATGCAAATCACATGGGAAAGATTTTAGTTTGCTTGTCTGGTTCATTGTAGTTTATACTGGTTTGCTGGCCAGTCTAATTATACAGGTCTATTCAGAGAAAGGTGAAACTCAGGAGAATGACTGGAGAAGTGAAAATTCTAGGTCAAAATAGCCAAACCAGAAAAATTCTCCCTTTCATCTCACTTTCCAAATCACCTATTTGGTTTAGATTGTTCTCATCTCCTGCCAGTCCTGGATTTCACCTTTCTCTGAATAACCCTGATAGAGTGCAACTCTGAGATGAAAACTCAACAGGTTGCCACAAGTAAGGGTTATAAGCAGGGTAAGTGTCCCCTATATCTTTCAAAGGGTTGGTGAGTGGGTGGGCATGTCCACAGACTTACATACAAACAACTAAACAATTTCAGCCAAACAAAATATTCCATCTGACTTTGAAACATTTCGAATCAACCATCCAATGAAATGAGGGCAAAGCATAGTGTTCATAATCTTGTAACAAACCAAAAAATACTAATTATTATCCCTATAGTCATCTTTAGCCTACATATCTGACTATATTAATTATATTCTAATAACTATATTTGTCTCCGATGTAAGAAGCCCTATTTGATCACACATCCTCAAGCAGGTCATGGTTCCCTGTGGACAAGAACCATCTGGCTTTATTTTCATAATGTCAGCATTCCCTGACTAACCAGAAGAGAATAGCTGAACCAGGAATGTCAGTCAAGTTCTCAGCACAGAGTTCTGTCAGAGAAACGATTGACTGGCTAAAGGAGCGATATATTACCTATTTTTAGCTTTTTAAACTAAATCTATGCAGGTGTTAGCAATCCTGTATATGCAAAATCTATCTGTGACTAGTTCTAGTGTGGAAACAAATATCAACCAGAAAAGCTGAATATGTTTAATCTATGTTTTGGGAATAATAACTACAGCAATATAGTTATCACAAAAATAACTGAATTAAAAATGATCCTGAATAATAACTTTAAAACTATAAGCTAACCGTAAGATATAACCATATATCTGTGATAGAAGTTTCCTTTTGACCTTTAAGACATTTATCATGTTAAGGTCTTTTGGGAGGTTTAAATTTTTAGAAACTCGTACAGTCAGGGTGCCCTTACCTTCCATTTCAATAAAGGGATTCTCTATTAAAAAACAAAGTTCTATTTTTGTGCCCTTAACCCCTTAGTGACTGGGCGGTTTTACACAAATCCGTCCTTTAGTGACCGCTGCTGTTTTTACGTTTCTGCGCTGTTAGTGTTTAGGTCAAATTTTCCTCTTACTCGTTTATTCAACCCACACATATTATACACCCTTTTTCCCGCCATTAAATGGACTTTCTAAAAATACCATTATTTCCATCATATCGAATAATTTACTAAAAAAAATAAATGAAATATGATGAGAAAATGGTGAAAACACACTTTTTCATAATTTAATCCCCAAAATCTACAACCACCAAAAAAGACCCTGGCTAAATAGTTTCAAAATTTTGTCCCGAGAATAGAAATACCCAATTTTTACATGTTTTTGCTTTTTAGCCCCTTCACTGCTGAGCCAGTTCACCTATGTGCGCTGAGCTCATTCTGACTGTTTTATGCTAATTATTTTTAGATGACAGCCTAGGTACTATTTAACTAAACCCCCCGAGACAAAAAACGTAAAAAAAAAAAAACTGCAATTTTTGTTTAAATTATTTATTTTTTAAAGTTATATTTTTACACCAATGTTTGGTATCATTGGAAAGGCCATGATCAGACCCTTTAGCTGCCAAGGATCGGGAGATAAAGGGATCCAAAGGATACCTCTATCTCCACATGGCAGCTAGGGGGTTAACTGGCCCACTGACATACTCACACATATGGTGAGGATGTCAGTGGGTGGGGGGTGACCTTGAAGCTTGGCTGACATCCAAGATGTCAGCCCCCTCCAGGTTTGAATCGCGATTTGGAGCAAATTTGCACCGAATAGCGATCCGGCAGCGAAACCGTTACTGCAGTACACCGCTGAAAAGGGGAGACTCTCCCCTTTCCATTGTTGCAACTTGCATCTCTCTTTCTTCAATAGTTGGGGAGATAGAGGGCTCTGAAGGAGCCCCCCTCCCCTCCATTGATTTCAACGGGGGCGTCTGCTGATGACGACACCATGCAGCGTGGTGACGTCATCGAGCTTGCCTGCCCATCTAGATCATGGGGGCAGGCTTCCTCCTTGCCAGATCTGCGAGGGATCCAGTGAGGGAGGTAAGTATCGGGCGGGAGGGAGGTTAGGCGCCTCTGACGTACTACGTCCGTCCGCGGGTCTAAGGGAGACCCGTGGGCAGGACGTACATAGTACGTCAGCGGTCCCTAAGGGGTTAAATATTTGGGCAGAGCCTGCTGACAGCCCCTTCCCCTATTAGTTTTTACTTTTTTTCTCTTTTTTGAGATGAATTTACTCACCTTTCTTTCCTTTGCCACGCGCAGCTCCTTCTCTTCGGCTCAGGGACAGCTGAACCCAGATGATCCTGAAGCTTTTCTGCGCACTGTGTACTCCTAAGTAACTTGCATAGCGTAGGAGCCGAAAATTGCAAATCATTATGTGACTTGTGCATAACAATGGATCGAAGCTGCGTAGATACTCAGATCTGATTCCTCAGCTGCCTCTCTGAGACCACTCGTTACTGCAATTGAGCCCCGCGGTAAGAAAGCAGATCGTACAACAAATGCTTATGCTGGCTATTGAATACGGAGATGTAGTGTATGCAGCTGCCCCGCAAACGCACCTTCAGAAACTTACTACATTGTATAACTCATTTTGCCGCTTTGTGCTACAATGTAACTACACGACTCACCATTCTGACATGTTAAAAGAGCCATCACTGGAATCTAGATGCTTCCTTCACCTTTCCAACCTGGTGTTTAAGAGTTTTTCTGGGAAGCTACTACCCTACCTGAATAGACTGCTTCCCCTAGCATTTCCCTCATCCTATAACCTCCGATCCAGGACCTGCACCTTACTTGCGGTACCACAATACAAAAAGAAAGTGGCTCGATCCTCATTTTCCTACAGAGCACCACAAATATGGAATAACCTCCCAAACACCATCAAATCTTCCCTCAGTTTTAAGTCACTCAAGAGCTCCAGTCAATTCCAAATAATATCAAGAAAATGTAAAAATAATGGGCATCCTTTGCAGTCATCGCACTGAACCGGTAACAAAAAGGAGAAAATCCTGCGGCAGCAGGTTTCTCCTTTACGTCCCAGTTTTAGCGCGATAGGCACTAAAAAAGCTGCCTGCATTGTTATCGGGCGCTAAGCACTGCCGCGAGCATCCACTCGATGGAGTCCATAGGACTCCATTGAGGTAGACGGCGCCGGACACATGAGCTTCTGGATCTCGCCTCGCGAGATCCAGCAGGTCGGCGTAGTGTTCCGCAGGGAGAGACTGGGGGACTTTTTCCCCCAGTCTCTCCCTGTTCCCGGCAGACGGAGGAGGCTATTGGAGCCACAGTCTTCGTCGCGGGATAGGAGGTGAGTATCTGATCGAAATTTGGGGGGGGGGGGTTTCTGCTGGTGCTGACGGATTCTGCAGCAGCGGAATCAGCACCAAGTCCTGGCTGTGGTTAACTTTTCAGTAACCGCAGCCGGATGGTAATTAGCGTTAGTATATTGTAATACAAACTCTAATTAACTCTTTGCACTCCTCACGTTAAGTATAGGGAGCGCAAAGTACAGTAACCGCGTGCTGAAAAACGCAAGATACCAATCGCTAACGGGTTTTTTAACCCGTTAGTGTTTGGTTTGTAGTATGGTGCGGCCACCAGGGCTAACATTAATGCTCACTCAGATTAGCCTTCACGTTAATGTGAAGACTGTAATGGTGCCCTATGTGTGGGAGAACCAAATATTTTAGCCCAAACCCTTCTTTAAAACCCCCCAAAAAAACACACTGATCTAGACAGCATATATATGTAGCAAGAAGAACCAGGAAACAGGCCTCCTATGGTCTGTGGTAATAGGATAGTAGGGGAGGTATAAAGATGGGTCCCTTCTGGTGAAACAAGAGGAAAAAAATAAATAGAAACATAGAAACATAGAACAATGTCGGCAGATAAGAACCTTTTCGGACCATCTAGTCTGCCCAATTACATGGATACTTTACCTGGATTTATCATTTGTTTAGGATAGCCTTATGCCTATCCCATGCTTGCTTAAATTCAATTACTGTTTTGGCCTCTACCACTTCAACTGGAAGGCTGTTCCATGTATCCACCACCCTCTCAGTAAAATAATGCTTCCTGATGTTACTTTTAAACCTTTGCCCCTCTAATCTAAGACTATGTCCTCTTGTTTTGCTACTTTGTTTCCTTTTAAATATACTCCCTTCTTCTACCCTGTGGATTCCCTTTACGTATTTAAATGTTTCTATCATATCTCCTCTGTCTCGTCTTTTTTCCAAGCTGTACATGTTAAGATCATTAAGCCTTTCCTGGTAACTTTTCTCCTTCAAGCCGTACACCATTTTAGTAGCCCTTCTCTGAACTCTCTCTAAGATGTCTATATCCTTCTGGAGATACGGTCTCCAGTACTGCACACAGTACTCCAAGTGAGGTCTCACCAGTGCTCTGTACAGTGGCATGAGCACTTCCCTTTTCCTAAATAAACCCATGAACCCTTTCACTACCAAAATCAAGTTATCTCATTTTTGATTTGTGATACAATGTAAAGCAATCATTAGCATATTAAAACCCCATTTTCACATCTTTTTAAAGCAAGATTAGTGTGCCATCTGTGGAAAAATTAAATCCACTGTTTTATCTCTCTCCACCCGTCACCCTGGAGAGAGATAAATCTTGTTGTAATTAGCAGCCTCAATCCTCACCGTAACAAAAAGTTCAAAGACATTAGTCTTGCATTAAAGTAGCAAGGGAGTGGGGATAATACAGGAGGAGCTCTGAGCTCTGTCCAAAAGGCAGTGAAAACCCCCATAGAGAAGCAATGGTTAATCTATTCAGAGAACAATCGAACAGCAGTGAAAAGTTGCCAAAGTGCCCTGCTGTTCGATGGTTTCATTCGGCAGGTTTATTCCGGCGAACCCCATAGGCTTCAATGTTAAATATATTCCTGTTTTTATGCAATATCTAATAAACCATTTATTATTTTAATCTGCAGTAAAAAGTCTCTTTGTTTATTGATTTTTTTTAGGATCTTTTAGCCATTTTTTCAGCAAAACTTTTTTTTCCGTTTTTTTTTAAAAGCTGTTTTTCTTTTTTCTGTAACAGACCTTTTTATTATCATTCATTGGATCTTATATGTAAATTCCAGGCAGGCATTTTCATGCAGTAGTTTTTTGCAAACAGCGTTTCAATTTTGACACTTTCTATCATATTGTTTGGTTTATTTTTTTACCCCGTTTGTCAGCTTGTTGGCTTTTACCAGCGACTGGTCTGCGATGTGATTGTCAGCTTGTCCGCTTTTTCCGACGTGCTGGACATGTTTTTTGCGGCGGGTGTACAGTGGGATTTCGGCAGATGTTCAGTGGGTTTTTCCTGCACTCTGGGGACCCTGCGTTGAATGCTGAATTCACCACAGGATGGGGAACTTTGATTCCCTGAAGTGCACGGAAGTGCGGGAATGTCGGCGACATTTTGGTGCTCTCTGAATAACCCCCTGGGTATTCAAATTGTCATGCCAGCTGGGGGTCCTGCAGTGAGGTTTCCTGAACAGAGAGGGCACCATTCTGGCAATTTAGCTTCTGGGCCTGCTGCACCTGGTCAGAGACCTAGCAGGCCTTTAAATAGCAGAAACTGACAGAGCTCTGGGCCCTGTTGTGGTTCCTAGATAACCCTCCTTGCGTTCCTGTTTATCAGTCTTCTTGATCCCCTGGTTTTGACGTCTGGCTAAGTATTCTCAGTTCTGATTTCTGTTCTTGTCCCTATCTGATTTATACTGATTCTGTGTACTGACCATGGCAATGTTATTCAGACTTTGGTTTTTCTCTATATTCTCTGTATGGCTATTTATTATACTGATTCCGGGTACAGAATTCTGGCTTTCTATTTGTTCTGCGATATCTCTATTGTCCTTGTGGGTTGAGTACCTGTATGTATTGTACTTTATTCAGTTAATACTGGCAATTCTAAGGACCAGCCTGCCAGATTTTGGTTTCATTGTTTAAATGGGTTTTGTCCGTGTGCTGGGTGACTCTGTATCCGGACACCAAGTGTGTTTTATTTGCCATTTTTTATTTTGCGCTGTACTTTTGCAGAAAAAAAAACGTGTGCACACTAATACAAAGTCCAGGTGAACGATACCACAATGGGTAGTTAACTTCCCTGATGGTACGATTCTGACATATTTTATATATCAGAATCGTAAGAATTTATTTGGCCCCCTAGCGGTATTCGAATGCGGCTCAGGGTTAATTTCATTAAAATGAAAAAATGAAAACGGTAACCCTGAGCCACACTCGGAGCTGGATACATACCTGTCCCTGCGCTCCCTTGCTGTCCCCCGCTGTCACCTCAGGATGATCGCGACGTCCTGCTTCCTGGTTCCCTTTTCGCAAGAAGGGAACCAGGACGCCACGATCGCCGGAGGAGAATGCGATCGCGGTGGTCAGCGAGGGAGCGCAGGTAAAAGTACACTATATTGCCAAAAGTATTCGCTCACCTGCCTTGACTCGCATATGGATAGGTGAGCGAATACTTTTGGCAATATAGTGTATGTATCCAGCCCAAGCGTGGCTCATGGTTACCACTTTCAGCAACGAAATTTAACCCCAAACCCCACTCGGGAAAACCATCACGGAGGTTAAGAATGACAGGGCAAGATCCACATCCTGATGTTCAAAGAAATGTTGGTCAAGCAACCAGATGTTGGGATGTGGACATAAACAGAAAACTGCAGTCGTGCTCGATGTCACAATATCCAGTAACTATAAAAATCCTAAAAAAGAACATGAGAGAAAAAAGGTGAATGGTAATAGTTGCCACAATGCGGATAGGGATACTCAGAGCTGTGACACCCAAGTGAGGTGAGTGGCTTCAGCAAGTTTCAGGTGGGTCATCGGAGACCTCGTTCCAAGAGAAAACAGTACTAGGATCAACAAAGGAAATATGGTGGGCTTCAATATACAGTACACAGATATTATGATGCAGCATAAAGTATTTTATTCTATAAAAAATACATCATTCAAAATATACACGTTAAATGTTTAGAAGAAGTATAATATTTTGTAGCTTACATCAAAAATATACATTTTGGTACAGCTAGATTTTATAAATATTGATAAAAAGATATATGGAGGTTACCAGCGGATATAATGTTTTGCTTTAGCTTTCTAATCAATGCTTGTTATATTTTAGAGGTTTGCTTGTTTTAAGTCTGTTCTTTAAGCCTATAACAAGTTCATTGTAAATAATTAGGTCATTATAACCTAATTTATAAAAGCACACTAACATTTTAGTGTGTCCTACAAAAAAAACTGGAAGAGCTTGGTGACTTAGGGCATTCCATTAGTGTTCTCGGAAATAACAAATTAGGTCTAAGCTTCTGAGCCACTCGAATTTCCACAAGGCACTCTCCCTTGGACATTTGGCAGATGAAGACTATAAAGAAATGGAACATTTAATTTCTACATTTCTTAAATCAGCAGATTCCATTTAGCAGCAGAGTGATAATGCTCCAAAAAAATTGCACAGCAGAGCAATATTGTATCAAATTGATGCTGTTTGCAGGTGCTGGCTGTTTAATCCCAGGAAGCTTGCGTGGTTCCATTTGGCTGAGTATCATCACACAGCAGTATGCCAGCAGCGCCAGCAAGCTTCCAATGCAGTATTTTCTATACATTCAATTTCTATATACTAACTAAACTTCACACTTGGTATCTCAGCCATTGTTATGTGGGCAGCTATAACTTCCACACTTTGACAGCATTGCATACATAGTGCAGGAGCATAATCAAAAAAATGGAGCAGCTGTATTTAACCATAATTAGCAAACTTCAGGCTCAGTTTAATGTACACTATAACATACAAATGGGTCAATACAAATACTTAACTTTTAACAATAGGACAATCTCCCAGGAGGTGGTTCAGGCTCTCCTTATTAGAACAATGGGAAACAACACGGAAGATACTGTGTCCTATAAATCCAATGCAATATGCAAAATAGTGATAAGTGATACACTCACGAAATTTCTGGAGGAATAAACGTCCTTGGAGTAGGTAAAATTAGCTGCTATGGGTGAATGCAACCTCCATACCCGGCTAATTAAGATTTCTGTATGTGACCAGGGAATCGCCACAAGGTGTCCGAATGGAAGAAAAATATTTTATTGAACAAATACATTTAAAACAAATATAAAAAGCCCTTAAGCCCAACGCGTTTCGTCTGAGAAACCAGACTTCCTCAGGGGCAATGTATCGGCCAGTAAAAAGAAAAATAATAAAAAAAAATTTCAATGTTTATATATTCCCCCAATAGTCTCCAATTGGTTGAAACAATCTCTCCATTAACCTTGGCGTTTCCCATATATGCTGATCTTTTACTTCCCCAATCTCCTACTGTAATAGAAAAGTTCCTTTCTCTTTCGTCGCTCCTTGGTCACCGCCCCTTCTCAAGATCCCAATACGTACCTCCCGTTCAAATCCAGAATGTTTGGAATGCAGGCCGGATATAGTTGGTTTCATTTTCTTTTTCACAGTCTTTCTAGTCTCACATCCAGCGTCCGGCGATCTCCTCCACTCTCTGCATGCCCCTTCAGTTTAACTTACACTACCAAGTACTTTTTGTTGAAAATATTTTTTATTATAACATTTATTTGAAACATGCAATGGGAAGTTGACCCCTTCCCGAACGCGGATGTACCATGTACGTCACGTCCACGGGTCTCCCTTAGACCCACGAATGTACATGGTACGTCAGTACACTCCTAACCTCCCTCCCATCGATACTTACCTCCCTCACCGGCTCCCGTGGCGTTCTGGCAGGCTTGAAGTCTACCGTTCCGTTTCTGGGGGGCCGGCAGGCACGATGACATCATCATGCTGGGTGATGACATCATCGGCAGGCGCCCGCCGGCACCTGCAGTGAAATCCAGGAAGGGGAGGGGGCTCCTTTGGAGCCCTCTATCTCCCCAACCATTATTGCCAGCAAAAAACAAATTGCTCCCCTTTTCAGCAGTGCATTGCATTAACTGTTTCGCTACCGGATCGTGATTTGGTGCCTGAATCGAGATTCAAACCCGGAGGTGGCTGACACCTTGGATGTCAGCCAAGCCTCCGGGTGACCTCCCACCAATTGACATCCTCACCATATGTGTGAGGACTTCAGTGGGCCAGTTAACCCCCTAGGTGCCAAGTGGAAATAGGGGGATCCTTTGGATACCTTTATCTCCCGATCCAAGGCAGCTAGAGGGTCCTGTTTGACATCACTGGAAAGGTCTGATCACCACCAGCTTTGATGTAAAAAGAAATAAATAAATAAAATAATAAAAAATTTTTTTTTTTTTTTTTTTAAATTTTTTTGGAATGGGTGGGTTAACTTAAATAGGACCTAGGCTGGCATCTAAAAATTTTGAGCATAAAACGGTCATAATGAGCTCAGCATACATAGGTGAACTGGCTCAGCAGTGAAGAGGTTAAAAATCAAAAACATGTAAAAATTGGGTATTTCTAATCTCAGGACAAAATTTTGAAACTATTTAGCCGGGGTCTTTATTGGCGGTTGTAGATTTTTGGGATTAAATTACTAAAAAGTTTGTTTTTACCATTTATTCATCATATTTCAATTTTTTTTATAGTAAATTATAGGATATGATGAAAATAATGGTGTTTTTAGAAAGTCCATTTAATGGCGGGAAAAACGGTATATAATATGTAATTTTGAATAAATGAGTAAGAGGAAAATTTGACCTAAAACTAACAGCGCAGAAAGGTAAAAATAGCAGCGGACACTAAAGAACAGATTTTCGTAAAACTGCCCGGTCACTAAGGCGTTAACAATGGAATAAAACAGACATGTTGCACAGAAATTGTTGTTCTTGTATAGCTAAAAAAGTTGTACATTTTCTCACATTTAATTTTTCATGTATACGCTTATCTTTTATAGAAATATTGTTGTAATGAAAGATTCTGAACACTAGATGGTGTCCTTATCTTACACAGTGTCACATGTGGTATGTATTATCAGCATACAGGCATAAATGGTGTCTTGGTCAAATACTGTAACTTTGATAAAGATAAGTAATAAAAATGATCATATCTCCTGCTTATTGAGATTTGTAGTGATAATATTGATTTTATCTATGCATCTTCCAAAAAATACCAATAGTTTATAGAAATAACATCTGTATGTGGCATAATGCCTACATATAGAAATTACAGTAGCACCTTGTATGTGTACTGTACTGGCATGTGTAGCACTTATAACACATTGATCCTTATTCCTGTAAGGTAGAGAGTGAACCCAGAGCTTTTCCTGTATGCTGCTCTCTTCTTGGCTGCTGTAATGACTGAGGTTTGGGGCTGTTATTTGCAGCTTGTTTACAGTCATACAGGGTGACTGAAGAGAGATTAAATTGTACAGAGGTTGTGCATTCCATGTTTAATGTATTGACCATTAGCTAATGTATTGCTGCAATAATAGATTAAAGATGGAACTCGTTACTTCTGTACTGTGATAGCCACACTGATACATTAAACATGGAACGTGCATACATGTTTACATTAAATCCACAAGCGAGATGTTTATCTACAGTATGGGTAAAAACTCTATTTTATTAGTTAAAAAATGTTAAATAAACTTTAAAGTGACTTTAAAATAAACTACATTTAAGGAGGATTTTGTTGTGCATTTTTGTGACCCAGGTATATCGCCATCAGTATAAATCTAGCATAGCTGCATGGAAGGTCCACCTGTGGGAGTTCCACGAGCGTTACGGATATATGTTGCATCAGGCGTACGAGAAACTGACGCAGACACTGAAGTCTTGTGCATGTTTGCAACACAGGATTTTCCTGTCTGTCAAAGCTTGCAACTTTAAAGTCGGAAAGCTGCCCTGTATTTCGGGAAATCAATATCGTTCAGCTATCACTACAAAAAAGCCTTGTAGTGTAGGGTTTAGGATTCACCCAGCGCCCTCCTGGAGAGCGTGTAGGTCAGCTTGTAAAGTTTGCACCAGCAAGCTCTTATAATTGAGTATAGTTTGCGTGTCCACTGGGCGAATTTAAAGTCAAATGACTTTGTTAGTGTTGCACAGCATAGAACACGCAAGTTTTCAGAAAGACACATTTTCTAAGGACTCATCGCCCAATGAATCGTGAACTATAACATGTCCAAAATAATGCTAGCGCTGCAAACAAACATCTAATGAAAGTTAATTGCTAAGCGTTGTTTGTTCACTAAAGATGGGGCCTGATGGGATCCACCCTAAATTATTAAAAGAGCTCAGTGATGTAATAGCAAAACCGTTAACAGATTTATTTAACCAATCCTTGTTAACAGGAGTCGTCCCAGAAGACTGGAAATTAGCAAATGTTGTGCCCATTTACAAGAAGGGTAGTAGGGAGGAATCGGAACTATAGGCCAGTTAGTCTTACGTCAGTAGTGGGGAAATTAATGGAAACCATGTTAAAGGAAAGGATTGTTGAACATCTAAAAACACATAGATTACAGGATCAGAAACAACATGGGTTTACCTCAGGGAGATCATGCCAAACTAATCTTATTGATTTTTTTGATTGGGTAACAAAAATAATAGACACAGGTGGTGCAGTAGACATTGCTTATTTAGATTTCAGTAAGGCTTTTGATACTGTTCCGCATAGAAGGCTTATCAATAAATTGCAATCTTTGAGCTTGGATTCCAATATTGTTGAATGGATTAGGCAGTGGCTGAGTGACAGGCAACAGAGGGTTGTGGTAAATGGAGTTTATTCGGCGCAAGGTCTTGTTACCAGTGGGGTACCTCAGGGGTCAGTACTTGGACCCATTCTCTTTAATATTTTTATTAGTGATATTGCAGAAGGTATTAATGGAAAAGTATGTCTTTTTGATGATGACACAAAGATTTGCAACAGGGTTGACGTTCCTGGAGGGATCAGCCAAATGACAAATGATTTAGGTAAACTAAAAAAATGGTCGGAGCTGTAGCAATTGAGTTTTAATGTGGATAAGTGCAAGATAATGCACCTGGGACGTAAAAACCCAAGGGCTGAATATAGAATATTTGATACAGTCCTAACCTCAACATCTGAGGAAAGGGATTTAGGGGTTATTATTTCAGAGGATCTAAGGGTAAGTAGTCAATGTAATAGAGCAGCAGGAAATGCTAGCAGAATGCTTGGTTGTGTAGGGAGAGGTATTAGCAGTAGGAAAAGGGAAGTGCTCATGCCACTGTACAGAGCACTGGTGAGACCTCACTTGGAGTACTGTGTGCAGTACTGGAGACCGTATCTCCAGAAGGATATAGACATCTTAGAGAGAGTTCAGAGAAGGGCTACTACAATGGTGTACGGCTTGAAGGAGAAAAGTTACCAGGAACGCTTAATGATCTTAACATGTACAGCTTGGAAAAAAGACGAGACAGAGGAGATATGATAGAAACATTTAAATACGTAAAGGGAATCCACAAGGTAGAGGAATGGAGTATATTTAAACGGAAACAAAGTAGCAACACAAGAGGACATAGTCTTAGATTAGAGGGGCAAAGGTTTAAAAGTAACATCAGGAAGCATTATTTTACTGAGAGGGTGGTGGATACATGGAACAGTCTTCCAGTAGAAGTGGTAGAGGCCAAAACAGTAATTGAATTTAAGCAAGCATGGGATAGGCATAAGGCTATCCTAAACAAAAGATAAATCCAGGTAAAGTATCCATGTAATTGGGCAGACTAGATGGGCCGAAAGGTTCTTATCTGCCGACATTTTTCTATGTTTGTATGTCTCTATGTTTCTATTCAAAACTGCAGGGAAATATAGTACCAGATAATATATAATATATCACCTCATGTTTGGCATATGAGGGGTAATTTTATCCCAAATGAGATGGAGGATACGGCCTGCTGCAGTGAGATATGCTGTATTCATGCATTCTTACTGCAGGTAAAGTGTAAGTCAGGGATCTCAAACTCAGGAGAACTGGCAGGAGAAGAGAACAATCTAGACCAAATTGCTGATTTGGAAAGTGAAATAAATGGGAGAATTGTTCTGGTTTGGCTATTTTGACCTAGAATTTTCACTTCTCCAGTCAATTCTCCTGAGTTTCACCCTTTAGTGAATAGACCCGCAGGTCTCCAGATATTTCTGAACTACACTGCATGAATCTATGCCCATTTATTGCATTCAAAGAGTTCTGGGAATAGTAGGCAATATCATAAGGGGCGTGGGGGGGGCAAAGTATGAGAGTGAAGTTATAATTTAAATAAAGTCGATAGGTACCATCTCCTAGCTAAGACAATTTAAAAAATCATATTCATTGGTGCAGATAGACTACCCGAAAAACCTGCATCCTAATGTTACCTACTTTCAGTACCAAGCATTGTGTTCTGCACTGCTGCCCTCATAAGATTAAAATGAATGTACAGAAATTAACTCTATTGCCAGTCCTGTGGCTGGTCCATTGATGAGAGGGAAATGTATCAAGCCAGGCCTTTATAGTCTAGACTAGAGAGAAAGAGGGTTGTGAATTGTCTGGCATGGCCAGTCCATCACTTTGCATTGGTTTGAGGACAACTGTGATTGGCTGACCAGAAAATCAATCACAAAGTATTTAGACTACTTTTAGAATTGCATAATAACATGCAATTTAAATATATATTGTGATAAAGCCACTGCAGAGACCAGGTAAAATGTTAGAAGACTTGTTTTATTGTTTGCAGCAACAGTCACCAGCAATGTGTCAAAACAAAAGTAACAAACTGAAAATGAAATCCTACTCCTTCATTGGGAGTCTAACTAAACAAAATGCATTCCCTGTGTACCAACACCGAGCAGCTAAGCTGCTTACCAGACAAACCATCACATCAACATAAAATAGAGAGTAACAAATGTCATCTGCGCTTACTCCAATTATACCGTGTGAAACTAAACACAATTAGAGGTTTGGTTTCTTATCAATGGCCATTATAAGACTAGCTCGCCCGCCAGCGTCAAGGCACCTCTATAAGGGCGAGTCCTAATCAAAATGAAACCACAGGCTGCTACATAGCAAACCATACCTGCTCATGCTGCTTGTCAAACATGAGGTAGACTGGTGGGCCTTTATTTATGCTCCCCCAGAAACAAAATCCACTTTGGGATCAAAACAAAGACACGGAGCGGAGTCTTGCTGCAGGGATGACCAGCCAGCCATGGCTTTTCCAATGATACCTCACCTGACCCTGTGGTTTCTATCGAGTCAAAGATAATGGGGTCTAAACAGCCATCAATGCAGACTAACAGGGTTATTCAGAGAGTGTGAAAAGCAGGAGAATGACTGGAGAATAAAAAATTCTAGGTCAAAATAGCCAAAACAGAAATAAATTCTCCCTTTTATCTCACTTTCCAAATCGGCTATTTTGACCTAGAATTTTTCATTCTCCATTCATTCTCCAGTCATTCTCCTGCTTTTCACGCTCTCTGAATAACCCTGATAGTTATCCTTTCTCTGGGCCTATTCTGGGGCATGGGCCTGGAGCTACTGCTCCATCAGCCCCTATGTTAATCCAGCCCTGCACGTACAGTCATACACACTGCACATTACTATGAGTTTTATTGTTGTATTGCTCTAAGATACAAATACAGTTGCACACACTGCACATTACCACAAGTTCTATTTCTGTGAAGCTCTGATCTATGATCAGACATCACTCATTACTTGTATTTTTACTTTTGTGGTGCTATACCTCTGTCTTATTTCCTTCGTTATCTTCCTATGTACCAACACCCTCTTTGTCACCTCGGCAACTGCTCAAGCTGTCTGCTGGAGCTGATTGGATGCTTTATACAATCACTGAAGCATCAAGCCTAGTTTTAGGTCAAAATGCTTGAAACTGCAGCTTAACTAAAGTTGCAGTTTCCAGTTTTAAGAGCTGGAAATGATCTCCAAACCTGTAAAATCTCCATGTCTTCGTGTCTCTTTCAGCTGCAAGAGACACTGTGCAGGAACGGACTGGTCTAATGTAAACCATTTTTACTGCGGGCCAGATTTCTCGGTGCTTCGGGCCATATTTTTCACACATGATATAGCTGAAAATTGTAAAAGGAAACACTTGTGGACCTGCCAAGGGTCAGTTATTTTTTAATAAGAGTGACTTTCACATGAAAAGGCACTCTGAGACAGTGTGAAATATCTTTGCACATTATGAAACTTGCCTGCTGTGCAAACTACACTGTGAGAAAGCCAGTATTTTACAGAAAACAGGTAATAAGAGCTCCAGGGAGAACTAGGTGGAAGAAAAACCTAACAGACACATTTACTATAAAAGTGGTATAATGACCGTTTTCTTGAACTCTCCAGAGAGCCCTCACATTAATTGTAATGGTCAGGAAACACACAGATGAAAGTAAGTTAATTGTGGTCAGCTCTCTATTTGAAGGACTCATGAGGTAAAAATAGACACATTCCATACTGTCACTCAAATATTTTAAAATGTACATGAAAATTTACTTCATAAAACAATCCCTTCATAACTTAAGGCATTTCTGCCATTGTATAGGACATTTAAACACACGGTCACATCTCAAATTGAAATTCTATTTACCTTGTAAACTGTACTTTAAAATAATCTAGTTAGGGTTAAGTGACTTGAGTCTGTCTGTTGAAACAGTGGATGGCTGGCTGAATTAATTCAGCCTCTTGTTTAAAAAAAACTTACAGGGTTATTCCCAGAGCACCGAAACTCTTGAATTTCGGTGCTCTATCGTTCCCCAACTCTGCGGTGAATTGAGCATTCACAACAGGGTCCCCGAAGTGCAGGGTAAAGCTGCTTTCCGCTTCCGAAAAAACACCTTAAAAACCGTCGAAAAAAGCCATTGATCCGCCGAAAAAACACCAGCACAGCGCCGAGCAGCCGCCGGAAAAAGGAAACTGGATGAAAATGTTGGAAATTAACATATAAGGTCTCCAAATCTTAAAAAGGTCGCATTCGAGTGTAGATAAAATCAAAAACTTTATTAAGTAGTTTAAAATATGAACCAACATTTTGGCTCCCACAGGAGCCATTCTCAAGGAACAAAATCAAACATAAAAACCAACATTATATACAAATAATAAGGTGGCATTCGTCACTCCTGTTATACTCCGTGCTTGGGAACGTCCGCCCAAAGCCAGAAGTACCATCACGTTTGAAAGGCATGATACACTACTGTGTAGATCAGATTGTTAAGTGCTATGGTGTCGCCAGGGCCAGATTTATAACTAGGCAGAGTAGGCATGTGCCTACAGGTGCCTGCTACAAGGGGGTGCCTTGCGCTGTAAAAAAAAAAAAAAAAAAAAAAAAATGCAATCACTGAGCAGCAGAATATATCACCTGTGCTGTGCTTCAGATATCTGGCAAACCTGGCCTGTCAGTGGGTCCTGAGGACAGGTTTGGGAAACACTGGGCTAGAGGGACATTTGAGGTATCATTGGAAAGGTCAGATTAAAGTCTTTCCAGTGATATGAAATATAACCAGGTTAGAATTATGTAAAAATAAAATAACAAATAAATTACTATTTTCTCTTTTTTTTTCTAACACAGCACTATTATTCAGTTTACAGTTATAAAGTAAACAGTGATGCTGCATTAACTCACCTTCTCATTTCCCACACTGTCTGCAAGTGTGGAGGTAATGATGCAATGCATTGTTTAATTGACAACCTAGACCGTGGCACTGCAGTGAGTAGAGACAGGGGGACTTTGGAACCTGCATCTCTGAATTGTACACCACACAAGGTTAAGTGAGGTGTCATTGGAAAGGCCAGAGTCTGGTCTTAACAATGATACCAAACATGAACATGTATTGTGTGAAAATAAAAAAAAAATAAAAAGGTAAATGCAAAATGTATTTTTCTCTGTTCTATGGCAGAGGCAATGTTTCTACATATACATAAAACAAACCATGCCTCAACTAAGGCAACAGATTCTGCCCTCTACTTTAATTTGAGCACAGAGAGAAACTGTTTTTCAGTTTTTTAAAATGCCTCTTTTGTTATTCTTTTTAGTTTGCCCCAAAACAAAAGTTTAAAAAGTGATTTTGGAATGCTACTTTTTTTCTGGGGGGGTAGGGGTGCTCCACATTTCTGTGCCTACAGGCCGCTGAGATGCAAATCTGGCCCTGGTGTCCACGTTTGCTAAGGCCAGCACACAAAACCATCCACTGTATTGGAGCTGCAACAAATATTGTAAGGGTTGCTATTATATTATACTGATGTAACAATGTTAGCATTTAAACTAAATACTATTTTTTTATCTTTGCAGAACATTAATACAAAGATCAGTTTAATCAATAAAGCTAAGCATAATTAAAGATCCATAAAATAAATCAAAGCATTATTTTTCCCTCATATATTAATATTCTGTGTTAAACTGAAACCATGACCCCCTAAAATAAACAATGACAAAAAATACTAAAAATACTGTGTAAAATAAAAAATAAAGAAATAACTGAAATAAAAAATAAAAACTAATAATGAATAAAATAATAATAATAATATAAGCTAGATTGTTTATTGTATATTTAAATTTAAGTTGATTAATAAAATTCTCTTTATAAAGTCTCGGTGGATCTGAAATACAGTATTACAAAATGTTTGGATTTTGAAATAATGGTGGAACCAGGAAACATGTACTGAAGATCTGTGAGCACGTGCTATTTTTTTCATTATGGATTATAATTAAAGGAGATCTGAGCACCAGGGCATGAAGACTGAGTGACAGAAATGTGCCTGCTTACAAACTGCATATATATATATATATAGTTAGGTCCAAATATATTTGGACACAATTTTAGTTTTTTCTGGTATTTACCAAAACATATTCAAGCTATGGTTATATAATGGATATGGGCTGAAAAAGCACAATCTCAGATTTAATTTGAGGGTATGTACATCCAAATTGGAGGAAGGGTTTAGGAATTACAGCTCTTAAGAGTAGCCATCCCCCCTTTTTCAAGGACCCAAAAGTAATTGGACAATTGAATCAAATGCGGTTTCATGGCCAGATGTGGGCTAGTCCTTCATTATTTATTCATCAATTAAGGCTAGGGTCAGACAAACGCATTTTTTGCGTCGTCGTCCGTGAAAAAGTGCGTTCGAACGAATGGATGGATTTTTTCACGGAATACACGATAGCAGTCATACGATGCGCATTTTCGTCCATGATTTTGTACGGATCATCAATAAAACACTTTTTGCATCTGGACGTTATGTTGGCCGGACATTAGCAGCGTCTGACGTCTCCGAATCACGCACACACACCGCTAGCGGACGCAGCGCACTCTGTACGTCAGTACTAGCGGTTTCACGTTCTTGAAAAAATGTGTTTGTTTGCCGCTTGCGTTGCCCGGCCGAACGTTCGTGCGGCAGTACTTCGTATATTGGCCATCATTGGACGTCATTTGCTGCTACTACGGCCGTGATAAAGTGCGGCTGCACGCGTGTTTGCACTGCGTTTGTCAGACCCCAGCCTTAGCAGGTAAAAGGTCTGGAGTTGATTCAAACAGGGTTATTCAAAGAGATCCGAATTGTGGCCGAAAGGTAACTGAACAGTGAAATTCAGTGTACGGTTACCTTTCCTGGCCATTCGGCTATTCAGAGTGCAGGCAGTTCGCCAAATCTTGGCAAATAGCCTGCACAAACGGTGCCTGTTCGGTGCCTGTTCGAGGGCAGTGAAATCCCCATAGAGAAGCAATGATTCGTCTATTCAGAGAACAAAAACCAGCAGTGAAAAGTTGCCAAATTGCCCTGCTGTTCGGTGGTTTCATTCGACAGGTTTATTCAGGCGAATCCCATAGGCTTCAATGTTAATAATATTCCCGTTTTAATTCACTATCTAATAAACCGTTGATTATAATATTCTGCAGTAAAATGTCTCTTTATGTATAGATTTTTTAGGATCTTTTAGGCAATCGTTTTTTTCTTTTTTCTGTAACAGCCCTTTTTATTATCATTCATTGGATCTTATATGTAAATTTCAGACATTTTTGTTCTGTAGTTTCTTTGCAAACAGTGTTTCACTTTTCAAACATTCAAGTGTACAGTTTTCTTTTTTCACTCCATTCGTCTGCTGTGTTGGGTTTTTCCGGCGGCTGCTCTGCGCTGTGATCTGCGGCTGCTTGCGTTTCTCCGGTGTGTTCGGCGGGGTTAATCCAGATGTTTTTGCAGGTTTCGGTGAGCGTTCGCAGGGTTTTGTGTTGAGTGTTCGTCGGGTTTGCGGCGGCTTTAACCTGCAGTACGACGGCCCTGTGGTGCTTGCTGAATACACCACAGGGTCGCTGAAATCGGATCGCCAAATCGCACCAAATTGAAGTGAACGAAAAGTCACTGAACATGCAGCGACTTTTCGATTCTCTTTGAATAACCCTGTAAGTGTGGTATTTGCATTTGGAATCCATTGCTGTGAACCTACATCATGCATTCAGAGGAGCTGTCCATCCATGCAAGTGAAACAGGCCGCTGTAAGGTTTCAAAAACAAAACAAATCCATCAGAGAGATAGCAACAACATTAGGAGAGGCCAAATCTACAGGAGGAAAGAAGAACGCACGCATTCCAGCGCTGCGGAATATGCTGGCGCTTTATAAATAAAGAATAATAATAATAATAATAACGCACCGGTGAGCTCAGCAACATAAAAAGGCCTGGACGTCCATAGCAGACAACAGTGGTGGATGATCGTAGGGTCCTCTCTATGGGAAAGAAAACCCCATTCACAACTTCCAGACAAGTGCAGAACAGTCTCCTGGAGGTGGGCGTATCACTGTCAAATATAAGAGCTTTGTGGACCCGGACTGGAGTCCACAACAAAGGAGTTGCTAATACCAAATAAATTTGTGATTAGCTCGAAACCATCATTATGACAAATTTCTAAAATAAAAAAACTTTATTGGGTAATCCAGGCAATAAAAATCAGACATTAAAAAGCGATCATGGATAGAATGTCTGTTATCTAGGAACCATACAGTATTATGTAAACAGCACATACTGATAATCACAACCACCTCAATCTGTAAAAATAATTACTTAGTGAAAAAAACTGTCCACTAGGTGGCGTACCTAACATAATATACTTAGAGGCGCACTTAAAGGTAATATATTAACCTCCCTGGCGGTCTAATTTTTTCAAAACTTTGTAATAATTAGGAATCATGCACTGAAATCCGTGCAAGCAAGAGTCCTTACTGTTAAAATCCTTTATAAATAAATAAATAAATAAAATAAATAGTAAATACTATAAATCCGATAAATTCGGATAAAGTTTGAAACACGACATAATAATTTATTATCCCAAAAATAATTATGTTATTCAATAAAATAAAACAAAAAACACTGAAATCTGTCTGAAAACAAGGGTGAAACTATAAATGGTCTGTTTCTTATCATGTAGTGCCACCTAGTGGCCATTCATAAACATTGTACATTGGAATACAGTGTATTATAAAAAAATGTAAGTTTGCTGCCTGGTCCCGCTCGCCTGCATCGTGTGTCTCGCCGGGAACCTTACCAGGAAGCAACTCGCTGCGATCACACTTCGGGGGACAGCCAGGGAGCGCAGGAGGAGGTGAGCATGCATCCAGCCGGAGTGTGGCTCAGGGTTACCGTTCGCGGTAGTGAAATTTAACCCCGAGTGTTTAACACACTTGGGAATACCACCAGGGAGGTTAAGATATATGGCAACTTTGTGGAATGTTTATTGTTAAACGGATAAGTAAATGCAAGAAGAGTTATTTAATGGCTAATGTAGCCGGTAATGTGTGTGTTACCTTATAGCCAGCATACACCTATGATACGTACACCACAACAACTCCTTTGATGCGGACTCCAGTCCGGGTCCACAAAGCTCTAATATTTAATTGTTGGGTTACCCCCGAGCTAGTACCATTATATGTAATGTGTAAATACACGGCTACTGTTATTTTCTTTTTCTATGTATCACTGTCAAAGTCTACAATCAAGAAAAGACTTCACAAGAGCAAATAAAAAGGGTTCACCACAAGGTGCAAAGCATTCATAAGCCTGAAGAATAGAAAACCCAGATTAGACTTTGACAAAAAAATTCTAAAAAAAAGACAGACCAGTTCTGGAAAAGCATTCTTTGGACGGATGAAACTAAGATTAATCTGTACTAGAATGACGGGAAGAAAAAAGTGTGGAGAAGGCAAGTTGGAACAGCTCATGATCCAGAGCACATAACGTCATCTGTAAAACATGGCAGAGGCAGTGTGATGTATGGGCATGCATTGCTTCCACTGGCACTTGGTCATTGCTGTCTTTTGATGTGACAGAAAACAGAAGCAGCCGGATGAATTCAGCGGTGTTTAGAGATATACTGTCAACCCAGATTCAGCCAAATGGAGCAAAGTTGATTGGACGGCGCTTCACAGTACAGATGGACAATGATCAAAAACACTGCAAAAGCAACCCAGGAGTTTTTGAAGGAAAAGAAGTGGAATATTCTGCAATGGCCGAGTCAATCACCTGATCTCAACCTAATTGAGCATGCATTTCACTTGCTGAAGGCAAAACTAAAGGCAGAAAGACCCACAAACAAAGAACAGCTGAAGACAGCTGCAGCTAGAGCATGGCAAAGCATCAGAAAGGAGCAAACAAAGTATTTGGTAATTTCCATGAGTTCCAGCCACTCATTGCCAGTAAAGGATTTTCAACAAAATATTAAAAATTAAAATTTTATTTATTATTATATTCATTTGTCCAATTACATTTGAGCCCCTGAAAATGGGGGACTGTGTATAAAAATGGTTGCATTTCCTAAAATTTGTACTTGATATTTATGTTGAACCCCTTGAATTAAAGCTGAATGTCTGCACTTCAAATTCATTTGGATTGATTCGTTTTAATTTTTTTCTGGTGGCATACAGAGCCAAAAGTATGGAAATTGTGCCTCTGTCCAAATCTATATGGACCTTACTGTATATTACATTCAGCAACCACTAATCTCACAAAGTGAGAAGCAATTATTACAGTCCTTCCTTAAAGGGTCACTACCACCAAAAAAATTAAATATTCTTATTTTGTTTATTTTGTGTTGCTGATATCTTACATGTGCTGTGTTTTTCTCTTGTATGTTTAGTTAAGAAAATATTTTACTCAATATGTGTAACTGAGTGTATCCATTCTGTGATCTTTTGTGTTGTAAATCTCCCCCCCCCCACAGTATCTTACTTCACTTGCTCCTCACTGTGTGGCAATGGCCATAGAAGGGAGTGAATAGGTCGATCACAGACTCAGATCATTGTATTGTATGGGATGTATTCAAAGGACATCACCAGGGGGTAGATTAGAGGTATTTTAAATTCCCTGCCATATCTCATTCAGCTGCCATCTCTTATCTCAGCCTAGAGAACACAATAGACCTCCTGCAGCCCTATCTATACATTCCCTTCTTTACCTTATTAACTGTTTGTTAAATACTGCAGATTACATAAACTACAACCACAAAGTAAAACCTTTGCACAAATTTTGGTAAATGTTGCATCATGGGAAAATCCACAAATGGAAACAGGAGATAAAAAAAACCTAATTTCATTTTTACTTGCCTACTTCAAGCAAAAAAAAAAACCAGCAGCATGTGTTTTATAAAGTGGTTTCATTTGTAATGCACAGGTAATCTATTTACAGCTTATGTACAGTAAGTGGTAGTGTTTAAGCATATTGGTTCCATTGTTACAAGAGATACATAGATACATAGCAGTTTCTCCACTGGTATCTATATTATGCTGACCTGGCTAAAGCATGTATCCTTTGCCTCATTTAGCCTCCCTTGACAAGATTCAAACTCGTATTCCTCCATAGAAACCTGAACTTCAACTGCCAGTTTGATTCATAGGTCTACACAACGTCACTTCATGTCCTAATGTTTGCTTACGCACAACAGTCTTTTATATCTCTTATAAACCACTGTGTATAACTATAATACATTCTCCCATACTGTAACTGTGAATATATAGCTCCTTAGGGAAAAGTAACATTTTAAAGAATAATACAAGAGTGTATGCAATGTATTAATAAAAATAATAGTGTAGGTTCTATTAACCATATTAGTCTTGACGCCAAAATTACCAGAGAATTAAAGGATGCAGTGACACCTTTTTTTTTTTTTTAACTTGGACTAACACTACATTTAAAAGACAAGTGTTCTATAAAATAATAAATATATGCCTAAATGAATAATAGTCAACCTAAAACTATTTTTCTGGTTACCTAGTTACAATAAAACTTAAATTTGTTCAGAACAGTTGGTTATTTTTTCATTTTCACCTAAATCTATATTATGTAAACACAAGCATTGCTTGTCATCATTCAAATTATGTTCCAGGTTATCATGTATACTATTGATTGTTATGTTCCCTTGGGAACGGTGTATTCCAATTCAACTGTGTCATCTTACATTGTGTTTTTCAAATGTATTAATGATGTAATGTATGATCTCCTTGCCCACTTGTCATGTAAAACGCTGCAGAATCTGTTGTCACTACATGAAAATAGTATAATAATAATAATTATCATGCAACACAACATGCCAACTAGACCAATGCACGTCAGAAGGCTTTGACAGGTATAAGAAAGAAGTATTTGAGTAAAAGCAAGCAAGAAGAACACCACCTTCAGTGGTTGGTTTTATAGAAGTCCTGCAATCCTGCAACAAATGCAACCAAGAAGGGGGGACACCCAAAATGTATATGCAAAACAAGAGAAATGTTCAGGATTGACAGTATCAAAGGTTCTCGGTACAATGTAACCTATATATCTTGTTTTATCTCAGACGATGTATCGACTGTTCAAAAGAAACCTTTATCGCGTCCTTAAAAGGATGACTGTGCATGTGCTATGTTTACACCAGAACTGTACGGCTGGCAAAGTAAAGTGATGCACACAAAAAAAACACACACAACATAAACATCACGGCAAACAAGACAGAGTTCGACAAAAAAATTACAAAAAATTGGCGTGTATGAAATAAAAAAGAAAAAACTAAAATCCCAGACATGGAAAAATAAATCAAAAAGTCCCAGTACTGCTAAAGAGCCCCCTTTAAGAGCATGAGTTGCTTAGTGTGATGGAGGAAAATAAGGTAATATCATCATGCAACACAACATGCTAACTAGACTGGTGCAGCAGGAGCCAAGAGATGCTATGCAGGGCAGCCATCAGGGGTGACAACCCATGACATGTTCATGGGCCCGGTTGACCCAAATAGGTAAGGGCCCCTCCATGTCATCCAGGACTGGTCAACCAAGATACCGGCAATTTTCCCAGTGGGCCACAGCATCTAGGGGCCGCTCAGAGCACTCTGGCTCATAACGGAGGGATCAATTAGTATGATCTGCACCTTTTATCCCCTTACTGGACCACCAGGGATTTAGCCCATTCCTAGTAAAATAAGGTTTGCAGAAAGAGGCAAATTGTTATATGTTTAATTAGCTTATTGGACAGCTAACAGAAGTGGACCCTGACCAGTGGTTTAGTAAGGGGCCCCACGATTTCTGATGGAAACCCTGATGCTATGTAACGATCATTCACCCTACCATGGCATATCATTAATCAAGCTTTCTAACAAATAGATTAAAATTTATGCTCACTAGAAAAAGGGTAGATCGACTTAAAACCACTTTTGTTTTCTCATGGGCTAACAATATAAACTATTGCTTTAATTGCCACGTGAAAAATAAGATTTAGTTGACAACGTTCATACTCCAGTTCTCTGACCATGACACATTCCTCACTAAGGGTCAGATCATTAGTTGCCCTCAAGCCCATTCCCACTAATTTTGTGACACAACCCACCCAAACATAAGGACGTTAATCAAGGCTATGTGAACGACTGTTCCATTAACATCAGGTTGCCACATAGTATCATTCTGTGCTTTACAAAACAGCACTTAGCCAAAAGACAGAAATAATGGCAGTGTCTGTAATCCAGTATAAATGTGACAGTTGATCCATTGGCTTAACTGAAAAAATGACAGAATATTTATTTAAGTGACCTGTGCTCTGGTATTTCTGCTTCTGCAGTATCAGCTCCTTGGAAATACCCCAGGATGTTTAAATTGCCGGTGAACTGTAAATGGCTTGTGTTCAATAAACTTTAAAGTCTTTCACCTCTGTCAGCAAGTCACATCACGCAGAATTTGGATCTTATGAATTTATCTAATATAGATCCTTTTCTACTAACGGCCTCTATGTTATTAAACTAGATGGGTAGATGGATACATAGATATGCGTACATAAAAACAGTTGAAGGTGTGGAACCCATGCTCGTAACATTTATTATCAAGCAAAATAAATACTCAACAGTTTAGCAATGTGTCATTTTTCTTGAATTGTCCATCAGAATTCTGAATTATTTATACTAATAATAAGATAATTTTTGTTATGATTTTTGTTATAAATATTAAAGAAAGTGAATTTTGTTTTTACTATTCGCCATAACTATGCATTTTACATAAGAATATACAGGTCTATTCACTTAAGGTGAAACTCAGGAGAATGACTGGAGAAGTGAAAATTCTAGGTCAAAATAGCCAAACCAGAAAAATTCTCCCATTTATCTAACTTTACAAATCGGTTATTTGGTCTAGATTGTTCTCTTCACCTGCCAATTCTCCTGAGTTTCACCTTTTAGTGAATAGATCTCATAGTTTTTATTAGCAGTGCCTTTAACAATATTGCAAAACTGTATTTACCACACACACAAACACGTCCATTATTGCTTACCCTACAAATGAAGTCCCACAGACATTTCCACAGACAGGTTATTGTGTTGAAATGTAATGTTCATATTACTCTCCATCAGATAGACATGAATAGGCACATATATAATGACCAATAAAGAAACAGATACATACATATGTATGTGGTAGGTATATACACATACATATATATGGAGTGCTCTTTCTTGCTGTTTTGTGTTTAATGTCTTAGATGCACCCGCTTAGTTTTGAGGTTGCGTGCAACCTTGTGCTGTTTTGGATTTAAAATATATATATATATAGACAAATCAACTGATAGTTAGAATTATTTATTTATAAAGGATTTTACCAGGAAGGATACATTGAAATTTCTCTCATTTTCAAGTATGTCCTGGGTTCAAGAACATTGAATTGTTACAGTGTACAGAAATACAAAGTAATAAATGGAAGATATTAAAAACAAAACACAAATATATAGATTAACAGAAAATAAATATGTAGGAAATATAGTCACTATGTTACATGTTTACAGGTGCATTCTGTGTTGAGGTATGTTAATAGAGATCTCGAGTGACTTTAGACTGGGGGAAGATTTGATGGCGTCTGGGAGGTTATTCCATAATTGCGGTGCTCTGTAGGAAAATGAGGATCGAGTCACTTTCTTTTTGTATTGCGATATTGCAAGTAAGGTGCTGGTCCTGGATCGGAGGTTATAGGATGAAGGAACTGCTAGGGGAAGCAGTCTATTCAGGTAGGGTGGTAGCTTCCCAGAAAACCTCTTAAAAATCAGGCTGGAAAGGTGAAGGGTACATCTAGATTCCAGCAATGGTGTCTGGGAGGTTAATCCATATTTCCGGTGCTCTGTAGGAATATGAGGATTGAGCCGCTTTCTTTTTGTATTGTGGTATTGCAAGTAAGGTGCTGGTCCTGGATAGGAGGTTATAGGATGAAGGAACTGCTAGGGGAAGCAGTCTATTCAGGTAGGGTGGTAGCTTCCCAGAAAACCTCTTAAAAATCAGGCTGGAAAGGTGAAGGATACCTCTAGATTCCAGCAATGGTGTCTGGGAGGTTAATCCATATTTGCGGTGCTCTGTAGGAATATGAGGATAGAGACACTTTCTTTTTGTATTGTGGTACTGCAAGTAAGGTGCAGGTCTGATAATATCCTAATTGCCTAACTGCATAATGATTTTGTCTAAATGACTATTAATATAATCTGTAGTTTGATTTTGTAAAAAAACCTGTGATTTAATGTGGGCTATTTTTTTCACATGTAGACATTTTATTCAAGAAAACAATTATTTTTACAGACTTGCAAGTTCTAATCTTTAAAAAAGGGGAGGTATGACCCCGAGCAATTTTTTCTAAGCACAGAGGAATATGTCTAATGAAGGCTGTAGCAATGCATGAGCGCATCATGTCAAGACCATGCCTTGCCAATTCCCACATTTATTAAGACTCTCCCAAAAGATAACGTGCTGACTCTCACAATGCTCACAAGGCCGATACCTCTGAATGGAGATCATTGAATAGGGGAAGGTACTAAGCTGCCCGACTAGATAACAAGATCCCACAGGAACTGATTAGGAAAGAAGGCAATGCTTGTGGATGCATTACGAGTCTTCACAAAGATGTGAAATACACTACATCGCCCAAACTATAAATGAAATCTTCTCATTTATAATCCATTACTAACCTATAATCAATAGTGCTGCACTGCGACTGTTTGAACAGAATCATGAAAAAAAGAAATATTGGCTATTGCCTAAACACAATAGAAGCAGCAAATAACTTAATCCCTTGTCGTCAGAGGCTTTACAAACAATGTAACATATACTCAAACAATATACAATCATAATGCTTATCTGAATATATAGAGCTTGCAATGAAGAGAAGCTTCAACCTCAATCCCTGCCTCAAAATGAACTCCCAAAGTGCAGCATCTAGAAAAGTTTCCAGTATATTTAGAAGGATCAATTAATCTTATAACAAGAGGTGTCAGAATACAACGACAGAAGCAGTAGCTCAGCGGATCTCGTCCTCGCACTATGGGACTTCATCTGTATAAATAGGTGAATTACGCAATATGTTTAAAGTTGTAGCACTATCTGTGTATTGAAGAATGGGATGGATTCACAAAAGCTCACTGCTAGATCTACTCAGGGCCGGATTAACATAGGGGCTGTTGGAGCAGCTGCTCCAGGCCCATGGCCCACAATAGACCCAGAGAAAGGATAACTATCAGGGCTATTCAGAGAGAGGTGAAAACCTTGGGAATTGCCAGGAGAATGAACAATCTAGACCAAATAGCCAATTTGGAAAGTGAGATAAATGGGAGAATTTTTCTGGTTTGACTATTTTGAACTAGTATTTTCAATTCTCCTGTCATTCTCAATGTTTTCACCTCTCTCTGAATAGCCCTGTATGTCTGCATTGATGGGCATTTGGACCCCGGTATCTCAGGCTCCATAGTAGCTGCAGGATCACATAAGCTATCACTGAAGCTTTCAAATATATCAAACATGACCAGGTTTTATTTAACAATAAAAATAAATTAATAAATTTAATTAAAAAATTGCTGGTATCTTGGTTGACCAGTCCTGGATGACATGGAGGGGCCCTTACCTATTTGGCACTTAAGCTGCACCTAGGGTTTGGCCAACCGGGCCCATGAACATGTCATGGGTTGTCACCCCGATGGCTGACCTGCATAGCATCTCTTGGCTCCTGCTGCACCAGTCTAGTTAGCATGTTGTGTTGCATGATGATATTACCTTATTTTCCTCCATCACACTAAGCACCTCATGCTCTTCAATTCTATAATATGCATAGGGCTGATCAAGGGTGGGGCTGGGCAGGGTTTGGGTGGATCATGGGAAGCGCTGGATTTACACACACACACTGCTGTCCCAAGGCAAGTTTCCGCAATGCTCCCCCTTCCCATTCCCATAGGGTAGTGTTAGGTTATTATTTATGCTTATTTTAGGGTTAGGATTACATTTAGTGTTAGGTTAACCCTTACCCTCACATTCCCTATTTTTGCTTCATTTTTTAACGTGACAGATTCTGCCCCGTCTTTTGACGCTCATATCAAATGAAGGGCAGAATCTGTTGCCTAATAATGAAGCAAAAATAGAGCATAAAATTAGTGTTAACCCTAAACTAAAGCCTAAAACAAGCACAAATAATAACCTAAACATAGTCTTAACCCTAATTTCTATTGCCAACCATAATTTCTAAGCCTAACCCTATTTTTTAAGGCTAATTTCTATCCCTAACCCTAATTTCTAACTCTAAGCCTAATTCCTAACCCTAATCCTAATTTCTAACCTTAACTTTATACCTAATTGCTAACTCTAACTGTAACTGTAATTTCTAACCCTGGTTTTTAACCATAATTATAGAAAATGACACTCCATGAGCCCCAAGTGTCCAATTTGGCTGTGGGATGAATTCAAAGCGCCCAACTTCAACTGCGGGTGAGTTGCAGCATCTTGTTGACATTACCGTTTTTCCAAAGATTTTTTTATATAGCATGGGCTCTCTTCCCTACCTAACGCTAAAATGAGAATGCTAACAGAGAAAACCTGTGCCTGCACCTGTGCCATAGGACTCCATGGAGGGTTCTGCTGCCTGGCTGTGAGCCCTGTGTGATCTCGCTCTTGCGAGATTGCGCAGCGCCACAAAATGACCGAAGGAGAGCGAAGGGGAGTGGGAGCTACTTGTTTCCAGTCTCACTCTGCTCCCGGGACAAGAAGTGGCAGATCGGGCCACCCTTCTTGCCACGGAATGAGAATCGGATTTATTGGGTGTTTAGGGGGTGCTAAATAATTTTGAAAAAGTGGAACCAGTTAGCACCAGCTTTTAGGTGTTGTTAAATTTTTGGTTTGCGTGTCCCTGGGGTAATTAGCGCTAGGACTTTGTAATACCTTAAAAAAAGTTTCTCGAAATATTTCCCTAAGGAGAAGAACTCTCGAGAGAAAAAAGAATATTGATATTATGGACATTTAGTGCATACGATTTGTCAACCGATGGGCTTTACGTTCGCTGGCGCCACGTTGCTTTCTCCTTTCATGTTAATTGTCTTAGGTTATTAGAGGTACCTCCAAGTGCAATGTTTGGCGAGCAGATCGTATACACGGGTACTGGTGGGCGCTGCAATCTCCTATCTAAAACTCCTTTGTAATACCTTACTTAACCTAACGCTATTTACTGATTGCGCTCCCCATGTTATGTATATGATGTGCAAAGTACAGTAAGTTCACGCAAACTAGTGCAATCACCGATTCTCTAACAGACTTTTCCCCCCAGTCTTTCCCTGCTCCCGCCGGACAGAGGAGGCGGTCGGAGCCGTGGTCCTCGCCGCGGGTCAGGAGGTGAGTATACGATTCTTTTTTTTATTTTTTTGGCTGGTGTTAACTGATTCTGCAGAAGCGGAATCCGTTAACACCAAGCCCTGGCTCTGGTTAACTTTCCGCTAACCAGAGCCAGGCGTTAATCAGCGTCAGGACTTTGTAATCCTAACGCTAATTAACATTTTGCGCTCCCCATGTTAAGTATAGAGAGCGCAAAGTAAAGTAACCGCGCGCTGAAAAGCGCAAGGTACCAAAGCAAACGGGTTACTTAACCCATTTGCGTTTGGATCGTAATATGCGGTAAACACCACAGCTAACGCTAATGCTCACGCAAGTCAGCGTTAACGTTAGCGTCAAGAATGTAATGTGGCCCTTGGTGTTCTCTGTAAGATATATTATGACGTAATACTATAGCTGTACGTGGCATGCCCTTGATTTTTAAGGAGCTGTTCGTGTCACTGATTCTTTAAAATATATTGTAATTATTGTCTTTGCATTTTGATCTAAAACAATCCCAAGGCAGACAGTTTATATCTTCGACAGTAAACATCTTAAAAAGTACAAAAGGAACAATATTCCAATACCAATACTGTAACTATTTAATACGAGTAGACATTTTAACTATTCTGATTTTGAGACAGAGGTTAAAAAAACATCTATAAACAGTATGACCACATCATTATTCCTGGTCATGCTTTACAAAACCAATTAATTGCACTTTGAACCTTGATTTGAGTCTCCCATATATGCGTACACGTTCACAGCACTTATGCCAACAAAATTATCTCAAGACATGTCTCTGACATGAGTGTTCCTGAGATGTATAGGAGATACATGTACACTACATCACATTTGCCATAGCCTAAATAACACAGAGCTGCCATAATTCATGAATGTAAAACCATGTAATATATATTAATAAAATTTAAGATTTAATTCTGATCGCACAGTAAAGACCGGAGAGCTTTGCTTCTTTCTCTGGCTGTCTTTGCAAGCATACATCAACAAGCATTAAGTTCCTGCCTCACCCAGAAAACCCTGTTGCAAATCCACTAGCAATAACAGACTACCAGGAACAGGGTCTCCAAGAGTGCCCATTCACAACATACCACTCTATCTAGCATAGAGGGGCAATAGGTCGTCCCTGTTTTATTTTGCTGTTATTATTCCACAACAATGCAATTCTTATGCAAAGACATTCGCTGCAACGCAATACACTTTGAACGTAAATGGAGTCGAATTTATTTTCTTCTTCTATTCTAGGCACTGAATAAATATTCAGGGCCAAAAGATAGTAATTCTACAGGGTTTACATACTGTGCACATCACTTCTGGTAATACCCAAAAGAGCAGGAATGGTATTATCAAGCATCTTCAAAATAATAATAATTTAAAAAACTGTTCCTCACATGCAAAGCTCTCCATATCCGTGCCCCTGCCTACATCTACTCATTTATTAGCAAGTATGTTCCATGTCAGACACTTCACTCTGCCAATAGTCTGACATGGCATCTTGTTAAAAAAACTTAAAGACTCTGGTATTGGTGATCACCGCTAACCTGGTTTCAATCATATGTATCCGACCGATGGCAATATGTGTCCATTTCTGGAAGCTCCTCCCTCCCCCTCCCAGTCACTTGCGGTGCACCCCAAGGCTCAATACTAGGCCCCCTGCTATTCACAATATTCATAAATGATCTGCCTAACATGTGCAAAGCCTCAACTGTACACATGTACGCAGATGACACCATAATCTATACCAGCAAACCAAATCTCCCACAGCTGGAGGCCGTACTGCAAGAACAATTCACAGAGGTAGAAAAGTGGATCAAACACAACAAACTTTATTAAATACTGACAAAACGGTAACGATGCTCTTTGGACCAGCACCTAAACTACATAAATTGCAAAATCCCCCATCTATGTCTCAGGACAAGATCAAATGGCACGCTGACCACAGTCACTTCTCTCAAATATCTAGGTATGTGTTTAGACCCAAATCTATCCTTTGGCCCTCACATCGAAAAAACTCCCATCTAAACTTTACCCCAAACTAGGTGCCATGTACAGAAACAAATCCTGCCTGAGCCCCGCGGTAAGAAAGCAGATTGTACAACAAATGCTTATGCCAGCTATTGATTACGGAGATGTAGTGTATGCAGCTGCCCCGCAAACACACCTCCAGAAACTTACTACATTGTATAACTCATTCTGCTGCTTTGTGCTACAATGTAACTACATGACCCACCATTGTGACATGTTAAAAGAGCTAAACTGGCCGTCGCTGGAGACTAAACGCACCCTTCAACTCTCCAACCGGTTGTTTAAGAGCTTTTCTGGGAAGCTGCCACCCTACCTGAATAGGCTGCTTCCTCCAGCAGTTCCCTCATCCTATAACCTCCGATCCAGGACCAGCACCTTACTTGCAATACCACAATACAAAAGGACAATGGCTCAGTCCTCATTTTCTTACAGAGCACCGTAGTTATGGAATAACCTCCCAGACGCCATCAAATCTTCCTCCAGTCTAAAGTCACTCAAGACAGAGCCCCCTATTAAGATACCTCAATACGGAATGCACCTGTAAACATGTAACATAATGACCATTTCCTACATATTTATTTTCTGTTAATTTGTAGATTTGTGTTTTTTTTTTTTAATATATTGCATTACTTTGTATTTCTGTAACAACTGTAACATTTTAATGCTCTTGAACCCAGGACGTACTTGAAAACGAGAGAAATCTCAATGTATCCTTCCTGGTAAAATCCTTTATAAATAAATAAATAAATAAATATTATCGTCTCCTTGTCCATGCTGTAAGGCTGTGATCACACGAGCGTCCTTTGAGCAGAAGAACATCCGTGAGAGTGGATGTTCCTTCCACTTTGACACCCGTAAGGCCATCTCGCTGAGTGCAATTAGTGCCCGTCTACGTCCGTCGTAGATTTTTGAAAGGGAGGCTGAAATCACGTCTGGTGGTAGTGCACGCAATTCGTGTGCATGCTACATCATGTGACTCTCCCCATCCAGCATTCACAAAGCTTCGACGTACACAGGAAAGTGTGGTCACATGGTGCGGCCCAATAAAAGGGCTGTTACACAGTGTTGTGTGTTTGGACGCAGCAGTGACAAAATCAGGCTCGAGGAGTGTCGGCAGTACTGTAAGTTGGCTCTACAGCTCACAGCTGTCACTCTCCCTGCTGGAGAAACTGTGATGGAAAATTACAAAAACAAATTCCATTATGTATTAGCAAAAAGACATGCTAAGACATACACTGTGTGTAGAGAAAGATTCCTATGAAATGAGCCCAACATATGCTACACATGACAGGTGCACTTTATTCAAAATAACCTTTTTAAGCTTTGATCTCTGTTATGAGTTAAATATTCACAGTTTAATAAGATGTTTTAAAGTTAGAAAATTGATGATGACACATTCACAATCTCACATTCCTCTGTGATTTTGATGTTGAACCAGTTGAGCAAATTGAGTTCTTAGAGGTAAATCCATTTAAACATACATGGAACTAACTACATGAAACTTCTAAGATACATCAACCTTGTTATTAAAAATCTAAGGAAGAAATTGTTTTAAGTATATCTAAAGTAAAACTCATTTATAAAATATCTAAGATCATTGAAAGTAATTATTTACATGAAGCATAACGTAATCAAGGTTTTGGGTTGACAGATTGGAGAGAGATATGAACATTAGATAAAACAGAACAAACCATCTGTGGACATTTTCGTATGACTATTGATCTTGTGAGCATTGGAGATTCTGGGAAATAGTTCTGCCATATTGTTTATGATCTTATAATTATCTATAGCCACATATAAAATTGAAAATTATGTTATTTTTTTAAACACAAGTGTACTTCAAGCATACTCTCACAGACTCACCTCCATCTCTCTTCCCTCTGCTCCCCGAAACAAGCATCAAGCATACTCTCACAGACTCACCCCCATCTCTCTTCCCTCTGCGCCCTGAAACAAGCATCAAGGTATCCACCATTCAACATGGCATCCAACACTATATTCAAGGCTGCCATAATCTTGCAATTGTATTTTTTGTCTGCATTTATTAATCTCTGACTAGTCATATTTTAAATCTCCCTCCATTTCTCTTAGAAAAAATATGCTTGTTTCTCCCTCCTCCCTCCCCCCAGATGTCGTAAATAGTAGCTATCTATGCATTTTCACTAACCTAATTTCCACAGCTTACTCTCACAGACTCACCTCCATCTCTCTTTTGTCTGCTGTCCCAACTCACCCTCCTCATCCACTCACCCACCCAGAGCCGGTCCCTAATTTCAGGTGTCCTTTCCAGCTGTCTCCACTTCTCTCTCTAATTACTCTTACTAGGCCAAACTTCTGATCCTTACCATGCCATCCCTACAATATTCTTCTGGCCACCAGTTTCACCTTCTCTCTGCTCCCATTTGTTTCAGTTACCCCTGTTCCTTTAGATTGTAAGCTCATGGGATGTCTGCCTGAGCACTGGGTTTGAAGTGCTGTATTACCTGGACAGTTATCCTACAGGCAGGGTTTTCTTTCCTCTTGTATCATGAATATCTCCTGTTTGTGCTTCGCCATTGAATCTGTTGGCACTGTATAAGTACTTGTAACTGTAACTGTACATTTTCATTTGCATTTGCAAAAAAAGACAATTACAAGACAATCAAATGACATTGATCGAAATAAAGTGTAAAAATTCAAAAACAAATACTGTGCTTAAGCTTAAATATCCGTAACAAGGCTTACACAAAGACCATCAATCATGAGGTAATTATTTGCGTACTTTGCCACTACATATGTAAGGTACGCATTTATGAATCAGAAGAGCTTGGCATTTAGCTAGTCAATGGCAAAGGTTATTAAATGTAATTCTTGAAAGCAACAATTTCCACTGATGAGTGTGCAATATACAGTTGAGATTACATGAAAATCCAATAACAGAATATGACACACAGAATGCAATGCTATTTCCGCAAAACTAAAATGCCCTCTGACAGAGAAGCAACTGTAAACTACTTGGAGATATATCTGGAATGATTTACGGACTGTCCGCAAATTAATACAATAACATCCACCCTGTCAACACTTTTGCAGGTATTCACTGATATGTGAATATAACCAAAATTACAAACGTACATAATAAATCTGAATATTTAAACAAATCCTGATAATAATGAGACAAAAACAATAAAAATGTTGCATATATAGAATGCTCCAATAATTTTTCATTTGGAAACTGTGCAAAGGAAAGATTTTGCGTCATGTCTGGTTACTGTGTTAAGCTTCTGCTCAATCTCGGAAATTGGTCATGTCCTACATAATTTGGGGGAAGAGAGGGGATGAATGTCTGATCAATAAGGAAACTGAATAATCCACACATATTTGTACTAATTCTAATTCGAAATGTACCACTCGTTATTGGGGTTGTTAGGAGAAAACACACTCACTAGTTTTATCAAGATACAGTATAGTGAGACTAAGTTGTTAATTTCCGTTTCCATTATTAATATCTTCTTTTGAACAGTTCTTCGGAAAAATTACAGGAATTGAAAAATTAATATGGCTCTTTGATATTCTCTGAAATACTTTGAATGACTTTAATATGGAATTCAAGATGATTTGGTCTACAATTTTCAACATCCAGCAATTTCTGCTTAATAGTCAATGTCTTGACTCAGGTAAATGTGTATTTTGATGATTAAGTGACATACTATATTTTCATTGCACCCTCCTATTGACCTTATCCATTAGACACTGTGTTCAGCTTTTCCTTGTTTTTCCCATCTAACACCCCTTTTACATCTGGAACCTTTGGTTGGATATTAATCTCATCTATAGCAGCATGTAGGCATGCTAATTGATAGGGAACCCATTGTAATCATCTGTGATCCAAACCATCAGTTCATAATAAAAAGATATAGGATAATCCACAAAACTCAGAGTTGTTTCTAAGCAGTATTACTACTCTTTAAGGGTTGTTCAGAGAAAGGTGAAACTCTGGAGAACATTTGGAGAAGTGATAATTCTAGGTCAAAATAGCGAAACCAGAAAAATTCTCCCATTTATCTCACTTTTCAAATCGGCTATTTTGACCTAGACTTTTCACTTCTCCAAAAGTTCTCCAGAGTTTCACCCTTCTCTGAATAACCCTGTATGAGTAGAACAGGTTCCCTGTAGATCAACATGTCTGTGTTCTGCCAAAAGCCAGATTAACATCAAACCAATATCTTCAACCTAGGATGCAATCTTGGATGGGATATACAAGAAAGAAAATCTAGAAAAAAGTCATTCAAACCAAATGGTTCAACTCACCAGGAATTATATTATATATAGAAGCAGTACACCATAACAGTTGGCTACTTTCTATTTTTCCTAGCTATACACTTTTCTCTCCCACTTGCTACAAATTAAGTAACCGATTTTATCAGTGAAAGACACCTACAAGCCTCCTTTCAATTGTACATTCAAAGCATGGTGGTCATAAGTATTTTAATTTATAGTTAGTACAAGGTGGAAAGCCTGCCCAGAGGGCAGTCTATTGTGGATATACTGCCCCTGCTCATGGATATATGCCCCAGCTCGTGGATATTGCCCCAGCACGTGGATATTGCCCCAGCTCGTGGATATTGCCCCAGCTCGTGGATATATGCCCCAGCTCGTGGATATTGCCCCAGCTCGTGGATACTGGCCCAGCTTGTGGATATTGCCCCAGCTCGTGGATATTGCCCCAGCTCGTGGATATTGCCCCAGCTCGTGGATATTGCCCCAGCACGTGGATACTGGCCCAGCACGTGGATATTGGCCCAGCTCGTGGATATTGCCCCAGCTCGTGGATATTGCCCCCCAGCTCATGGATACTGCCCCAGCTCCTGGATATTGCCCCCAGCTCCTGGATATTGCCCCCCAGCTCCTGGATATTGCCCCCAGCTCCTGGATATTGCCCCCCAGCTCATGGATATTGTCCCCCCAAGCTCTCATGGATATATGCCCCAGATCAGACCCCAGACCAGACATGGGGCGGCTGTTCGAATGCTCTATCGGCATTCGGACAGCCGCCCCATGAGCTCCGCGCCATACTTACCTTTCCGAGCGGCGCCGGGGAAGTGAAAGTTTCCCCGCTTCCGGTCGTTGAAGGACCCAAGTCGCGGTCACGTGGGTCTCCCACGTGACCGGGGCTTGGGTCCTTCAAAGAGCGGAAGCGAGGGAACTTTCCCTCCGCCGCTCGGGGGTTGGATGCGCGCGGCAGCCGGGTAGAGGCTGCGAGCGCAGCCTCTACCCGGCTGCTGTGTGCATCTTGTAACCGCCGCGGCGAGCGCACAGGCGGCTCGTGCCACGGCGGTTGCATGCGCGCGCCACCAACCACCGCTGGTTGCGCGCGCATGCGCAGAGTAAGGCTTGGCGACGGACACGCCAAGCCTTACTCAATTATAGTATAGATTTGAGCCATTAGACTCTCCAGGCAGCTGCCTAGGGTCTGTCATTGTGAGATGGGTTTCATTGAAAGTGGAGATGTATAGCAGGAAAAATGTTTATCCTCTTGTTGTACATATTTTTTTATGCTCAATCAAAGATTCGGATGTTTCTTGCTTGAGGAAGACACTGCTTGAAAGTTAAAATGTTGTATCTAGTCCAAATAAAATTGCACGTTTTATATTCTGTCACTATGACTGTTGCCTGCTTTTATCCCTACTGGTTATTTTTGGCTACGGAATAACTGAGTCATTAACAAGGAGCCATCAAGGGCACAAATTGGCACAATAACCCTTTATGACTCCCATTTATCTACTCTGTTACCACTGTAGCAGCAGCTTGAGCCTTGATAATAAAGAGCCACTAATTAATATTGGCAGCAGCAAAGCATGCGGCTATGGGTATAGGCACCAGGAACCCATAGAAGGCCATGGAGCGTCGTGTGACTCTGCTATATTCAGAGAAAGAGAAATTTGTTTCTGTGCAAGGTGGAAGTCAGTGCTTGACCAAACAGGAAGTTAGTTATGGAACGAGTAGCTAAGTTTTGATTTTCACAGCAAATTCAAAATTCTAACCCTGACAGTCAAAGTACTGTTTAACCACAATCACCCATATCATTCATTTATGTTCTCGATGGGCTAAAACAAATTTTTACCGTCACCTTAAAACTGGTGCTAAATGATACTGCATTTGCAGAGCCATTAAGCACCATCTAACCCCCCCCCCAATAAATCAGATATGCACCTCTCATCCTGCAGTGAGAATGGTGGCCCAATCTGCCGCAAATAGTCCCCAGTATCCCTCTGCGATCACTCCGTGGCACTGTGTGATCTTGCAAGAGTGAGGAGACGCAGGGCTCGTGGCCCGGCCGTGCAACCCTCCATTGGATCCTATGGCCTCCAGGAAGTGATACTCACAGCGGTGCAGAAGTGCTACTGTGAGTATCGCTGAGGGTAGTTATTCGTTCTGGGGGAAGGTGCTGAAGTAGTGCCTGCCCCAGACTATCCCGCAAAAATGGGGACACTATAAGGAAACTTCTGCCATGTGACTTGTGTGCTGTTGGGAGAGAAGCCTCCACACAGCCCAGCCACTTTAACCCTTTACCACCGAGTGAGGCGTACTAGTTCGTCCCTCTTGCCAGCTGCTGTGGCGGTCCCCTTCTCCGGCCCGCATACGCAGCTGACATGCAGCATGCGTCATTGGCTACATGGGGACAGCCTGAGTTCAGGCCATCCTGCGGCAGTCAATGAAGCGCTCCACACAGCAACTAGTGGGCAAGCCTGTTGCAGCACGTAGACGACAGTGGAACGTGCTATCCGCCCCATGGCTTTCAGTCCCACCCGTCTCGGGGACGGCATAGTATGCCCCACAGCAGGAAAAGGTTAAAAAGCTAAAGTGGCCATGGTGTACAGCCTGTTCCTTTAATTAAGGAGATGGTGGCTTGATAAATTGTTTGACATTGCTTCTTTTCAGAATATTATTCCATTGGGAAATTATGAACAGAAAAACACACAGCTGATTTAATCATTTTATAAACCCTAATAAAGAAATAAACATGGATTTTACTTCAAAGCAGTATATATTGAATTATTAACCAGCTGTGATACACTAGTTAGGATTCACATAGAATATAAACTGCCCCCAACTGTTTCTTATAAAATATAAGGACATCCATGTTGCTCAACAGCTATTTGCTGCAACGAACATGTCATATTAGCAATATTATATGTTCGATTATACAGTTTGGTGGATGTAAAAAAACTACAGATAGGTACATATATATTTGGACACAGGCACAATTTTCATACTTTTGGCTCTGTAATCTGTATGCCACAGAATAACATTAACACATAACAATCCATACTGGCTGGGTGGAGTAGAGGTAATGTCACTGCTTTGCATGGCCTGTAGAATCATGGGTTTGATCCCAGCGAGCAACCTCTCCAGTAAGTGTCCTTACTACTTACATACTTGAAAACGAGAGAAATCTCAATGTATCCTTCCTGGTAAAATCTTTTCTCAAAAAAAAAAATCCAAATGAATTTGAAGTGCAGACTTTCAGATTTAATTCAAGTGGTTGAACATAAATATCAAGTACAAATTTTAGGAAATGTTAATTTTTAATATTTTGTTGAGAATCCTTTACTAGCAATGACTGATGGAAGTCTGGAACCCATGGACATTACCAAAGACTTAGTTTGCTCCTTTCTGATGCTTTGCCAAGCTCTAACTGCAGCTGTATTCAGATGTTATTTGTTTGTGGGTCTTTCTGCCTTTAGTTTTGCCTTCAGCAAGTGAAATGCATGCTCAATTGGGCTGAGGTCAGCCGACTGACTCATCCATTGCAGAATATTCCAGTTCTTTTCCTTCAAAAACTCCTGGGTTGCTTTTGCAGTGTGTTTTGGATCATTGTCCATCTGTACTGTGATGCGCCGTCCAATCAACTTTGCTGCATTTGGCTGAATCTGGGCTGACAGTATATCTCTAAACAATGCTGAATTCATCCGGCTGCTGCTGTCTTCTGGCATATCATCAATAAACACCAATGACCCAGTGCCACTGGAAGCCATGAATGCTCATGCCACAACACTGCCTCCACCATGTTTAACAGATATTGTTGTGTGCTTTGGATAAAGAGCTGTTCAAAGTCTTTTCCACACTTTTTTCTTCCCATCATTCTGGTACAGATTAATCTTAGTTGTTTCATTCATCCAAAGAATGCTTTTTCAGAACTGGTTTTGCTTTTTAGATAGTTTTTTTGGCAAAGTCTAATCTGGGTTTTCTTTTCTTCACGTTTATGAATGGTTTTCATCTTGTGGTGATGGTGGACCCTCTGTATTTGCTATGGTGAAGTCTTCTCTTCATTGTAGACTTTGACAATGATTCTCCCACCTTCTGGAGAGTGTCCTGCACTTGTCTGGATGTTGTGAATGGGTTTTTATTTACCACAGAGAGGATCCTGCGATCATCCACCACTGATGTCTTCCGTGGACATCCAGGCCTTTTTAATTTGCTGAGCTCACTAGTGCATTCTTTTTTTCTTCAGAATGTACCAAACTGTTGATTTGGCCACTCCTAATGTTGCTGATATCTCTCTGATGGATTTGTTTTGTTTTTGGAGCCTTACAATGGCCCGCTTCACTTGCATGGACAGCTCCTTTCAACGCGTGATGTAGGTTCACAGCAATAGATTCCAAATGCAAATATCACACTTAGAATTAACTCCAGACCTTTTACCTGCTTAATCAATGAAGAAATAACAAAGGAGTAGCCCACACCTGGCCATGAAAAAAATGCTAAACCCTTCCTCCAGTTTGGATGTACATACCCTCAAATTAAACCTGAGAGTGTGCAATTTCAGCCCATATCCATTATATAACTATAGCTTGAATATGTTTTGGTGAATACTGGAAAAAACTGAAATCGTGTCTGTATCCAAATATATATGTCCCTAACTGGACAAGCATAATGTGGGGGGAGGAAATAAAACCTCAATACTTTATAGAGAAATTACACCTGAAAAAACATGTGTATTTTTGTTCCATCCCTGCTTGACATCTGAATATTTTAAAGGGAAAATGCTAATTATTATTGCAAGAACTGGTTTTAGAGAGAATGAGTCCATCGATACCATTTCATTAGGACTTCTACAATCGTGTAAGGAATATAAAACCACTACACTTAGCACAATGAGTTTTTTGTTTCTATTACAAACATAAATTTGTCTGGGACAAAACTGATTATTGATATTTTCCAGCATGTTTAAGGTTGAACATTTCAGTAGTAGTAGTCTCCATTCCATTGCAGTAATATGCTATATATTTATGGATCTGATACCCTACACCTTGAGTGCAGATTCATAGAAATAGCTGTTCCATTGCTTGTTGATTATAGAAACATAGAAACATAGAAAAATGTCGACAGATAAGAACCTTTCGGCCCATCTAGTCTGCCCAATTACATGGATACTTTACCTGGATTTATCTTTTGTTTAGGATAGCCTTATGCCTATCCCATGCTTGCTTAAATTCAATTACTGTTTTGGCCTCTACCACTTCTACTGGAAGACTGTTCCATGTATCCACCACCCTCTCAGTAAAATAATGCTTCCTGATGTTACTTTTAAACCTTTGACCCTCTAATCTAAGACTATGTCCTCTTGTTTTGCTACTTTGTTTCCTTTTAAATTAATTTAAATTATAATTATATTTAAATAATAATTAAATTATAATTAAATTATAATGGGATGTCAGATGTACCTCTCGGAGCACACTGGATGGCCAGCATGTTCGTTGCACAATGAATGCCAGGGGCAAACATTCCCTCACTATGCAGTCCATCAAGGTCATGGCCTGATGGGATTACCTTCCACCCAGTGTGTTAGGAGGATTTTGCCTGGTCCCAACGTTGTGGGTGGGCAGTGCCTGCGCAACGTGTGGGACACCGGAGCATAGGCGTCTACATCATAGTGTTGTGGCTGCTGGAGGCTCTATTCCCTGCCATTGGTGAGGATTGTGAAGTAGGAGGGGCCCTGGTGGGTGAGGGGGAGGAGCTACCCTGGGCACCCTATTTAAAGCTTTCACTTCAGAGGAAAAGAGCTCAGACGTTTGGTGCTCCTGACCCCCTGTGCCTGTTCTCCAACATTCTATTAAATGATCTCTTTGATTCTGACCTCAGATTGCCCTTTTAACAATGTTTAAACTCTACCAGCCCCAACCACAGATTGCCCTTTTTGCCATGCTTGAACTCTGCCTACCTCTAACATTGGATTGCCTTTAACACTGCTTCTGGATTGCCCCTTCATAGTTCCTGCCTCTCAGGTACTGCATCCTGGGATCCCACTCCCACCATGCATGTGAAATGGGAGAGCAGTTGGCTCCAATCTTTTCTTCTTCCCTTTAAGATAGATTTAAAATATGGGAGAGAGCTCTTTAGTGCCCCCCTTTCCATGTCCCTAGGTGGTGGTGTGGAGAGAAGGACAGTTACAGAAGTCACAGGGCACTCTCTCAATCAAAAGAAGCTACCAAGACCAATGGAGAATATTGTTCCCTCTACCTCAATTATATCAAACTTTATCAAACAATCCCTTTGCTCAATCACCCTTTTACTATTTGAACACAAATAATGTTTTCTTGCTTTATGAGAATAAATCCCGGATACTACTCAACACTGGGTAATATTCCAAAGGTTTTTTGGGTTTTTTTTTTAGAAAGGATTTTACCAGGAAGGATACATTGAGATTTCTCTCGTTTTCAAGTATGTCCTGGGTGGCGAGTATGTACCGTTAGGTGTCTTGCCCAAGGACACTTACTGGAGAGGTGCTCTTGCCGGGATCGAACCTGTGTCTCCACAGCCTCTCTCCACGGTTATAGAGCAGTGATGTTACCTCTACTCCACCCAGCCGGCAAAGTTGGTGCTAACTTAACCCCAGCTGTTGTAAACTTAACAACTTCATAGACTATGGGCCTGATTATGAGGGTAGCGCTAAAATGGGGACACTAACGGAGAAAACCTGCACCTGCGGGTCTCTCCGTAGCATTCCAATTTTTGCATGAGATTCCGCGGCAGGGGCTAATTCAGCAGTCTGGTCCAGAACTGAGCACTACCTAAAATATACTCATGGCAGCACTTCCACAAGAGATCATGCAGCGCTGCGGAGTGATCATGGTGGGAGAAGGGAGACTTTTTGTCCCCAATCTCACTCTGCTTCTGGCAGTCAGAAGCAGTGAATCTGGGCGCCGTTCTTGCTGCAGGATGAGAGGAGACTGATTTATCGGGGGTGTTTTAGCTGGTGCTAACGGATTGTGCAATGCTCTGCACAATAGATTGCAATGCTCAGCGCAATATGAGGGCATCACAATGAAGCGTTCCAGCATCGAAAGCTGGGAACTATAGTTGTACAGGGTGGGGTGTTGAATATTAACAGCACAGCAAATTGGATGGTCATCGTGCTACAAGACCCTGTCAGAAAATACTGGCATATAGGATTGATGGCATGTGGGGACCACTGGTTCCCTCTATGCAAACCATAAGCCATCAATTCAGGAATATGGAGAGAAGGTAGGTTGCAGCACAACCAACTCGATCCCTATTTAAAAACACATGGGCCATAACGGGATAATTACACAAAGGAGACACCACATCCCCCTATGTACAATTAACCAGATTTGCTCCTATGAACAGTTTTCTCAAAATATTATCTGCTCCCCAACACAAACGGTGGTATAATGATGTTCTAACTGGTGATATACATTGTTAGCCCCTGGGTCGTATTCCAATTGAACCATCATGGTTAACAACTGAGATGTTGAGAATAATGGCACCGTTAATGATTACACCTTCTGACTTATTCCACCCAAGTCACAAACGTACCTTGCAGCTCAGCTGTTGTGGCTCCTGACTATAAATTAACACTTTCTATACTTGTACAGGAAGCACTAAGTTGCGAGCAGCCAGAGAATAATGAACGATTTCAAAGTTTCACATTATTTTCATGTCATGTTGTTATTTAAAATAAAAAATGGCTCTCAGAATTAAATAAAAAGTACATGGAATACACAATACTCACCTCTGCTCCCATGAGACATTGGAAAGTGCAATGCTGTCGCTTTTTTATCAATGCTTGCAAAAGGAAACTGTTACTGGCTCCCTATTATTAACAACAGAATAGGATCCATAGCGTGGGAGATGGTGTGAAACCTTATATTGCCACCCTTCCTTGATTAATTGGGTCACATGGACTGAGCTTGTTTTTTTAAGTTTTATTTATACTCTTGATGATTAGTCTTACAACTACTGGAAGCTCAATGCTGCCATCAGGAGGCAAAAAAACTACCGGTTCAGGTAAAGATACTGGTCATCTCCTACTATGTGTGTAACAAGTGTTCAACGCCTTTAATTTTTTATGTACGTCTTGCATATTTTGCTATATTAATCTTATGCTTGCCATTATACAGTATCACATAGGAACACTGTATGTGTATTTATCTCATGTACCCTCTACAGTATTTTGCATGACTGTCTATCCTCATGATTTTTGTACTTTCATTATGTCCTAATAAAAATTGATACAAAACAATGTTACTGATCTTTTGATCCATAACAATAAGTCTTAACGTTAATTTATAGTGCTATCAGGGTTGGATTGTATTCATTATTTTTCAAGTAATAAATCTTTCACCATGCTCATCTATTATTCAACAGCCTGAATACTGTCTGATTCGAAAACAACCACCGTAAAATAACTATTTATCAAAACGCATATAACAAAATCATGAAATAATGAAAGCGGACGGACAAACAAATATAAAGGTGATTTTTGTCGCTTTTAAAAGACAGACATCTCCCTTCTTGCCATAGAAAGATTTACTTCAATTTGACATGAGTTTGTTTTTAAAACATAGCTACTGCATAATGTTAGTCAGTTTTATAATTCATGACAGCAAATAGGATATGACTTACTGAGGCTGGAAGGTTTTGGTGTCAGCAGTGGGATTAGCACAATTTGTGCATGAATAATCACCTCTTTAACCATTTGAATTGTTTCATGTAACCTTTATTTTTTTTTAAGGATTTTTTTTTAAATGTTATGGTGTGCCTGCTTATACCTTTTTTAACCCCTTAATGACCAATGTTGTAGCATTTACGTGATAATTGCATTGACTTTAAAGATCTTCAGTCCTTAAGGGGTTAAATACAGTTAATATTCATCAAATTATGTTAATTCTTTTAATATTAGTCTTATGTTACGTGCAAGAGAATAACTAGACCAGGCATCAACCACAGCAATGCTTCTGCTAAATGCCTCTTTCAAGCTTTTTTCAGCTACATGTTCCTGTCCAATAAAAATCTTTGAAAAGGGGGCTGAGTGCCCAGTCCGGTTTTTCTTCTGTCCTATCAATTTAATTGGAGGCAGTCACTCCATGGATATTATTATTATTGTCATCATTTATATAGTGCCAACAGCTTCTGCAGCGCGGTACAATATCCAAAGGAAACGAGCTACGGATAAACGGACATAGGATGGAACACTAGGTGTAGAGGGCCCTGCTCATATGAGCTTACTATCTAGAGGGATTGGGGTTGAGGAGGACAAGAGGAATTTTACTGGACGGCAGGATCATTAGTGCCAGTGGTTTGGGAATGATGGGGCCATAGAAGCAGCTTCAATCATGTGTGAGTAGGTGAGCAGAGGGATGAGTTGCATCAGTGATGTGGTACGCTAATCTGAAGAGAAGAGACGGATCTTGAGGGATTTCTTGAAGGCCTGAAGATCGGGAGAGATGGCACCTGCCTGACCTTGCCTATTGGGAATGCTGCTAAACATTGCAAAGTTTAATGATCTTATGTTAAGTGACCACTTTACAAATATTATTCCTTTACAAATCACATGGGTCACATTTCTGTGCATAGGGCCCTCCTCCTGTTAATTATGAATGATCAATGGATTCAGAAACCATTATGTATTATAGACAATAGTTATAGATTTACTCTGACAACAATTGCCTTGATTATAATATCAGTTGAAGTCAATGAATTCGACATGTTAAGTTCAAATAATTATTCAATGTGAAATACAATTCTGATAAATAATAATGGCTTTGAAAGCTCGCCACAAGTAAGGAGGGAATCGCTGTTAACAACTGTTACACTTAAATAGTTTGAAATCTTAATCATATATACAGGGTTATTCAGAGAGAGGTGAAAAGCAGGAGAATGACTGGAGAATGGAAAATTCTAGGTCAAAATAGCCGACTTGGAAAGTGAGATGAAAGGGAGAATTTTTCTGGTTTGGATATTTTGACCTAGAATTTTCCATTCGCCTTATTGTTGTCATTTGTAGCCAGAAAAACCTTAAATTTACAGGGTTATTCAGAGAGCGGTGAAAAGCAGGAGAATGACTGGAGAATGGAAAATTCTAGGTCAAAATAGCCGATTTGGAAAGTGAGATGAATGGGAGAATTTTTCTGCTTTGGATATTTTGACCTAGAATTTTCCATTCTCCAGTCATTCTCCTGCTTTTCACCTCTCTTTGAATAACCCTGTTAATATACAAATACCACAGCCACAGGGGAACAAACTAGATCGCCTCCTCAGAGCATCTCTCTTGATAATATATAGAATTTCAATGTGAGGCGTCCTTAGAGAAAATCTGAAATAGTTTTGATTAATCTCACAGAACTAATTTAATGTATTCTTAAAATAATAAATACGGCAAGGTAACATTTAAATCCTCACTTGATTACATGCTTACTTGAAAACGAGAGAAATCTCAATGTATCTTTCCTGGTAAAATCCTTTATAAATAAATAAATAAATATAAACATTCTTGACAAACAGAACAGTATTTGTGACAGTGATTTCATCTCTAAAACCAAGAGAAAAATAATAATTTTCAACACACGTATCCTAACTTGAAGCCGAGTATTAGCACACTTTCTAGCAGCAATGTTATAGTAAGGGGTCCATGCACTAAACAGTGATGTGATTAAAATACTTTCATAATATAGAGCAAGTAAAGAAAAAAAGCCAGGAAAAATGTCATGATCAGATAAACCAGATATTTTCTCCAACTTGGCCATTTCTGCTTAATGTTTTGTGTGTTGCTTCATTGCAAAGGACATAGGACAGAATTTAAATGTTTAATGTGTACCACTTTTTTAAGAAAGAGAAGAAATTCTCCAAAAATACAGATTCACAGGTTCTAAGGGTATATGTTCTAATGCAATCCAGTGTGATAAATGATATGTCACATTTTCTGTCTCCACAAATTCCAATTTTTTTATCATGTTTATCTTTTCTGTCAAAATCCACTGTTAATGAACCCAGCACATAGTTTAAAACGAGAGAAATGTCAATGTATCCTTCCTGGTAAAATACTTTATAACTAAATAAATAAATGAGCAAAATCTTCATGTTCTAAAGTAAGAAAACACATGCAGGGTTATTCAGAGAGAGGTGAAAACCTTGACAATGACTGGAGAATTGAAAATTCTAGGTCAAAATAGTCAAACCAGAAAAATTCTCCCATTTATCTCACTTTCCAAATTGGCTATTTGGTCTAGATTGTTCATTCTCCTGGCAATTCTCAAGGTTTTCACCTCTCTCTGAATAGCCATGATGGTGCAATACATCATTCATCCAGCTTATGCCAAACAAACAAAAAAAAAAGATTTTAACAAAGTAAGCAGATCTCCTCTCTCCTGGTGATTAAAACTCACAAAAGGAACAGAAATATACATTTTATTTAAGGATGATGGAGAGACTCCCAGCCTGCAACCAGCAGCTGAATAGAGACAACACCTCCTGCACATAGGACTGCCAATACCGTGCCCACATCTTTGCCTTCCCCACGACACAGTACGCATGCGCCCTGTAGTCACTGAAGAAGGCTGACATGCTCAGATTCTCAGTGTGTGAAATGACCATTCACTGAGGCCACAGGAGGCGATAACTGGAGGGGGGACTATTATGTGCATTTACATATACACGTTTGCTTTTACATATAAATATCTGCTTGTGCTTGCAGTAAAAAGGATGGAATGAATTTCTTGCTTTCCTTAGAAAATTCTATTAGTGCCTCAGCTTGCTGTTCAGAGCATTGGGGTTAGCATTGCAGCTGATGTATATTGTAGCTGTCATGATTCTAGGCGAGCAGAGAATCGTGGGAAATGTAGTTCACAAGGACGTAAATGTGAACATCTAGCAGATTATGCAACCATGTACAAGTACTAACTCCCACATAAGGCAACGACAGATAGAAAATACATATTTCTCTATGTATGTAATATATTTATTAGCTCTATACAACATATAGTCCTGTCTGCAGTGTTTTTGGACATTGATTTGGCCTGTCTGCTATACATGGAAGAATTAGTAAGGTTTCTGCATCAGCATCCCATTGCAGTCATCCCTGAGCAGGAGCCAGGTGGAATATAAAATATCACTCACCCCCCAAAAATAAACATAATATAGATTTAATAGTTTGATTGGTCCTCACAATTCCCTAGTTCTGACACATAGCACTGTAGGTCAGTAATCATGTACCCTGGATACATTTATAGCTTACATAAACATCATATGATCTTGGATACACAAAAGATGGAGTTATATCCTTCCAGTGATCTTCTTCTATAGCTTCCAGGCCCATAAGGTGTGAGGCTCCCTGAGAACACTGTCATCTGTTCCTCTGAGCTGACCTCACAATACAATGTATCAATGCTGTGATATCTGTATCTGTTTGATCACCACTAATACAGAAGAACAATCCCAGATCACAAACAGGAAACCCCATCACTAGCATTTTTTTGTAAATGTATATTGATCATTACTGGTTATGCAATTGCAGAGACGTGCACAGGGAGATGCAGTACTATCATTTATTGTCAATAAAAGCTATGGCCTGATCACATCTATTGATTATTGGCACATGGAGCCATAACCTGTCAAAGCAAGTCACATGAAGGTTTGTATAAAATGTTACGCAATTTAGGGAAATTAATTTGCTCAGAATTGCTAATCAATGAGATTATCCAGAGAGGTAATCAATCAATCAGTCGCTTTGCATAGGTTTCTATAAATAGCCCATTTTATATGCAGCAAACAGAGGTTTCAATAGCAAGATGGCATTTTCTGCAATGAGCCTGGTTACTTGTACCTGGTGACCATCCGTTTATTTGGTTCTTTCATCGATAACCATGAATTTACCCAATAGAATAAATGCAATCTGAGCAGCTCCTCTATCTGGTGCTATATTGCTGGGATTTAGGGTTGCTATAACAATGTATTCTAATATGGAGATATAGCACTGTGTAAAATGGCTGATCATCCTTCATTCTGCATCTGGCCATACACTATGTAAATGTCAACCACATCGACCCTGAGCTTCTGTAATTGTGCCTTGTTATAACTTACACCTTCCTTACAGGGATACTACAAGATACAGAGCAGGATGCTGCCCATGTGTATACAGCTACCCCTCATCAGGATTACACACACACACACACACAACCACACAACCTCAAAGAGATATGCAAATGTAGATAAACCCATCAAGGCCAGCAACTGCTGTGAAACCTTGGCATGATTCCTGGGCACCTGGGGGCATGGGATGCCATGTACTGGAATGCAGTTAGGCAGTTAACAGGTGCCATAGTTATCATGATTCCCCATGCCAATCATGCAATGACCCAATCTTTGCCAAGGTACATTTTGTATTCTTCCAGAAGAAACTTGTTGTGGGAGAGTTGAACATTGATTTTTGTTGCAGCTGGTCTATCTATCCATCTATCTATCATCTATCTATCCATCCATCAGTCCGTCAATCTATCCATCTATCATCTATCTATCCATCCATCTATCAGTCCGTCAATCTATCCATCTATCTATCCATCTATCTATCCATCCATCCATCTATCAGTCCGGCAATCTATCCATCTATCAATCCATCCATCTATCAGTCCGTCAATCTATCCATCTATCATCTATCTATCCATCCATCAGTCCGTCAATCTATCCATCTATCTATCCATCTATCTATCTATCAATCTATCATCTATCTATCCATCCATCAGTCCGTCAATCTATCCATCTATCTATCCATCTATCTATCCATCTATCATCTATCTATCTGTCCGTCAATCTATCTATCTATCATCTATCTGTCCATCAATCTATCCATCCATATATCTCTTTTATCTATCATCTATCTATCATCTATCTGTCAATGTGACACATATCTTTTTCACAGCTTTTATGACATTACCAGGTTAACTGACACAGTGTACATTCCAGAAGTATACAGTATATAGTCATTATATGTGAATATTCAGTACTCACAAGCATTGGTGACTGCGAAGCTGTTGGCCACCTCCAGATTGTCAATATGGGGCGTAAGTCTAAACTCTGAAGTGGAATACATAACCATCCCTATCCGAAATGCACTGTATTCCTGATCTGCACCCCTTGGAAATAACCCTCCTGCAAAAAAAAAAGATAAGAGGTAGGCAATTGTTTTACAATATAGCCATGCAAATAATAATAATGTGTGTTTATAAATCACAATATTTAATCAAGCAAATTATGCATCAGTCAGGAGCAAAATCTGCCTTATGTCACCTGGATCAATATGGGTTATTGCACAGAATCAGCACCATCTCTGCTATTTATCCATTATGAGGATGAGGATATGCACTGGAAGATGTATTCTACACATTATACCCTCTCTACACCCCCCCCCCCCCCAGCAAGCTGTGATAATGCTTTAGGATCTTGCAAGATCCTGGAGAAATGGATATGATGGCAAGATGCAGCCTCCTGCCAGACAGGCACAAAAGATGCTTACCTATTTGTATGCTGTTCGGATATACTCCAATGATCAGTCCCCATAGAACAGCAACCGCAAATACACAAATATGCATAATCTTTTGCATTTCCAAGGAGAACACAGCATCCAGGATCCAATTCCTTATAAAAAAAAATTAAAAATTCTGGTAGTCGTTGCCTTGCATCAGATCAGCCGCATACTTCTTAAATTGCATGGAAGCCTCCCTCCAGAAGAAACCAAAAAGGGGGAAAAAAATGCAGGGAAATGATAGGAAGATGATGGAGGCTGATCAGAAACAAAAAAAAAAATAGACTTAAGAAAAAAAGAAGGAATAACAAAAAAATCTATATGTATGTATCTATCAGGCGGCTTGCTGGTGAGAGCTGGTGGGCTGCCCTGGTTCCTGGAGTGAAGAGGAATGGTTGGATGATGTGGTCCCACCGTCTCAGTATTGTTCATTCAGACACTCATACAGAGAGAGAGGCTGGCAGATGCAGGCGGGGGCGCGCACCGGGGGCGAGCAGAGGGTGCACAATGCTAAACTCCCCTTCTTCCTTCCGGAGCAGCCAGCTCTGCCTGGTCTCACAGCGCCCACTAACCCAGGCGTGTGATGCTAGCGGACCCTGGCGAGGCTCAGCTTCAGCACCACGGACAGCGAGCGCAGCTGGATTAGCCAATCGCTGACCTGATACTGTGCAGCACTAGCTCCTGTCCCCCACTGCACGGAGCAGAGAGATACATCCGAGTGTGCAGGGAGCGACAGCAGCTGCCCCCTCCAGGCTCTTTGAAATCCCAGATAGCTGCTTCATTAACAGGGTAACATTCAGGGAATGCAGATCAGGAATACAGTGCATCTCAAAAGGGAAGAAAAAAAAAACCCCAATAAAAGCTAATAAATAAATAAATAATAAAAAGTAAAGAAAGAAGCTCCCAGACCAAGAACAAGATAAGATATGGTTAGATGACAGGTGTAAATGGTTTTGCTATGAAAGCAGAAAATAAATAAATAAAGGACAAAGAAATCATATATCTTGTGCTCCTGTCAAAGGAAAAGCCAGAGAACTAAATGGGAAAGTGAATAACTCTGCCTTTTATAGACATGCAGGTCCAACTGCCAGCTTTCAGCTAAATTGCTAGTAATTACGTGGTTTGAAAATGTTTTATTTGATTGGCTGGGTTTATGGGATTTTTTTTTTACCCAAAATGGAAATGCACTTTCCTAATGATTGTTATGAGGAAAATGTTCTTTTTTTTTTTTTTGCATGTTTTTTTTTTTTTCAATGCTCAAGCATGGCAGGAATCCACAGCTATATCACTGGTTAGACCATGGTGCAGCTGACGTGCAGCAAACACATGCAGGGAAAGACATGGGATTAGCGATGGTTTCTATTGACAACTCAAGATAGTTCGATGGAAAGTGAATGGTATAAAGATAATTCAAACAATCAACCCATTCCTTGAGCTCATCCCATGCAGGGAAATATTCTTCTTTTCTTCAAATACTCCTCATGAGATGAGTTTCAGAGAATATCAGGATGGTACACCAACTACCGTGTTTAAAATATGCAATAAGAGTGCATTAATGCAATGATAATATTAAACTAATAATGATCATTAATGACATAAACACGTGTCCTATTTTCTTTTAGATACTGCCATTGATAAATATTGAAAGATCTCCTTTCCACAGCTTAAACCAAAGCATCACGTATATTCTGAAAAATAGGTGATACATTGCACAGAATTTACTGTACCGAAAATGTTTAATCTGTGCAAAACGCTGAAGTAACTGCGAAGGAATAATTAGCACCCTGAAGTCTTATAAAAATGAATTCATTGTCTAAGTCACATACTTCCCACACAGCTTTATAGGATGGTGTGCGTTGCCATGGAAACTAGGAACTCGGCGTGGAATCCTGTTGACTGGTTGTCACTTCCAGAGCTCTTAACTAGCACCGAGAACTGGCTGCTCCGCTACAGTCACAGGCACGTCTTATACTCAATAATTAAAAAGATTTTCTGCGCTGATGCGTTTCATTTGGTTTTGCTCTTTTATTTACCAATCATACTAGGTAAAATTCTATATACAGTTAAGTGGCATTAGCTGATAAAAATCTATTTGTGGCCTTTCATTCCATCCATCCATCCCTCTGTATAGTAAAGCACATAAGCTACAGAGTTGATCAGACAACTCTGTATGGGATGTCTATCTATCTATCTATCTATAGATATATCTATCTCTTTTATCTATAGCTCTATCTATCTATCTATCTATCTATCTATCTATCTAGCAGCGTAGCGTGGCTACGTAGTATTGTGCCCCCCCAACCTGTGGACACGGTAACACACCATGATTCCCTTCCACCAGTAGAGTATTGACCCCCTTACCCCACAAGCACATGTATTGTATATTAACAAAATACTTAGATAATAAAACAATGTAACACACATGCCCCCCCACGCTACACCACTGCTACCAGTCACCCTGTCCCAGTATACCCTAGCATAGTTCCACTCTCACAGTAATCCTAGTCACTTTCTCCCAGTACCCCAGTCACCCTCTCCCTCCAAGTACCCCAGTCACTCTCAGTACCCCCACTTTCTCCAAGTACCCCAGTCACTCTCTCCCAGTACCCCCAGTCACTCTCTCCAAGTAGCCCAGTCACTCTCTCTCTCTCCCTCCCAGTACCACCCAGTCACTCTCTCCCAGTACCACCCAGTCACTCTCTCCCAGTACCCCCCAGTCACTCCCTCCCAGTACCCCAAGTCACTCCCTTCTAGGGATGAGCTGTTCGGTTCGATCTGTTTGGAGTTCGCATCGAACATCGGCCGTTCGGCTGTTCGCTGAACTCTGAACATTTCCGTGTGTCCGAGTTCGCCCACAATGCACCACAATGGACCACAATGCACTTTTCCACTGGCCTGAAGCTTGTAATTGGCTACAGCCTTGCACCTGACCAAGACTATGCCAATCACGGCTCAGAGTCCTGATTGGGAAAATTTTGCCCAATCATGGGCTCACAGAGCTAAGTCCCACAGCACACTATATAAGGCGTCCCTCGCAGCCCCAGCATGTGTTTTTTGAGAGGAAATTGTTCTGTTAGTGTGTGTTCTCACTGCCAGCAGCTACTGTGGGGATAGAAATATAGAAACATAGAAAAATGTCGGCAGATAAGAACCTTTCGGCCCATCTAGTCTGCCCAATTACATGGATACTTGACCTGGATTTATCTTTGTTTAGGATAGCCTTATGCCTATCCCATGCTTGCTTAAATTAAATTACTGTTTGGGCCTCTACCACTTCTACTGGAAGACTGTTCCATGTATCCACCACCCTCTCAGTAAAATAATGCTTCCTGATGTTACTTTTAAACCTTTGCCCCTCTAATCTAAGACTATGTCCTCTTGTTTTGCTATTTTGTTTCCTTTTAAATATACTCCCTTCCTCTACCTTGTGGATTCCCTTTACGTATTTAAATGTTTCTATCATATCTCCTCTGTCTCGTCTTTTTTCCAAGCTGTACATGTTAAGATCAAGCCTTTCTTGGTAACTTTTCTCCTTCAAGCCGTACACCATTTTAGTAGCCCTTCTCTGAACTCTCTCTAAGATGTCTATATCCTTCTGGAGATACGGTCTCCAGTACTGCACACAGTACTCCAAGTGAGGTCTCACCAGTGCTCTGCACAGTGGCATGAGCACTTCCCTTTTCCTACTGCTAATACCTCTCCCTACACAACCAAGCATTCTGCTAGCATTTCCTGCTGCTCTATTACATTGACTACTTACCCTTAGATCCTCTGAAATAATGACCCCTAAATCCCTTTCCTCAGATGTTGAGGTTAGGACTGTATCAAATATTCTATATTCAGCCCTTGGGTTTTTACGTCCCAGGTGCATTATCTTGCACTTATCCACATTAAAACTCAATTGCCACAACTCCGACCATTTTTTTAGTTTACCTAAATCATTTGTCATTTGGCTGATCCCTCCAGGAACGTCAACCCTGTTGCAATTTTTTGTGTCATCAGCAAAAAGACATACTTTTCCATTAATACCTTCTGCAATATCACTAATAAAAATATTAAAGAGAATGGGTCCAAGTACTGACCCCTGAGGTACCCCACTGGTAACAAGACCTTGCGCCGAATAAACTCCATTTACCACAACCCTCTGTTGCCTGTCACTCAGCCACTGCCTAATCCATTCAACAATATTGGAATCCAAGCTCAAAGATTGCAATTTATTGATAAGCCTTCTATGCGGAACAGTATCAAAAGCCTTACTGAAATCTAAATAAGCAATGTCTACTGCACCACCTGTGTCTATTATTTTTGTTACCCAATCAAAAAAATCAATAAGATTAGTTTGGCATGATCTCCCTGAGGTAAACCCAAATTGTTTCTGATCCTGTAATCTATGTGTTTTTAGATGTTCAACAATCCTTTCCTTTAACATGGTTTCCATTAATTTCCCCACTACTGACGTAAGACTAACTGGCCTATAGTTCCCCGATTCCTCCCTACTACCCTTCTTGTAAATGGGCACAACATTTGCTAATTTCCAGTCTTCTGGGACGACTCCTGTTAACAAGGATTGGTTAAATAAATCTGTTAACGGTTTTGCTATTACATCACTGAGCTCTTTTAATAATTTAGGATGGATCCCATCAGGCCCCATTGACTTATTTGTCTTTACTTTAGACAGCTGCTTTAGAACCTCCTCCTCTGTAAACTCATATGTAAATGTCTCTTTAGTGTTCTCTCCTAACTGAGGTCCCTTTCCTTCCTTTTCTTCTGCAAAGACTGAACAAAAATATTCATTGAGGCAGTCAGCGAGACTTTTATCCTCTTCTACATACCTTCCTTCCTTTGTTTTTAATCTAACTAATCCTTGTTTTACTTTTCTTTTCTCGTTTATGTATCTAAAAAATGTTTTGTCCCCCTTTTTTACTGACTGAGCTATTTTCTCTTCTGCGTGTGCTTTGGAAGCTCTTATAAATTGCTTTGCCTCTTTCTGCCTATCCTCTTCACGCTGAGTTTTTTTATAATTATTGAATGCTATCTTCTTGTTCTTCACTATTTTGGCCACTTCTGCAGAGTATCACAGTGGTTTCTTCCCTTTTTTGTTTTTGCTAACAAGCCGAATGCAATTTCCTGTGGCCTTCAATAATACTTCCTTTAAATAATCCCATTTCTCCTGGACTCCCTTTAAACTCCTCCAGTCTGATAATGACTCCTTCACACAAAATCTCATTTTAGAAAAATCTGTTTTTTTAAAGTCTAAAACTTTTGTTTTTGTGTGGTGCGGCTCCATCCCTGTTCTTATATTAAACCATACTGATTGGTGATCACTAGATCCCAAATTTTCACCTACAACAACGTCCGATACCAAACCTCCATTTGTGAGTATTAAATCCAATATGGCCTCTTTACGGGTCGGCTCCTCAACTACTTGTGTTAGAGATAATCCCAGTAAGGAGTTTAGAATATTTGTACTCCTGGTGCACCGAGCTATTTTGGTTTTCCAGTTCACATCAGGAAGATTAAAGTCCCCCATGATAATAACTACCCCCTTCATTGTCATTTTGGCTATTTCCTCAAGCAGCAGATTATCTAGCTCTTCTACTTGTCCAGGGGGTCTATAGATCACACCTACACGAGCTACTGTATGATTGCCAAATGTTAGCGTAACCCAAACTGACTCTATGTTCACCTCGCTCACTTTTATTTGGTTCGTTTTTATGTTGTTTTTCACATACAGGGCCACTCCTCCTCCTTTCCTACCTTCTCTGTCTTTTCTATATAAAGAGTACCCCGGTATTGTTATGTCCCAGTTATTTTTCTCACTGAACCATGTCTCAGTAACCGCCACTAAATCTACTTTCTCAGCTGCCATCATTGCCTCCAGTTCATTGATTTTATTGACTAAACTGCGAGCATTTATAGACACGACTCTGAGCTTGTCATTTTTTACCTCGCATGTTGCTTGCACCCTCCGATTTAGTTTTGGGGGACAATCGGGCAGATTGTTTACCCTTTTGTCCCCCCTCCTAGTTTAAATATTTCTTTGTGAAACCTTTGAACTTCTCACTGAGAACATATGTTCCCCTATGAGTAAGATGCAAACCATCTTTTTTATACAGTTCCTTTCTGCTCCAATTAGAGCTATCATGGGACACAAAGCCAAATCCTTGCTCCCGACACCATTCCCGAAGCCACAAATTGAATTACCTATTGCGCATCTTCCTATCTTGAATGTTATGCACAGGCAAAACTTCAGAGAATGACACAGTGGACGCAATCTGCTGTATTTCACCTCCAAGAACACAAAAATCTTCCTTAATCTCAGAAACCTCATTGCTAGCCAAGTCATTTGTCCCTAGATGGACTAGAACATCCACTTCCCCTTGCTGCTTTGCTTCTTTGACAATATTGAGAATACGTCTCCTGTCTCTACGAGCAGTAGCCCCAGGAAGACATCTCACCAAACCACTACTCTCCAGCTCAACACCTCTTATGATAGAATCACCCAGCAACAATTGCCTTCTATCAAGTCCCACCTTTTCATTTTTGTCCTTGGTTGCAGTGATGCATACCTTAGGCATAGTGGATGGTGGTTCCTCAACTATGGTGTCTGAGCCTGCATCCGTCTTACCACTACACTCTGAAAGTGCCTCAAAAGAATTAAGAAGAGCCACAGATTGTGGGACATGCTTTCTATCCACAACGCTAAGTCTACCAGATCCTACAGTAGTCCATCTGCCGCTCCTAGGAGGCCTCTGTGGCAGTGGCTTTGTAACAGTCATAGCCTGAGTTTGTCTAACAGATAATTTACAAATCTCAGACTTTAAACAGGCAATTTCCTGCTGCAATAAAGAGAACTGCCTACATATCAGGCACACTCCAAACCTCCAAAAATTGGATCTAAAAACAAACGCATGACAGCTCTTACACTGGACCAAGTCTGCCATTAAAAAAGAATGGATTTAAAAACAGCAAATCTTACCTTTTTGTAGGATTTCTACCTCCTGTCAAACCTCAGACTACCTCCAGAGTATCTCCAGAAGATCTCCTCTAAGAGTTCACTTTGAAGACTTCCCTTAGAAGGCTTGCCAAGCTCAATTAGACCAAGCTAATATTCCACAAGCTTTATATAGCCACCTCCCCCAGCAAGGAGTGGACAAGCTAAACCTCTTTGCAAATACCACCAATTGATTCCAATTGTATGCTAATCAGTATGAAAATGAGTCACCAGCCTAACCTAATTTACTCACCAGACCTAACTTAAAACCTTAAAATGAATAGAAAAGATCTGTTTGAAACAAAAATCAAAATCACTCACCAGAAGATCTCCTCTAAGAGTTCACTTTGAAGACTTCACTTAGAAGGCTTGCCAAGCTCAATTAGACCAAGCTAATATTCCACAAGCTTTATATAGCCACCTCCCCCAGCAAGGAGTGGACAAGCTAAACCTCTTTGCAAATACCACCCAATTGATTCCAATTGTATGCTAATCAGTATGAAAATGAGTCACCAGCCTAACCTAATTTACTCACCAGACCTAACTTAAAACCTTAAAATGAATAGAAAAGATCTGTTTGAAACAAAAATCAAAATCACTCACCAGAAGATCTCCTCTAAGAGTTCACTTTGAAGACTTCACTTAGAAGGCTTGCCAAGCTCAATTAGACCAAGCTAATATTCCACAAGCTTTATATAGCCACCTCCCCCAGCAAGGAGTGGACAAGCTAAACCTCTTTGCAAATACCACCAATTGATTCCAATTGTATGCTAATCAGTATGAAAATGAGTCACCAGCCTAACCTAATTTACTCACCAGACCTAACTTAAAACCTTAAAATGAATAGAAAAGATCTGTTTGAAACAAAAATCAAAATCACTCACCAGAAGATCTCCTCTAAGAGTTCACTTTGAAGACTTCACTTAGAAGGCTTGCCAAGCTCAATTAGACCAAGCTAATATTCCACAAGCTTTATATAGCCACCTCCCCCAGCAAGGAGTGGACAAGCTAAACCTCTTTGCAAATACCACCCAATTGATTCCAATTGTATGCTAATCAGTATGAAAATGAGTCACCAGCCTAACCTAATTTACTCACCAGACCTAACTTAAAACCTTAAAATGAATAGAAAAGATCTGTTTGAAACAAAAATCAAAATCACTCACCAGAAGATCTCCTCTAAGAGTTCACTTTGAAGACTTCACTTAGAAGGTCTTCACTTAGGGATCTCACTACTACAAGATATCTGGGAATTGTTGTAATGTGTGTTCTCACTCCCAGCAGCTAACGGGTCTCACTTCTACAAGATATCTGGGAATTGTTGTAATCTGTGTGTTCTCACTGCCAGCAGCTATTGGGGGGGGGTCTCACTTCTACAAGATATCTGGGAAATGTTGTAATCTGTGTGTTCTCACTGCCAGCAGCTATTGGGGGGTCTCACTTCTAGCAGATATCTGGGAATTGTAATATGTGTCTTTTCACTGCCACCCATCAGGGGGTCTCACTGATTTATAGGAGGTTCCTGGGAATTGTAATTTGTGTCTTGTCACTGCCACCCATCAGGGGGTCTCACTGATTTATAGGAGGTTTCTGGGAATTGTAATCTGTGTCTTCTCACTGCCAGCTATCAGGGGGTCCCACATACTTCTAGCAGTTTTCTGCAAATTTTAATCTGTGTCTTGTCACTGCCACCCATCAGGGGGTCTCACTGATTTATAGGAGGTTCCTGGGAATTGTAATTTGTGTCTTATCACTGCCACCCATCAGGGGGTCTCACTGATTTATAGGAGGTTTCTGGGAATTGTAATCTGTGTCTTCTCACTGCCAGCTATCAGGGGGTCCCACATACTTCTAGAAGATTTCTGCAAATTTTAATCGGTGTCTTGTCACTGCCACCCATCAGGGGGTCTCACTGATTTATAGGAGGTTCCTGGGAATTGTAATTTGTGTCTTGTCACTGCCACCCATCAGGGGGTCTCACTGATTTATAGGAGGTTTCTGGGAATTTTAATCTGTGTCTTGTCACTGGCTGCCAGCTATCAGGGTGTCTCACTGAGTTATACCAGAGTTCTGGAAATCTTTAATCGAGATAACACAGTTGAATCAGAGTTCTGCATATCTTTAATCTATATATCACTCACCATGTCAGAAAGACCAAAAAGGACAGGCAGACGCTCCAAGACACAGATAAGAGGGCAAGCAGCCTCTGTGTCGGAAGGCTGTGCCCCTGGTCGTCGTGGACGTGGTGCATCCTCTGCAGGGGCACGCTTGTCCTTGTCTCTAACTGGTGTTGGCCATCTTAAGCAGCAGCAACATACAGAGGATTTGCAGGATTGGCTAACCAGGCCATCCTCATCCTCCGAGTCCTCTGCCAGCCAGGCTTGAAGCGGTTTACAGTCCACCTCAGCTGCCAAAACATCTAATTCAGCCTCCATGTCCACAGCTACTCCTGCCGTAGCCTCACTATCATACACGGAGGAGTCAGCTGAATTGTTTGACTACAGTGACAGTGACATGCTGCTTGAGGATGCGAAGCAACTCCATTGCTCTGATTCAAACTCTGACTTTGAGGAAGGGAGTAAAATCAGCCTAGAGGGAGGGGGTGCCAGTGATGACACACAAAGAACTGGCACTCATGTTCCCCCAGCAGCTGCAACATATTGCGAGGTTGGCTCCAGTGACAAGGAGATAGGGGGTGATGACGATGATGAGGTCACTGACTCCACCCAGGTGCCTGATCGAACAGAGGAGTCAAGGGAGGAGGAGGAGGCACAACAAAAATGAGACAGAACGTCCTCTATGACCAACCGTAGCCAGTCCAAGGCATCAGAAGTCACAGCTGCTCAGGTGCAGAGCGCTGTTGTCTCAAAGCACATGTACAGGAAGTCTGCTGTCTGGGAGTTCTTTAAGAAATGTGCAGCAGACCGCACCGTTGCTATTTGTAATCTATGTCAGATGAGGATCAAGCGTGGGAAAGACATCCCACGCTTGGGTACCACGTGCTTGAGGTGACATATGACCACCTGCCACACATCCCGTTGGCACAACACTTTGCATAGGTCCTCCTCCTCATCTGACTCTACCCCCACTATATGTCCTGCCATGTCATTGCTTACAACCTCCACTGACAGGGATGATGCTACAGTAATGGGTGCACCAGATCCTTCCTCAGAATGTGACAGCATCCCATCAGCTGAAGATTTACGCAGTCAGATTACGTTAGCCCCAGCTGCTGCAGCGTAAGAAAAAAATATAGTCCCAACCATCCCCAAGCACAGCGTCTAAATGCCAGTTTAGCAAAATTACTCGCATTAAAGCTGCTGCCTTTCCAGCTGGTGGACTCTGCTTCCTTCCATGAATTTGCTGAATGTGCTGTACCACAGTGGCAGGTTCCAAAACACCATTTCTTTTCACAGAAGGCCATTCCGGCACTATACCAGCACGTGGAAGGCAATATTATGGAGTCATTGGGAAAGGCAGTCAGCAGCAAGGTGCACATGACTTTAGACACGTGGTCCAGCGAGCATGGACAGGGCCGTTACATTTCCTTTATGGCATAATGTGTAACTCTGACTGCAGCTGGGAGGGATCCAGGACAGGCTCTGTGCTGGAGCTTGTTCATCCACCACACCTCCAGAAAGCTATATTGTATGAGGTCTGTCTGCTCCATCACCTCTTCCTCCTCCTTCTCTGTCTCTGGCGAAGTGGCAGGTAACCGACACGTGGCAGGGGCTGCGCAATGGCTCAAGCAAAAAGATGCCATACTGTGCTTGAGCTGATTTGTTTAGGGGACAGGAGCCACACCGGGCCAGAAATTCTGTCAGCTCTGCAAGGGCAGGTGCAGAGATGGTTAACACTACGCCAGCTTGAGCTGGGAATGGTCGTCTGTGATAATGGCAGCAACCTTCTCTCTGCCCTAAGCCGGAGTAAGTTGAAGCATGTACCATGCCTAGCACACGTCCTAAATCTGGTGGTACAGCGTTTCCTAACCAGGTACCCAGGGCTGGCAGAGCTTCTCGGCCAGGCCAGAAAAGTCTGCAGCCACTTCAGACGGTCATTCCCAGCAAGTGTTCGCCTGGCAGAAATTCAAAGAGAATTCCACCTTCCCACAAACCGTCTGATCTGTGACATGCCCACCAGGTGGAACTCGACATTAGCAATGCTGCAGCGTCTGCACAAGCAGCAGAGGGCCATCAATGAGTACCTGTGTGAGTATGGCACAAGGACAGGTTCAGGTCAACTTGTTTCCCCACCCCTGCAGTGGCTGATGATCAAGGATGCATGCACTGTACTGTCGCCATTTGAGGAGGCAACGAGGATGGTGAGCAGGGACAATGCATGCATCAGTGACCCAATTCCTTTAGTGTTCCTGCTGGAGCGCACTCTGTGGGGAATTATTGATGTGGCATTAGAGGCAGAGCAGCGGGTGGAAGAGGAGACCTTCCCTAGCTCTCAAAGCCCCAGTCTTTACGCAGACAGCATTCCTACGGGTCCTCAGATCAGACATGAGGAGGAGGAGGAATATTTAAGTAGTGGGGGCATTGAAGGTGGGGATTCCTCAAGGGAGGGTTTTGTGTGCCCAGAAACCCAAGGACTAGTACGTGGCTGGGGGGGAGGAAGTGCACGATGGGGTCATCCTCATTGACCAGGAAGACTCAGAAGCTAATGCCACCTCCAACCTACGCTGCATGGGCTCCCTTATCCTGCAAAGCCTGCTGAAGGACCCCAGGATTCGTGCTATCAAGGAGAGGGATCATTACTGGTTGGCAAGCCTTCTTGATCCACGATACAAGGGTAAAGTTGCAGAGCTCATCGAGCTCATCCTGCCCGCACAGAGGACAGGATGAAACAACTTGAGGACGCTCTATAGCGACACTTGTGTAACACCTTTCCAGGCACTGATGACACACGTGCTTCTGAGGCTGTGGATGATCAGAGGAAGAGCGGTGAAGGCCGGGGCCACTTGACTGATGCCTTTTTAAATCTTTTTAGTCCACGACGCCCAGGGACGTCAAATGTAGGCACCCATTGCCAGCGTCTTCACCATATGGTGCAGGACTACCTAGGGGCAAGGGCGGACCTGGATACCTTTCCAGCAGATGCAGATGATCCACTGGCTTACTGGGTGTTGAGATTGGATCACTGGCCAGAACTTAGCAAATATGTTATGCAGCTACTAGATTGCCCTTCATCCAGCGTGCTTTCTGAAAGGACGTTCAGTGCCGCTGGAGGTTTTGTCACAGACAAAAGAGTGCATCTGTCCACTGACTCTGTAGACCGGCTGACATTTATAAAAAATCAGTCCTGGATCAGCAGCTATCAATCACCTGATGCTGACGTAACTGAATAGATCGGGGATTTCTTCTGAATTCCCAAAACCTCCATCACTGCACTCTTCCACAATACCACAAAGGGGTTACGGTGTGAAGGCACTTGCTGCCACCAAAGGCACAATATTTGGGTGCACTGACGCCTGTACCAGATTCATATCATTTTAATATTTGACCGCAGGGTCCAACCATGCACTCTTCCACAATACCACAGAGGGGTTACGGTGTGACGGCACTGTTGCCGACACTAAAGGCCCAATTTTAAAGCACCTATTGTTACTTTCATCCAAAGCCTGCATAAATTTCACCATAATTTAGCCAAAAAAATCACGAAACTTTTTCTGCGTGTCCTAAAACTTCTTCTCTTCTCATACAGGCTGGCGCCCCAAGCAGTTGTTTATGAACAGATTAAAGGAAACCATTTAACGTCATTTGAAATGTCATTTTTTAAAAATGTTTCTATATATCCTACAAATCCGCCACTTCACGGGCAGGTCATGGGGACCTCCTAGGAATGATATTTGAAGGAATTTTTCATTTTTATTCTTAACCTTTATTTCATGGAAAACTCACTGTTCCTTTAAAAACGTTTTTCTTTTTACTTTTTGTCCTTGTTTCCTGTTCCCCAGGGCACTACCCGGACCCCCATACACCGTTTATGGCAAATATCTTGCATATATGCCCTCTTGGAGGGCACTCTAAAAATCGAACTTTCGAGTCCCATTGACTTGCATTGAGTTCGGTTCGTGTTCGAGTTCGAACTCGAACTTTGAAATTGTTCGAGTTCGAATGCGAACCAAACACAGGGGTGTTCGGCTCATCACTACTCCCTTCCAGTACCCCCCAAGTCACTCACTCTCTCCCAGCACCCCCCAGTTACTCTCTCTCTTTCTCTCTCCAAGTACCCCCACGTTCTCCAAGTTTCCCCACCCCAGTCACTCTCTCTTCTCCAAGTACCCCCAGTCACTCTCTCCCAGTACCCCCAGCCACTCTCTGCAAGTACTCCCAGTCTCTCTCTCTCCAAGTAGCCCAGTCACTCTCTCTCTCTCGCCCAGTACCACCCAGTCACTCTCTCCCAGTACCCCCAGTCACTCACTCGCTCTCTCCCAGTACCCCTAGTCACCTAGTCACTCCCTCCCAGTACCCCAAGTCACTCCCTTCCAGTACCCCAAGTCACTCACTCTCTCCCAGTACCCCCAGTTACTCTCTCTCTCTCTCTCTCCAAGTACCCCCACTTTCTCTGAGTTTCCCCACCCCAGTCACTCTCTCTATCCAGGTATCCCCAGTTACTCTCTCCCAGTATTCCCAGTCATTCTCTCGCTGAACCTCCAGTCACCCTCTCCCTGTACCTCCTCACTGTGCGGTGGTCACGCTGGTGTCATACAGTGTCGCCTACCTGCGTGGAGTTGCTGGTGGCCCGGGAGAGCTGTCCAGGGGGCTTAATGGAGACCGGATTTTAAATGTGTTGCAGGGCAGGTGCCACCCTCCCTCCTTCCTGTTCAGTGGCTGCAGGGCTACCAGCGGCAGGGGGGCTGGAAAAGGGCTTGAAGGGGGACTGACATGCGTCGTACAGGGTGTTCCATTGAATAATGCTGCGCTGCTTCACGTGATTCATGTCAGCATTAAGGAGGAGTCAGGACGTGACCAGAATTTTCTGTCCTGGTCCTCCCTTCTGGACGTTGAGTGCTAAGTCACCGCCGGCATGGCAAAACTGGTGGCTGCCCGTGCAAGGGCCTCTCATGGACACAAGTGTCCATGAGCGGACACCTTGCTGATCCCTGCTGGAAAATATCAGTGGTTTAAATTTCTTTTGAAATTTTGCACCCCCTAATAAATTTTGCACCCGGGGTGACCGCCCCCGAGGGCCCCCCACACTACGCCACTGTATCTATCTATCTATCTATCCATCCATGTAGGTATCTCTTTTATCGTTAGATCTATCTATCCTGCTATCCCCTCTTCTACACATCTTTCTATCTATCAGTCTCTCCCGGCGTGTTCGGCTTATTTTTTGCGGCGGTTTCTGTGGGTTTTCGTTGAGTGTTCGGTGAGTATTCAGTGAATGTTTGGCGAGTGTCCATCGGGTTTGCGGCGAGTATTCCCTGCACTACAGGGGCCCTACGGTGCTTGCTGAATACACCTCAGGGTCGGCGAAATAGGAATCGCTGAATCCCCCGAAGTGCGGGGAACGAAAAGTCACCGTACGTGCAGTGACTTTTCGGATCTCTTTGAATAACCCTGTTAATCTTTCTGCACTATTGGAGAGAGAAATAAATTGCTTCAAAATGCACCGCCATCTTCTGTTGACTAGCTGATAAATATAGGAATGAAAATGAATAATGAAAGAAAGACAGTGGCACAAATAATGTTGTCACATGTGTCCCCAGAAATCCTCTGCTGCATAGAACATAGGTTTGTTCTTGGTCTTCTGAGATGATTGTGTAATTGTAGGACACGTTTCACCTGTTCAAAATGTATTTGAAAATGTCTGGGTTCACGAAAACCTTGCAACTTGGAGCAAGTCATTTAGAAACCATAGAAATGCAAGATTTTTTGAAACTATCCTTTTCTCTTCTCTGGAGACATTTACAGGGACAGGAATAGTTAGGAATGTCAGGGAAAGGTTTAGGACAGGGTTGTCAACCTCAAGCTCCCCAGATGTTTGTGGCCTACAATTCCCAGAATTTTTTGAATGCATAGAAGGTCATAGAATCATGGGGGTTGACCATCAGCAACTTCTGGGGGGGGGGCTGGAGTTTGACATCCCGTGCGTATGTTTTACGAATCCAAACCAGGAAACTTTTTGCATCTGGACGTTATGTTGGCCGGACACGAGCAGGGTCTGACGTCTCCAAATCACACACACACACCGCTAGCGGGCGCAGCCCACTCTGTACGTCCGTACTAGGGGTTCTGCGTTCTCGAACAAATGCGTTCATTTTCCACTTGCGTTGCGCGGCCAGACTTTCGTGCGACCGTACTTCGTATATTGGCTGTCATTGCCCGTCATTTGCTGCTAGTGCGGCCGTAATTAAGTGCGCCAGAACGCACGTTAAAAATGCGCTCGTCTGACCCCAGCCTAAAATTAGAAAAAAAGAGATAGAAAATGAATAGTAATTACTCATCCAGCATCTTGTTATAGAAAATTCTTCAAATCAAACCTGCGGGTACAAGGAGTGTTTGTCTATACCAGTGTTTGCTAGTCCCACCTCCATGTTCATTTTGTTCCTGCCAGCAGAGCATTTGTATTTACCCCATCTTTGTGCTGGACAGACAGAATGTAAAATGCTTCATTATAGTGGCTACATAAAACACAAAAAAAATATGACTTTAGATAATAGTTAAACTAATCTCTATGACCTTCAGAACTCATCGCAGTTTAATGTTTGCGGCATTGGTTTGATAAAGTCAGACTCAAACCCACCTTTTTAAAACAGCACCATAATCACTGGTGCAGACAGCAAGTTACAGGATGAAGTACGCGAGACTTTTTGAGTAATGTGTTGTTCTTTCACCTGTACATGAACTTGCCAAAAATGTGCGGCAGCAATTTATCACACATACACCAGTACGGGTTGCACACAGTGAGCATGCCAGTTTTGCCATCTGGTCCATCTTTAGACCTTAAAAGTAAGGTTAAAATTGAACTGAAGGCACATTCGAAACACGTTCTAGGCAACCGTAGACTTTCGAATATAATTTTGCTGGGGGAAAAATATATACATATATAATAGAGAGAGAGGGAAAATGCTTATTTTTTTCTAATCTTCACCCTCTCACTCCTACATCCTCTGACTGACTGTCAATCATTTTTGTTAGAGAAGAAGAGAGGTACAAGCTGTACACTTTCTACTAACCATAGAAGCAACATTTATTAAAAAACAACACTGATTTTCCAAATTTATGCAGCATTCTAGCAAATCTATAATGTTTCAGAGTAAGGATGGCTGCATGCTTTATTTCAGAGGTTACTGCAGATATGATGTGATACAATATACAGTATAATGTAATGACATCTAGTACATCTAGTGCTAATGCTGTAATCCTGGTGCAAATGTAATTAATAATCACAATTAATATCAATTTCGAATTGACACAAAAATAGCTGATGCTACCTGCAATCCTCAGTTATTTACTAAACATATCAAATTTCACATCATATTATCGTTCCATGTTTACTTTGACAGCTCTGTGAAATGTTTTTTATTTATTATTTCTAATCTGAATAACAAGCGACATACAGGTCTATTCAAAGAAAGGTGAACCTCAGGAGAATGACTGGAGAAGTGAAAATTCTAGGCCAAAATAACCAAACCAGAAAAATTCTCCCATTTATCTCACTTTCCAAATCGGCTATTTGGTCTAGATTGTTCTCTTCTCCTGCCAGTTTTCCTGGTTTTCACCCTTCTCTGAATAACCTTGTTAGAATCACTGTTCTCTACTAGTTCCAAATATACTTGCATAACTATTACAAACAGGTCTCTTCACTAAAAAGTGAAACTCAGGAGAATTGGCAGAAGAGACAAATCCAGGTCAGAATAACAAAACCAGAAAAATTCTCACATTTATCTCACTTTCCAAACCTGCTATTTGGTCTAGAATGTTCTCTTCTGTCAATTCTTCTGAGCTTCACCTTTTAGTGAATAGACCTGAAAGTGTATAAATCAGTGTTTCCCAAACCTGTCCTCAGGACCCTCCGCCTCGCCAGGTTTGACAGATGTCTGAAGCACAGCACAGGTGATATGATTTGCTGCTCAGCGATTGCAGGATTCAGTCTGCATTTCCTTAAGGTGATCTGCAAAATATGGCCTGTTAGAGGGTCCAGAGGAGAGGTTTGGGAAACACTGGTATAAAGCATACAGGTCTAGTCAAAGAAAGCTGAAAATCAGGAAAATTGGCTGGAGTACAATCTAGACCAAATAGCCGATTGGGAAAGTGAGATAAATGGGAGTATTTTTCTGGTTTGGCCATTTTGACATATAATTTCCATTCTCCTGAGTTTCACCTTTCTTTGAATAGACCTGATAGGAAGTGTAAAAGTAGAGGAAGCTGACAGGCAAGCAGACCAACCATAGACAAAAGTGGAGGATTGACTTGGAGCCTGTTAACATTTGCCAGTGGAACCATAAGGCTAGGGTCAGACGAACGCATTTTTCACGTCTACCGTCAATAAGTGCGTCGATGCGTCCGAACGCATTTTTTCAGGAAGACGCGATAGCGTTCATACGATGCGCAATTTCGGCCGTATTTTTTGATGGAGCTATGCAAAACAAATGGACGTGATGTAGGCCAGACATGTGCAACGTCTAACGTCTCCTAATCACGCACACACGCCGCTATGCCGACGCAGCGCACTCTGTGCGTCAATACTAGCGGTTCCACGTTCTCGAAAAAATGAGTTTGTTTGCCGCTTGCGTTGCGCGGCCGTACTTCATATATCGGCCATCATTGGACGTCATTTGCTGCTACTACAGCCGTAACAAAGTGCGGCTCAATGCACGTTCGCACTGCGTTCGTCTGACCCCAGCCTTAACAATTAACTTAAACCAGCTCTTCTCAAATTGAGCTCCAAATGTTGTGCAACCTTTTCTTGAACACAAATATATAATATATGGTAATATACAATTCCTGACAAAACAAAATTAAAAGTAAATATAGCCAAACGCAAAACAAGCAAGAAAAGAACACTATATAGAAAACTTTTGAAGCAGTTTGAAATTAATACATTCATTGAACAATCCGTCTGTTATTAAGCCCAAAGCTTATCTCATGAAAGCGCGTCATTCCAAAGTTATTTTGTTCCAGAAAACCAGTATCTACATATATTAAAATAGGCATACTCGTGGATATGGAGGTCATTTTGTGTGTGCGGCTGCGCTTATCAATCTTTATACATACACCCACACACACATCTAAAGGGCTTATTGAAATACATAAAAAATAGATATAGCTGGAAACTTTAAAATATGAACTAAAATTTTGCAAGCTTGTTAGTTCCTCTTGGATAGAAAAAAAAAACCACAGCTAGTTTCCATGGTAACCCTGCTACATGTAAGCTTAATTCTCAATATCATGCTCCAAATATAAACCATGGCAAATATAGAAATTCGCCATGACAATTTTCAGTTACTCAAAAACATAATGACCCTCAAATTAAACGATGATATACAGTGAGAGTGCTTAGAATGGGAAGAGATCAAAGAAATCTACTTTGTGCTGCAACAGAAAGGTTACTTTATTTTTTTTTACACTGTGGATAAATTGCTCAGTTCAGCAATCTCACTGTCTCATTATCAAATTACTGTTATGTGACCTTTATAATTTAATGTTCATCCATTTTTTTATATTCATTTCCATTTATAAGAGTTATCTATAAAGAAAAAAAATGCAGTAAAATGAATGGAATTTTTTTAAAAAATTTTTTAAAACATGCTGTTATAATCCGATGTTCCAAAACAGAGTTCATGTTGGATTTATATTCAAATTTTATTCACAGGTGGCAAAAACTAGTGTCAGTATATGTATTTTAACATTTTAGAAAATGACCTCTGAAATAAATGTTTTAAAATTATTCACTGTTAATAAATAAGTGAACTCCAAAACGTTTAGCAAAGGATCGAAAAGGGAGATCCATGGCATTTGAGTCACAAATCTAGGGTTTGATTCTAACCTAAAGCTAACATTTGGAAGGTTAATTAAAACAGTCCCAGATGGTAGTTTAAAATCATCTGCCGCTATCATAACTTAACTGCATACCTTGCTCTCAGCTGGGATGTTGTTTTTGCATACCGTAAAAAACTTCTATATTTGTAAAGGACATATGAATTTGCTCCTACCTGGAGGAAGCCCAACATATTACATTACGAACGTCAATGGGTTAAAAATATCTGTTAGCGCATCGGTGATTGCCATCGCTTGCACGAGATTACTGTACTTTGCGCTCCCTATACTTAACATGGGGAGTGCAATCAGTAATTAGCATTAGTATTATAAAATCCTGACGCTAATTACCACGCCAAAGTGGTGACGATAAAGATATTGTACATCGCTGCGGAATATGCTGGCGCTTTATAAATAAAGAATAATAATAATAATAATAATAATAATAACCACAGCTCGAAGCTGGTGCTAGCGGATTCCGCTTCTGTGGAATCAGTCAGCACCAGCTGAAAGCCCTCCCAAATAAAACCATCAGATACTCACCTCTTATCCCGTGGTGTGAACGGTGGTCCGATCCACCACTTCTGGGCGCCGGGAGCAAAGTGAGACTGGGGTCAAAAGGTCCTCAGTCTCCATCCACGAATCAATCCACGGCCCTGCACGATCTTGCAAAATCAAGATCGAGCAGGGCTCACAGCCCGACAGCACAACCCTCCTATAGACTCCGGGAGGTGATACTTGCGGCTCACTTCAGATATTATCCTTCTGACAGGTGTCTGAGTTCACACTCTATGGGAATAGGCTTACATGGTCAGGTATCCCACCAGAGTTTTTCTTCTGTGGGAACTCCCGAATTGAGCTAAGAATTACTCTGAAATACGTACTGGGTAAGCACGTGACTCAAAAATTGTTTGTTATCATGTCTTGATAAAAGGAGGGAATGAAGGATAATGTAGGCAAGACCATCCTATAACATACTAAATACTCAATAATGAAGATCAATGATCAATATATATATGTAGTGAGAATATTAAGTTAAATTTATCTAAGTACAAATTATTTTTTCTATTGCTTTTACAGAGAGAATCCCACCTCTTCCTATGTCCGTGATTCTCATGAAACAGATCATTGTACAATGCTTGGCCATACCCCCAGAAATAAATGTTTCTTTATCCTTTCCGCACTGAAATAAAATGATCATTGTTTAGTTATAGAGGGGCAATCATCTGCTGTAATTGATTGATTTTCGTACACCATCTCTAATGCTCAAATTGACATCTTTTACATGTAATAAAGAATTTTGAGCTGGCTAGAGAGACGTCCACCAAGCTTGTCTTGTGTTGTGTTGATTTGTCTTGCCGGCTCCCAAGAGCTCTTGATGGGTTAATAAGATGTCGATCGACCTAATGGCTGAACAATAGAAGAGTTAAACAGAGACCACCGCGTGGAAGGGCAACTCATTTCACTATGCATAGGGATTCAAACCTTTAGATATCTTTCATGAGTTATCAAAATAGAATGCCTTTAGACCAATGGTTCCCAACCCTGGTCCTCAGTAGGGATGAGCCGAACACCCCCGTGTTCGGTTCGCATTCAAACTCGAACAATTTCAAAAGTTAGAGTTCGAACTCGAACCGAACTCAATGCAAGTCAATGGGACTCAAAAGTTCGATTTTTAGAATGCCCTCCAAGAGGGCATATATGCAAGATATTTGCCATAAAAGGTGTATGGGGGTCCTGGTAGTGCCCTGGGAGACAGGAAACAAGGACAAAAAGTTTAAAAAAAGACGTTTTTAAAGGACCAGTGAGTTTTCCATAAAATAAGGGTTAAAAATAAAAATGAAAAATTCCTTCAAATATCGTGCCTAGGAGGTCCCCATAACCTGCCCGTGAAGTGGCAGATTTGTAGGATGTATAGAAACATTGCCATCAGAGACCCACACACGACACCTAGCCACCCTTAAGGGGTTAAAATGCACAGGGACTGGCTACTATCCTGTTAGATGAGGGAATGTATTATATGTATAAAGCAAGGTATATATGACAATGGATAGTCAGAGACTCTAGGGACTCAGCTTGTACGCTTTATGATAGACATTTCTAACACAATAATAATTGTATGCTCACATAGGCCCTTCGGGAGAGGTACATGACATACAAATACTGGAATATTACGTTTAACTCTAAGGAGTGTGATAAAGATTTTATTAAGCCCTTGATGACAAATGACGTAACATCTACATCATTAATGATTGGCTTTACAGAGCTCTGGTCCTTAAGGGGTTAAACAGCATATCAGAGAGGATCATATAGTAGAAATGAACACTTCTTAGAATTCAAAACAAGCACAGTGTTTGTTCATACATGTGCAGGAGCCCCCACCCAGGCCAGTCTGCAGGCAATGTATCAAATTCTAATTGCTAATTAGAAGCACATGTTATTTCCAAACACTAATTAAACACCTGTTGTTTATGCCGTTTGAGAGCACAGGTCATTTAGAGGTGAAAATCTTTGCACCTAGACATTAGGTAGGTTTTTAATTCAATATCTAATAAACCGTTGCTTATAATATTCTGCAGTAAAGAGTCTCTTTATTTCTAGATTTTTTTAGTATTTTTTTAAGCATTTTTTATACTTTTTTCAATTTTTTTTTTTCGAACTCGAACCGAACACTCCAAAAAGTTCGAAGTTCGCAAACATTCGAACTGCCAATGTTTGAGTCGAACTCCGAACTGATCGAACCGAACAGCTCATCCCTAGTCCTCAGGTCCCCCTAACAGGCCAGGTTTTCCAGATATACGAAGGACAGCACAAGTGACATGATTTGATGCTCAGGGATTGCAGGATTCAGTCGGCATTTCCCCAAGGGAATCCTTAAAACCTGTCCTGTTAATGGTACCTGAAGACCATGGTTCAGAAACACTGCCTTAAACAAAGTATTGATGTTCTTCACAAATTAAAAGGGTTGCATGAGTGCACCCAGTATTAGGAACTGCGTCTATTTCTCTCACCCCAACCCCTTATAAAACGATGCTCTGTGAAGGGACCGCAGAGGTTTTTGGTAATAAGCTGAGGGCGCACCTTGTTTTATTGCCATTTGCAGATAAAAAAATAAAGGCCAGTAGTCTAAAAAGAACATATAATTTAAAGAAATACAAGCCATACTGTAATGATTGCCAAGCAAAATTTCCAAAAGGGCATACATTTTCGTGTCGCATTTCAAATATAAAAAGAAAAGCTACACAAAGGAAATAACGAGAGCAGATCACATTATTTTTTTAAGTCCAGTTCTTTATGCTATAAAAAAAGTTACAGAACAATACAAGGCACAGAGTCAGTCAAACAAACTTACAATTATAAAGCCGTTAATGCAGCAAGGTGATTGCAGTAAATAATATAGACGGTAATAAAAAAAAATTGTAAAACAATTACAGTAAGCAAAATAATTGATTTCATTGTTGTAATTCCATTCAGCGCTTACGAAGAAAACAACTTTGTAAAACAGTAAAAAATAAACAAACAACCTGGGCTCTGTATCCCTGCGCTATGATACAGCCTTGAAGTGAAAGATTGTGAGGTATACATACCAAGTAGAAAGGTTTTGAGCCGGGGGGGCAGGAGCAGGGGAGGAGGAAAAAATTTGTTTTTTTCAGGACTTAGGCCGGTGTCAGACGAACGCACTAGGTGCGCCCATACTGATGTGCCTACCAACATCTGTCACAGCGTTGTGATGCTGCAACGGTGCCGGTCACACGCTGTAGCGCGCGCACAAATTGCGTGCACTACAAGCTAGACGCGCATTGAGGGGGCTGCAAAGCGCACTCCTCCATAGGGGGAATTGAGCCTTGCAGTGTTGAGCGCACTGATTGTACTCAGCGAGGGGGCCAGACGGGCGTCGAGTGGAAGGAACGTCCACTCCAAAGACGTTCCTTCCGTTCTCCAAAGATGCTTGTCTGACCCCGGCCATACTCCCCTTACCACCAAGTTATTTTCCATAAAACCACTCCCAGAATCCATTATGGGGGAGGGGAGGGCGACTCTTTCCGGCCAAGAAGCAGTACCACAAATAGGATACAGCTGGAACTCGGTGTTTCTGTAAAAGAGAAGCAGAACATCAAGTGTTTCAACCAGCTTTAGCATCTTGGATAACCTGTCCAAGGTGCTGAAAGTTTAGGAACACATTTTGGAGCCCAATTACAAAGGAATTTTGTTTGCGGTAAAGAAAATTCCTTGGCATTGCTCCTGAGTAATATGTTTCTGGGAGGGCATAAATAAAAGTCCACGTGTCTTCCTCATGACTGAAAAGCAGCATGAGAGTTTATGGTTCGCTACACAGCAGCCTGTGGTTCATTGGTTAGGACTCACCTTCACTAGACGAGCCTTGACGTTCGTCAGGTGAGCTTACACTCAAATGGCCATTTTGAGTAAACCAAAGCCTCTAATTGTGTTTTGTTTCACATGATGTTATAGGAATAAGCACAGATAACACCTTTTTTTCTTGTTATGTTTTATACATGTTGCTACATGGATACATTTGGTGGTTGCAGCCGCCCCAAAAAAACTTACAATATCTGCTCACCAAGTGAGGATCAACAAAAAGGAATATAGTTTTGATAATGGTCCCATTCGCAGCCAAATAGAAGCTACACAATAGTAGACAGTGACACAGAGGGTGACTGTATTAACATTAAAACTTAATAAACCAAACAAGGAGATCAATATCTGAATCACCACACTTCATACTTTTGGGAAGACTAACATAAGATGTTTTTTCTGGTAACTGGCCAAAGATCAGGAGAATGATCATCTGAAGGCGCCTCACTGAAGTGATGTATCATGTCAGGACTGGAACACCAAGAAGAATCATCCCCAGAGATCCAAAAAAAGACCAACAACTAGTAAAACATGGCTGCTAGTTAGGTCTGGTAAAGCACGCTTTGGATCAAGTTCACTTCTGGATCCTCATGGTAAGATTTGACACAGAGCTTGAAAATAAACCCTGCAGCGCAGCATATAGTGTTTGAGTGTTTGACGCAGAAACTAAGTTTTTGTTAAGTCTCTTTAAAACCAAAAACAGTATTCTTCAATTTATAAAGTAATGTCAAAATGGTAACTTTATAAAATAAAACAGAAGAAAATAAAAGAAATGAGGCTTCATTATGAATCTTGGTTTGAACCCGTCAGAGGAGGCCTTGGAGAGCGCAGTGATAAAACATTCTAGTCCATTATGGTAGACAGTTCTGCAGGAATGTACTGTAGGTTAGTACCGGGTTCCTGGCCCTCTTCCTCATCCTTTATTGCATGGTTCTCAAGCCTTAGTCCTTTCGCGTTCCGGAGCTGTTTCTGCTTGGTAGTTTGCCATGCTGCAGTACATGAGAAAAACCATCATGATGATGAAAAATGCGACAACGTAAAGGCCGGAGAACTGAAACGGGACAGAAAAAAACAAACAAGTTAGAACAGCAAGACACATTGCCTCTGTGGTTCACAATATAGTCTGTCTCAAGGCTGGATTAGGTATTTGGAATGGATTTCTTCAGCTCAGGGTTCAGCAACCTCAAGCCCCCCCCCCCCGCTTCTCCCAGGTGTTTTGGAACATATTCCATGACATTCAGCTACTTGATATGCTGGCAGAGCCTCATTGGTGAAGCAGTTCTGTGTATGGCCAAGGATGCTGACCCCCGATTTAGCCCAATAACAAGACCTAGCTTGCAATGTAAGCCGTCTCTGCTGGGTATAGATACTATTATGTGCTTGTTCTGCTGGGCGACAATAATCTATATACTCTACATACAGCAATTTATTAGGTTTGGTAAACAGGGCCACAAATTCTCTAAACTGCAATTATCATAGGGATCTATTCACAAAGCACCAAAATTGAATGCAATTTCAACAGGGTCGGATTAAGCTCTCTTTGGGCCTGGAGCTGAATATTTTGGTTGGCTTTTTTTGGAATTTAGTGAAATGAAGCCATATTTTAGGTTATTTAATAGTACAGATATATCTATCCAGGCAAATACTGTGCAAGTTTCCATTCAGATTTCAATCATTTACAGCGAGTAAAATATTTTTTTCCACATTTTATCATCCAAACCTTTGTGCTTATATATTCTTGTTAAGAAAAATTTAAATGGGAAACTGATAATTCATTTTTTTGGAGAAAATATACAATTTTAACCGAAAAATGAAATAAATTTAATGTTTCTCTTGTGTTTTGGAGGATGGTGTTTGATGAATAATATGACTATGTAAGTATGTATAAAACCTTGACCTTGCTCCCCACGTGGGATATGAAAAGGTAAGTAATAGCAGTGGTATTGCTCATTTTATACCTGACAAATGGACAATGCCATCACTTTCAAAATAAAAATAAAAATAAGTAAATAAAAAAAGTTTTTTCTCTTTTCTTTTAGATTTTACATGGTCATGTTTGGTATCAATGCAAAGGCCAGTCTCTGACCTGTCCAATGATGCTTCACTTGACCTTGAGAGTTGTAGAGATTAGTGACGCAGGGTTCGACAGTCCCCCCCGTACTTTTTGAACGTAGGTTTTTGAAGTAACAATGCGTAATAACGGATTGTGCCATCACCTCCACACTTGTTGGTGACATGTGAAATGAGATGGTGCTTTAGTGCAACATCAATTTTCACTTTATAATTGAAAAGTGAAAAATGTTGCTGTGTCAGAAAAGAAAAAATAAAGAAATATGTATTATTTTATTTTTACTGTTACAAAATACCTGATCATGTTTGGTATCATTGGAAAGATTCTCTGGCCTTTCCAGTGATACCTCATATGACCCTGTATCTGCTATGTAGTCAAAGATAATGGGGTCCAAATGTCCATCAATGCAGACATACAGGGTTATTCAAAGAGAATTGAAAAGTCACCGCACGTATGGTGACTTTTCGTTCTCTTCAATTCGGTGCGATTTGGCGATCCCATTTCCGCGACCCTGCGGTGTATTCAGCAAGCACCACAGGGCCGTCATAGTGCAGGGAAAAGCCACCGCAAACCCGCCGAACACGCACCGTAAAACCCGCCAAACGTACACCGAAACCCGCAAAACCATCTGGATTAACCCCGCCGAACACGCCGGAGAAACCCAGACAGCAGCCGATCACAGCGCAGAGCAGCCGCCGATCACAGTGCAGAGCAGCCACTGGAAAAAGCCGACACCACAGACGAATGGAGTGAAAAAAAACAATACGCTTGAATGTGTAAAAAGTGAAATGCTGTTTGCAAAGAAACTACTGAACGAAAATGTCTGAAATTTACATATAAGATCCAATGAATGATAATAAAAAGGGCTGTTACAGAAAAAAGAAAAAACGATTTAAAAAAAAACCGAAAAGAACATTTTTCAAAAAATTACAGAAAAGAGATCCTAAAATATCTAAACATAAAGAGACTTTTTACTGCAGAATAAAATAATAAATTGTTTATTAGATATTGAATTAAAAATGGGAATATTTTTAACATTGAAGCCTATGGGATTCGTCTGAATAAATCTGTTGAATGAAACTACCGAATGGCAGGGCATTTCGGCAACCTTTCTCAGCTGTTTTGTGTTCTCTGAATAGACGAAGCATTGCTTCTCTATGGGGAATTCACTGCCCTTGAACAGGCACCGTATGTGCAGGCAATTCGCCAACATTTGGCGAAGTGCCTGCTCTCTGGATAGCCGAATGGCCAGGAATGGTAAGCGTACGCTGAATTCCAAGCGGCGGCTGTCTTTAACCCCTAGGGTGCTGGATCGCGATGCGGCGCCAACAGGCGCCATATCACAATCCCCTCTCGAGCTGGGCGACATCTTGGATGTTGGCCAAGCTTCCAGGATGTCCCCCTGACGACTGGTGTCATCGCACATAGCGCGATGATGTCAGTTCTGGAGTTAACCCCTAGCTGCCACATATGATGGAGATTAGTGATGAGCCTTACACCCCCATGTTCGGTTCGCATTCGAACTCGAACAATTTCAAAAGTTCGAGTTCGAACTCCAACACTCAATGCAAGTCAATGGGACTCGAAAGTTCGATTTTTAGAGTGCCCTCCAAGAGGGCATATATGCAAGATATTTGCCATAAAAGGTGTATGGGGGTCCGGGTAGTGCCCTGGGGGACAGGAAACAGGGACAAAAAGTAAAAAAAAAAACGTTTTTAAAGGAACAGTGAGCTTTCCATGAAATAAAGGTTAAGAATAAAAAAGAAAAATTCGTTCAAATATCGTGCCTAGGAGGTCCCCATAACCTGCCCGTGGACGTGAAGTGGCGGATTTGTAGGATCTATAGAAACATTTAAAAACAAAAAAATGACATTTCGAATGACGGTAAATGGTTTTCCTTTAACCTATTCATAAACAACTGCTTGGGGTGGCAGCCTGTATGAAAAGAGGAGACGTTTTAGGACACGCAGAACAAGTTTAGTGATTTTTTTGGCTAAATTATGGTGAAACCTATGCAGGCTTTGGATGAAAGTAACAATAGGTGCTTTAAAATTGGGCCTTTAGTGTCGGCAACAGTGCCGTCACAGCGTAACCCCTCTGTGGTATTGTGGAAGAGTGCAGGGTTGGACCCTGTGGTCAAATATTAAAATGATATGAATCTGGTACAGGCATCAGTGCACCCAAATATTGTGCCTTTGGTGGCAGCAAGTGCCTTCACACCGTAACCCCTCTGTGGTATTGTGGAAGAGTGCAGTGGTGGACCCTGCGGTCCAATATTAAAATGATATGAATCTGGTATAGGCGTCAGTGGCAGTGCACCCAAATATTGTGCCTTTGGTGGCAGCAAGTGCCTTCACACCGTAACCCCTCTGAGGTATTGTGGAAGAGTGCAGTGGTGGAGGTTTTGATAATGCAGAAGAGATCCCCGATCTATTCAGTTACATCAGCAGCTATAACAAAACTGGGTCAGCAATGTTTAGGCACTTCTACTGTGCTACTGTATATGGTGAGAATCGGCGCACACCAGTAGCAACAGGAAGCAAACAGGACAGGCAGGGAATACACAGAGAGAATAGTCAAATGGCAGGCAAAGTCGGCAACAGATCGGGTCCTCAGAACAAGCAGGGTCAGTAACAAGTATACAAACTGATTCGGTAAGCTAGCGATGTGGGAATAAAGGCTGAGACACACTGAGCGTGTAGCGACACACAGCGTAGCGAAGCGAAGAGAAAACATTTTGCAGGCTTGACTTCACTCTGCTCCGCCTCGCAGCGTGTCTACACTGCATTACGTTTGCTTCTCACCGCACTGGACAGGAATCCACTAACTAAATTAAAATGTACACACAAAACCGTTTTATTTTCACAAAGCACATGTTATATAGGCAAAAAAAGTTTCTACTGAATAAAATACATCAAAAACTACTGTTACTTTAATAGGAATAGTATAAACATATAAAAAAAAGACAACCCATGATCATATATCTTATAGGGACACGGAGCGCTGTGTATAGAGTAGGGATGCATTGATACCACACATATACATATATATCAACACGCAGACCTATATATACGTATATATCAACACGCAGATATATATATACACCCACCCACAGACCTCAGTCCATATATACACATACACACATGGGGGGGTGGCATGTGGACAATCTCAACTAAATGCGCCCCCCCATTTGGCTGATCCCTCCAGAAGAAATGTTGAACCCGACAGAGCAGAGGATATATATATTATTCTCTGCTCTATCGTGTTCAACATTTCTTCTGGAGGAATCAGCCAAATGGGGGGGGGGCAATTAGTTGCCAAAATGTGTGTGTAATACAAGTCTGGATATATATATTTATAAGAATATAGATATATATCTTTTATATATATATATATATATATATAAATCATACCTGCTCTTACCTTCCCCTATAAATTTGCTAAAAATATACACACAAAAAAAAAAAAAACATTGCCTGAGACCCTGCGCAGCTCACTTCCCACCCCCCTCTATCTGGCTGAATATATCTAATATATATAATTAAATACATTCAGCCAGGTAGAGAAAGAAAAAAAAAGAGTTTTATTTTATGTTCCATTATTTAAAAATGTCCTCGGATTTCTTTTTTTTTTAGAAATGTGTCACCTTACCTTAGCCTGGTGGTCAGTGGGGGCTCCCTGGATCCTGGTTGTGGGGGGGGGGTCTGCCGTGGCTGCAGGTGCAGTGGCTCCCTCCCTGTGCCGCCCGTCTCTGCCACATGCACCTAGCCCGCACAGTTGCAGCTCTGTCATCCGGCGGCCGCATGCTCCTCAAGGGGATCCTTGGGAGACCCTGGCAGGCTGCCCTCTACAGTGCCTGATTAGAGGGCTGTGTCTGCCTGATGTTTTAGTAACAAGAATGTTTAATCCCATAGGCTTCAATGTTAAAAATATTCCCATTTTAACCCTTTCACTGCTGAAGACGTGTGGGGCACGTCCTCATTGATGCACGTTACATGCTGAGGACGTGCCCCACACGTCATCAGCTGTGCGGGACCCCGGCGGAGATACTCACCTCTCTGTCCGGGGTCCCGCGGCGTTCTGACTTCAGCGTCTGAGGACGCTGAAGTCAAGCTTCTCCCTGCGTAAATGACGTCATCGCGCCAAGCGCTATGATGTCATTTCCAGGCGACCCCCCGGCAATGCCGGGAGATAGCCTGGAAGGGAGGGGGGGATCCGTTCGGATCCCTCTCCCTCCTGATCGGAAAGGAGCAGCGCCAAAAGCCAGGCACCACTTAAAAGGGGAGAGTCTCCCCTTTTAAGCGGTGCCTGGCTTTAACCCGTCAAGCGCCGGGTTGCACTTCAGCGCCTTGCGGCGCTGAAGCGCAGCCTAGCTCCGGTGGGGGCTGCCATCTTGGATGGCGACTCCACCCCCGGGTCTCCCCTCGCTGCCTGATGTCATCATGCATAGCGTGATGATGTCAGATAGCCGGGGAACCCCTAGCTGTTCTTGTGAGGGGGTCATGGAGGGAGTCATTTGAAAGGCCTGAGCATGGCCTTTCGAATGATACCCAACATGACTAGGTACAAAGTAAAAGAATAAAAAAATAATAAAAATAATAAATAAATTTAAAAAAAAATAAAAATAAAAAAAACATGTTTTTTTTTGTGTGCTGTTTTTATTAATGCAGCAATATTGTTCACATTTCAATTATAATGTGAACAATGATGCTGCACTAATGATTTTTTTGTATGGGGTGCGTTTGCTAAAAATCACGTAATTTCCCCCACAAAATGTAACATTCCCCATTTCAAATTTTTGTACAAGCGCACCCCATAGAAAACATAACCACAAATGCTCATGTGATAAAATGTGAAAAAAAACCACTTTACACACTGCAGATGATTAAAAATTCAATTTTTATTGTATTTTTTGTTATAATATACAGACAGGACATGACGTATACATATAAAAATGATATATTATGAATTTGCGGGGTCTGCCGGAAAGAACGATATATAATATGTCTGAGTCATTTATTAAAATGTGGCTTCAAATCGCGTTTAAACATGATGAGCGAAAGCGGTAAAAATGAGCTCAGCACACAGCGGTGAAATGCCTCAGCAGTGAAGGGGTTAATTCAATATCTAATAAACCGTTGCTTATAATATTCTGCAGTAAAGAGTCTCTTTATTTCTAGATTTTTTAGTATTTTTATACTTTTTTTCAAAAAAATGTTTCTTTTCGAACTTTTGGCGAACGTCCCAAAGAGTTTGAAGTTCGCGAACTTTCGAACGGCCGATGTTCGAATCGAACTCCGAACAGATCGAACCGAACAGCTCATCCCTAGTGGAGATAGGGGGTTCCAATGAATTCCCTATCTCCAAATCCGTGGCAGTTAGGGGTTATTGTTTGGTATGGCCTTTCCAATGATACCAAACATGACCATGTTAAGTGTAAAAAAAATAAGAAAAATAAAATTATAAAAATATAAAAAAAATTAAAAATAAAAGTTTTGTTTTTTTTGTTTTGTTAATGCAGCAATATTGTTCCCATTTCAATTATAATGTGAACAATGATACTGCACTAACGATTTTTTCTATGGGGGGCGTTTGCTAAAAAGCACGTAATTTCCCCCAAAAAATGTAACGAGTCCCCATTTCTAATTTTTTTAACAAGCACAATCCATATAAAATATAATCGCAAATGCTCACATGATAAAAAGAGAAAAAATACACTTTACACACGGTAAAATACTGAAAGTTCTAATTTTATAGAATTTTTCGTTATAAAATACAGGCAGGACATGACATATACATATAATAATATATTATGAATCTGCCGAGTCTGCCGGAAAGAACAATATATAATTTGTTTGGGTGGTATAATAAAACGTGGCTTCAAAACGCGTTTAAACATGATGAGCAAAAGCAGTAAAAATGAGCTCAGCACAGACGTGAAATGGCTCAGCAGCGAAAGAGTTAATACACCTCTATAATATATGGGCACTATTAGTTGCATGAAGCACATCAAGATGGTACTCGATTTCCTGCCAAGTTTGCTGTAGCATACCCTCATCAATGGTGGCAATGGCATCAATGATCCTCTGCTTTAGATTAGTGATGTCCCGTACCTTTGTTCAATATACGATATCTTTAACATAACCCCATAGAAAGAAGTCGAGGGGAGTGAAATCTTGTGAACGAGGTAGCCAGGGAATTCCAATCCACCGTGGTGGTGGTGCACCATCTTGCTGGAAAATGATGGTTGGTCGTAGGTCATGTAGTTGTGGTGCCACGTATTCAGTCAAAAAGTCAAGGTGAACATTTGCAATAATTGATGTCTCGCTGAAGAAAAACAGACCAATGATTCGATTGCAAATGATCCCACAACACACATTCATCTAAAGCAGAGGATCACTGATGCCATTGCCACCATTGATAAGGGTATGCTACAGCGAACATGTCAAGAAATCGCGTAACTTGATGTGCTTCGTGGAACTAATGGTGCCCATATAGAGGTGAATTAAATGAGGCAAAAAAAACTTAAATATACAGTATATGTCTCATTTTGTAATAATTTTCACTTATCTGTCTTTTCATTTGCTTTTGTAATACATTTTTGAAATTGTAAAGAGACTTTATGGACACCCTGTATATATATTCACATATAAACATTGAATCACATTAACCCCTTAAGGACCTCTGACGTACCCTGTACGTCCTGTACTCGGGTCTCCCTTAGACCCGCGGACGTACAGGGTACGTCAGCGGCGCCTAATCCCCCTCCCGCCCGATACTCACCTCCCTCGCCGGATCCCACGGCGATCTGGCAGGGAGGAAGCCTGCCCATGTGATTTACATGGGCAGGCGAGGCTGATGACGTCGCCACGCTGCGTGGTGACGTCATCAGCAGGCGTCCCCATGCTTTTCAATGGAGGGGAGGGGGGGCTCCTTCGGAGCCCTCTATCTCCCCAACCATTGAAGCTAGGGAGATGCCGTTTGCACCGCTGGAGAGGGGAGAGCCTCCCCTTTCCAGCGGTGTATGGCATTAACCATTTCGCCGCCGGATCACGTTGCGGCACCAATTGGCGCCAAAACGCGATTCAAACCTGGAGGGGGGCTGACATCTTGGATGTCAGCCAAGCCTCCAGGTCCCCCCCCACCCACTGACAACCTCACCATATGTGTGAGGATGTCAGTGGGCCAGTTAACCCTCTAGCTGCCATGTAGAGATAAGGGGATCCTAAGGATCCCTTTATCTCCCGATCCATGGCAGCTAGATGGTCATATTTGCCATCATTTGAAAGGCCTTTCAAATGATACCAAACATGACCAGGTTTGGTTTTAAAAAAAAATTTAAAAAAAAAAAAAAAATTATAAAAAAATTAAATAAAATAAAAAAATGTTTTTTTTTTAAAAGTTTTTTTGTCTGGGGGGAGTTTAATTAAATAGGACCTAGGCTGTCATCTAAAAATAAATAGCACAAAATGGTCAGAATGAGCGCAGCGCACATAGGTGGACTGTCTCAGCAGTGAAGGGGTTAAAAAGCAAACGCATGTAAAAATTGGGTATTTCTAGTCTCAGGACAAAATTTTAAACCTATTTAGCTGGGGTCGTTTTGGGTGGTTGTAGATTTTGGGGATTAAATTACAAAAAAGTGTGTTTTTAACATTTTTTTCCTCATATTTCATATTTTTTTTTATAGTAAATTATTCGATATGATGGAAATAATGGTATTTCTAGAAAGTCCATTTAATGGCGGGAAAAAGGGTGTATAATATGTGTGGGTTGAATAAACGAGTAAGAGGAAAATTTGACCTAAACACTAACAGCGCAGAAACGTAAAAACAGCAGCGGTCACTAAAAGACGGATTTGTGCAAAACCGCCCGGTCACTAAGGGGTTAAAAAATGAAACCGAAGACATGAACATTCCCTCTTGCATACCTTTATAATGCAGGACTGATGTTTACCTTGGGGAGAAATAAAATTCCAATTTAGACCTCAATCCTATCATATTGAAGTATTACAAAGGAGCTAGAAGATGCAATATGGCGGCTTGCTTGGGCGGGCAGCCGAGCATAATTTTAAGGGAATCAAACGGATTTCTTGCGGCAATGTAGCTGCGAGACATCACAACTCTTACATTTTTATAAATGCAATCTTTAGGAATTCCAGTCCTAAGTATCTTTAGTTGTGAGGTTTATTGGATTATTATTGCAGAAGACCCTGCAGTGAAATACTCATAGGTGCAGCTTCAGTATGACATCCTTCACAAGTTTAATTACTTGTATCTGATTTATTCACTGCCTTTAGGTTATGTCAACATATGTGTGCAAATATATTACAGTAATGATATGTCATATTTAAATTGTTTTACATGTTTAAAAACATTAACCATTTATATGAAGGAGCTGCTGCTTAACCATATCACTAATCATCAATCAGATTTCATCTGGTTGTGGTTTACTCCCTGCACTTAGCCACATCACTGTTAGCTTGAAATTATTTCTGTTTTAGGATTATTTTTAGGGAATGTGTTGTCTGTGATTATGTGTATTTAAGGGTTTATTCACTAATCGCTAGAATTGCAACAAAATTTCGGTGCTTTTCATTTCAGCGCAGTTCAGTGCACTTTGGCGATTCCATTTCGGAGACAGCACGGTGAATTTACTATTCATCGGATAGTCACCGTAGTGTGCCGACATGGCCTGGGTGAAATTGACAGAACTGCAAAAAACAAAACAAAAACATAAACGGAACTCTGCTATTCTCCTAATAGGTGTTTAGCACATTGGCTGAGGAAGACCTGTGAGGGACATCATGGGGATCCCCGCAGCATGAGTAGGACGTCTCCCACACGTCATGGTTTCCCAGGCTGGTCTGACTTCCAGGAACAGACCACACCTTGGGAACTCCTCCTGCCCACTGACATTATTGCGCATGGCCACAAGAAGTCATAATGGGACCTCCCCAGCCGGGGAGGAAAAGTCCCAATACAGGAGATACAGGGGTCGTTTGGACCCATGTATATCCTGAACCATAAAATATCCCGGACCACGCTCAGTATCATTGGAAAGGACAGAGCATGGCCTTTCCAATGATTCCAAATAAACTGTAAAAATAAAAAAATTTAATATTTTGTTTCCTAATGCAGCGCTATTGTTCACTTTTCAATTATAATGTGAACAGTGATGCTGCTCTAACTCACCATCTCATTTCCCACGATGTCAGCAAATGTGAAGGTGATGGCATAATGCGTTATTACACATTGTTCCATCAAAACCCTAAACCGTCGCACTGCTGCAAGGGGCACAGGGGGTCCTTTGCAAAAGAAAGATATAAATACTTCCCTGCGGTATGTACAATTCATATGCTTGTGAATTCTGAATAAAGGAGGGGAGCCATTTCACAAAGTCAAATCCACTTAATCAGGTGCAATCTCCAATACTGGGCTTCGAACAGCTGTAAACAATTCAAAGTTCTGCTATTTAGGCTAAAGTAAACCCAGGTTCATATTAATATCATTCTCAAACTTGATTCAGTTCTACAGCATCTTCTCTTCTCATATATTTCCCAAGCAATTTTCCCTGCTGTTTTGTGTTCTCTGAATATTAAATGGCAGAAATCAAAACAGAATGTGGACAAACTGATGGGTAGAGGAGCAACTGCTTAATGGACCTACTTTCTTTCCTGGAGAAGTATCAGATTGGGACTTGGTATCAGCAAATACCCAATATTAAGTAACACTGGTTGGCTTGGGGGGGCACAAAATAGTCATAAAACATCCTGAATAATGGATGGACCATTGTTCACTGTTTTCTATAATTTCACCAGTTGGTGTTGCATTTTCTTGCTGTGGATAGCTTTATTTGTATACTAAATCCCCTTTGTAGGTTGACAGAAACCATAAGACTCCTGTCTGTTCAAATTATTACCTGGATAGAAAATAAACCCATATGAGTTCACTTGCTTAAGTTAAGAATGTTTTCTTATATTTTAATCTATATTCATGCACACTCCCCCAGTGCATTAAATTATAGCAAACATACTAACTCAAAACTAACATAACATTATTTCTGGATGTACTTTATATGAATGTTTGGGACTATCTATCTCATAACCCAGTCACTCGGTTTAGATATGCTTCATGAATAATTACATAATGACAATAGCAAGATGGTTACGCAATCAGATCTACGTGTCATTGTTTTTGCTCAGAACAAAGACTTTAATGATATAAAGAGTAGAACTACAGCATAATTGCAGGTATAGATTGTCCTAATGAGGGACTTTGACAACATATTGATTTGACACTTGTGCTTTCTCTATATACTTTTTCAGAGATAGTGGTCAATACTTACACATCTTCGATTCAACCCAATGGCAACTCATTGTCTATGATTAACTATGCATGGCCCCTTAATTCATATATAAAGAATCAGGATGGTATTAGTTATGTGTATATTGAATTTAATTAGCAAGCAGGAATGTTTTAGTGAAAAGCTTAAACCAACCCACATATAAGATTTCCATTGATTTGGAGAGCATTTCGCCCACGATGGGCTCTCTTCCATAGTTGGTGCTAATGTAGTGCCTCGATATGTAATCGTTAGCACTAGGATAAGTAAATTTAACATCTGGCATTAATATTCCCATCTTTATTCTAGTCAGGTGAAAAGGTTTTGCACTTTGTAGCTTCTGCGAGCTTACTGTACTTAAGCTATAAATAACATGGGGAGCAAACCCTATATTTGTATTACAAAGCGCTGGCACAAATTAATGTCAGGACAAGAAAGCAAAGATTTTAAGAACTCCGAAAAGCTGTTGCTAAATGATTCTGGCAATGCAAAATCATTTAACATGCTCTAAAGCCCCCCTCCCCCCATTACATCCCATACTCAAATGTCATCCAGCAGTGAAAATGGTGGCCTGATGTGCAGCTTCATCCAGCTGGGAGCAGAGTATTATTTTATTATTATTCTTTATTTATAAAGCGCCAGCATATTCCGCAGCGCTGTACAATAAGCACAGTATAGACAGGGTTACAATACAATACATTGAACAACATTTGACAAACAGTACAGGAGGAGATGAGGGCCCTATTCCCGTAGGAACTCACAATCTGGGAGGGTTGGGGTTGGAAACAGGAGGAGAGGACTGTAAGGTGAGAGTGATTGATGGTTGCGTCAGTGAGTTGGGTGGTAGGCTTCCCTAAATAGGAATGTTTTAAGGGAGCGTTTGAAGGAAGAGAAGTTAGGGGAAAGGTGATGCGGGGAGAAGTTAGGCGCAGGTCACTGTTTGACCTTAGGGAGCGGGCTGGGGTGTATTTGGTGATTAGTGAGGACAGGTAGTGGGGAGCTGAGTTAGTGAGGGTTTTGTAGGTAAGGATAAGGATTTTGAACTTAATTCTGCAGTGGATGGGGAGCCAGTGAAGGGACTCGCAGAGGGGAGCGGCAGAGACAGAGAGGCGGGTGAGGTGAATTAGCCTGGCGGAGGCGTTCAGGATGGATTGTAGGGGGGAGAGGCGGGACAGAGGGAGGCCAGATAAGAGATTATTGCAATAGTCGAGTCGGGAGATTACCAGGGCATGTATGAGTTGTTTTGTGGTGACAGCGGTAAGAAATGGCCGAATTCTGGAAATATTACGCAGTTGGTATCGGCAGGAGGAGGAAAGAGACTTGATGTGGGGGATGAAGGAAAGAGCAGAGTCAAGTGTAACTCCAAGACAGCGAACTTGGTTTGATGGGGAGATGGTGATACCCTCCACCGTGATAGAGAAATCAGGAGGTGGGGAGAGTGAAACTGGGAACAATAGCTCCCTCTGCGCAGAGCTGGTGGCCCAGAAGCTCAAGGCTCCATGGAGCCTTATGGACTCCACGGACAGATACTTGTGGTGTCGCGGAAGCACTACTGCAGGTATCAGGGAGGTTAGCGCTGTGTTCCAGGGTGAGATGCTGAGATATTACCTTCCCCAGATTACAACAATAACATGGAGATGGTAAGGGAAAATCTCCTGCTTAAAGTGTTCATGTTAGCGGCCGCTACGGAATATAGCCTGATATTGGGTGTTATTGTGGCTGATTTATCCAAACCAAAAATTATATTTTTATAATACTATTTTATGTAATGCAATTGTTATTAACTCTTTATTCATTAATAGTAGAAGATTATCAAACGGATTACATTTTCCACCAATAAAAAAGTTTTTTAGACTATCAGGGTTATTCAGAGAGTGTGAAAAGCAGGAGAATGACTGGAGAATGAAAAATTCTAGGTCAAAATAGCCAAACCAGAAAAATTCTCCCTTTCATCTCACTTTCCAAACTGGCTATTTTGACCTAGAATTTTTCATTCTCCAGCCATTCTCCTGCTTTTCACGCTCTCTGAATAACCCTGTATATATATATATATATATATATATTCCATGCATTTTAAATTGAGAGCTGACCTCTGCCACTTACACCAAGTGTAATTCCTGATGGGACAATTTCTCCATTTTAAGTTAATATTTTCTGCTTCAACTAATCCCTAGAATGGTTTGGTAGATCTGTGTCATTAGTTTGTGGCCTGGGGATATTACTTACAAAAAATATACATGTTGTTTTCTGAAAGACATTTTCCCTCAAAGAAACAATTTACAGTATCAAGCAAATAAATACTAATTAAACATAAAATCAGTATTATTACAGAGTGGGATTGTTTGTATTGCACAAGCTTCTAAACATGATAGTAAGCAGACTGGAACATATACAGGGTTATTTAAAGAGAATCAAAAAGTCACCGCATGTTCGGTGACTTTTCGTTCTCTTCAATTCGGTGTGATTTGGCAATCCCATTTCGACGACTCTGCGGTGTATTCAGCAAACACCACAGGGCCGTCGTAGTAGAGGGAAAAGCCGCAACAAACCTGACGAACACTCACCACAAAACCCAGCGAACCCACACCGAAACCCGCAAAAACATCTGGATTAACCGTGCTGAACACGCTGGAGAAACACGAGCAGCCGTCGATCACAGGGCAGAGCAGCAGTGCTGGAAAAAGCCGACAACGCAGACGTATGGAGTTACAAAAAAACAAACAGTACGTTTGAATGTTTGAAAAGTGAAACGCTGTTTGCAAAGAAACTACAGAATGAAAATGTCTGAAATTTACATATAAGATCCAATGACTGATAATAAAAAGGGCTGTTACTGAAAAAGAAAAAACGATAAAAAAAAAACAGAAATTTTTTTTCGCTAAAAAAATCCTGAAGAAATGCCTGAGAGATCCTAAAAAATCTATACATAAAGAGAATTTTTACTGCAGAATATTATGATCAATGGTTCATTAGATATTGAATTAAAACGGGAATATTTTTAACATTGAAGCCTATGGGATTCGCCTGAATAAACCTGTCGAATGAAACCACCGAATGGCAGGGCAATTCGGCAACTTTTCACTGCTGGTTTTTGTTCTCTGAATAGACAAAGCATTGCTTCTCTATGGGAGTTTCACTGCCCTCGAACAGGCACCGTATGTACAGGCAATTCACCAGCATTTGGCGAACTGCCTGCTCTCTGAATACCCAAATGGCCAGGAAAGGTAACCGTACGCTGAATTTCACTGTTTGGTTACCTTTCGGCCACAATTCAGATCTCTTTGAATAACCTTGATACTGAAGTGTCCTCTAATAAGTAATACTAAACCAGATTTTCATCTCACCTCCTTAGTACATTTATCCTATAGTAATTATAACATAGTAATTATAGAAAAAAACCTAAAACCACGTGGAAACGGTTATTTTTGTCAAACCATTGCATTTCTCAAATTCAGAATGAACTAATCATGATATAGCGGCCCACAATAGCAATTACTTATTGAACAAACAAAATTATCTAGTTTGTCCTATAAAGCTGGTCTGGCCTTTATAGCAATTTTAACAAAGCTGAGTCTAGGTCAATGTCATCTGCTAAGTTTACATTTTGGATGTTTGCCTCTATGGATGAGAAAGGAAGTAAGGTCAAGGTGAAGATATCGGATGACAACTAGTGAAAGTGAAATATGTCACATATAATTAAAAAATCCCACCTTGGTATATTAACCCCATTCACTGCAGTGGTCATGTATACACAATCAGCAGCAACAGGCACATTAGCCAGAGATTGTGTTAACACGATCTGGGTCTATGCTGTATCGTTGAAAATTAAATTAGTTTGTTGGAAATTTATTTCATCTGCATTTGAACTTCAGAGATTTTTCCCAAATTGTACCTCCCGGGCATGATACCTGAGGTTCTAACAGTTTTTAAAACCACCTGAGAATATTTCTATATATATAGGATTATTCCCAATTATTTCTTACTGTACAAATAAACAAGAGTTTCCAAAACAACACCAAACACTGGTTCTTGACAGCGATTTTTTTGGAAAATCACTTGGTAAGGAAGGGGATAAGTTAATAATTATGTTGATATACTCTTACATGCAATTGCATTTTGCTTGTTTTATTCTTTGGTTGAATTATACTTTGGATATAAGGTTCACCACATACAGGTCTATTCACTAAGAGGTGAAACTCAAGAGAATTGGCAGGAGAAGAGAATAATCTAGACCAAACAGTTGATTTGGAAAGTGAGATAAATTGGGAACATTTTTCTGGTTTGGGTATTTTGACTTAGAATTTTCACTTCTGCGAATTCTCCTGAGTTTCACCTTTACTGAATAAACACTAGTGATAGTCTCTTTGCATATTTGTGTAGAGGATGGAGAATAACCTCCAGTGTAGATTTGGGGGATAGGCGTTGTTGGATATAGCAATACAGGGCTTAGGCTGAGGCCACAAACAGAACTGCAGAAAGAATAACTTTGAGAATAGATGGATGACCCATCCGATGATCCATCTGATGTCTGTTGTAGCACTTTGACGGGGAGGTACAATCCTTGTCCTTTGTACACACGTTAGATCATGTGGTCCTCCCAGCCGGTCCATCAAAACAGACGCTGGGACGGGGTCACAACGGATGCACTTAGTGCATCGGTATGGCCCCAGACTTAGGGTTAGGGAGTGTTTAGTGTTGTGATTCTATGATTACATTTAAATAGTGTCTTGAGGTTTAAAGGGATTTAGAGACTTGCAGCATTTGTTCATGACCATAAAGAGATTCCAACCACAGTGGGACCCTCTGGAAATCTAATAGTAAGTACAATAGAACACTTTTCACAGTGAAATTGAGGATTGATTACTTTTTATGCTTCATTGTGGGTTTTTATCATATGAGATACCCACCACTATTTGTGTGAGAATTGTATTATATTTCATTACATTTAGCAAAGCTATAAGCAATATTACATCTTCTATTTCTGCTTACCTGGTCCACGGGGGCATTGGAAGAAGGGTAGACAACCGACATCTATGTACCTCAGTGTTACCATTCAACTAACTTGTTCAAGAAATTCCCGATTGCTTAAACTGTCAATGCATTTCTACATGATTACCTTTTGGCTGTAAGAGAGCAAAGTTTTCTTTTGGTTGTTTCATTGTTACATGGTCAGGGTGTCCCTTTAAGGCAAACTTACGTCAGTGGACATTAAGCAAAAGTGTCTGTTATAACCGCTCCTAATGCACTACCAATGGTCGCTGGAATCTCAGGTCCTCGTGCCCCTTTCCGATGTTATTCTGGGCATCAGTCTACTGGAATTGCTACTGAACATCATTTTCAAACATGTGTATTTAAACCTTTTCGGTATCTGACTTCAGTTAGCACTGCCAACCAATAGCAGCTAACCAGGGCTAGATAACCCTGTTTTTTTGTTGTCTCATTGCCCTGTTATGTTCTAGTTAACCCTCAGCGTGCTGCATGGTTTCTATTGTCCTTACCCTGTACCGACGTTGGCTTGCTCTCTGACTTCCCATCATTCTCCTGTCCTAGACTCTGGCTGGTTTCATCATTATTGTGTACGTCTGTTATAATGACCAATGTTTTTCTGACTATCCTCCTATATATTATAATAACCCAGCCATTACAAGGACCGGTTCACAGATTAGGGCTTCTCTGCACAGAATCTGTCCTCTGAGTGGTCAGCCTCTATATCACCGTGACACTGACTTAATGACCGTCTTAGAGAAACTGACCACACTAGTAGAAAATCAAGTATTTCATTTATATTACCTGATCTCTAATGAGCTACTCCCATATTATTATCGTAGAGTTTTTTGATAACATAGTCTTTAACAACCATCGACCCATGTAATTATCATGCATATATCTTGGTATGTTTAAATGCTAATTCATCTCAAGAGAGGTTGTGTCCTTCACTGATACTTGGTTTGCATACAGAGTTTCTCTATATGGCTTGCTTGAGTAACCATGTATTCCACTTGCGTCCTAAAGACTTACTTGTTAATTCTGTAGTAGGCTGGGTGGAACTAAGAAGGCATAATTGGGTAAAATCAAATCTGTTATTAGCTATGCTACTCAAACCCCTTGGTGAAACATGGAATAACTAATGATGAAAGTAATCTGAAAAAGAATTGAGCTCAAAGGAAATTACATTAACACCTTCCCAAATTGTTCAAAACTCAATTACAACTTGAAACATTTGAGTTTTATTTTACCTATTTTTAGCTCTTTGTTCAGCTAACGGACACTTTATGGTAGACTATGGATAAGTACCTGCCAATTAGTAATCCGATTCAACGATTTTAGGCATGCATGAGATTAAGTATCTAACTCACAGCTAATTTATTACAAAAAAGTAAATTTTTTATTTAACATTTCATTAAGCCATGAATAAATAATTCATTCTATAGACCGCGGATTAGCTCTCTGTTCTTCTCGAAAAACATGTGTGAATTTAAAGAAAATAACAGGTGTGAGAAGCATGTTTTATCTTTCAGAAATGTGAAATTAAATACTTGTGTCACCTAACTTATTTAAAACACTTATTTTGGGCCCTATTCAAAGTGAAGCTGTTAACAGACCATGTTAATTTTAGTGGCTCATGTCCTCACATATGGTGTTGCACCTCTGCTTTTATGGCTGCCTATGATACAATTACAATATGCTATATTTTGTGTATATAGCATAGAAAGCACTAATGTAGTGGGAACCAAAGCATAAAGAGCTACTCCATAGTAGCTTGTTATTCCGTGCCAGTCTTCGGTCTCCATGCAGCCTTGAGGACTCCAGGAGAGTATACCAGCATTGACACTTCTAGTCTTCATTAGCTCCTCTATATATTTATGAACCAAGCAGCTAAAATAGCAACTGCATGGCCGGCTGGGTGCAGTTGAGGTAACATCACTGCTCTATAACCGTGGAGAGAGACTGTGGAGACACAGGTTCGATCCCGGCAAGAGCATCCCAGGACAAACAAGATGACTTTAGGGATCATCCTAGAGTCATTTGATGATCAAACTACTTTAAAAGCCTGATGATGTTTGATGACGTCCAGATCCAGATGACTTCTAAAGTCATCACCTAGTCAAAAAGAATGATCATCCTGGAATCAAACTGAAGTCGACGATTGGCATCTTTCAGTGATTTAAAGTTTTGTCATCAGAAGTCATCCTGAAGTATGCCCAGGAGCTGAAATATTTACATGGGATGACTCTAGAGTCAGAGAAACTATTCCAGGATGATTTCTGATGACTTCAGAAGGATGATTTGATATTACTTTAGGATGACTTCACAACAACTCCAGGATGACTTGGTATTACTTCAGGATGAATTCATGACAACTACAGGATGAGTTGGGGCTACTTCAGGATGGTTTCATTAAACCTATAGAATAATTTGGGATGTCTTCAAAACAGCTACAAGATGAAATGGGATCACTCAAGGGGTACACTGGACACACACTGCCACTCGGCAGCTGCAGAAGACTGCAGCACTCGCTATAACCCTCTGGTTGGCTCTTGCATGTGACATGCTGCCTGGAGTCATGCTGGCTCTCGGCATTATGTCCTCGGCAGAAGCTTGCAGTGTACTCCTAGCATGTTTACACGCTGGGAGCTGCAGCAGGAAAGAGATTGCGGCTTTCCTGGCACAATATCTCAATGTATCCTTCCTGGTAAAATTCATTCTTAATTCTTAACTCAAAATGTTGGTAATGAATAATAATAATTGAATATAGTTTAATTTCAGGAAGGAGCTCATATCTTTCCCATAGAGAACCTCAAATTTCAATTTGCCCATGGGTATTTTTGAAAAGGTGTACTGTGCTAAATGTGTTTTTTCACCAATCCCTTTTATGTTTAAAGTCGGTGTTTAATCCTTCATGCAATACATAAGGTGAGGATACATTGAAATAGACAGCAAAGAATTTAGGTGCTCTGGTATTTTTGCAATTATGGGTTCGTTTAAAAATTTCGAGTTTGTTTTTAGCTGCACTTAGAGTAAGGTGAAGCAAGTGGGGAACATTTGATGTTCTGAACTGTACAGGACTGAGAAATGTGGTTGTCAAGGCAACAAAACCAGTGTGACAAAGCTTTTTATGTGAAACATATTCTCGGTAAAAATAGGCACATTCCTTGCAGAAACGAAAAACTTGGTAACAGATTGCACTAACTCATTGTAATCAGTATATCCATTTTTAAACAACAGAAGAGCAGGAACTGTGTAGAATCTGTATCCTTACATATATATATTAAAAGGAAAAGAATCGGTACGTTTTCCAGTAATTGTTAAAAAAATAGATAATCATTTCTGTGAGAATATCAATTTTGGGGCAACACATAGATGCAAGGAAATATGGGTTACAATACTCATTAACTCATTCGTAATATGTAAATATTTAATTCATAATAAAAGTCATGGTCGAAAATAAATCATGAAAAAGATTATGCAAATCATGTCATGTTGACGGTTGTAATTGCATGTTATTTAAATAAAATCAACTGCTGAGGTGAGGTAAAGCGTTAAATAATTCAAAACATAAGAACATTTGTTCGGTGTTGGTATGGCAACATTTTTTTCAGAAATTCTTTCGGTTTGTTTAAATTGGTTCCCTGTCGTTAGCAGAACAATACACTTGCGAGGGCAGGAAGTAGCTGCGTTCATGTTCCAATGTGCGTAGGTGTAAATACACTGTATCTTACATCTAAATGATTAGCCTTGATGCAAGCTGAATTTGAAGCAGGATGTCACTAAAGCAATTTAAAAAGAAAATACATTTCTCTTTGTGAGGTTGATTCAATAATATAATATTTGATATGTGTTTGTATCCAGGATATGCTGAATCTGGCTTTAAGTGTAAGATTATCATTAGGCAAATATATTTTCCAGTTAAAAAGTAAACTTGCCCTTATGTGAAAGCACAATACGCTTGTACAGAGATTTGATGGTGGGATTCTCTTTTTTTTTACTTGTATCCCCATTGTAGGTAAAATGTTGGGTTAGACAAAATTTAAACCATTCCAATACCTTTCACCTCTTATTCAAATTAACTGTGAAGCCTGAAGTGATCAGATGCATCTCAAACATTCCGTGCACACGTGACACAAGCAGAACATTCAATTATTTAAAGAATTTTTATTTATTTTATTAGACTTTCTTTTTTTATCCAAAAAGTGGGATGTAATACATCATCATATACAGTCATGGCCGAAATTGTTGGCACCCCAGACATTTTTCCAGAAAATCAAGTATTTCTGACAGAAAAGTATTGCAGTAACACATGTTTTGCTATACACATGTTTATTCCCTTTGTGTGTATTGGAACAAAACAAAGGGAGGAAAAAAAGCAAATTGGACATAATGTCACACAAAACTACAAAAAATGGGCTGGACAAAATTATTGGCACCCTTAACTTAATATTTGGTTGCAAACCCTTTGGAAAAAATAACTGAAATCAGTCTCTTCCTATCACCATCAATAAGCTTCTTACACCTCTCACCTGGAATTTTGGACCACTCTTTCTTTGTAAACTGCTCCAGGTCTTTCTTATTGGAAGGGCGCCTTTTCCCAACAGCAATTTTAAGATCTCTCCACAGGTGTTCAATGGGATTTAGATCTAGACTACCTACAAAACCCTCACTAACTCAGCGCCCCACTACCTGTCCTCACTAATCACCAAATACACCCCGGCCCGCTCCCTAAGGTCAAACAGTGACCTGCGCCTAGCTTCTCCCCGCATCACCTCTTCCCATGATAGACTGCAGGATTTCTCACGCGCAGCCCCCACTCTCTGGAACGTTCTCCCTCGTACTGTCAGACTTTCCCCTAACTTCTCTTCCTTCAAACGCTCCCTGAAAACGTTCCTATTTAGGGAAGCCTACCACCCAACTCACTGACGCAACCATCAATCACTCTCACCTTACAGTCCTCTCCTCCTGTTTCCAACCCCAACCCTCCCAGATTGTGAGTTCCTATGGGAATAGGGCCCTCATCTCCTCCTGTACTGTTTGTCAAATGTTGTTCAATGTATTGTAACCCTGTCTATACTGTGCTTATTGTACAGCGCTGCGGAATATGCTGGCGCTTTATAAATAATGAATAATAATAATAATAGACTCATTGCTGGCCACTTCAGAACTCTCCAGCGCTTTGTTGTCATCCATTTCTGGGTGCTTTATGACGTATGTTTGTGGTCATTGTCCTGCTGGAAGACCCAAGATCTCGGATGCAAACCCAGCTTTCTGACACTGGGCTCTACAGTGCGACCCAAAATTCTTTGGTAATCCTCAGATTTCATGATGCCTTGCACACATTCAAGGCACCCAGTGTCAGAGGCAGCAAAACAACCTCATAACATCATTGAACCTCCACCATATTTCACTGTAGGTACTGTGTTCTTTTCTTTGTAGGCCTCATTCCATTTTCGGTAAACAGTAGAATGATGTGCTTTGCCAAAAAGCTCTATCTCGGTCTCATCTGTCCACAAGACGTTTTCCCAGAAGGATTTTGGCTTACTCAAGTACATTTTGGAAAACTGTTGTCTTGCTTTTTTAGGTCTCTGTGTCAGCAGTGGGGTCCTCCTGGGTCTCCTGCCATAGCGTTTCATTTCATTTACATGTCGACGGATAGTTCGCGCTGACACTGATGCTCCTGAGCCTGCAGGACAGCTTGAATTTCTTTGGAACTTGTTTGGGGGCGCTTATCCACCATCCGGACTATCCTGCATTGCAACCTTTCATCAATTTTTCTCTTCCATCCACCCACAGAGAGATTAGCTACAGTGCCATGGGTTGCAAACTTCTTGATAATGTTGCGCACTGTGGACAAAGGAAAATCTAGATCTCTGGAGATGGACTTGTAACCTTGAGATTGTTGATATTTTTCCACAATTTTGGTTCTCAAGTCCTCAGACAGTTCTCTTCACCTCTTTCTGTTGTCCATGCTTAGTGTGGCACACACAGACACACAATGCAAAGACTAAGTGAACTTCTCTCCTTTTTATCTGCTTTCAGGTGTGATTTTTATATTGCCCACACCTGTTACTTGCCCCAGGTGAGTTTACAGGAGCATCACATGCTTGAAACAATCTTATTTATCCACAATTTTGAAAGGGTGCCAATAATTTTGTCCAGACCATTTTTGGAGTTTTGTGTGACATTATGTCCAATTTGCTTTTTTTCCTCCCTTTTTTGTTTTGTTCCAATACACACAAAGGGAATAAACATGTGTATAGCAAAACATGTGTTACTGCATTACTTTTCTGTGAGAAATACTTGATTTTCTGGAAAAATGTCTGGGGTGCCAACAATTTCGGCCATGACTGTACAATACTGTGTTATATCAACAGCAGTCATCCTGATAAAGGATTTACTGCTTGATGGGTTTTAGGAATTGCTGCTTAAAGAAAATTTAAATATTCAGTAGGAATAAAAGCATACTGAGACATTAAGGGGCAAATAATCCTTCCATTAGTAATTTAAGCACAATCAGGACATTTATCAAATCAACTCTTATGGGTCAGATTAGAAGATATTTAGTCACATAGACACAGGTCCTTTAGAGAAAGAAAGAGTTAACCCTTTACCATTCCATCACTTACATACACCCACTGACATTTGGTTTTCGAAGAATAACTATCTTTTTTTTACACTCCTCTTAGCTGCTATTTGCTGCCAGGATTTCAGTTTAACATTATAATGTCTTTGCTAAGTCTTTGGGTCAATTCTGCCACGTGTCATTCTCCTTGAATTTATAGCACAGACAAATCTGTGATTCATTTGTGCCTGACAGGTGATGCGCCAAACTGTACAGGTATTATAGGGATGCACCGATACCGATACTAGTATCGGTATCGGGGCCGATATTGCCGTTTGCACGAGTACTTGTTACTCGTGCAAACGGCCCGATACATCCCGCCGATACCGGAAGCCGGCGCTGGGCCGGCTTGCCGGTATCCGCGGGGCTGGGAAGCTGGCCGCGTGCATGAAAAGCACGCGGCCAGCGTTCCCCTCCGGCGCGCCAAATACTCACCCTTCCTGAAGTTCCGGTCTCTGGGCAGTGATGCGGTCACGTGGCCGCCGGGCGCTCCTGTGACGCGGCCTCTCGGCTGGAGGCAGCGTCACAGATGCGCCCGCGGCCACGTGACCGCATCACTGCCCAGAGACCGGAACTTCAGGAAGGGTGAGTATTTGGCGTGCCGGAGGGGAACGCTGGCCGCGTGCTTTACATGCACACGGCCAGCTTCCCCAGCGTTCGAGCTGCGGGCAAATCCATGTGAGCTGCGGGCAAATCCATGAGACCTGGGGGCAAATCCATGAGACCTGGGGGCCAATCCATGAGACCTGGGGGCCAATCCATGAGACCTGGGGGCAAATCCATGAGACCTGGGGGCAAATCCATGAGACCTGGGGGCCATCCATGAGACCTGGAGGAAAATCCATGAGACCTGGGGCAAATCCATGAGACCTGGGGGCAAATCCATGAGAGCTGGGGGCAAACCCATGAGACCTGGGGCAAACCCATGAGACCTGGGGGCCAATCCATGAGACCTGGGGGCCAATCCATGAGACTGGGGGCAAATCCATGAGAGCTGGGGGCAAACCCATGAGAGCTGGGGGCAAATCCATGAGACCTGGGGCAAATCCATGAGACCTGGGGGTAAATCCATGAGACCTGGGGGTAAATCCATGAGACCTGGGGGCAAATCCATGTGAGCTGGGGGCAAATCCATGAGACCTGGGGGCAAATCCATGAGACCTGGGGGCCAATCCATGAGACCTGGGGGTAAATCCATGAGACCTGGGGGCAAATCCATGAGACCTGGGGCAAATCCATGAGAGCTGGGGGCAAATCCATGAGAGCTGGGGGCAAACCCATGTGAGCTGGGGGCAAATCCATGAGACCTGGGGCAAATCCATGTGAGCTGCGGTCAATCTCATATAAATTTTTATATGAGGTCTGTTCCTATTGGAAAGCGTCACATGACATTAAATAAAAGTATCGGTACTCGGTATCGGTGAGTACTTTTAAAAAGTATCGGTACTCGTACTCGGTCTTAAAAAAGTGGTATCGGTGCATCCCTAAGGTATTATTTCACAATCTTCTGACAACAATTCTGAAACACAGAACAGAGCCTTGAGGCAGGCCTAGCCGCCCACCATGGCAAACTAAATACACAAGATATCTTCGGCGGTGTTCCAGGGCGGCTGAATGTGGCTGGAGGAAGTCTCGCACTCTGCATTACAAATTCATGGCTCGTTCCTACAGTCTCGCTTTATCCCTCACTAAACAGTCTTATTTCTCATCCCTTATCTCTACCTTCAATCTTGATTCCAGACGTCTATTTCATACTTTCAATTTGATAAATGCGCCCCACTTTCACTCAGCCTTCCATGGACCTGACTGCTGTCATCTTTGCTGACTTCTTCACTGATAAGATTGCTAAACTAAGACTAGAAATCTCTTCATTGCCCTCCTCCATTAACCATTCAACCTCTTCACTCCTTCACTCCCTGCCCCATTCTCTACTATGTCTTCTTTTTCTCTGGCCCCAGAGTAGGTGGTCTCGGCACATGTCCTCCAGTCCGACCACCTGTCTGCTTGACCCCATCCACTTGCACTTTGTACAGTTTGTCTTACCGGTTATTGTCCCAGCTTTGATTCATATTTTCAACCTTTCCCTTTCCTCTGATGTCTTCCCCTCTGCATTCAAATGTGCTCTGATCACCTTCACCCTAAACAAGCCATCTCTTGATCCCACCTCCCGAATTACCATCCCATCTCTCTGCTCCCCTTGCCTCTAAAATCTTAGAATGCCTGGTCTATAACCAGCTCACTGGTTTTCTTGCTGCTAACTCTCTACTTGATCCACAACAGTCTGGCTTTCGTTCCTGTAACGGGCACTGTAGCGCTCACACAAGAGTAGTGGAGCAGTGATCTTAATGGACAGAAATATCTGCTTGACGGTTATAAAACACAGACTTATACTCCAAAGCCAAGGAGTATAAAAGCACAACTGAATTGCAACTAAGCTCAGATGGTTTCAAGACCAAAAGACAAATCAGTGCACATACAGGGACTTTCAATAATACAGATGACTTCGATACCGGAGTATATGGCTCGGGCTGGTCTCCCAGTAGATTACTTTGACAGTCGATGAATTGATTAGACTGCAGGGCAGTCACAGCATAAACAGATAACACGTTTTTGGATAAACCCGACTGGGTTTGCAATACCTTGATATAACCAGAGTCTGATGACATACGTGATAGTATCGAGCTGATTATGGTCGGGTTACACTTGGCATAAGTGTTACAGTAATACGGAGTATAAACCAAGCTGTCCCTATCTTTCCCTAATCTTTCGTACAGACAGCTTAACACAGATACGGAAACCTTAGGTCTCGAACAGAACCCCGATAAGGCTGCAGCTATTACCCCAGAGCAAGAGGGGTATTTACCAAGGTGGCGGGCCCAAACCCCAGCGGCATACATAGGGTTAAACACACAACACTCAGCAATATGAACCGATATGGGATAAGCAGAAGAATGGTCAAAGACCAGCTGGGTCAAAAACAGGAGCAGAATTCATAGACAAAAAGGGTCGGCAACTGGAAACACACTGAATGCAAAAGCAGGCAATGCGGAAACTAAACTCCACGTCAGGGCAACGAGGGAACTCCTCGTGCCCTGCTTTAAACCAGGCACCTCCTTGTGACCACGCCAGGCCCCGCCCTCTCAGACGCCGATTGGCCATCACGATGTGCTGGCACTTGACCAGCCAGTGGCACCAAACCATGCCCAGACCCCCCAGGGAGCGCAGCAGGGGCTGAGGACGTAACAGTTCCCAGCACACTACTAAAACTGCTCTGACCAATGTGACTAATGATTTAGTTGCTGCTAAAACCAAAAGTCACTTCTCCCTGCTTATTCTTCTTGACCTTTCCGCTGCATTTGACACTGTTGATCACCCTCACCTGCTCTTCACGCTGCGTCAACTTGGCCTCGGTGACACTGCTCTCTCCTGTTTCTCTTCCTATCACTCTTTGCTCCTTCAGTGTCTCCTTCTCTGGTGCCTCTTCACCCCCGGTTCCTCTCTGTTGGGGTACCTCAAGGCTCTGTTCTCTATGCTGATGAAACTCAAATCTACCTTTCCTCTCCTGATCTCCTGATATTGGAAGCATTATTTTATCTAGGTCATAAATGTAAATCGCTCAGCAGGGGATCCTCAAACATCTCGCAGCCAAATTAAATCAATATGTGCATTAACATCTTGTTTGGGGTGTTATGTCCTGTACAATGGCGTGCAGCCCATTCCATCAGGGTGTGCAGCTACCCGACATTTATGAATTGAAAAATAATGGTTATTACAATTGGCACAAAATGCAAATTTTTCAATTGAAATAACGAGCCTGTAATCAGATACTGTCCTTTTTTTACGTGATTCATCCAAAAAGATCACCTGTGCTGCATTCCTTTAAATGGGCTGTTGATTTTGGGCTTGTACCGGTTTGTCTTTTTTGGAGTTAGCACCTGGTTTGAGCAGTAGCTAAAATTATTATGTGCACATCCCTCCGGTAATTAGCACAAAAAAACAAGTGATCGTTAGTTACTAAAGACTCTAGCGCTCCCCATGTTAAGTACAGGAAGCGCAAAGTACAGTAAGCTTGCGCAATAAAACGCTATCACTGATAAAAGATTTTTCACAGGTTTAGCGAGAGGCAGATGATCTGTTGGTCATGTGCTAGGCTTCGTTAATCTAGCATTGACGCTTACACATACAAACACAAATGTTAGTGCCCTAAGTCAGTGTTTTTAACCCCTTCCCTGCGGAGGAAGTGTGGGGAACATCCTCATTGACCCCCGCTGTATGCAGAGGATGTTCCCCACACGTCTTCCGCTCGGTGGGGGGCCAGAGAGATACTCACCTCTCTGGTCCGGGTCCCACAGCGTTCTGACTTCCTTGAAGTCAGATGCCGCTTTTATAGACCCTCCCGTCGTAATGACGTCATCGCGTCGGACGTGATGACGCCATTTCCAGGCAACCCCCCGGCAATAGCCGGGAGATCGCCTGAATTCAGCATTTAACAAAGGGTCCCCGAAGTGCATGGAAAACCCACCGAAAACCCACCTCTATCCCGCTGCAATGTCACCAAAAACCCGCCGGAACCACTGGAAAAACCACGGCGAAAATGCTGGAGAAAGTCGACAAGCTGCAAATCACAGCTCAGAGCATCCACCAGAAAAAGCAGACAAGCTGACGAATGGGGTAAAATAAAAAAAAACAGTATGCTTGAAAGTTTCAAATTTGAAACGCTGTTTGCAAAGAAACTACTGAATGAAAATGGCTGGAACTTACATATAAGATCGTATGAATGATAATAAAAAGGACTGTTAAGGAAAAAAGGGTAAACGCTTTAAAAAAAAAACTGAAAAAAAAATTTGCCAAAAAAATCCCGACCAATGCCTAAAAGATCCCAAAATATAAAGCGACATTTTACTGCAGATTGAAATAATAAACGGTTTATTAGATATTGCATTAAAACGGAAATATTTTTAGCATTGAATCCTATGGGGTTAGCCACTGAATAGCAGGGCACTTCGGCAACTTTTCACTGCTGTTCTGTGCTTGGTGAATAGATTAATCATTGATTCTCTGTGGGGGATTTCACTGCCTTCGAACAGGCACCACATGTGTAGGCAATTTGCCATAATTTAGCAAACCTGCTCTTTGAATAGCTGAAAGACCCCGAAATGTCACTGTATGCTGAATTTCTCTGAATCTCTGAATAACCCATTAAATGTATTTAAACTGCATCACAATTCTGTTCAAATATTTTTAAAGACATCTAATTGTGTTTTTTTATACCATAAACCTGCATTTTTTGCTCATTGTTCTTATCCTCTACTTTATCTATGACCATAAAATACATTGCTTGAATTGCTAAACTGCTTCTTGCACTAGTCTGGATTTATTGCCTTATTTTTTTTAAACCATTTTAATGACCGTTGTTAATGACATCAAGATGTTCATTACTTCAAAGCGCTTTAATGCCGGTCTAATTACATAATTTAAAATGTAAAATCATTTTCTGAGTCTAATAAACAAATCAATATCCTGTTGCATACAGTAAGGAATTTGCTACTGAAAATGATTATGGTAAATTTCTGTCATTTCATTGTTGTTCAAAACATTTGTGGTTACCAATGCATTTTATTATCATTAGTGCTAATTAAATCAAATTGTGCTGTAAATGTGCAAATGTTTCAGTAAAAGCCAATATTCATTGTAACTTCATCAATCAATCCATATAATAGCTAGACTTAAGATTTTACTATTGCTGCTAATTGCAGTCTTTCTGTTCAGCCATATCAACCCATGTGTCTATAACAGAATACATACTGTATGTAGTAATGAGGATCAGAATATAGTGGAGTGTAACAAGATATAAGTAAACACCCCCCTCCCAAATATAATATCCATAAGTAGCCCGTAAATATATTTACGTAAACATAGCTAGAAACATTAAAGACATCAGCTACAACGGCGTGTGAATATATGAGAACTGCTAGTAAAAACATGTGGTGGAACAATATAATATTATAATATCCACGGTAGCTATTTGAGTTTCGGTAGATCAATAGTTAGGGATTGTTATAGATAACTCTGAGTGAAGCCATAATTAAGTTGCATCTAGGGATGCACCGATACCGATACTAGTATCGGTATCGGGGCCGATATTGCCGTTTGCACGAGTACTTGTTACTCGTGCAAACGGCCCGATACATCCCGCCGATACCGGAAGCCAGCGCTGGGCCGGCTTGCCGGTATCCGCGGGGCTGGGTAACGCTGGCCGCGTGCATGTAAAGCACGCGGCCAGCGTTCCCCTCCGGCGCGCCAAATACTCACCCTTCCTGAAGTTCCGGTCGCTGGGCAGTGATGCGGTCACGTGGCCGCCGGGCGCATCTGTGACGCTGCCTCTCGGCTGGAGGCAGCGTCACAGATGCGCCCGGCGGCCACGTGACCGCATCACTGCCCAGCGACCGGAACTTCAGGAAGGGTGAGTATTTGGCGCGCCGGAGGGGAACGCTGGCCGCGTGCTTTACATGCACGCGGCCAGCGTTCCAGCTGGGGGTAAATCCATGAGACCTGGGGGCCAATAACTTGAGACCTGGGGGCCAATCCATGAGACCTGGGGGCCAATAACATGAGACCTGGGGGCCAATAACATGAGACCTGGGGGCAAATCCATGAGACCTGGGGGCAAATCCATGAGACCTGGGGGCCAATCCATGAGACCTGGGGGACATATCCATCAGAGTTGGGGCAAATCCATGTGAGCTGGGGGCAAATCCATGTGAGCTGGGGGCAAATCCATGTGAGCTGCGGTCAATCTCATATAAATTTTTATGAGGTCTGTTCCTATTGGAAAGCGTCACATGACATTAAATAAAAGTATCGGTACTCGGTATCGGTGAGTACTTTTAAAAAGTATCGGTACTCGTACTCGGTCTTAAAAAAGTGGTATCGGTGCATCCCTAGTTGCATCGGACTGAGGAGTGTCATGTTCCTTAGTATCAGACACACAGACCAGGCGGTGAGCAATGATAGGCTCGTGGTGATCACTTGATATGGATCTTCAATGAATGAACTCGCCGGATCGTGGTGAGAAAGATGTTACGATTGGTTGAGCATGGATCACATTACCTAAAATGTTGATGGTTGATGCCCTTTATCCGCTTCACTCCTGAGCCATTTCAGCCCTGTGTGCTGAGTTCATTTTGACCATTATGTGCTCATCGCGATTTGAAGTCATGTTTTATTGTAGGACCCAGACAAATTATATATCCTTATTTTCACAAGACACGGGAGATTCATAGTATATCATAATTTTAAAATCTTTTTACACAAACTGGTCATGGTGATTGATATATGCGTGTTATAAAATCAATTGGTAAAATTGCATCTCATGTACGTACTAGACATGTGCATTCGTTTTAGTACTAAAATGATTTAGTCCGAATTTTGGTATAATTTAGTTTTCGTATGACTCAAGAGATACGAAACTGCTCGGTCCAAAAAACAAAAGAAACTAAAGGAAAATGCATTACATTTTAGTTTCAGTTCTTTTTGTAATATTACATTGATGAGTGAAGGAGACCAGCAATGAGGAGCGCAACATCGCAAAGCTACAGAAAAAGTTTGTATATGTAATCCTTCCCGACCCCTACCTGAAAATCTGACAGTGATAGAGCTCCAGAATACTCACTCGCAGTGCAGACAGCCAGCACAAGAGAGGAAACCTTTACTTAACCCTTGCATGTCTATGACACAGACGAGATGATAAAAGCAGCTGGAGAGGGAAAACATTCAAATAAATCACACTGAAAGCTAATGACAGAGTATAACAGGGAGGGCTGGACATTTAAAACCCCTTAATAACAAGTAGCACTGGGAGAAGAGAGGGACTTTAAAAAACGTGTGTTATCTCCCCTCCCGCTCTGCATAATAGGGGCTTAGGTCTGATACATTGTATATTATCCAGGATCACTATCCCCCTTTTCTCATCTATAATAGACGTTTTGTGTGAAGTCCCTCTCCTCTCCCAGTGCTGCTTGCTATAAAGGGTTTTTTACGTCTGATACATTTAGTATCCAGCTCTCCCAGTTGCTCTGTCATTATGAGCTGTCAGTGTGATTTATTTGAATGTTTTCTCAGGATTTAAAGTGCTTTATTTTATATAAAAAAAAATTGCACCAGTCATCTCTTCTCTGAGCTTTCAGATGGATTTACATTAATATTTTCCCTCTCCCCTGCTTTTATAATCCTGTCTCCCCCACAGAGATACAAAGTTTAAGTAAACGTTCCTTCTCCTGTGCTTGGATAACCATTGCATTCTGAAGTTCTGCACCATCGACATGCCAATGCAGTAGGATGTTCTAAACAGAGAGGGGCATTAATTAATGCAGGAGGATGTCCCTCTCTGTATATAACACCCTACTGCATTAATATATACAGACAAGGGTATAAATTGAGGAGGATGTTCTATACAGAGAGGGACATTAATTAATTCAGGAGAATGTTCTATACATTATACAGAGAGGAGTATTAATGCAGGTGGATGTTATATACATTATAAAGAGAGGGGTATTAATTAATGCAAGAGGATGTTATATACATTATACAGAGAGGAGCATTTTTTTCTTTGAGCCCTCTAAATCCAGTGGCTGTGAGCACTGAGATCGGCTGCTTGTTACATTATCTCTCAGTACAATGTATCAGGCTCAGCTATTACAGAAACTGACTGCTGCTCATCACACCGCTCAGAGTTTCAGTAAAACAAGGAAATAATATTGTTATATCCTCTTATATATAAAAATATTATTTACTAGTTTTACTGAAACTCTGAGCGCTGTGATGAGCAGCAGTCAGTTACTGTAACAGCTTTGCTTGACACATTGTGCTGAGAGCGAGAGATACTGTAACAAGCAGCCGATCTCAGCCCTCTGAGGAGCCACCAGTACAATATTAATTGTATCCGCTAGTTTTCGGATGAATGAAATTCGTTTTCATACTAAAGAACTGAAAACTAATTTCTTTAGTAACTAAATAAATTACATTTTAGGACAAATCCATTAGTCCAAAACAAAATTTTGTGCTGTGCACATGTCTAGTACGTACTTTAAAAGTGAATTAAATATCTGCTGAGGATACCTTGTTTCCGGTGACTTAGTACAGTGTTCATTAATCATAATCTTAAAGTGTGGTTCTTTAATATATGTGAATAAGATGATTGAAGTTATATTTATCTTGTAATGAGAAAAATATTCCTGACTCTAAAATATTCAAGATGGCTCAATGCGGAATAACCCTTTGCCCCATCAACTCCACATTTAATCTCAGCGTGGGATTTGAGAACGTGAGCTAGAGCATTGGCATTGTTTACTTTACAAGTAAAAGCTCATAATGCCACCGCGTTAGAAATGAGAAGAAAAAAAGTAAAATTTTGCATTTTTTCCCCTTTTTTTATTTTTACACATGGTCAATTTTGGTATCAAGCAGAGCTTGCAGCAATGTCAGAATAGCACCTCGAATTGTTAAGATAATTGAGCACGCCCTATGTAAAACGGCACCAGTTATTATCTTATCTTATTAGCAGGGTCACAATAGGGCCCAGTGCTTTCTGTCAGCAAGAAGCTAAAGTATGGGTAAAGTATTGTTTATTTGATATTTACTTATGTGTGTAAGCAGTGCGGCAGTTTAGGTTTTTGATGAAACCAATGCGTAATAGCGCATTGTGCCATCGCCTTCAAACTTGACCACAATGTGGGAAATGAGGAGGTGAGTTAGTGCACCATCATTGTTCACTTTGTAATTGGAAAGTGAACAATAATGCTGTATTATACAAAGAAAAAAAGATATTTTTAATTATTTTCAATTTACACATAACATGGTCAAGCAGACAGTGCGATCCGGCTCATCGCGCTTTCGTGGAGTTCTTTCCCTCGTTGCTGAGTGATTCGCTGTGTGATTCACTTACTCTATTGTGCATTTGTTCAGTTACTCTGTTTTGACTCGGCTTGTATGCGAACCACCCCTGTGTACCAGTTTTGGCTATCCCTGACCACTCTATTTCTAAGTGATTCGGCTTGTATGAGAACCACCCTTGTGTACCAGTTTTTGTCCTTTCCTGACAACTCTGACTCTAAGTGATTTTGCTACCACCCTTTGGGTGCCAGTGTCTGGCAATCCTGATCTACTCTGTGTTGCTTTGTTGTATATATATTCAGGGCTGCCTCCATTTAACCCTGTCCTGTGCAATCCTCATAAGATATACATGCCAGTCAAGGCAGGTGAGCGAATACTTTTGGCAATATAGTGTATGTGATTGTGTCTCTGGAGCTGGAGGTATCCAGATTACCGACCACCTAAGAATTGGAGGTGTAGATAGGGACTGTCTAAAGGGACTTGCGTCATGATATTAGAGGGATAAGTGACAGTATGATTGGAAAGGCCATCCTCTGGCCTTTTCAATGACACCAAACATGACCCTTTACCTCCTATTGATTGAGAGATACCAGAGTCGAAAGACCTCCATATCTCTACCATAGGGATTTCCTGCCCGACTAGGGGGGGGAATTCCCTTTCTGGCATTATCACACTCATACATGATGACAGCAGTGGATTGGGGGAGGCCCTGGAGGCAGGGCTGACATCCAAGATGTCAGCCCCCTCATGGAGAAATCTGCAATCCGGCACTGATTGGTGCCAGATTGTGGTACTGGCAGCTGTGGTTAAAATAAGCATTGTGACCTTTCCAGCGATGCCTCTGTTATTTTGTTACCCTCTACCAATGGGGAGATAGAGGGGTTCAAATGAACCCCCTTCAGGCACTCTCTTGGTTCTGCTGGTGGCACCTTAACCCCGTAACAACAGGCAGGTGTCGTCCTTCAGGGGTGACTTAATGCCAGTGATGCGTACAGGTATGCCTCCTCCACACGTCTTCCGAAGAGAAGGGCTTAAGCTGCCGTTACTTTGTATCTTTTGTATCCCTGTCTAGTTGGAGGCGAACCGCGTGTTGGATGCGTGCGAAGTTTACTGCTCCAAGTCTTATAATAGAATTGTGACGAATAGTCACCCCTAGGTTTATGATTAGGAAATGTGATACCTATGGGATTTTTTTGATTTAGCACTCAGGCAATTGCTCTAACATAGGCTGGGATCTATTTATTGACACCCTAGGTGATGAAAAAGTGTAAGGATTGAATACAAAATGGAGCAATTATGTTATTGCTCATGAAACTCTGATGATATACGTGATGTGATAGATATATTATTTAGGCTATTTTGTGTTCATTATTTAAATGTTGGTGAATTGCCTGCACATACGGTGCCTGTTCGTTGCCTGTTCAGGGGCAGTGAAACCCCCATAGCTTCGTCTATTCAGAGAACAAAAACCAGCAGGGAAAAGTTGCCAAATTGCCCTGCTGTTCGGTGGTTTCATTCGGCAGATTTATTCAGGCGATTCCTATGGGCTTCAATGTTAAAAATATTCTCGTTTTAATTCAATATCTAATAAACCGTTCATGATAATATTCTGCAGTATAAAGTCTATTTATAGAATTGTTTACGATCTTTTAGGCATTTTTCGGGATTTTTTTGTGAAAAATTCTTTTCCGTTTTTTTTTTAAATCATTTTTTCTTTTTTCTGTAACAGACCTTTTTATTATCATTCATTGGATCTTATATGCAAATTTCAGACATTTTCGTTCTGTAGTTTCTTTGCAAACAGCGTTTCACTTTTCAAACATTCAGCTGTACTGTTTTGTTTTTTTATCACTTCATTCGTCTGTGGTGTCGGCTTTTTCCGGCGGCTGCTCTGCGCTCTGATCGCCGGCTGCTCAGGTTCCTCCGGTGTGTTCGGCGGGGTTAATCCAGCTGTTTTGCGGATTTTAGTGAGTGTTCGGCAGGTTTTGCTGTGAGTGTTCGGTTGGTTGGCGGTGAGTGTTTGTCGGGTTTGCGGTGGGTTTTCCTTGCACTTCGGGGACCCTGTGGTGCTTGCTGAATACACCGCAGGGTCACCGAAATAGAATCGCCGAATCGTACCGAATTGAAGCGAACGAAAAGTCACCAAACGTACGGTGACTTTCTATTCTCTTTGAATAACCCTGTGTATTAAAATCATGGCAATTGATGCATTTAAAATTAATTTGATTTTCAAAGACAGAAATGTTGTTTGGATGAGAAGTTCTAGGCATTCTGTGAAGCGTCTTATCTTCCAGAAGTTTAAATGTAATTTGCATGATTAGCGTATAGAAATAGCCTTTGTGTCAAATACATTAATTGTGATTATAATAAATAATAAAGATGGTCTGATCTCCTGCTTATGGGGATTTGTAGTGATCAGAATGAGATTATTAGCAATGCAGCTTCCAAACAATACAATGTAAAAATCGTATGTATGTGGCATAGTGCGTGTATATGAAAATTAAATTAACACCTTGTTTCTACACTATATAGGGATTTTCAGACACTAAGGCCCCTATTACACTCTTCGCGCAGCGTATTTGCGTGCGCACAAATGCGCTTTTGCACCAGGACAAAACCATGCGCGGTATCGTCTACCTCGATTGACCCTGCGCGAACCCAGCGCGAGCGCAAGTGCGTTCGCGCATCCCATACTTACCATTGTCAGCTCGAATGCGTTGGAGCAGATGGTATTACGATCTTCGCGCAACGTCGTACGAACGACGTTTGCGCGAAGTATCGTAACGTCTTTGAAAACCTGGTGTTAATTTACAATCTGAATGTTCTGGCCAAAACTAAATGAACCTGCACAACAAAAAAAAATACAGCACAGTACAGTTACACATTCTACACATACCCTAACAATAAAATTAATAAATTGTTTAATTTTTGTTGCAGCACATATAAGCAGATTGACTTTGACAGGTGCAACAACCGAAACCTAGCAAATGGTGGTTCTTAATTCTAATTGCCCACCGATTCCTGCACGCAACGGTCATTTGCGCCCAGCTTTGCGCGTCAGATTTGCGCACATAAAAAGTTGAAGGCTGAAAAACTGCGCTCGGAGCGTACGACCGCATTAATTTGCGTGCGCTAACGTTTTTTTGCATGCTCAAAAAAAATTGCGCTGCGCGAGCGCATTTGCGTGTAATAGGGGCCTAAGGGGGTTATTCAGAGAGATTCAAAAAGACGCCGCACAGTCGGTGCCATTTCGTTCCCCGCACTTCAGGGCGATTCGGGGATCCTAGTTCACCGACCCTGTGGTGTATTCAGCAAGCACCGCAGGATCCCCGTAGTGCAGGGAAAACTCAGCACAAACCCGCTGAACACTCACCAAAAACCCACAGAAACAACCGCAAAAACCACGCCGAACACGCCGGAAAAATCTGAGGAGCCGCTGATCACAGCGCCGCCGGAAAAAGCCGACAAGCAGATGACAGGGTGAAAAAAAAAAAACAGTACGCTTGAAAGTTTCAAAATTGAAACGTTGTTTGCAAAAACTACTGAACGAAAAATGGCTGGAATTTACATATAAGAGCCTATGAATGATATTAAAAATGGCTGTTAAAGAAAAATGAAAAAACAATTTAAAAAAAAAATGGAAATTTAAAATTCACCAAAAAAATCTCGAAAAAATGCCTAAAAGATTCTAAAAATTCTATAAATAAAGAGACTTTTTACTGCAGAATAAAACAATAAACAGTTTATTAGATATGGAATAAAAACAGGAATATTTTTAATAATAAATCCTATGGGATTCGGCTGAATAAACCTGTCGAATGAAACCACCGAACAGCAGGGCATTTTGGCAGCTTTTCACTGCTGTTCGGTGTCCTCTGAATAGATTAACCATTGCTTCTCATTGGGGGATTTCTCTGCCTTCGAACAGGCACCGTACGTGCAGGCAATTTGCCAAAATTTGGCGACCTGCCTGCTCTCTGAACGGCCCCGAAATGTCCCCGTACACTGAATTTCTGGTTACATTTCTGGATCAGCTCTCTCTGAATAATCCTGGCTTATTAAGAATCTTATTCTGGTACAGTAGTGAGTTAACAGGGACTCAGAGTGGGGATGGAGGGTGGGGATAACTCAAGTCAATATCCCTTAACATTCTGTTAACAGGACTGGATTTATAATTAGGCAGTGTAAGCATATGCCTACAGACGCCTGCCACAAGGGGACGCCTTGCTCTGTAAAAAAAAAAAAAAAATTACAATTTACAACCATTTAGACTCCTGGATCTCTGGAGACCTACAGGCTAGTGGGACATATAAAATATCATTGGGAAGGCCAGATTATGGCTTTACAATCAGTTTTCTATAAAAATTTAATAACAAATAAATTAAACAACCTTCTCATTTCCCACACTGCCAGCAGGTGTGGAGGTGATAGCAGAATGCATTGTTTCATCGACAACCTAGACAGTGGCGCTGCAGCGAGGATAGGCAGGGGGACTTTGGAAACCTGCATCACTGATTTTTATACCACACAAAGTCAAATGAGGTGTCATTAGAAAGGTCAGAATCTGACCTTTCCAATGATACCAAACATGACCATATAATGTGTAAAATAACATTGAAAAATTTGCGAAAAAAAGTAAATTTTGCATTTCTAAGGGAGTGGCATTTTGTGCTTTTACTTATAAAGCAAACAAAGCCACTGTACTAACTCACCTTCTCATTTCCCACACTGGGAGCAAATGTGGAGCTGATGGTGCAATGAGTTATTACACATTGGTTTATCTAAAACACAAGCTCTGCCGCGAGAAAGGGGGGCTTTAGACACCTGTAGCCCCATTCTTTACTACCCACAAGTTCAAATTACATGACATTGGACAGGGCAGAGTCTGGCATTTCTAATGATACCAAACATGACCATGAAAAATGTAAAAGAACCAATCGAATGGAAAAAAACACGCCCCCTTTTATTGTTCCAAAGCAAACCAACAGGGTTATTCAGAGAGAGGTGAAAACCAGGAGAATTGCCAGGAGAATGAACAATCTAGACAAAATAGCCGATTTGGAAAGTGCGATAAATGGGAGAATTTTCTGGTTTGGCTATTTTGATCTAGAATTTTCACTTCTCCAGTCATTCTCCTGGTTTTCACCTCTCTCTGAATAACCCTGTAAATTTTGATATCGTATTGAAACATTGCTGAAATTAAAGCAGCATCAAAAAATGAAGTGGTAAAAAAGTCACGTCTTGAAAAGACCCTCAGCCACATCTGTATTTTGATGCCCAGACTTTTGCTTGCTCTGGGCCGAAATGGAGCATGATTTTTCATAGATTGGGCTAGAAATTAGAGTTAGAGTTACGTTAGTATTTGTCCTTGTTTAAATCGAGCCATAACATTCTGCTTCATTTTATGGCCCTTCTTTTGACATGAGCGCAGCAAGAACCTGTTTTTTTTTTGTTTCCCCCAAAACAAAAATGAAAAAAAAAAAGGTTTCTGTCACATTCTGCACTTTTTGTTTTTTGTTTGGGGGGGGGGGGCGCATTGGAGCCTGCTCCAGACTTCTGTGCCTACAGGCTCCGGAGATGTAATTTCAGCTCTGCTTGTTAATAGGTTTATTCCAGCACAGCCACAGTATTAGCATCTCGAGCCAGAATAGTTGGAAGCTGCAAACAGTTAGCGGCAATACCACCACTGGAATTGGCTCCCGCAGTTCCGGTATGCAGAATAACCGCTTAAGCCAACACCAGAGAGCTTTGCTGAAATAAATTGCTGTTCTCACTTGCAGGGTTATCCAAAGAGATTCGAAAAGTCACCGCACGTTCGGTGACTTTTCGTTCTCTTCAATTCGGTTCCTTTTGCCGATTGCATTTCGGTGACTCTGCGGTGTATTCAGCAAACACCACAGGGTCCCCGAATTGCAGGGAAAAGCTGCCGAAAACCCACCGAAAACTAACCGAATGCACGCTGAAAACAAGCAAAAACATCTGGATTAACCTTTGAAAAAGACGAACAGGAGCCGAACATGAGCCGAATCACACAGAGCCGAAGCAGCTGTGACGTAGAGGAGGCAGTGAATAAATTAGAAAAACCATTTGTATGAATCTGGGAAAAAGAAACGCTGTTTGCAAAGAAACTACTGAGCGAAAATGTCTGAAATTTTCACAGGAGGTCCAGGGAATGATAATAAAGAGGGCTGTTACAAAAAAAATAAGCAAACTGAAAAAAAAAAAAAAAAAAAAAATCGGACTTTTAATTTTTTTTTAAAAAATTCAGAAAAATGCTTAAAGTATCCTAAAAAAATCTATAAATAAAGAGACTTTTTGCTGCAGAATTTTATAATGAACGGTTTATTAGATATTGAATTAAAACGGGAATATTTTTAACATTGAAGTCTATGGGATTCTCCTGAATAAATTTGCCGAATTAAACCACCGAATGGCAGGGCATTAGGGGAACCTTTCACTGCTGGTTTGTGTTCTCTGAATAGACGAAGCAGTGCTTTTTCATGGGGTTTTCACTGCCCTCGAACAGGGACCGAACAGGCACCGTATGTTCAGGCAATTCGCCAGGATTTGGCGAATTGCCTGCTCTCTGGATAGCCGAATGGCCAGGAAAGGTAACCGAACGCTGATTTTCAGCGTTCGGTTACCTTTCTCAAGCAATTCGAATCTCTTTGGATAACCCTGTATGGGATTCTCCTGAATAAATCTGCTGAATTAAACCACCGAATGGCAGGGCATTAGGGGAACCTTTCACTGCTGGTTTGTGTTCTCTGAATAGCCGAAGCAGTGCATTTTCATGGGGATTTCACTGCCCTCGAACAGGAACCGAACAGGCACCGTATGTTCAGGCAATTCACCAGGATTTGGCGAATTGCCAGCTCTCTGGATAGCCGAATGGCCAGGAAAGGTAACCGAACGCTGATTTTCAGTGTTCGGTTACCTTTCTCAAGCAATTCGGATCTCTTTGGATAACCCTGTTGGAGTCAATATTACAAGTGCCTTTACAAGGTTTTGGACTCATTACTGCAGGGCTCAAAATTTCAAGTCCCAAGCTACTAGCAAGGTCTTAAGAGTTACTCGCCACTAGTTGCCCCACCTAACCCTTATCCTGCCCTGCATCTGCATTTCCACTCGCCCTCATGTAATTTCCACTCGCCAAATGCGAGTAGGCGAGTGGAAATTTTGAGGCCTGCATTACTGTACAGTAAGGAGTTGCTAATTCCGAGGAGCATGCGGAGCTTGCAGCAATGTCAGAAAAGTACCTCGAATTGTTAAGATAATTGAGGGAGCCATATGTATAAGGCTCCAGTTGTCAGTCTTATCTTATTGGCAGGGTCACAATTGGACCCAGTGCTTTCTGTCAGCAAGAAGCTATCCATGGGTAAAGTCTTGCTTATTTGATATTAACTTGTGTATGTGTGTGTAGGCTTGACCAGAACTTAGAAAAGATGGAAACATTTTTATGTGTCTGGAGATTTGTGAAAATTACGGTTAATTTGGATGAACTCAGAGGTAAATTTTGGATTAAAACACCAGTGTAATATTGAACATTAAAGATTACGCAGAGTCTGACCTTTACAATGACACCATATGTGATCTTGTAGGGAAGGTAGAGGGAAAGAAACAGGGGTCCTTTGAATTTTGCCTCCACTACTAAATTTTATTCACCTCTGCTGCAGTCGAGGAATTTTCCTGAAGTTGTGATGTCATTGGACTTCTGCAACTCCCCTGGATCGAACCAGCTGTCAGGAAACCGATCCAGAAGGAGAGAAGGCTACATTCATCGCATGAGTGATGGAAAGGTAAGTGGCATGATGATGTGTCACACACATTGTCCACACCACAGAATGAATCTCTATGATATCTTTAAGAAGGCCTTTGACTCAGTGTGGCACCCAGGCCTTTTCCTCAAACTACTGGAGAGTGGAATAGGAGGGAAAACATATGACGTCATCAAGAGCTCATATAATGAGAACTTCTGCAGCATAAAGGTGAATGGGAAGAGAACAGAGTATTTCCGGCAGGCTCGTGGAGTCAGACAAGGCTGCAGCCTAAGTCCAACCCTCTTTAACATCTACATCAATGGACTGGCTGAAGCTCTAGAATCCTCCTCAGCACCAGGACTAACTCTACATGACACCGAGGTGAAGTTCCTGTTGTATGCAGATGACCTCCTATTACTGTCACCAACAGAGAGAGGTCTACAAGACAGCCTGGAAGTGCTGGAAAAATACAGTGCGGCATGGGCACTGTCAGGGTTTCCTACCGCAACCCCTGGATGGTGCTCCAGTCCCGGGCGTTGGCGGGCATCACGGCGCTCGTGGCATTCATCATTCCTCCTCCCTCGTGGCCAGGATGCGGAGTGGACCGCGCATGCGCGCGCCTTTCCGGGCTAACAGCGAACGCGAGACGCCGGAATGCTTAGAACAGCTGACGGCGGCGCACACGTCATCAGAGACTGCCCCGGAGGTTCCCCATAAAGAGTCGCTTGTCCAAGAGTTCAGTACTAGTTTATTCTAGTCTGTTGCGAGAGAATCTTTGTTACTATTGACCGTGATCCTGACTTTTTGCCTGTACTACGACTACGCTGCCTGCTTTACTCCTTCGACCTCTGCCTGGAATACCGATTACGCTGCCTGCTTTACTCCTTCGACCTCTGCCTGGAATACCGATTACGCGCTAGCACCCATCCAGCCACACCTACAAGAAAACCGACCATTCCACCTCCTTACATGCCGTCACAGCCAGCCGATAGCGGCGACGAACCCATGCAAGTCGGAGCAGCTAGAGGGCCTTTGACGGAAGCAGAGAGATCCAGAAGGCGCTCTTTGGGCCTCTGTATGTATTGTGGCCGTGCAGGGCATCAAGTACAGGAATGCCGCGAAAAACCCAACGCCCGAATCGGTAAGCCTCTAGCCCTTCCTGCTTTTGCATCCATCAAAGGCATCTGTACTCCCATGTCCACCCACCTCATAGTTCCCTTGTCATTGCAGTGGGACGACCATACGACCACGATCAACGCCATGATTGATTCCGGGGCCAGCAGCTGTTTCCTGGATACTGAGGTAATACAGACCCTTGGAATCCCTACTTCTCCGAAAAAACAGCCTTATCCCATCCAGTTGTTGGACGGGAGCACTCCCCAATCCGGTCCCGTGACCAAAGAGACTATACCCCTACTAGTCACCATAGGAGAGCAATTTCAAGACACACTCCTCTTCGATATCGTGCCCTCCCCAGTATTTCCAGCCGTCCTTGGTCTTAATTGGCTGAGAAGACACAATCCTACTATTGATTGGACTAGGAGCACCGTTACCTTCAATCAGACGGATTGCTCTCCAACCTCCGAAGGCCTTCAACTACAGACACATACTGCAGCCATGTGTGCAGACATACCTAAAGCTTATCAGGACTTACATAGTGTGTTCGAAAAGAAAGGAGCAGACGACCTACCACCTTCTAGAGCTTATGATTGTCCGATAGATCTTTTACCCGGTGCTCCCATTCCTCACGGAAGAATATACCCATTGTCCGAACCAGAATTAGAGACCCTCAAAGAATATATTTCGGAAAACTTAAAGAAAGGTTTTATACGTCCCTCAACGTCTCCAGCAGGAGCTCCCATATTCTTCGTAGGAAAGAAAGACGGAGGGCTCCGTCCTTGTGTGGACTATCGTGCCTTAAATAATATCACGATCAAAAACAAATATCCTTTGCCTTTAATATCAGAACTCATGGACCGATTAAGAACCTCATCTATTTTTACGAAACTTGATTTACGTGGTGCGTACAATTTATTGAGAATACGAGACGGAGACGAGTGGAAGACAGCCTTCAGGTCCAGGTACGGACACTTCGAGTATCTAGTAATGCCGTATGGTCTCTGCAATGCTCCTGCCACGTTTCAGAGATTTCTCAACGATATCTTCCAGGACATACTGGATTGTTACGTAATAATATACTTAGACGATATATTAATTTATTCTGATACCGCCGAAATACATAAGACACATGTGAGAACGGTACTGTTACGTCTATTGAAACACAAACTATATGTCAAGTTGGAAAAATGTTTATTTGATACACAACGTATTGATTTTCTTGGATTCATTATCACCCCCGGGCATATACAGATGGATCCCGCCAAGATAGAGGCAGTTACCGATTGGCCAGCTCCTGCTAACAGAAGAGGGGTCCAGTGTTTTTTGGGTTTTTGCAATTTTTATAGGAAATTCGTAAAAAACTTCTCCAAGATAGTTAAACCCTTGACTGACCTAACTCGTATCCATACTCGTTTTTCTTGGTCTACAGCGGCTCAAGATGCTTTCAATTTGTTAAAAAGAACTATCACTTCAGCACCTATCCTCTCGATTCCAGATCCCTCTCAACCATATACTCTAGAGGTAGATGCCTCGGCCTTCGCTGTTGGAGCAGTGTTATCGCAAAGACAGAAAGAAACAGAAATAATGCATCCCGTATCTTTTTTTTCTAAAACCCTTTCCGCAGCAGAACAGAATTATGACGTTGGAGAGAAAGAATTGCTGGCAATCAAACTGTCTCTGGAAGAATGGCGTCATCTACTTGAAGGCGCTCGCCATCCCGTATCCATCCTCACCGATCATAGGAATTTGGAGTACCTACAGCAAGCACGCAGATTAAAACCAAGGCAGGCAAGATGGGCTCTTTTTTTCAGCAGGTTCGACATGCACATCACCTATCGACCTGGTAACAAAAACGGGAAGGCCGATGCCTTATCAAGAGCTAATGATAACATACAAGTAATCAATAACGACTTCATATTACCCAGAACCTGTTTTGCCACGATCAAGCTAACGCTCTGGGATGTCATAAAGAAAGATTCGCCTCCCCTCGACCAAATGGTTCCTTCAATGGCACTGACCGCACAGGACGGTTTTTTGTTTCATCACCAGAAAGTATTCGTACCGCCCACCGCAGTGCTCTCTGTCCTACAATATTGTCATGACTCCCCCTAGGAGGTCACGGGGGTAAACACAAGACACTGGATTTGATACATCGTTTTTTCTGGTGGCCCAGTCTGCGGAAGGATACCATATCATATGTAACGAATTGCCCAGTATGCATCAGAGCCAAAGTCTCTCATCAACGTCCACAAGGTTTGCTCCAACCATTACCTGTTCCTCATATTCCCTGGGAGGATATATCTATGGACTTCATAGTTGAGTTACCCCTCTCCGCCGGGTATAACACTGTAATGGTAGTGATTGACAGATTTTCCAAGATGGCTCATTTTTTACCCCATACGGGGATACCTACAGCAGCACAAACCGCGACTTTATTTATAAAAGAAATATTCCGTTTACATGGTTTGCCCTCTACCATTATATCCGATAGAGGGTCTCAATTTACTTCCCTTTTTTGGAAGTCATTTTGTAAAACACTCCATATGCAGCAGAGTCTATCAACGGCCTATCATCCTCAGACCAACGGTCAGACTGAACGAACCAATGGTACCCTGGAACAGTATCTACGCTGTTTCACCTCTCATCTCCAGGACGACTGGGCGGATCTCTTACCCATTGCTGAATTCGCATACAACAATCAGATCCATCGTTCTATCAAATGTTCTCCGTTCTTCGCCAACTACGGTCAGCATCCGGTAATGTTTCCTGGTTCGCCTTTAGTTAGCCATATTCCTTCCTTGGATCAACGTATGGCTTATATACACGACGGCTTCAAACAAGTGAGAGCTGCTCTTCTGTCCGCTCAACGTTCATACAAACGTTACGCGGATCGCCACCGGGTCCCTGCTCCCCTATACAAAATAGGCGATTTGGTATGGCTGTCCTCCAAGCATGTGACGCTCAATTGCCCTTCACGTAAATTGGGGCCTCGCTTTTTGGGTCCCTTTCCGATTGACAGAGTTGTGTCATCTTCAGCAGTAAGACTACGTCTGCCCGTTGAGTACAAAGTCCACCCGGTGTTCCATGTATCTCTCCTTCATCCGTCGAATCCGGATCCGTTCCCTGGTCGCACCCCTTCTCGTCCAGGTCCTGTGGTGGCTGTGTCCGAGGATGAGTATGAAGTACAAGAGATATTGGATTCTCGTTTTCGACGTCGTCGCCTGGAATATCTAGTTCACTGGACTGGCTATGGTCCTGAGGAGGACTCCTGGGTTTCCGCCGCTGATGTCCACGCTCCTGATCTTGTTGAAGCTTTTCACGTGGCTCATCCGACGCGCCCCCGGAGGGGTCGCCTTGTTGGGGGGCTCTGTCAGGGTTTCCTACCGCAACCCCTGGATGGTGCTCCAGTCCCGGGCGTTGGCGGGCATCACGGCGCTCGTGGCATTCATCATTCCTCCTCCCTCGTGGCCAGGATGCGGAGTGGACCGCGCATGCGCGCGCCTTTCCGGGCTAACAGCGAACGCGAGACGCCGGAATGCTTAGAACAGCTGACGGCGGCGCACACGTCATCAGAGACTGCCCCAGAGGTTCCCCATAAAGAGTCGCTTGTCCAAGAGTTCAGTACTAGTTTATTCTAGTCTGTTGCGAGAGAATCTTTGTTACTATTGACCGTGATCCTGACTTTTTGCCTGTACTACGACTACGCTGCCTGCTTTACTCCTTCGACCTCTGCCTGGAATACCGATTACGCTGCCTGCTTTACTCCTTCGACCTCTGCCTGGAATACCGATTACGCTGCCTGCTTTACTCCTTCGACCTCTGCCTGGAATACCGATTACGCTGCCTGCTTTAATCCTCTGACCTCTGCCTGGAATAACGACCACGCTGCCTTCGGTGCTCCTGCAATTCCTGTCTGGCAGATATCGCTCAGCTCTCCTACCGCTTCTTGACAAGGTACGTCTTGCATATTGGTTCCAACACTACCTTCGCTATGTGCAACCCTGACAGGCACTACCCATCAACCAAAAGAAAACAAATATCATGGTTTTCCAAAGGAAGAACGCAAAAACCAAGAGTTCCTGTTTCACACTTAATGACTGCACTCTTGATGAAGCCAACAGCTACACATACCTCGGCCTAGAAACAAACCGATCGGGAAGTTTCAAACCAGCCATAGAGGCCCTAAGAGACAAGGCGCGTAGAACCTTCTATGCCATCAGGAGAAACCTCTACAAACTAAAACCGCCTGTAAGAGTCTGGCTTAAAATCTTTGATAGCATCATCACTCCAATCCTCCTTTATGGCAGTGAAGTATGGGGCCCCATCACCTACCCTGACCAACCCAAATGGGACACCAGCCCAACAGAAATATTCCATCTGGAATTCTGCAAGCACCTCCTCAAAGTCCATCGGAGAACCTCTAACAATGCTTGCCGGGCCGAGCTGGGCAGACTCCCCTTACTTCTTACAGTACAGAAGAGGGCGCTATCATACTGGGACCATCTAAACATCAGCAGCCTCAACTCATACCACCATAAAGCCCTACTGGCCAACAAGGACCATCCAAAACCATGTGGGCTGCAACAACTCATATCCACCCTGATCATCCAAAACCCCCATGAAGGCAACCTGACAAAATATCAAATAAAGGCCCTAATTAACGATTCCAGGGAAAACTATATCAGAGAATGGAGACATGATATAGCAAACTCCCAGAAACTCACCATTTACCAATCCTTACAGAGGGAATACAAACTGGGCCCATACCTGGAGGTACTACAAGACCCCAAGGACAGACAGATCCTGAGCCGGTACAGACTGAGCGCCACAGCCTGGAAATTGAATCAGGGCGGCATAGACAGACCTACAAGTCCAGGGAGAATAGACTGTGCCAGCATTGTGACCAGGAGGCCCTGGAAGATGAGGTCCACTTCCTCCTACAGTGCCCCAAGTACTCAGCACTGAGGGAAACTCACTTCCAGAGACTCTCCGCTCTCATCCCGGACTTCACCTCTATAGAAGAGATGAGGAAACTCCACATCATACTGGGAGAAGAGGAGCCGGCGGTGAAAATATCTGCCCAATACGTCGCAGAATGTCACAGACTGAGAGGAACATGAGAGATCCTGGACTTATAAATCCCCAACACGGACTCGCCCCCATCCCCCTTCACATTATCCCTTACCCCTGATAATGTCCATGGACTTGCCCATTCCCCCCCATATATATGTCCCACTACCCCCCGTCCTCCCCATATGCTTTGGCAATGCTAAAATGTATTTGGTCCTGCCAATAAAGCTTATTTTGATTTGATTTGATATGCGGGCTATGTCTTCCACTGTGTAGGGGTTAATGGATTTAATGTGTACATGGTGGCTAGATTTTCCCTTTTATATGTGGGATAATTTTCTTAAATTGTAGTTCCAAGTAGAGAATAATGGTGTCTCATTCGCCCCAAACCAAAATATATTCCGTTGAATTTATTGAGAAATATATACCTATGCAGGGATTTTTTTCTGCTGGTACAAGCTGTATTCAATACTGGCACATATCGGCAGAGCCACCGCTCCTTCGCTAGGATGGGGAGGATGTCTATAGCTCATTGTCATAGTTCTGCAGATCGGCGCCAATTGCGTACTTCTCCCACAGGAAGATCCTGTAGGAGCCCAACCTGCGGGACCTCCCCTGCCCACTGACATCAGAAACACATGGGCGTAGTGATGTCAGAAACGGCTGATCTACTGGGATTTTCACGCACAACCATCTCTTGGGTTTACAGAGAATGGTTTGAAAAGGAGAAAATATCCAGTGAGCGCCAGTTATGTGGACGAAAATGTCTTGTTGATGTCAGAGGAGAATGGACAGACTGGTTGGAGATGATAGAAAGGTAAGAGTAACTCAAATAACCACTCGTTGCAACCAAGGTATGCAGAAGACCATCTCGGAACGCACAACACGTCCAACCTTGAAGCAGGTGGTCTACAGCAGCAGCAGACCACACCGGGTGCCATTCCTGTCAGGTAAGAACTGGAAACTGAGGCTAAACTTTGCACATGCACACCAAAATTGGACAATAGAAGACTGGAAAAACATTGCCAGGTCTAATGAGTTTAGATTTCAGCTGTGACCTTCAGATGGTAGGGTCAGAATTTTGCGTAACGACATGAAAGCATGGATCCATCCTGCCTTGTATAAACGGTTCAGGCTGGTGGTGGTGTTGTAATGGTGTGAGGGGATATTTTCTTGGCACACGTTGGGCCCCTTAGTACCAACTGAGTATTGTTTAAATGCCACGGCCTACGTGAGTATTGTTGCTGACCATGTCCATCCCTTTATGTCCACAGTGTACCCATCATCTGATGGCTACTTCCAGCAGGATAATACACCATGTCACAAAGCTCAAATAATCTCAAACTGGTCTCTTGAGCATGACAATGAGTTCACTGTACTTCCAATGGGATCCATAGTCACTAGATCTCAATCCAATAGAGCACCTTTGGGATGTGGTGGAACAGGTGATTCGCATCATGGATGTGCAGGCGACAAATCTGTGCAACTGCGTGATACTATCATGTCAATATGGACCAAAATCGGTGGAATGTGTCCAACACCTTGTTGAATCTATGACATGAAGAATTAAGGCAGTTCTGAAGGCAAAGTGGGTCAACCCAGTACAAGCTGTGAGCCAAAGCTGCTTGCAAGAAAAGAGGGTGCCCCGGTGCAAAACTCCCATGGTTATTATTATTATTATTCTTTATTTATAAAGCGCCAGCATATTCCGCAGCGCTGTACAATAAGCACAGTATAGACAGGGTTACAATACATTGAACAACATTTGACAAACAGTACAGGAGGAGATGAGGGCCCTATTCCCGTAGGAACTCACAATCTGGGAGGTAGTGGGGAGCTGAGTTAGTGAGGGATGGTTGACAGTATATGAATATGATTAGGAGAGGGAGGCAAAAGGGGACTCAAATAAAACAATAAACTTTAATGTGTTACACCCCCCCCCAGGAGCCTTTATCTTTATCTTGGCCCCTAGGGGGGCAAAACATCAGTTTGTTCCTCATTTAGATGTAACTCAATAAAGTGTATTGTTTTATTTAAGTCCCCATGTGCCTCACTCTCTTAATCATTAGATAGATATCAATTATATATCAATTAGTGTCCGGATGAAAGATATGTGTAATACCTGAAATGATTTGTTTTTAATAAACAAAGCAAACTATGAGAAGACCTAGCACTGCTAGTCCTATTAGCTCTCACATATACAGTATGTATGTACATATATATCACTTGACTTGCTACTTGGCATTGTTACATCAATGTGTATTATGTTTGAATATGTTAAAAAAATGTTGTGAACCTGTCAGACGGAGACTGTGAGATAGAGATTCCTTATTGTGTTTATATACTTGAAAATGACCACTGTAAGGATAAGAAACATACCGAATGAATAAATGTCTTCCTCCATCAGCCATATATACCAAACCTTTTACAAATTACTTCCTATGGTTGAAATGAGATCTGAAGTACCATATTGATATAGATGATTGAAACCCAGTATCTTTCTATTTGTTTAATTTATTCATTCATTTTCCATTAGTTTCATATTAAACATTTAAGATAGTGCTGTTTAGATGCACATTTTTAGAAGTGTATTTCCCTTTTTCATCTGTATTATGTTATTATGTTGAGGTTAAGGGAGCTCTTTTCTCACATTCATTTTCAGAAAACCAAAAAGATAACTTTTTATAAACAAATAGAAACTTAAAGGGACACTCTAGGCAACATGACCACCTAAGCTATTTTAGGTGGTCATGATGCCCGGAGTATTCTCTTGCCTGTCCCTCCTGCCTCCGCTCAGCCGATCGTCAGGAAAGGCTAAAAACAGCTGAGAGAGGCGGAGGACTTTACTCCGCCCTCCCAGCTGTCAGTCAGCAGAGCGGGAATCATATTTCCCGCTTCTGCCGACTTTTGCCGAGTAGGAGACGTCATCGCGCTTTCAGCGCAATGACGTCTCCAACTCACCGCAGAAGCTGGCGGCTCCCTCTGAGGGTTAGTGTTGCGCGCATCCTCTTGCGCGCAACACTAATCCTCAGAGGGAGCCGGGAGGAAGCCTGCTGATTGGCTGGTTTATGTGAGAGGCGTGCATGCGCGCTTCTCACGTAAACCAGAAGCCAAGAAGCATGAAGAAGAGACGGGAGCGGAAGAGGAGGGAGGTGAGTATAAAATAAAAAAAAGACGCCGCTGGAAAGAAGAGGATTTTAGGGTAAGTACTACAGTTACAATAAAAAAAAAAAAAAAAAGAGATTTATTTAGGGATAGGTTAGGATAAAAAACGGGGGGTGATTTTTTTGAGTAGAGTGTCCCTTTAAAGGGTAAAGGAAACACCAGGTCCTGCCTACCACTAAAATGTTGACGAGTTTGAATAACAAATTTTTAAAAAGACTCTCTAATGGTTTTTAAAGTAAAACCTTAGAAAAATAGTCAGCTAGAATAAGCATTTTACCAATTTTTATGAGGAGTTAATTCTACTTCATCAACTATTTTGCAGTATTCATTTTCCATCAAGTGTCTGACTGACGGATCTGAGGATCTTGCTACATAGACATGTGCACAGCCTAAAACTTTGGTTTGTTTCTTATAGCCAAATTTCAGAATCTGAAATTTTCTGAATTTGCAGATTTGGATTGATTCAAAAATTTTGGACAAATCCAAAAATTTTCAGAAATGTCTGAAATTTTGCAGGCATTTCTATTTTTAGCCCAGAAGCCCCTCTTTACCTTCTCCTCCCTTTTATCCCCATCTCCACCCCTAAATATTAGCATTGGGTTACTGTTAGGCTTAGTGGTTCTGGTTGTTTTAGGGTTAGAGTTACAGTTACTGTTTGTTTGGGTCAGGGTTAGGGCTAGTATTACACAAAAAGTGAATTATTTTTTCAGTTAAAATGTTTTCGAATTGACCCAAAAGTTTTTGGATTGATTCAAATTCCTTTTTGGTCAGTTTGCAACTAGCCATTCGATTTTAGGAAAGAGAAACGGCAAATAAAGCAATGAGCTTTTTGTGTCCAGAGAAAACCTTTATTTGACAAGGTTGCAAAACTCCCAGCTCAAAAATATCTGTCTATTGTAGTTTTAATCCTCAACCTGCTAACAATTCCGAGGCTGTAGGTTAATATTCCTTTAACACTGTGCCTGCAGGCAAGCTTTAACCGCTCCATTTCACTCACCTACGTATAATGCAATTCACGCTTACAGCTGAGATACTACTGGGGCCTGTAGAGAGTGTGGCAGCTTTGTGACAGCATACTAATTACATGGCCATCCGTTTTATTCCCCTATGGATATTTGCATTGCACACAAAAGTGTCTGAAAACGTGATATAGAAGCTTTGTGCAGATATGTGCATAGAAGCTTTATCACATTTTCCTTAAATATATAGAGATCTCTCTGAACTGAACTCTCTGTAGAGCAAGTGCCTGCCTATATTGTTTTAAAGAAAAAAAAACTCCCATGACCTTTGCAAAGGCGATAGGATTCTTATGAATTATTGAATATATTGTTTAATTGATTTGGTTTCAGGGCTACCATTATAAATCTTAGGACCCCTTACTGAACAGCTGGTCAGCCATCCCATTTTGGCCCCCTCAGAACCCACCCAACTAACCATTAACACACATGGATCGAGACACACACAGTCACACATACAGACATGCCACCCCAGGCTACAAGGTACAGTTTATCATGCCACCAGGCCTCCAAACAGGGTCCCATGCCTGCGAACCCAAGACAAAGGTCCTTGTGCCCCCAGACCCCAAAACATGGATCCCTGTGCACTCAAAGACCCCAGGTCAGGGTCCACATGTCTCCCATGCTTCATAGCAGAGGTCCTCATGTTCTTCAGGCCCCAAAATAGGACTCCATAGTCCCCAGGCTCCAAAACAGTTCACAGTTGTCACCCCCCCCCTTTTCAGTGTGTTGCCCTATTTCCTTCCGCTTATCATTGCTCTATTGTGAGTGGCCATATCTCCCCCTTCTAGTGGGGGTCCCATGAAGGTCCCATGCTTCCTTCTGTCATGTCCAGCATTGCTTCATTCTGTCATGTCCAGCATTGTGAATCCGACCCGGTGCCCAGCAGCGCAGTCCTCGCTGCTCGTTGACTGGCCGTTGATTGATATGCACGCTCGCGGTGATCACGTGGGTGGCCAAGGGGCAGGGCGCGGCATGTTGATGCGGCACCACAGCTTTTTAAGTCAGTCTGCTCAGGCACACTCATTGCCCTGACGTGGTTCAGATTCCCTCAGTGCTTTCTAGAATTTCAAATTACGTGCATGACTCTGGCTATTCATAACAAACCCGCTCTGTGTACTGACCAGGCTATTCCTGACAACCCTAGATCGGAGGGGTAGATAGTATACTGTGAACAAGGACCAGTATGAGAGACCAAAGGGCGATCCATGACACCTTCTTCCAAAGTGAGACCTCATCCCCCCTTAACCCATTATCCCTGTGTGAGATGCCTAATACCTCTTAACTGAAAGTGACAGACCCCACTTTCCCTTCTTTCCCCAAATGCCCCAAACTTCTTCTGTGTTCACATCCCCACTGGCCAGCCCTATTCCTCTTCCATGTCCAAAAGTCAGCCCTATTCACCCTCCTCCATCCCTAGTTGTCACCCTCATTCACCCAAACATCTGTGGTGGGGTGCTCCCTGGAATCAGTGGATGAAAGAACGTGTCATGGTCTTTCACCCTATGGCAACAGCACTGTATGGGATGCTTAAGCTGCTTAATACATCGATATATAAATAAATAGATTGCAATAAATTACATATATACTGTATTTATAAGTTATTATTATTATTATTATTCTTTATTTATAAAGCGCCAGCATATTCCGCAGCGCTGTACAAAGTTCCATCTTCTAAAAGGAAATCTCATATCCTTTTAAATTTTAAATTCTGCATAAACCTAGAAAAAGATGATTGCATTCCTGACAACAGTGAAAAAGGTATAAATAGTTTAAAAAAATTATCCTCATGACTCTTTTTTTTTTTCCAATGAATTTCAGAGGAGATCGTGTTTTTGAACTTGTTATTGGAAAACATTTTAGTATATTATGTACTCATTCTCATGAGTTAAAATAAAAATATAGCTCATTAAATATATACATATCGTGTTAAGTGGAAATTTAATTATTTTACACCTGTAAAATCATACAATTTACATAATTTGTGAAATTCATATGAATCACAGAATTATGCAGATGTTTAGGTTTTACAGTTTTATATAAAACCATTTGAATGATACAATTTATGTAATTCTTATCTCTTCTGTAAGAATTGTAGCTAATGTATTCAGTACTTCAGGTTTTTCAGTGACATCATCTGAATGATTGCATAATACTGTCACTAGCATGGTACTGGGTCACAGAGCACAAATGCAGAGGACAATAGCATGGTAGGCAGATGCACAGCTGTAAATGGGTTCTATTTACAGGATAAGCATCAGGATCAGGTACAAGGCCTGAAACATGAAGAAGAAACATTGCAATGGTAACTTGGTTCAGGTATGGAAAGTAAACAGGAAGAAACAGCATAGGTCCAAGACACCCTATGAACAAATGTGCAATGTAAAGGCAATCAGGGTTATTCAAAGAGATCCGATTTGGTAACCGAACAGTGAAATTCAGCGTACGGACACTTTTCCTGACCATTGGGCTATTCATTCGGCCTACACATACGGTGCCTGTAAAACCAGCAGTGAAAAGTTGCCGAATTGCCCTGCTGTTTGGTGGTTTCATACGGCAGATTTATTAAGGTGAATCCCATAGGCTTCAATGTTAAAAATATTCTCGTTTTAATTCAATATCTAATAAACCGTTGATTACAATATTCTGCAGTAAAAAGTCTATTTATAGATTTGTTAGGATCTTTTAGGCATTTATCTGGATTTTTTTGTGAAATTATTTTTTCCATTTTTTTTTTCTAATCGTTTTTGTTTTCTGTAACAGCCCTTTTTATTATCATTCATTGGATCTTACATGTAAATTTCAGACATTTTCGTTCTGTAGTTTCTTTCCAAACAGCGTTTCACTTTTCAAACATTCAAGCGTACTGTTTTTTTTTTCACTCCATTCGTCTGCGGTGTCGGGTTTTTCCAGCGGCTGCTCTGCGCTGTGATCGGCGGCTGCTCGGGTTGCTCTGGTGTGTTCGGTGGGGTTAATACAGATGTTTTTGCGGGTTTCGGTGTGCATTCGCTGGGTTTTACGGTGGGTGTTAGGCGGGTTTGCGGCGGCTTTTCCCTGCACTACGGCGGCCCTGTGGTGCTTGCTGAATACACCGCAGGGTCGCCGAAATGGGATTGCCAAATCGCACCGAATTGAAGAGAACGAAAAGTCACCAAACATGCATATTCTCTTTGAATAACCCTGATAGTTTGCTTTATTCTTTAAACATAAAGGGCCCTATTACATTCTTCACGCAAAAACACACGTGCAACGCGTGAACTTTTGCGCAAAGCATTAAACGTTAACGCGCGGACATCAACACTGGTATTACAATCCTCGCGCATTTTTTCATCCGTCAAAAAATAACGCGCATAAAACAGAGGCGCAAATCGCGCGCGCAGCAACGTTGCTCGCAGAAATCAGTGTGCGGACTGTTTTTTCACGCGATTCAGCCAATCAGAATTAAGAACCACAATTGTCTCACGTTAAATTTTTGCGCCTGTCAAAGTTAATCTGCGTATATATGCTGCATTAATAAAAAACACGCACAACTTCTCAAATTTATTGGTTTGGTATGTGTAGAATGTGTAACTATACTTTGCTGCGTATTTTTTTTGGGCTGGTGTATTTGGTTTCGGGCAAGTTGATAGAATTTCCCATTAACACCAGCTTTTAGGAGTTGCTAAAATTATGTGCGCAAAGGCTGTGCGTTACATACTGTGCATAGATTGTAATACCATCCGCGTACCAGCGCACAAACGCATTTGCGCTCACAATGTTAAGTATAGGACATGCAAAGTACAGTAAGCTCGCGCAGCGTTTGCGCAGGTTCACCCGCGGTAGACGAATACGCGCGTTTGTTGCGCTGACATTGTAATATGACGTTCAGCGCAAAGGGTTTCGCCCCTCGTGTTAATGCATTTTTGCGCGCACGCAAACGTATGCGCAAAGATTGTAACAAGGCCCCTCTACTTTGAGAAAAGTAACAAAAACAAATAACTTTGGCCAACCTTTGCTGTAGTGATGAGCCGAACACCCCCGTGTTCAGTTTAGCATTCGAACTCGAACAATTTCAAAAGTTCGAGTTCAAACGCGAACACGAACCGAACTCAATGCAAGTCAATGGGACTCGAAAGTTCGATTTTTAGAGTGCCCTCCAAGAGGGCATATATGCAAGATATTTGCCATAAAAGGTGTATGGGGGTCCGGGTAGTGCCCTGGGGGACAGGAAACAAAGGACAAAAAGTAAAAAAAAATATGTTTTTAAAGGAACAGTGAGTTTTCCATGAAATAAAGGTTAAAAATAAAAATGAAAAATTCCTTCAAATATCGTGCCTAGGAGATCCACATAACCTGCCCGTGAAATGGTGGATTTGTAGGATGTATAGAAACATTTAAAAAAAAAATGACATTTCAAATGACGGTAAATGTTTTTCCTTTAATCTATTCATAAAACTACTGCTTGGGGCTGCAGCCTGTATGAAAAGAGGAGACATTTTAGGATACGCAGAACAAGTTTAGTGATTTTTTTGGGCTAAATTATGGTGAAACTTATGCAGGCTTTGGATGAAAGTAACAATAGGTGCTTTAAAATTGGGTCTTTGGTGTCACAACAGTGCCGTCACACCGTAACCCCTCTGTGGTATTGTGGAAGAGTGCAGTGGTGGACCCTGCGGTCCAATATTAACATGATATGAATCTGGTATAGGCGTCAGTGGCAGTGCACCCAAATATTTTGCCTTTGGTGGCAGCAAGTGCCTTCACACCGTAACCCCTCTGAGGTATTGTGGAAGAGTGCAGTGGGGGAGGTTTTGGTAATGCAGAAGAGATCCCCGATCTATTCAGTTACATCAGCAGCTATAACAAAACTGGGTCAGCAATGTTTAGGCACTTGTACTGCGCTACTGTATATGGTGAGAATCAGCGCACACCAGTAGCAACAGGAAGCAAACAGAACAGGCAGGGAATACACAGAGAGAATAGTCAAATGGCAGGCAAAGTCGGCAACAGATCAGGTCCTCAGAACAAGCAGGGTCAGTAACAAGTATACAAACTGATTCGGTAAGCTAGTGATGCGGGAATAAAGGCTGTGACACACTGAGCGTGTAGCGACGCACAGCGTAGCGAAGCGAAGCAAACATTTTGCAGGCTTGACTTCACTCCGCTCCGCCTCGCAGCGTGTCTACACTGCATTATGTTTGCTTCTCACCGCACTGGACAGGAATCCACTAACTAAATTAAAATGTACACACAAAACCGTTTTATTTTCACAAAGCACATGTTATATAGGCAAAAAAAAGTTTCTACTGAATAAAATACATAAAGAATTACTGTTAATTTAATAGGGATAGTATAAAAATATTAAAAAAGGTAACCCCTAATCATATATATTATAGAGACACGGAGCGCTGTGTATAGAGTAGGGATGCATTGATACCTCATACCACACACAGACATATACGTATATATCAACACGCAGACCTATATATACGCATATATCAACACACAGATATATATATATATACCCACCCACAGACCTCAGACCATATATACACATACGCACATGGGGGGGTGGCATGTGGGCAATCTCAACTAAATGCGCCACCCCAATTTGGCTGATCCCTCCAGAAGAAATGTTGAACCCGACAGAGCAGAGAATATATATATTATTCACTGCTCTATCGGGTTCAACATTTCTTCTGGAGGGATCAGCCAAATGGGGGGGGGGGGCAATTAGTTGCCAAAATGTGTGTGTAATACAAGTCTGGATATATATATTTATAAGAATATAGATATATAATATCTTACCTTGCCTTCCCCTATAAATTTGCTAAAAATATGCACACACAAAAAAAAACAAACCACTGCCTGAGACCCCGCGCAGCCCACATGCCAGCCCCCCTCTACCTGGCTGAATGTATCTAATATATATAATTAAATACATTTAGCAAGGTAGAGAAAGAAAAGAAAAAAGTATTATATTATGTTCCCGGGGACATTTAAAAATGTCCTCGGATTTTATTTTTTTTAGAAATGTGTCGCCTGGTGCTCAGTGGGGGCTCCCTGGATCCTGGTTGTGGGGGGGTTGCCGTGGCAGCAGGTGCAGTGGCTCCCTCCCTGCGCTGCCTGTCTCTGCCACATGCACCCGGGCAGCTAGCCCACACAGTCGCAGCTCTGTCATCCGGCGGCCGCTTGCTCCTCAAGGGGATCCTTGGGAGGCCCCAGCAGGCTGCCCTCTACAGTGCCTGATTAGACGGCCGTGTCTGCCTGATGTTTTAGTAACAAGAATGTTTTATCCCATAGGCTTCAATGTTAAAAATATTCCCGTTTTAATTCAATATCTAATAAATATTGCTTATAATATTCTGCAGTAAAGAGTCTCTTTATTTCTAGATTTATTTTGTATTTTTTAAGCATTTTTTATACTTTTTTAAAAAAAAAATTTAGAACTTTTGCCGAACGTCCCAAAAAGTTCGAAGTTAGTGAACTTTCGAATGGCCAATGTTCGAAGCGAACTCCGAATCGAACAGCTCATCCCTACTTTGCTGTAGGTTTCGAAACTGCTCCCCAGTCTCAGTGCTTCACTATCTCTCTCTGTTCTCTCTGTTTTTCCCATATAGGAAGCAATTATTACCCTAAATAACAAGAGGTGGGAGAAATCTGCAGCAAGGACCGAAAAGATAAAAAAACAACACACATCACCTTCGCGGGTTTAGATATTCAACCCCTGCCTTAAACACATAGGGGGAATATACACACCATCACGAATCCTTCCATTGACCTTCTCAAGGTACATACAGGTGAAACTCGAAAAATTAGAATATCGTGCAAATGTTCATTTATTTCAGTAATGCAACTTAAAAGGTGAAACTAATATATGAGATAGTTCAAGCCGTGATTTGCCATAATTGTGATGATTATGGCTTACAGCTCATGAAAACCCCAAATCCACAATCTCAGAAAATTAGAATATTGTGAAAAGGTGCAATATTCTAGGCTCAAAGTGTCCCACTCTAATCAGCTAATTAAGCCATTACACCTGCAAATGGTCCCTCAGTCTGGTTCAGTAGAAATCACAATCATGGAAAAGACTGCTGACCTGACAGTTGTGCAGAAAACCATCATTGACACCCTCCATAAGGAGGGAAAGTCTCAAAAGGTAATTGCAAAATAGGTTGGATGTTCCCAAAGTGTTGTATCAAAGCACATTAATAGAAAGTTATGTGGAAGGGAAAAGTGTGGAAGAAAAAGGTGCACAAGCAGCAGGGATGACCGCAGCCTGGAGAGGCCACTCAAAAGTGTTGGGGACTTTCACAAGGAGTGGACTGAGGCTGGAGTCAGTGCATCAAGAGCCACCACACACAGACGGATCCTGGACATGGGTTTCAAATGTCGTATTCGTCTTGTCAAGCCGCTTCTGAACAACAAACAACGTCAGAAGCGTCTTACCTGGGCTAAAGAAAAACAGACCTGGTCTGTTGCTCAGTGGTCCAAAGTCCTCTTTTCTGATGAGAGCAACTTTTGCATCTCATTTGGAAACCAAGGACCCAGAGTATGGAGAAAGAATGGAGAGACACACACTGCAAGACGCTTGAGGTCCAGTGTGAAGTTTCCACAGTCTGTGTTGATTTTGGGAGCCATGTCATCGCTCTCTGGTCCACTGTGCTTCATTAAGTTCACGGTCAAAGCAGCCGTCTTGATTGACCAGCAAACTCGCCTTACTTGAACCCTTACTTGAATCTATGGGGCATTGCCAAGAGAAAGATGAGAGACATGAGACCGAACAATGCAGAAGACCTGAAGGCCGCTATTGAAGCATCCTGGTCTTCCATAACACCTCAGCAGTGCCACAGGCTGATAGCTTCCATGCCACGCCGCATTGAGGCAGTAATTGCTGCAAAAGGGGCCCAAACCAAGTACTGAGTACATATGCATGCTTATACTTTTCAGAGGTCCGATATTGTTCTATATACAATCCATGTTTTATTGATTGCATGTAATATTCTAATTTTCTGAGATTGTGGATTTGGGGTTTTCATGAGCTGTAATCATCACAATTATGTAATCATCACAATTATGACAAATCACGGCTTGAACTATCTCATATATTAGTTTCACCTTTTAAGTTGCATTACTGAAATAAATGAACTTTTGCATGATATTCTAATTTTTCGAGTTTCACCTGTATACAGGCCAATACACAAACAAACATTCAGAGGCCAATACACAAACAGACATTCAGAGGCCAATACATACATGCAAAGGCCAATACACGCATACAGATATACAGAGGTTACTACACACATACATACTATATATACAGAGGCCTATAAATACACAAATGTTACACAATGACTCCAATCCTCATACTAGCACTTCCCTCTCACCAGGAGGCTGTGTCATCCACTAACATTTTTTATTTTATTTCTGCACCCTTGGAAATATGTAGAAACAATGATAGATGATATGTATGAATAGTTTTGATTATCATCTTGAATTTCAGCAATAAAGAGCTCAAAGATAAATAAAAACTCCATAGTTAGATTCCTAGGTATTTTAAATGTACCTTACTATCTGGATGCCCATGTCAACTGAGGAAGCAGATGCAACTCATTTACAGTATACATGTGCCTGTCATAAACTCATGCTAAAATAGAATGAAAGTCAAGGCATACAGGGTTATTCAGAGAGCGGTGAAAAGCAGGAGAATGACTGAAGAATCGAAAATTCTAGGTCAAAATAGCTGATTTGGAAAGTGAGATGAATGGGAGAATTTTTCTGGTTTGGCTAATTTGACCTAGAATTTTGCATTCTCCAGCCATTCTCCTGCTTTTCACCGCTCTCTGAATAACCCTGATAGTTATTGCACGTGATGCAACCCAAAATTAATTTCACGGTTTCAGAAAAAAATGAATAATAATTAAAAGTCATCATCTGCCTGTAAAATTATTACAGAGCAACACTCCACTTCACTGGTCTCTGGTTTTGCACTCACACGAGCTTGCTGTTGGTTTCTCAAAAAACGGACACAATTAGCCGGCTGGGTGGAGTAGAGGTAACATCCCTGCTCTATAACCACAGGTTTGATCCCGGCAAGAGCACCTCTCCAGTAAGTGTCCTTGGGCAAGACACCTAACGGTACATACTCGCCACCCAGGACATACTTGAAAACGAGAGAAATCTCAATGTATCCTTCCTGATAAAATCCTTTCTCAAAAAAAATTCACTTTAGTAACGAAAATTGGTTTATAAGCAAAGTATTATAATTGCAGTTACTGTAGATAGAAGTGTTAAGGCAACATATTTCAGAAAAAAATAAAAGGAAGCATAGCATGAAAAGCATCTTACCATAAGATAGTTCAGAATCATTGCCAGGCAACTGCTGGCATAGACTGAAGCACACCTTGGTTTGTCAACCAGTTGTGACCTATATGGACAGTATCACTGCCATCTAGTGATGAAAATGCAAGTGCATTTCATATTTACAATATGCAAGTACATAAGTTCTCAATAAACAATGAGAGCTCTATTCCATAGTTGGTGCTAGTATAGTGTATCGATATGTAAACATTGCCGCTAGGATAAGTGAGTTTAATGCATGACATCAATATTCCAATCCTGATGCTACACTTGGGGGAAATAGTTTGCGATTTGCAACTTGCCCGAGCTTACTGTACTTAAACATTTCCAATACCTAAAATGGGGAGCGCAATCTATTATTAGCGTTTCGATAAGTGAGGTATTATTAAGTGCATATTACTGTCGTGGACGCGCAAGGCAAAATTTTAGTAAGTCCTAAAAGCTAGCTGGTGATATATGATTCAGTAAATGCAAAATCATTTAACACCCCTTGAAACTCATACTCACCTCTAATCCCATGGCGAGAAGGTTGGCTCGATCCGCCTCTTCTTCTGAGCAGCTCCCAGTATCCCTAAGCGATCACTCCGCGGTGCTGTGCCATCTCAAGAGTGAGATCACGCAGGGTTCGCAGCCCGGAAGTGCAACCCTCCATGGAGTCCCATGGATTCCAAAAAGTGAAACTCGCAGCGAATTTTAAAAGATCTTAAAAGGATCCGTAAGATCCATTTAAATATAAGGGATGTTGTATTTTATGGAATATTGTGAATAAGTATAAAAATTAGCACTTTATAATGTAAGAGAAATCAATCAGAACTATTGCACAATTAGAATGGTTTGTGACTAATGGTAATGATTCATTAAATGCTAATTATGTTCTGAATATACTTTTGTGTCTGAGTACCCAGTGTTCTATATTTCTTTGTGGATATGGTTGTTTTTATGGAATAAGAGTTATGTGTTAAATTTATTTTTAAGGTAGATGGAGCTCACTTTTTAATCCCTTTTGTAGGCTGGTGCGTGTAATTTTTGCTCATTGCGGATGTATTTGAATAGAATATAAAATATGTCGGATTTTTTTTAAAACTTGTACTGTCTTTGAGGTGTGATTTTTTTTTATCAATTAACAATTATGAGAAATCACAGTAATCACACAGTAAATAATGATGTCACGTAGGGTCCAGTACACAGGATGGGTATCCACATCCAATAAGACTCCCTACACTGTCAGTATCCTGAAGATGTACTGATTCTGGCCCAAACCCACCCAGTCAATAGTCGTTGCTCCTTACATGGTGAATACAAAACTGGGAATGAGCTTATTCATGGTTTACTGTTACAAATACAGAGAGAGGGAGGTACAGAATACAAAGGTAAAACACGCCCCAGAATTTCCATTCTGAATAGCCTCCCAGTAGCCTCCCCCTCCCACACACGCCCTGGTGTAATAGAATAATGCTAGGGAGATCTGGTTTTAGCCTGTTACTGTGGGGTGGTGCTGACGGAAGCAGGGAAAGACAAAGGAATTCATTACTTACAGCACAGTATATACCACTCGACATTCTGCATTAATGTAATGCAGGGTTTGGATCCCCTGTGAAGTGTGTGTATGGAACCCAATGGCAAGCTATGGATAAGGAAATCAGGAGGCGATGGAGAGTAAAGTAATCTTTTAGTGAACCATAAATAGTAGTTGAAGTCCAGAAAATAATACAGTCAATAAGGTTGGAGTGGAATTCGTAACAAAGTCCCAGGAAGAACAACGGATAATAACGAGGATGGTGGCGTGGTCGATGGTACAATCCGGGTCGAAGAGTGTAGAAGGCGGCGTAGTAGGTGGCACAATCCGGGTCGAAGGGTTGAAGAAGGTGGCGTAGTCGTTGGCACAATCCGGGTCGAAGGGTTGAAGAAGGCAGCGTAGTCGGTGGCACAATCTGGGTCGAAGGTTGAAGAAGGTAGCGTAGTCGGTGGCACAATCCGGGTCGAAGGGTTAAAGAAGGCAGTGTAGTCGGTGGCACAATCCGGGTCGAAGGGTTGAAGAGGGCAGCGTAGTCGGTGGCACAATCCGGGTCGAAGGGTTGAAGAAGATGGCGTAGTCGTTGGCACAATCCGGGTCGAAGGGTTGAAAAAGGTGGCGTAGTCGTTGGCACAATCTGGGTCGAAGGGTTGAAGAAGGTGGCGTAGTCGTTGGCACAATCCGGGTCGAAGGGTCAGAAGATACGTGATCAAGGAATACGAGGAACTCTAGGAAAACTGAGGCGGAAGGCACAGTAGAACCTGGATAATGTGCTGGGAAGGAAGGCGGATTTAAATAGGGTTCATGGGATCATGAGAATATCTCTCACCTGGTTCTCGTAGGTGGAGTTGAGGTACCTGGATCTTTGATAGGTCAATGGGAGGCATTCGAGGATCTCCAGAGCAGGTGTCCCGCAGTACCCTTAATCGGCCAGCCGAGGGCGCCAGAGTACCTGATTTTACAGTACATAGGAGGGTCTGTTCTCGCGCGTGCGCGCATTCCTTTACAGGGCTTGGATCCAGCCGGCGGCGTGGGGCGTCTCCTGGCTCTTCCTCTCCATCCTGCGGACCCGGAACTCGGAGCAACGCGCCACGAGGGACCTCGGGTGAGTAGGGAACCTCTCCCAGCATGGCGGTGTGGGCTGGGGGAAGGCCGCGGAGCGGGGCATGACAATTAAACACATATGGGAATAATAATACAACACCGGCACCAGGGAGTATTGCACAGAAAAACAAATGCCCTGCACCTAGAACTGTAGGTACAGGGTGACTTAACATAGGAGAGAGCAGGGAAACAATATAAAGCATCAAGCCCCCACCAAACGCATCTCTAGGTCCATGTACCCCAAGTGCAAAGTGACTACCATCACAAATGATAATGCATTACAATTTATCAAGGAGGCATTCTGATCGCCAACTTGCATTATCAGTAACCAATTAAATAATCAGCAGAAACTGTTTTCTGAAAACATAGGACAAAGGTATTACTACGCTGTCCTGATGAGGCCAATTAAGGCTGAAGTAGTTGTAGGGGTTGCTGTACCTCTCATGCAGAGGAGACCTCCTTGGCCTTTCAGTTCTCGCTGTTCTTTTGCATGGAGACAGGCTGAATTGCATGTGTGGTGGTCTCTTCTGTAAAGGCACCAATGAGCAAAAAGTTGATTATGAAAAAAGAGGGAACGCACCATTGTGCAGGCTACTTATGCAGTTGCACATTCTCAAGAGTTCTCATTAAAAAACATTGTTGTTCTCCACAAGCCTACAATTTAATTGAGATGTGGATCTCTTGCTTGTGATGTTTATACTATCCACTACATCTCTCTGAGGAGGCCCAATTAAGGCTGAAATGGTCATCAGGGTTATAGAGAAGACTTCCTTAACATCTCAGTTCTTGCTGACGAGGAAGAACCATTGGGATGCAATTTTTTTCACATAAAACTGTTACGTTTTCTCCCTATCGTAGCATTCAAAACAATTAAAATCGTGAAAGGATTTGATTGGTAATATTATGACAAATCAACACAAATGATATTGCTTAGTAAAAGTGCAAATAATTTTATTGATTATACAGAAATATATGCCTGTTATGCCATGAATGGAAAAATATATTATTGACTGATCTTATTGAGTGCTAGACATGGTGAGTTTTTTTAAAAGACAATATAAGGCTCTCTTTTTATGTAGCTTTGACAAAACCTTCTAGTGAAATATTAAAGGTCACTATAGTAAACTGGCTCTGCAGAAATAATCACATTTTTAAGCAGAAATCAAATCAAATGCTGTTTTTTTTTACATATTTAACAATATAACAGCTTAATAAAGAATGTTGCATTTGACATCAGCTCCAATTAACAGTTAAGGGATTATTCACAAAACACTGAAATTTCATTGAAATTTCTTTGCTTTGCACTTCGGTACACTTCAGCGTTCCATTTCACCAACCTTTCTGTGAATTCACTATTCACTCAAGTGCAATGAAGTTTGAGTCGCCGAAGACCACTGAACTGGCCGCCGAAGACCGCCAAACCACAAAAAAATACAAAACGGAACTCTTCTATTCTCCTCATAGATGTTTAAACCAATAAAAATGTCTTAAAATGTGTCTAAATTATCAAAAATGTCCTTTAAAAAATAATAAAAAGGTCTGATACAGAATAAAAAAAAACACCTTTTAAAAAAATTGGGAATCAAAAATCCCGTCTAAAAAAATAGATAAATAGAAAAAGGTGTTCTAAAAAATAAATAAATAAAAAGACCTTTTGCTGAAAATGAAAAAGAATAAACTTTTTTTATAAAAAAAATTCTATTTTTTTAAATCGAAACCTATGGGATTCTCAAGTTTAAACCTGTCAAACTGAATCACCGAAAATCAGGGCATTTCGCCAACACTATGGTGCAGTCCGGCGTTCTGTGAATAGATTAACCATTACTTCTACTGGTACTTACTTGTAACGACTGGATGAAGTAGAGGTAAGATCACTGCTCTATAACCGTGGAGACCCAGGTTGGAATCCCAGCCAGAGCACCTCTCCAGTAAGTGTCCTTGGGCAAGACACCTAATGGTACATATTTTCCTACCACACAATATCGACTGTGGAGTCCAATGGTAATGCCTCTCCCCTTCGACCGTGGAGAAGCAAGTAAAAAAATACCATTCAGCACATCCCTCCAATACAACTGTGGAGAAGTCTCAACTTTTACGGGAATCGGGTTCAACCTAACCACCAGGTCGCTGCTCTACAATCATGGAAAGAAGACCCGATCCCACTCAGAAGACGCCACCAGCGAGTGTCCTTGGGCAAGACACCTAACAATATGGATGCGCCTACCTCACAAAATATATCTCATACATTGTAAGTTCCCTTGGAACAGGGTTCCCCTGAATCAGCCCGTATCATCAATGGGTGGTATTCTAATGTATCAACTCCTTGTACACTGATCTTGTAAAGCGCTGCGGAATATGTTGCGCTATATAAATAAAGGATAATAATAATAATAATACTTCTCTATGGGAACAATTTCACTGCTGCTGAAGATTGCAGAAGATCAGCAATCTGTGGTGAACTGCACCGCATTTCGCTTTCAATGTGCCAGTATTTGTCAAATTGACAGTTTAGTGAATGTCCCGAAATTGCACTGTACAGTGAAATTCATCATTCAGTGCAGTTTGGTGGCAAGTTTGCTACTTAGTGAATAACCCCTTTAGAATTTGCATTGCATTTCAGACACTTCGGTGCAGTTCGGCGTTCTCCGAATAGATTAACCATTACTGCTCTATGGGACAATTTTGCTGCCGTCCGAAGATAACCGAATTGCACTGTCAGTATTTGGTGACTTGACAGTTTAGTGAGTAGACGAGCTGCCACAAAATTGTACCGTGCGGTAAAATTCACCGTTCGGTGCAATTCAGTGGCAAGTTCGCCGCTTAGTGAATAAGCCCTTTAGAATTTGCACTACTATCAGGTCTATTCAAAGAAAGGTGAAACTCAGGAGAATAACTGGAGAAGTGAAAATTCTAGGTCAAAATAGCCAAACCAGAAAAATTCTCCCATTTATCTCACTTTCCAAATCGGCTATTTGATCTAGATTGTTCTCTTCTCCTGCCAATTCTCCTGGTTTTCACCTTTCTCTGAATAACCCTGTATGTCTTTGCTCAAATACTAATTGATGATCACTGTGAATCAAGAGCGAAGACGTCAAGTGAAATAGAATTCAATATTTAGAGGGTTTTTATCCCTTTAAATATAAAATAATCCCTTTTTCATATACACCACAATTCGTAGAAAACTGAACACTAGTGTATGTTGGGGACTGAAAATCCTCATTTCTGATAATTACTCATTGTTTGCGCTTATCTCATCTGTCATTTCAGTTTTCTAATTTTTTTCTAACAGAAAATTTAAGCAGCACCTACACTTGACTTAAATGCTTAATTTCAGTAATTAAAAAAAATGGAACTTGAATGAAAATCCGATGTGTTGATAAAAATCATCTCCCTCTGTAATGTCAGATCTGCTGTCTCTATCAATCAAACTACGTGTATTTTTAGGTGTTTTCATCTGTACTTTGCATTTTTGTAATTTATCATTCTGCCCGTGTCACGGTCATTGCATTTCATACTGAACTTTCTTTTCGCAAAATATTTCAAAATATCATCATCTTCCCCTTTCTGCCATTTATATTATCTTACCCTTCCGCCCTACTAGGCTCTTTCTTGTCTCCTCTTTGATTGTACCTGTCAGTTCCCATTTGCCACTGCCGGCCTCACATCTACTCATGCTTCATGCATTTTTTTTTTAAATTTCCTCTCGAGAGAAGCTCCCAAGACCCAGTATGAATTAGTGTATTAATATATGGGAGTGAAAAATCCCACTACTAAAATGAATTAAAAACAAATATGACGTGAGAGCGAAAATAAAAGAATTCTTTGATAATGCACATAAATAGGTAGAGTTATAACTCTTGATTTGTAACTGACCAGCCGAGAAAATGACATCGATGCGCACGTTAATGTCTTATGCACCAGAAACTGACATTTTCAGCCTGTGCTGTGGTGTGGTTTTAGATTATACAGTAGACTATATAGTAGTCCTCCGTTTGCTAGTGCTACGTCAAGTAACGCAAACTCTGTCAAGCATGGCGAGTATAATGATCAATCCATGGTGTTAGCGCTACTGAAACTGGCACCGTAAATATCTTGGAGCGATTTCAGGGAATGCCTGATTTGAGTGAAATCCTTAAAGAAAAAAAATATGCATTTTTTTGTTTTATATATTACAGTAATTCTTAATGCATTATGCTGACCATTCATTTTTACAAATTATATACATATATATATATATATATATTGGGGTTGTTCTCTATCCTTTAATAGTATTTATGTTATATATTAGATATTATTCCTTTAAGTAAAATTCAACTGTGCTGTGAAGGATTATTTTTATTTTATTATTTATTAAGCGCCAACACATTCCGCAGCGTTGTACAAGGTGCAATGGGTAAAGACAGGACAATTCTACAATACATACAGGAGGCAGGTCAGTATTCCTGCCTGCAGATACAGGAGGATATGAGGACCCTATTCCCGTGGGAATTTACAATCTAGATGGGTGAGGGGATTAGAAATAGGAGTGAGGGCTGCAGTGATGAGCTAATGCAGGGAGAGATGAGGAGCGTTTTTGGGTCGGTCGGATGTCTTGTTACAGAGTCAGGTGGTGGGCTTCCCTAAACAGAAGGGTCTTTAGGGAGCGTTTAAATGAAGCCAGATTTGGGGACAGTCTCTTATTGCGAGGAAACACATTCCATAGGGTCGGCGCCGCACGAGAAAAGTCCTGCAATCTGGCATGTGAAGAGGTAATGATGGAGGATGCCAGGTGCAGGTCATTGTTGGATCTTAGGGGATGGGCTGGGGTGTATTTGGTGATTAGTGAGGACAGGTAGTGAGGATGTGCTGAGTGTGTCATTGGGTTTCACAAAACCTAGGAAAATGCTCTATTAACCCTTTCGCTGCTGAGGCTTTTCCCGCCTCTGTGCTGAGGTCATTTTTACCGGTTTTGCTCATCATGTTTAAATGTGTTTTTAAGACTTATTTTAGTATATGACCCAGACATATTATATATCGTTCTTTCCGTCAGACTCGGCAGATTCATAATATGTCATTATTATATGTATACGTCATGACCTGTCTGTATATTATAACAAAAAATGCAATAAAATATGAATTTTCAATAATTTACAACGTGTAAAGTGGTTTTTTTTTCACATTTTAACATGCGAGCAATTGCGGTTATATTTTGTATGGGGTGCGCTTGTTAAAAAAATTAGAAATGGGGTCTCGTTACATTTTTTTTTGGGGAAAGTTACACGATTTTTAACAAACGCACCGCATACAAAAATTGTTAATGCAGCATCATTGTTCACATTATAATTGAAATGGGAACAATATTGCTGCATTAACAAACCAAAAAAAAGAAAAAAACTTGTTTATTTTTTTTTATAATTTTTTTTTTAAATATTTTTTTTTTTTTTACAAACTGTTTTTATACTCATGTTTGGTATCGTTGGAACGGCCATGCTCTGGCCGATCCAACAATACCAAACATTAACCCCTAACTGCCACGGATCGGGAGATAGAGGGTTCATTGGAACCCCTTATCTTCACCATTGGTGGCAGTTAGGGGTTAACTCCAGGACTGCTGGACTGCATAGGACTGCTATGCACGATGACGCCAGTCCTCAGGGGGCATTCCCGGAAGCTTGGCCGACATCCAAGATGTCGGCCAGCTCCGGGAAAGGATCATGAACCGGCACGTTTCAGCGCCGATTCGTGATCCGGCCCCCATGGGGTTATTGCCAGGTACCATTTGGAAGGGCAGGCTGTGCCCTTCCAAATGGTGCCTGGGTTAACCCCCGCAACGCCGCCGATCGGGAGGGAGAGAGGTCCGAAGGACCTCCCCCCTCCCTTTCAGGCGCCTCCTCCGCACATGCGGGGGGGGCACCTGAATTAGGTGTCATCGCGCTGCCGCGATGACACCTAATACCGGCGGCTGCGGTTCCGGATGCGCGGCTGACATCGAGGATGTCAGCCCGCACCGGGGGGGCCAGCGATCGGCCGGAACCCGGCCGAACGCTGACCCCAAAGAGAGGACGCGCTCAGTGCGTCCACCGCATGGAACGTGACATGCGTTTGGACGCGCTGAGCGCGTCCACCGCAGCGAAGGGGTTAAAACATCTGGGCTTGCCGAGGTTGCTGACCAATGCTTCTTCCAGACATTTCAAATTATTTCATACACAAAAACTATCAAATATTGTTCACCAACTGTACCATCTTGACCCAGCCACTTATCCTGCTCGGAGACATCTATAAGACATAATATGCATACACAGAGTCACTAATTAGTTGACTCTCCCCTGAGTCTTTGGGGGTATTGTTAACTCTAGATGTTGTATACAAGGGTGAAAAAAGAAACAGATTAGTATTTGAAATTGATTAATGTCCATTTTATGTAAGAGAAATATATTAAGTGAAACCTTTTACCCCTTCATTACCAAGTGCCATTTGCTGAAATAAATATCAGCATAATATTCCAATGAAACATGGGATGGGTAGCTAATGAAACAAAGGGTAAAATTTTGCACAGATATTGTTATCTTTTACAGAATTATTGCTGGGATGAAAGGTTTTTAACTCTAGATGGTGTCCCTTATCTTGCACAAATGCACAAGGGGACTGCATTATTTGCATACAGGCACAATAACCTTTTTGTCAAATACAGTAAATTTGCTAATTATAGATACAAAAATACCAGATATCTTACTTATGGATATTTTTGGCGACCATAATGAGATTATTAGCAGTGTGGACTCCGAAAAATATAAATATTATATAAAAGTAATATCTATACACAGGCAAAATGCCTGCATATGGAAACTACAGTAACACCTTGTATCTGTACTGTATGGGGATTTTCAGTAATTACTGCCACCCGAGTGATCCGTAGCAGTACAGACTACAGTAAACATGCCAGCATATTTACTATAGAGAACAGGCTGACTTCTGAGCACCTGGCCTACGGTAAATACGCTGATATGTTTAAAAGCTTTAAGGCTTTTACCAATTTTTTATGTCATTTATTGGTGGGTCATTTCATCCTCTACAATAATGCTCTAAAAGAAATAACAAAAAAAATTGATTAAAGAATTAAATACCTTCCCCTTGGCAGGGGCCTTGGGATGAAGGCATGCAGACTATCTTTTGCGTTCTTTAATAGGGAATATTCTGGGCATTTCTCCATAATTTCAGTGCAGTTCAATGTTCTGTGATTAGAAGAAACAATAGTCTTCTATGGGGCAATTAGGGTACCGCTGAATCTCAGCGAACTGCAGCGAATTGCATCGTATTTTGCTGTCAATTCCCCAGTATTTGGCAAATTGACAGCTTCGTGAATAAACAAATTGGACCGAAATTCAGCATCTAGCGCAATTCATGGCCTGCAGGTTTCCCCATAGCATTCTTGTTTTAGCTTCATGTTACAAGGCTGGTGCTGATTCAGCAGTCTGCCCCTTAATGCAGCGCCAAGGTCCTGGATACTCGAGGCAGCGCTAATTCATCATCCCGAGTGTTCCCTCCAGGAGTCAATAGGACTCCATGGAGGTTCGTGCTGCTGGGTCAGCTGACTGAGAGAGGTGAGATCCTGTAGGTCAGTGGGGTGATTCATGGAGGGAGACCGGGGACTTTTTCCCAGCGACAAGAAGTGGCGGATCAGGCCTCTGTTCTCGCCGCGGGATGAGAGGTGAGTATCTGTTAGGACCCTGGCCTAGCACGGTGTGCAGAGATGTGGGCAGGGCCGGATTAACATAGGGGCGGATGGAGCGGCCGCTCCAGGCCCCTACCTTAAAATAGGCCCACAGCCAAGTGGATGAGCAGCTGGTCGGTGTTCTAACAAAATTAGCAATTTGTTAGAATCACCGCCAGACAGGCTGCTTCTGAATCTGTCAGACGTGTAATAAGTGGGGTCAGGAGGTGGTCAGTCGCGCGGGGACCACCCTGGCACTGGGCTGCCCAGTGTCCGTAATGTAAACTCACTCATCGCGGATGCTCAGCTACAGCCGTGCGCCGGATATGAAAAGTAGTCATATCCGGTGACTATTTCCCTATCCCTCCTCAGCTCCTCCAAGCTGCAGCTGCGTGCAGACAGCAGTGAAGCATCGCTGTCAACGTGAGCGCAAGGAGAGAGGAGAGACAAGGCGGCTGGCCCAGTAAGTGATTAATGCAGGGGCAGAGCTTCCAGGGGCCTAGGAGTCAGAGGGGAGGGGGGCACATTAGGCCACCGCTCACTGGGCTGCACAGTTTGAGCTGGTGTGATGGTCACAGCCTCTGTCTGTAGCCTATGGAAGGGGGGGGGGTCTTTGTTATAGTAGGAGTAGAGGGGGGGGGTCTTGGTGACATGTGCTGGGAGTAGGACAGTCAGCCTGCAGGAGAGCACCTTTCGAGGGAGGGTGAGAGCAGTGGGAAGGCAGCACAGGGCACCCAGCATGTCTCTCTGCTTCCTCTCTCCAATTGCCCTGAAATGAACTTCAAAAATCAAAGTCGGCTGACCTCTAGGAAAGTCCCTGTGGGCTCCTTTCTTTTAGGTTTTATGCCTGCCTGCTCGCAGCCTGACCCCTCCCCCCCTTCAGCATCATGGGGAACCTGTCCTGCTGGGAGAATGCTGACAGTGACAGGGAGGACAGCAACAGCACAGTAATAACCTGGACAGAATGCTGGGGTTTACTGGCGAGCTTTAAACAATTTTAACTCTTGATAGACCAGGTCTCAACTGCACACAATGCTCAATGCTTGCTTATGTGACATTAAACTATCACCCATTGGAATGTTGCTGTTCTGTATTAATGTGTTTTCTATGTATACATATGTGCTGCGTGTGGTAATATGTAAGTATGTGCTCTGTGTATGTGTGTATATATATATATATATATACACATACCAGTGCCTGTGTAGTGTGTGTATATGCCTATGTGTGCCTGAGCTGTGATGTATGTATGTATGTATGTACTATTAACATACCTCAATACAGAATGCGCCTGTAAACATGTAACACAGTGAATATATACAGAATGCGCCTGTAAACATGTAACATAGTGACTATATACAGAATGCACCTGTAAACATGTAACACAGTGAATATATACAGAATGCGCCTGTAAACATGTAACACAGTGACTATATATAGAATGCGCCTGTAAACATGTAACACAGTGACTATATACAGAATGCGCCTGTAAACATGTAACACAGTGAATATATACAGAATGCACCTGTAAACATGTAACACAGTGACTATATACAGAATGCACCTGTAAACATGTAACACAGTGAGTATATTTCCTACATATTTATTTTCTGTGTTAATCTGTATATTTGTGTTTTTAATATCTTCCATTTATTACTTTGTGTTTCTGTAACGACTGTAAAATGTCAATGTTCTTGAACCCAGGACATACTGAAAACCTGAAATCTCAATGTATCCTTCCTGGTAAAATACTTTATAAATTAATAAATGTGTGCGTGTGTATATATATATATATATATCACGAGTATAGCAGTCTGTAGTGATACCTTTTTTTATTGGACGTTACATTTAAAATACAAGCTTTCGAGAGTATTTTAAACGTAACGTTAGTCCAATAAAAAAGGTATCACTACAGACTGCTATACTCGTGATTTATATATATATATATATATATATATATATATATATACACACACACACACAGTTTAGGCACATATACACACAAGCACAGCCCAGGTGTGATATATATATTGCCTCTGGGGTGTGTATGTGTGTATATATACCTGTGCTGTTTGTGTCAAAGAAAGCCAGTGTTAGTGGATCTTTCAAACAATGGCAACAAATTTGGGTGTTTCACAATAGGAGAATCCAAACAGCCACAGGGGAACCGTCACATTGAAGCTTCTCCTGCTACAGTTTAGATTTCTCTATTGTGAAACCCCAAACTTTGCCGCTATTGTTTGCAAAAATTTGATCTTTGAATAATTGTGGGCTATATTACAAACATCACGCTAAAACGGGGACACTAAGGTGGATATTGTGTGCCTGCAAGTGTCTCTTTAGCATCCCTGTTTTAGCGTGATATTACGGTGCAGGCGCTAATCTAGCAGCCTGTAAAGTAACGCGGCACTAAGCGTCAGGATGCTCGACGCAGCGCTAAGTGCTGCCGCGACAAACCCCTCGATGGTGTCCATAGGACTCCATTGAGGCTTCTGCTGCCAGTCACATGAACTGCATGATCTTGCCGGAGTGATTCGCAGAGGGAGACTGTGGGACTTTTCCCCTCAGTCTCTCTCTGCTCCCGGCGGCAAGAAGAGGCGGATGGCGCCGCGGTTCTCGCTGCAGGATGGGAGGTGAGTATGTGGTTTTGGGGGGGGGGGATTTTCTGCTGGTGCTGATGGATTCCGCAGAAGCCGTATCATTTAGCACCAGCTCCAAGCTGTGAGTAACTTTTCAGTAACCGCAGTGGGACGGTAATTAGTGTTGGGACTTTGTAATACTAACGCTAATTAACTCTTTGTGCTCCCCATGTTATGTATAGGGAGTGCAAAGTACAGTAACCTCGCGCTCAAAAGCGCAATCTCCGAATTGCTAACAGTTTTTATTAACCTGTTAACGTTCGTATTGTAATATGGTCGACCCGCTAGGGCAACCAGAACTAAGTGTCAGGTTTTCCAGTTGCTCTGATGTTGGCATAGCATGAGATATGCACAGTGCGCCACCTTACTCTCTAAACAAGAAAACAGCGCGGACTGATTGTTGCCTCATTATCTATAAAAAGGCCCCACGAAATCCTCAGCACCAGGCCCATGATACTCTTAATCCAGCCCTGGATGTGGGTGTAAGCCCAAGATGCAGTGAAATAAGGAACAGATATAGGCAGGTTACAGGGTTTATTTGTAATAACAAATAAACAGACAGAAACTATAAACACAGGAATACAGGATCAAAACAATAGGAGGAAGCTCGGGGTAGTAGGAACGAGAGAACTGAATAAACAACGGATACAGAGAACATAGATATCAGGTTAAGGTACAATGGGAGTTGGCAAAAGAGTAGTCAGGAGTATGCAAAGATCTGGTACACAGGCAATAGCGATATGACAGAGGGGTACAGGGGGGACAAGGAGGATACCGGTTATGAATGATGATACAGAGCAGAGGGAAAGCAGGAATGTCTTTGGTTCAGATGGGTTCCAGACAAGGTTTTCAGGAGGTCAAGGAAAGCAGGTCTGCACTAGGCAAGGCTAGGAACTTCAATGAGGAAGCGTGGGAGAAGGGGCGTTGCTTCCTCATATGCAGGTTTCATCAGATGGGATCAATTGCAGGTGAGTCTCCATGTCCAGAATGGAGAGACCAGAGAGTCCAAGAATGTGCAGAGTCTCAATACAAAGTCCTGGAACCTGCAGGGGGCATGCAGGATGTGGCACGGAAAGGAGGCGCCAGAGGGTCTGGGCCTCCAGGACCTGACAGTATCCGATTTTTGGGGAGATTTTAAGCTGTTGCTAACTGATTCTGCAGAAGCAGAAACAGTTAGCACCAGCTTCTAGCCCTGGTTAACTTTTCAGTTACTGCAGCGGGGCATAATTGGCGATAGGACTTGGTAATCCTAACGCCAATTACGCTTTGTGCTCTCCATGTTAAATATAGGGAGCGCAAAGTACAGTAAGCTCGCACTAGAAAATGCAATCCCTGATGCACTAATGGGTTTTTTAACCCGTTAGCGTTCGGATTGTAATATGGGTGGCCTACGCTAGTTTCACTTAACCTAACATTAACGGCGCGCTCACATAGCTGAGTGCTAACGTTATCGTTAAGATTGAAATATTGCCCACTGTGTATAACCCCTTAGTGACCGGGCGGTTTTACACAAATGCGCTGTTAGTGTTTAGGTCAAATTTCCCTCTTACTCGTTTATTCAACCCACACATATTATACAATGTTTTTCCCGACATTAATGGACTTTCTAAAAATACCATTATTTCTATCATAGGCATAGCCATTAGGCAGTGGCTGAGTGACAGGCAACAGAGGGTTGTGGTAAATGGAGTTTATTCGGCGCAAGGTCTTGTTACCAGTGGGGTACCTCAGGGGTCAGTACTTGGACCCATTCTATTTAATATTTTTATTAGTGATATTGCAGAAGGTATTAATGGAAAAGTATGTCTTTTTGCTGATGACACAAAGATTTGCAACAGGGTTGACGTTCCTGGAGGGATCAGCCAAATGACAAATGATTTAGGTAAACTAAAAAAATGGTCGGAGTTGTGGCAATTGAGTTTTAATGTGGATAAGTGCAAGATAATGCACCTGGGACGTAAAAACCCAAGGGCTGAATATAGAATATTTGATACAGTCCTAACCTCAACATCTGAGGAAAGGGATTTAGGGGTCATTATTTCAGAGGATCTAAGGGTAAGTAGTCAATGTAATAGAGCAGCAGGAAATGCTGGCAGAATGCTTGGCTGTGTAGGGAGAGGTATTAGCAGTAGGAAAAGGGAAGTGCTCATGCCACTGTACAGAGCACTGGTGAGACCTCACTTGGAGTACTGTGTGCAGTACTGGAGACCGTATCTCCAGAAGGATATAGACATCTTAGAGAGAGTTCAGAGAAGGGCTACTATAATGGTGTACGGCTTGAAGGAGAAAAGTTACCAGGAAAGGCTTAATGATCTTAACATGTACAGCTTGGAAAAAAGACGAGACAGAGGAGATATGATAGAAACATTTAAATACGTAAAGGGAATCCACAAGGTAGAGGAAGAGAGTATATTTAAAAGGAAACAAAGTAGCAAAACAAGAGGACATAGTCTTAGATTAGAGGGGCAAAGGTTTAAAAGTAACATCAGAAAGCATTATTTTACTGAGAGGGTGGTGGATACATGGAACAGTCTTCCAGTAGAAGTGGTAGAGGCCAAAACAGTAATTGAATTTAAGCAAGCATGGGATAGGCATAAGGCTATCCTAAACAATAGATAAATCCAGGTAAAGTATCCATGTAATTGGGCAGACTAGATGGGCCGAAAGGTTCTTATCTGCCGACATTTTTCTATGTTTCTATATCGAATAATTTACTATGAAAAAAAATATGAAATATGATGAAAAAAATGGTTTCAAAATTTTGTCCCGAGAATAGAAATACCCAATTTTTACATGTTTTTGCTTTTTAACCCCTTCACTGCTGAGCCTGTTCACCTATGTGCACTGAGCGCATTCTGACCGCTTTATGCTAATTATTTTTAGATGACAGCCTAGGTACTATTTAACTAAACCCCAGCAGACAAAAAAAATAAAAAATAAAATTATTATTATTTTTTTTTTTTTAAATAATTTTTTTACATTTTTAATTTTACACCAAACCTAGTAATGTTTGGTTTTCCAACCAGGCCTTTCCAACCCTCTAGCTGCCACGGATCGGGAGAAAGGGGGATCATTTGGATCCCTTTATCTCCACATGGCAGCTAGGGAGTTAACTGGCCCACTGACATACTCACACATATGGTGAGGATGTCAGTTGGTGGGGGGTGACCTGGAGGCTTGGCTGACATCCAAGATGTCAGCCCCCTCCAGGTTTGAATCGCAATATGGTGCAAATTTGTGCCTAATCGCGATCCGGCAGTGAAATAGTTGATGCTGTACACCGCTGAAAAGGGGAGACTCCCTCCTTTCCAGCGGTGCAACTTTCATCGTGATGACATCATCGCATCGGCCGGCCCCCAGGAAACGGCAAGGCAAGCTTCAAGCTTGCCATAGACGTCGTGGGAGCTGGCAAGGGAGGCGAGTTTCGGTGGGAGAGAGGTTAGGAGCCCGCTGACGCACCATGGGACCTATTTCATTCCTCGCGCATCGGTTTTGCACGCAAATACGCATTTGCGCGAGGACAAAACCATTTGCGCAAAACATTGTATTTCAACGTTCGCGCAAACGATGCGTTATTGTTTGACGCGGATGGACTTGCGCGAGCATGATGAACTGTGCGCGTCCTATACTTAACATTGTGAGCGCAAATGCGTTAAGCGGATGGTATTTCAATAGATGCGCAACTTCCTACGAACGATGTTTGCGCGCATAATTTTAACGTCTTTGAAAACCTGGTGTTAACTGCAAATTTGAGCGGTTCTGGCCGAAACAAAATACACCAGCACGAAAAAAAAATACAGCACAGTATAGTTACACATTCTACACATACTCAAAAAAAAATTGTGAATTCGTGCATATTTTTTTTATTGCTGCAGCATGTATACTCAGATTTATTTTGACAGGCGCAAAACAATAATGAGTCAATTAAGGTGAATTGATGTCAATTAAGGTTCTTAATTCTGATTGGCTGAATCCCGTGAAAAAAACAGTCCGCGTACTGATTTACATGCGCAACGTTACTGCGCGCGTATTACACTTCGTTTTGCGCGGTTTTTTTACTAACGTTATTTTTTGACGGATGAGAAAATACGTTCGGATCCGAATATCACGTTAATTTTCGCGCGATAACGCTGGACGATGCGCGCAAAAAAGATTGCACTGCGTGAGCGCATTTGCGCAGAGAATGTAATATGGCCCTATGTACGTCCGTGGGTCTAAGGGAGACCCGTGGGCAGGACGTACATGGTACGTCAGCGGTCGGAAAGGGGTTAACCACTGCATTCTAAAAGATTTGGGGCCAAATTACAATCTAGGTGCTAACTTAGCGCTCACCTGCGTGAGCATTAACGATAGCCGCAGTGGCTACCGCATATTACAATCCAAACGCTAATGGGTTAAGTAACCCATTTGCGTTTGGTACCTTGCGCTTTTCAGCGCGGGGTTACTGTACTTGGCGCGCCCTATACTTAACATGGGGAGCGCAAAGTGTTAATCAGCGTTAGTATTACAATCTACTAGCACTGATTAACGTCCGGCCGCAGTTAACAGAAAGTTAACCACAGCCAGGACTTGGTGTTAAAGGATTCCACTTCTGCAGAATCCATTAATACCAGCCAAAAAGAAAATAAAAGTGATCAGATACTCACCTCCTGTCCCTCGGCGAGGACCGCAACTCCATCCGCCTCCTCCGTCTAGCGGGAGCAGGGAGAGACTGGGGGAAAAAGTTCCTCAGTCTCCCCCTGCGTATCACTACACCGACCGACCAGATCTTGCGAGGCGAGATCCGGCAGGTCATGTGACCGCCAGCGTCTGGCTCAATGAAGTTCTATGGACTCCATCGAGTGGATGCTCGCGGCGGAACTCAGCGCCACCGCGAGCATCCTGGGGCATAGTGCGCGGTAACAATGCAGGCAGCTTTTTAAGTGCCTGCATTATAATCCCACGTTAAAACGGGGGCGGTAAGGAAAAAACTGCGGGCGTAGGCGTTTTAACATCATGATCGTAATTTAGCCCTTGGATTTTTAAACAAGCCAGCCAACATTTTTTTAAAACTATCTACTATAGAAAGTACAGCCTCTCAGGTTCAGTACATCAAATATGTTTGTTTTCTGTGTTCCATCTGTCAAACCAACAGTTAACACAGACTCAGGCAGAAATATGTTTGTTTTGTGTTCAACCTGGTGTTACTGAGAAGAGAAGAACAAGAATGGAGCCTTAAGGACTCTCCATGTAATTTGTAGTGGCATGCAACTTGTATTGAGAAAGTCAACATATGTCGTGATTAATTAGCTTGTTATTTAACAAATTTGCATAATAATTGTATTTATTCAGTTCTTCAGGTAAAAGAATCAAACAAACCAAACAACAGTGTGTGTGTGTTTTTGATATGTAATGCCAGGTATTAATTACGTTTTTCTATGGTTCATTTGCGCAATTTGAAGGTTTTTTGTATTCAAAAAGTCATTACAGTACAGGATTGACCCGAGTGCCAGTGATGTGCAATAATTTAAAAGAATTGTTTGCATTATTGGCAATGCTCATTTCCTTACCCTACTTGCAATAAGGCAATCCAGCGCCATCTATGTGAACTGTATTTCTTTGTTGATTGAGAGTACCTAACCTTTGCACCTTTTTCTTAACCTTGAATAAACAAAATTGACCTTTCATTACAAATGTTACTTTTTCCTATTGCCATGCCAAAGCTCTAGGGATGGCAATAAACTGATACGTTTATCTGCTTTGCTAGTAAAAAGGAGATGGAAATACATGCCTATTACTAATCATGTAACAAGAAATAATATAAATAACTGTGAGAAAATCTACACGTCCCAGGAAATCAGTAAACTGCTTTGCCCAATTTTTTTTTCGTATTTACAGGTGAAACTCGAAAAATTTGAATATTGTGCAAAAGTTAATTTATTTCAGTAATGCAACTTAAAAGGTGAAACTAATATATGAGATAGTTCAAGCCGTGATTTGTCATAATTGTGATGATTATGATTTACAGCTCATGAAAACCGCAAATCCACAATCTCAGAAAATTAGAATATTACATGCAATCAATAAAACAAGGATTGTATATAGAACAATATCGGACCTCTGAAAAGTATAAGCATGCATATGTACTCAGTACTTGGTTTGGGCCCCTTTTGCAGCAATTACTGCCTCAATGCGGCGTGGCATGGAAGCTATCAGCCTGTGGCACTGCTGAGGTGTTATGGAAGACCAGGATGCTTTAATAGCGGGCTTCAGGTCTTCTACATTGTTCGGTCTCATGTCTCTCATCTTTCTCTTGGCAATGCCCCATAGATTCTCTATGGGGTTCAGGCCAATCAAGCACAGTAATCCCACGGTCATTGAACCAGGTTTTGGTGCTTTTGGCAGTGTGGGCAGGTGCCAAGTCCTGCTGGAAAATGAAGTCAGCATCTCCATAAAGCTCATCTGTGGAAGGAAGCATGAAGTGCTCCAAAATCTCCTGGTAGACGGCTGCGTTGACCCTGGACTCAATGAAGCACAGTGGACCAACACCAGCAGATGACATGGCACCCCAAATCAACACAGACTGTGGAAACTTCACACTGGACTTCAAGCATCTTGCAGTGTGTGCCTCTCCATTCTTCCGCCATACTCTGGGTCCTTGGTTTCCAAATGAGATGCAAAAGTTGCTCTTATCAGAAAAGAGGACTTTGGAGCCACTGAGCAACAGACCAGGTCTGTTTTTCTTTAGCACAGGTAAGACACTTCTGACGTTGTTTGTTGTTCAGGAGCGGCTTGACAATACGAATACGACATTTGAAGCCCATGTCCAGGATCCGTCTGTGTGTGGTGGCTCTTGATGCACTGACTCCAGCCTCAGTCCACTCCTTGTGAAAGTCCCCAACACTTTTGAGTGGCCTTTTCCTGACAATCCTCTCCAGGCTGCGGTCATCCCTGCTGCTTGTGCACCTTTTTCTTCCACACTTTTCCCTTCCACATAACTTTGTATTAATGTACTTTGATACAGCACTTTGGGAACATCCAACTTCTTTTGCAATTACCTTTTAAGGCTTTTCCTCCTTATGGAGGGTGTCAATGATGGTTTTCTGCACAACTGTCAGGTCAGCAGTCTTTCCCATGATTGTGATTCCTACTGAACCAGACTGAGAGATCATTTAAAGGCTCAGGAACCCTTTGCAGGTGTTATGGCTGAATTAGCTGATTAGAGTGGGACACTTTGAGCCTAGAATATTGCACCTTTTCACAATATTCAAATTTTCTGAGATTGTGGATTTGGGGTTTTCATGAGCTGTAAGCCATAATCATCACAATTATGGCAAATCACGGCTTGAACTATCTTGCTTTGCATGTAATGAGTCTCTCATATATAAGTTTCACCTTTTAAGTTGCATTACTGAAATAAATGAACTTTTGCACTATATTCTCATTTTTCGAGTTTCACCTGTATTTAGATTATTTCTTATATTTTGCGATATGGACGCTTTTAACCCCTTCACTGCTGAGCCATTTCACATGTGTGCTGAGCTCATTTTGACCATTTTGTGCTCATCATGTCTGAACACGATCTGAAGTCATGTTTTATTATAAGACCCAGACGGATTATATATATCCTTATTTTCAGCTGACTCAGCAGATTCATAATATATCATAATCATATGTAAACATAATGTCCTGTCAGAATGCTGTAACAAAAATTGTAAAAACAAATGTGAATTTCCATTCAGATTTCAATCATTTACAGCGTATAAAAAGATCTTTTTCTACATTTTATCATCCAAGCCTTTGTGGCTATATATTCTATGGGGTACTGTTCTAAAAAATTAGAAATGGGAGCCCGTTACTGTTTTTTTCTTAGAAAAAAAACTATTTTCATTGTGGGGGATGATAAGGTGAGTTAGTGCAGCACAATTGTTCACATTATAATTGAAAAGTGAGCAATAGTGCTGCATTATTAAAAGAAAGAAAAAAAGAGAGAGTTTTATTATTATTATTAATTTTTATTTATTGATTTCATTAATTTTATTGTTACATATATCCTGGTAATGTTTAGTATCATTAGAAAGGTCATTCCCTGGTGCTGTGCACCAAAGGACCCCCATATCTTTAACACAGGGATTCCCCTGCCCGTCTAGGGGAATCCCTTTCTGATGTCATCGAGTGATGATGTCAGTGAATGAAGGGAGGCGCAAGAGGCAGGGCTGACATCCAAGAAGCCCCCACCAAAAGAAGGTCGCGATCCGACAGAAATTGGCACTGGTTCGTGGTACTGGCATGTAATGGGTTAAGAAGGGCATCGCTGGAAAGGTCAGACTATGCCCTTTCCAGCAATGCCTCTTTTGTTTACCCTTTACTGATGGGGAGATAGAGGGTTCCAAATGACCCACCCTTCCACTACAGGCACTCTCCCGGCTCTGCCGGGGGGTGCCTGAAACTGACGTCAATGCGCCAAAAGGGGTTTAAAAGCAAGGTATGACTTCAAGGAAGTTAGACCACCGCGGGACCCCGAACAGAGATGTGAATATAGGGACTGAGGCCCTGGAGAGGCCACACAAAGCAGTGACACATGATGACGTCCCCCACACGTCATCCACAGTGAAAGAGTTAATGTCACTTTTTGTCTGCCTTCATTTTAATAGTTGTTGATTAAACATGTAACAAATATTTTTAATGAACCTACAAGAAATGTATTAGCTACTCTGTTCAACCACAACATTAAAATAACCTGCCTATTATTATGTTAGTCCACCTTGGGCTGCCAAAATGGCTCTGACATGTCGAGGCATGGACTCCAAAAGACCTCTGAATGTATCCTATGGCATCTGATACCAGGGCATTAGCAGCAGATCCTTTAAGTCCTGAAAGTTGCGAGGTGGGTTTGGCATGGATAGAATTCATTGTTCCATCACATCCCACAGATGCTCAATAGGATTAAAATCTGGGGAATTTAAAGACCAAGGCAACACTTTGAAATCTTTAGGTATGATTTGAAAAACATGATAAACAGTTTTTGCAGTGTGGAAGTGTGTATTATCCTTCTGAAAAATGCCACTGCCATCAGTGAACACCATTTTCATGAAGGGGCTACAATGTCTGCAAACATCCCCAGTGGTACATGTCAACTGTGTTCAGTCACCTATCATGGTCATAATTAGGTTTTGCAGCAATTTGAGTTACACTACCCCTTCTGTGTGATTGGACCAGACGTTCTAGCCATCACTCCGTACGCGCATTAAGGTCACTCAGATCTTTTCACTTGCCCATTTTTCCTGTTACCAACATATGAAATTACAGAACTGACTTTTCGTTTGCTGCCTTATATATCCCATCCCTTGACTGGTGCCATTATAATGATATAGCCAATGTTACTCACGTCACCTGTTAGTAGTATTAATTAATGTTGTCAGGGTTAATGAAGCTTCTTCTGCAGAGGTTTTGTTTTTTTCCTATGCGAATGAGAAATGCCGGCACTTGTTGCCATTGGAACAACGTTGAATTTCAACGTAGTTACGTTTGCTGAATAACCTTCTTAGTTTTGTGTAATATGTATCAGTTTTTTGTAATAAAAGGTTTTTATTATCATTTCGGAACAGTCAAGTACATAAAATGTCATACACGTCAGTAGTACAGTACAAACCATAACATGTGTAGAGTCACCCGGTGTGAAACCGGACATAGCGGAGAAATACAGTCGGTGGAGCCGCAAGCATGACTGCGACGTGCATGTGTGCAGTATCAGCAGAAATCAAGACGTACCAAAGCACGCAATAAGTGCATCAAATTATATCTCAGATCCTCCATAGTCCTCGACAGTGAAAAATCGCTAGAGGAACTAAGTAAAAAGGAAGGGGGAAATCAACAGAAGGCAAAAAAAACACCCACCCACCTCCCTTAAGGGAAAATAGCCAGAAAATTGCAGTACATAGGAGCAAAGAGAGCGCAGGAGGGAACAAAGAGAAGAAAAAGAGCAGGCAGAGGAGAGAAGAACAAAGGGAGAGAGAAGAAAAAGAGAAGAAAGAGAGAATAAAAGAGAGAAGAGAAAAAGAGCTAACCAGAGGGAGAAAAAGATAGGAAGGAAGAGAGGAAAAGAGAAAGAAAAGAGAAAAAAAAGGAATAGCAGGGAGAGAAGAAAACAAACAAAAGAGAAGAAGGAAGGAGAAGGAGAGGAAGAAGAGAGAAAAAACAAACAAAGGGAGGAGAAGGAGAAAGAAGAGAGGGGTGAGTAAGTAAGTCTACGGAAAAACAAAGAAAAGAAAGAAGCAAGGAGAGGGAAGGGAAAGAGAGACGCGCAGCGTCTAGTGGGTAGGAGACCAAACCTCACATCACCACAAAGGGAAATATAGAGGGAAGAAACGACGAGCTCGAGACTGCTGCCCCGCTCAGAAAGAAAAACCCAGACCTAACCATAGCCCGGATGTATCTTGCTTAATACTGCACACACACACTCAGGGAACCTGAACTGCCCCCTGTGATCCATCTCCACCACCTCCGTTCTCACCAACACCTCCACTTCAAGCGGATCCCGACCCGAAGCGCTCAAACATAGTAACCAGAAAACATATCTCGCAGGGGTCGGGTAAGTAGCCCAGGGATTACCACACCTCTTCCTAAAGTAAGGGGAGCGGCCGGGCCCTAAAACATGGCCCCTTAAAGACCCCCAGGTGTCAGGGCACCCACATTCCGCATCGGCGATAAAGATATAAATCCCCCCACACCCCCAAACCGGAAAGATGTCAAGTGGAGAGAAGAGAAAAAGAAGAAAAAAAAAGGAAGTAAAACCCCACAAACCCTAACCCTCCCTCCTCAGAGTCGAAGTAACAACCACTAACATGAAACAACGCCCTCCCATGAGCACTACCCTAGACCCGGACGGAAAATATTATCCTAAATATTACCTACTGGGAGTCGAGGCGCTAGGCACGTGAGCAAAGTCTGTCCCACATTAAATCAAGACATTGGTCATGTGCCCAAAACATCTCCCTCATGGAATCAAATCATATGCCCTGTTCACTAAACAGTTCCCACATATACTGAAGACATTGAATATGCGCACAAACCACTTCCCATACACAATAAACTTATGAGCCAGGTGCGCAAAACATTTCCCATTGAGAGAGTAGACCATCGTCCCACGCGCAGAACCTGACCCATGGAGCATCCAGGCAGTAGTCGCATGCCCAGAACAGTTCCCATACCACATGCTGATAGTACAAGTGCTCATTGTAGGCATTATAAAAGGCAGGGCGGTCATCCTGTGCACCAAACATTCCCCACCGGGAGCCAAGGCGTCAGTCCCGTGCACTAAGCATGTCTTGCATGTACTCAGGGAAAAAAAAACATTTGCGTGCAACATTTCCCACCCAAAGTCCAGATCAGAAACATGCGCGCAAAACTGTTCCCAAACAAAATCCAGGCCATCAGTGGCGTAGCGTGGGTTGACAGCGCCCGGGGCAAGGCAAGAATTGTGCGCCCCCCCCCAACCTGTGGACACGTTAACATGCCCAGATTCCCTTCCACCAGTTGAGTATTGAACCCCTTACCCCACAAGCACATATATTATATATTAACAAAATACTGATATAATAAAAAAATTGGTTCCTTGAACATGACAATGAGTTCCCTGTGCTCCAATGGCCTCCACAATCCCCAGATCTCAATCCAATCGAGCATCTTTTGGGATGTGGTGGAACGGGAGATTCGCATCATGGATGTGCAGACGACAAATCTGCAGCAAGTGCGTGACGCTATCATGTCAATATGGACCAAAATCTCTGAGGAATGTTTCCAACACCTTGTGAATCCATGCCACGAAGAATTAAGGCAAAAGGGGGTTGAACCTGGCACTAGCAAGGGGTACCTAATAAAGTGGCCAGTGAGTGTAAATCAGAATTTGAGATTTATTGCTTGTAAGTAGTTTATTTTGGCTTACAGTAGAAACAAGACACACTGTGCAGCACATGCAAGAGACACAATGAGCAGCGCCAGCCAGTTTATTTCTGCTGCTGTACAGAACTCAGAATTAGGGCAGCCCAACCTGTACAAATTGATATAAACACAGCACAAGTACAAAATGTACACTCAGCACAGACATACAAGTTGTAAATTGCACACAGATAAAAGTCCTATATATACACTGTATATATCACCTCACACATTGGCATATACAAATGCAGCACATATATACAGTGTGTGTGTATATCTATATATATTTAGGTTTTTTTTAATCAAAGACTGGGAACCAGGAACTTGCAACAGGACAATTAATTTGTACTGCAATAATATTTAAGCTGGGGATGAAGGCAGATAGTGGATACAATACTTACAGAAATCATGGGAAACTATTTTTCAGGGCAGCAGGAGGGATAACTAAAAGAAAGTGCATGTACTGTGCTGCTCAGGTCCCTGGCTTTGCAGGGGTTATAAAGGAGCAATGTCTGTCTGCACACAGGAGACCCCTCACATGTTACAGCTTGTTGCACTGCAGGATGAGGGGGGGGGTCTCTTGGCAGCTACAGAGATGAAAAAAAAAGAAGCTTACAGTGAAGGAGAGGAGGGGCAGAGCATGGGCAGATAACAACTCACCTCCTGGCAGCCCAGTGTGATGGTATCTCTGCTCCTCACTCTCCAGCAGGAGCACGTTGGGCAATTAGACATGGAAACTTCTGGTGCAGTTCCTGTGGCTCCTTTTGGTCCTGCAGCTTCTGGGGGGGCTGAGGGCAGCTGCTCCATCCTCATTGGCTGCCTTCTGTTTCCCAGCCAGTCTCTCTCCTCTCTGCTACACTGAGTCTGGGCTGCTGGCAGGCACACAGGCAGTGCTATTCTATTAGCCTCACACTGTGTGTGATCACACAGGTACCTTGGGTAGCCTCCTGCTCAGCTCCTTCCCGCGCCACAGCAGCTAACTAAGCTTCTCTCGTGTCACGTGACTCACATCAGCCAATGACGTTCAACAGGAAGAAGGAGTCAGGGAAGGACGTCCTGCTCCTCACTTCCGGACTCGGTGGACCGAGCAGACACCTCTGGCCGAGTAAACCCAAGCTGCTGGAGAGTATTAGGGGCGCAATTTGTTGTTTAAAAAAAAATGTGCCCCTAATAAAATTGCGCCCGGGGCCACGGCCCCCCCCCACGCTACGCCACTGCAGGCCATAGCCATGTACACAAAGCACTTCCCACATGCAGCCAAGGTGAAGAGCAAGGAGGTATACACGTGCAGGAAGCCAGTCTCACCAAAAACTCCAAACCGGGATTATGCGCGGAAAACCTTTCCCAACTAAAAATCAGGCCATCCATCATGTGTCCCAAACATTAACCCCCCGGAGGCAAAGCGCTAGTCTCGCATTTGAAGTGTTTCCCCCAGAAAATCTAGGCAATAGTCCTGAGCGCAACCTACATAAAATCAAGGCGATTACCATATAAGCAAACCATATTTCACTGAGAGCCATGGCTGAAATTTCGTGTACAAAACCTTGTCTTCCTAAAGTCTAGGTAGTACTCATGTGTGCAATAACTGGGCCAGTGAGATAAATCGTATCCGTAGCATGTAAGGCGCCGTTTAGGGCAAAAAAAGAGCCCTGCAACAGGCAAACAAAACATGAAAAAAATAAAAATAAAAATAAAAACAATTATCTCCATTCTATTTCCCCGGCGGTGGGGATGAGAAGGGGAACCAAAGCCAGTATATGTTCATTCAAGGTGGGGGGGGGGTCGATGCCGGGGGGGGGCTCGCATCTGCCGTCTAGGTAGGCCCAAATCCATTCTGTTGCGTTTTTGATTAAATAAATCAGGCATGGGAATATCCAGGGCCTCCAAGAAACGGGGGCAGCGTCCGCTGGGGAATGAAGCGAAAGAAGGCCTCCTTTATGGGGGACGATGAGGCGTAACAGAAAGCCCTCATCGGTACTGGATCTGGCAATCGCGAAGGAGCTCTGTGAGGGGATGCAGCGCTCTCCTTTTCTGGAGCGTGGATGGTGCCAGGTCGCTAAAGATTTGGGGGGTGACCCCCTCAATCATCTCGGGCCGCCCGCAGCACCGCTTCCTTGGTGAGATAATAGCGACAGCAGAGTACTACATCCCTCAGTGGATCATTAGGGCCGGTCAGGGGCGCAGGGCACGATGTATCCTGTCCAGGGACAGGTCTTGATCCGAGGTGTCGGGGATGAGGGTATGAAAAAGCTTGCCTGCAAAGTCCCTGAGGTCGGTCACAGTTTCTGGGATATCACAGAGACGGAGGTTGGACCCGTGGGAGTGATTGTCCAGATCCTCCACTGCCTCCTGCAACTGCAAAGCTGAATATTTTGTGGCCATCACCTGCAGGTCATCACGAGTTGCGGCCTGCTCAGAGTCCACCATCTCCAACAGCCGTTCCAGAGCCTCCATCCTGGTTCCGAGTGCCCCGATGTCAAGCCCTGCCCTAAGATCCGCCTGGAGATCATCCTTAACCGTGAGCAATACTTGGCGCAGCTCATGGATGTCCCGCCACGTGCAGGGCTCCCCTACAGGGGAGGCAGTTACAGGCTGTGACACCATCTTGCCAGCCTCCTCGCGTCCTGGTGCCGATAGTTGGTGGAGGCACTCCACAATATCTTTCTGGCCCATTTGACGAACTGACTTCCGCCTGGGCATATCCAGGACCCCTGGGGGGGTATTGTACGTGTAGCGCTCACTCCCGAAGGAGCCGCTGAAAATGAACCAAGGGTCAGTCTCCCCGCACTAGGGAATAAATATACTCCAAGACAGTTGTGAGTTTTTATCATTTATATAGTTTACTAAAATATTTGAGCAGATGTTGAAATACGGTATTCACAAGTATTATTACAGTATTTTCGTATCACGGTAAAACGCGTAGCGGAAAAGAAACGAAACACGAGGCTTCGTATTTCGGAAAATAAAATATTCGCAACCGAACATAAAAGCAATGCAATTTCCCGATAGTTCAGAAAAGGGGACACGTAGCAAAAAAAACCCAAACATACAATCCCTTCGTATTACGGTAAACACGCAGCGGAAAAAGAGGAAAAATATATTCGGAACGTATATTTATCTTTTAACCCCTTGTTCCGATTCGTAGAAGGAAATGAGTCCTGCACAGGTTAAATCCCAGAATGTGAAAAGTGTATCTGTGTGTGTGTGTGGTACCCGGGTACTGTTCAACTGGCCAGTGAGTTTAATAAAGAAAGGTCTTCGACTAGTCAGTTGGGGCCCTGTGGACTTGAAAGAGAAAACAGCAGAGCGTCCTTTATTCATACAACAGCCTTGGAGGCCTCTCACCCATCCGATGATTTCTTTAGGCTCCGCTGACCCAGGACGTCTCTCCTCCGGATTTTGACTGGGGATACTAGCGGCCGGATCCGTTGTCTAGCTTTACGCCGCTTGTCCAGCTCACCGCCTGCTCTCCGCTCGATTCCGCCGGTCTGCAGCAGTGTCTGGGCGCTGGGCGAGTCTCCTTCTCCTCAGGCTAGGTGACCCCAAAACCGGAACAACAGGTCACCCTCGGACTTTGGGCCTAGATTCTCCCCCCGATCTCCTCGGTGCGTCTGCTTTCTCTGCTTCCCTGGCGCGCTCTGGAACTTTCTCCACGAGGCAGAGGATGTAAGTGTCCAGTCCCCACCCACTTCCTGTCTTCTTGCAAAGCATGCCGGGCATTGTAGTCCCAATGTCCAGTATCTCTGATCGCGATAGTCTCCATCTTGTGGCCAAAAATAGGTACTGCCACAGCAAGATTTTACCACAGCGCTACATAAGAAAAATTCTGGGCGTTTGGAGCTTGTGAGAGCTATAAATAAATGAGCGGGGTAAGGCAGGAGCTCACAGATCAAGCGGCCATCTCGATGCTCGGCCAGACCACGCCCCCCAATATGTATCAGATTTATTGGGTTTTTTGTATTTCTTCGTGATTTTTCATAAATCTTTTTAGTAAATCATGCATGTTTGATTGTGACTTCATATGATGGTTAAAAATGAAAACATTAAATTTAGAGTTTTTCTGGCTACAAATGACAACAATAAACCTGCTTATTTTTTGTTTTAAAAACAGACTTAAATACCTGTTGTAAAATTGTCACCAGCTCTGTAGCAATTTATTAAAGAGGTTCATTCTACTTTAAATATGAGAGTGGGCAGCACAAATACTAGAATTTTTTATTGTTATTTTTGCGAGGGGGATTTAGACTGTTTTGTAAATACAGTCTGTTAAAATTCATAAAAATCTGAATCATATTCATCAACGTAACAGTAAAATGCCATTGAATCGTTGACACAACAAATACCGTATTTTCTGGAGTATAAAATGACCGGGTGTATAAGACGACCCCCTAATTTTCCAGTTAAAAAATAGGTTTTGGGCTATACTCGTCATATTGTATTGTATATCCCACGTATAAGATGACCCCCAATTTTTGGGGGATGTTTTTAAGTATAGAAAGTGGTCTTATACACCAGAAAATACTGTATATATGTATATTACCTTTGGGCATTATTCAAAACTGTTACACTGTGCTAGCTTGTTACCAGCAATGAAAAAAAGAGGATTGGATGAGAAGCTAATATAAAACCCCGGTAAACCACTTTTGCAAGGCTTTCCACCAGACTTTAGAGATAAAGTGAATATTAGAGGACTAGAGGAAAGTTAATATCCCAAGTCCTCCATGTAGTTGTGTCTCAATGTCAATCAAAGAAAATGAAAGTGCACAATACAGATTCAATGAGGTTGAAATGGCCAGACAGAATTCAGGTACTATTTAATATTGAATACAAATGGAACATCGGTGACATCTATAGCACGTTCAAACATATTTAAATGTAAGCCAAACTGAATAATAGAAACTGAAATATGATGGAAGATGAGAGATAAATAAGTTCTGAGCCAAGAATTGAACTAATGCTGCAAAGTGACTACAGACAGAACTAAGGAGTGATATTTGATGGGAATATGCTCTAATATTTCTTATTGTAGAATTATTTAAAAATTAATTTACAAAAAAAAAAACACTGGTTTCTGAGAGTGTTTTTTTGGAAAATCACTTGGCAATCAAGGGGTTAAATAGGAATAACAAACAAAAGGAAATAAGTAATGTGTAGAAATTACAAAAATGCTTGTTTTAACTCACTAAACTGATGCAGGTAAAGTTAAAAATAATGACAGGGTTATTCAAAGAGCACTGAAATTCCACCGGAATTTCAGTGCTCCTTCATTCCCCGCACTTCAAGAATCAAATTCCCCATCCCTGAGGTGATTTCAGCATTCTCTGCTGGGTCCCCTAAGTGCAGTGTATATCCGCAAAAAAAACGCTGAAATCAAAAATAAAAACCACTGCAAAACTGTCAAAATTATCGGATCCGATCCGATAAGCTGCTGAAAACCTGCCGAACGTTTCAGAAAAATGCTGACGATCCGCCAAACACAACGCCGACCAGCCACCGAAAAAAACTGACAAGCTGCCGAACAGGGTAAAGAGAAAAAACAAAACGACTGCAACTTTTAAAATTTTAAACGCTAGTGCAAAAAAAACCTACTGGATAAAAATGTCTGGGATTAATATATAAAGTCCTATGAATAATAATAAAAAGGTCTGTTACAGAAAAAAGAAAAGCTATTTAAAAAAACAAAAAAATTATTTTTGGTGAAAAAATCCTGAAAAATGTATAAAAGAATAAATATAGAGGCTTTTGCTGCAAATTAAAAGAATAAACGGTTTAATAGATATTGAGTACAAACGGGAATATTTTTAACATTGAAATCTATGGGATTCACTTGATTAAACCTGCCGAATGAAACCACCGAACATCAGGGCATTTCACTGACATTTCACTGCTGTTTAACCATTGCTTCTCTAGGGGGATTTCACTGCTGTCGAAGATCACCATATTTCGCTGGCAATTCACCAATATGGTGAATATGTTGTATTGCCAGGTTTTTAATAGCCAAATGGCCCCAAAATTGCACCGTATGAGGAAATTCACAGTTTTCACCAATTTCGGGGCTAGTTTGGCTCTCTTTGAATAACGCCTTTAGTTTTAAGCAATAAAGTGATTGCTTGATATTCAGTTATCCCCCAAATCTGTAATAGTATAAAATACAATATAATTATATTACAAATTCAAAAGTACAGATTTCTTTTTTTTCCTCACAAATTCCCCTTAAGCTTTTTAATATGATATACACAGCAGAATTCTATCTGTAAGCCAGTTTTGATAAGAAAATATGAAGACTAAATCCCTGGTTCTTCCAGGGTTATAGTTTTCCTCTTGGTTAGCAAATCACTGCTGTAATTTTAAAGGGCTACATTATAATCACAGAAAGTGACATTCAGAGTGTGATTTATGGAAGGTCAAAGATCCTTCATAAACTGAGCAGATGTGGATCATGGGTTAATTGTGACCCTTTAAACCATGGTTACACCTGGTGATTGCTTTAATAAATATTCTTGTAGAGCTCAGTGCATCATATAGACAAACATACATTTTTTTATTGCTGGGCCTAACGAAGATGTGACAGCGAACCTGCAGTATAATTGCAGCTTGATAATTGCGAAGCAAATCCTCACATAGAATCACATATGAATAATAATGATCCTAGTATAAAATCATTATATTCATAGTTTAATGCAAATATTTAACAGACATGGAGGGGGTTATTTTCTAACATCTCAGAAGTTGAGTATTCACTTATGCGATTCTCCAGAAGTATTTATTGTAATCAGCTTTCTTTTTAATGAAGATCCATATTTATGCAAATAAACAAATAGTTAACTGATAAGATGATTGTGATGCCAGGCAAACATGCAGTGAAATAAGAGGCCTAACTGTAGTGACTGGGAACTGCATGATGCAGAGATGAGATTGCTGGAAGGCAAAGGGATGGATTCTCTAATCACTGATTTCTTCACAATGTGCCCAGAAATCAACATGATAGAGTTGGGGATAGTCACAACATATTAGGTCATTGTGCAAGGATTTTGTGACTGGCTGTTACCGGCATTGCATTGAGAGTTGGCTCCCCGTAGAACAAGCTACGCATGAATCACGGATGACCCAGGTCGAATGAAAACGTATAACTATTGCCGTCCATTGGAAGTAATTTCATCAGACAGGACTTGTGAGCTGTGGTTGACAAAAAGGGTAATTTAACCCCTGCATGACTGGGCACAGAGCTACAGACACTGCCATGATCCATGTTTTTAAATGCCCTGACTATATTGTGTGTGCTGTGTATACATATTAGATGTGTGTGTAATTATATATATACAGTTGTGTTCAAAATTATTCAACCCCCCAATGCTGTAAAGGGTTTTAGGGAATTTAGTGTACATTTGTAATTGTATTCAGAATGAAATCCTACAAGGAGTTTTTAAAGAACCATATGCAACTAAAATGACATCAATTGGTTTTGTAATACAGTAGTAAATGTTTCTTTTGTGAATTCTTCATTGACACAATTATTCAACCCCTTAAAGACTACCACTCTGAAGAACAGAGGTTCATTCAAGTGTTTTCAATCAGGTATTGAAAACACCTGTGGATGTCACGGAGCAGCAATAAAGCATAATAAGCACCAATTAGGCAGCTTTAAAATGACTGTGATACTCAGCTCCTTCTAGACATTTACTGGTGTGGTTACAAACATGGTGAAGTCAAGAGAATGGTCCAGGAAGACAAGAGAAGAGGTGATTACTCTTCACAGGAAGGGCAATGGCTATAAGAAGAGTGCAAAGATGTTAAACATACCAAGAGAGACCATAGGAAGCATCATTCGCAAATTCAAGGCAAGGGCACTGTTGAAACGCTACCTGGTCGTGGCAGAAAGAAGATGCTGACTTCGACTGCTGTGCGCTACCTGAAGCGTAGAGTGGAGAAAAGTCCCCGTGTGACTGCTGAGGAACTGAGAAAAGATTTGTCAGATGTGGGTAGTGAAGTTTCGGCTCAGACAATACGGCGCACACTGCGTAATGAAGGCCTCCATGCCAGAACTCCCAGGCGCACCCCCTTGCTGTCTCCAAAGAATAAGAAGAGTCGACTGCAGTATGCCAAAAGTCATGTGGACAAACCACAGAAGTTTAGGGATAGTGTTCTGTGGACTGATGAAACAAAATTAGAACTGTTTGGGCCCATGGATCAACGCTATGTTTGGAGGAGGAAGAACAAGGCCTATGAAGAAAAGAACACCTTGCCTACTGTGAAGCATGGCGGGGGGTCAATCATGCTTTGGGGCTGTTTTGCTTCTACGGGTACAGGGAAGCTTCAGCGTGTGCAAGGTACCAGTGGCGTAACTAGAAACCTGAGGGCCCCGGTTCGAGAACCCATGAAGGGCCCCCCTCACCCCCCCAAAAAAAATCCATATTTTTACTTTTTTCCCCCCCGAAATATAAAAGATACGCCATTTATATTAATTAGTTCAACTTACTTTAATTAGGTCATTAAATAGGTCACCACCATTTTGAAAGCCCCCCGGTAATCTTGACACACTGCACATTACAGAGCTCCACAGAAATAAAACTCCCTGTAATGTGCGGTGTGTATGAGCACATCACAGAGCTCCACAGCAATAAAACTCACAGGAAGCACTGGGGTGTATGAGCAGGTACAGAATCCACAGCAGTATAACTCACAGGAAGCACTGGGGTGTATGAGCAGGCACATAATCCACAGCAATATATCTCACAGTGAACGCTGGGGTATTTGAGCAGGCACATAATCCACAGCAATGTAACTCACAGGACACGCTGGGGTGTTTGAGCAGGCACATAATCCACAGCAAGAACCGGCAGGAACCATGACTGGGCCCCCCCACCCTAGGCAAAAACATACCCCCCTCCTGTTAACATGCATTGGTCCCCTCCTGGTCCACAATGTTGACTCCAGACAGTATCACATTTTTTCCAGGTTCACTATGACCTCTTCAGTCCATCCCATTTTCTATGTAATTTGCACTATGTGTATCTCACAGACCTCCACAGCAATAAAACTCACAGTAATGTGCATTGTGTAACAGTGTAAATCACAGAGCTCCAAAGCATAGCTCACAAATAAGTATAGAATAAATTAACAGAAGAATTATATATTATAGGCAAGCCCCCAGGCAGGCGAGTGTGGGCCCCCCCGGACTCAAGGGCCCTGGTGCGGTCGCACCCTCTGCACCCCTGGTAGTTACGCCCCTGCAAGGTAACATGAATTCTCTTCAGTACCAGGAGATATTGGATGACAATGTGATGCAGTCCGTCACAAACCTGAGGCTTGGGAGACTGTTAGAGATTATTGACTTCTTTAATAGGTCAGGGATATATTAATTATGACGCATATTTTTCTTATTGTTGATATACATAGATATATATATATTATTGACAGTGCCTCCAATACCAGTGGTATAAATTGGTATTTAACCCCTAAGATAGGGATTAATAACCAATCAATGAATATACGTCTTAACAAATATATGGCGCGTTATCCCGAGTTCTTTTGATGCTATCTAGATATTTTTAAACACAATAAAATCAATAAAGATATGAGACTGCGTAACGGTAAAACAATTCAAACCAAAATTTATTCACACGTCAAGTTTCATACAATCGTATGTTATCAACGGATTAGCAAACTACAATTTACAAGTGATTATAGATTGTGATTAGTAGCGATACTGCGACACGTAATAATCTAATGGACAGATATTTTAGGTTTATAGACCGCACCACAGATATACACGCCTCAATTCTTAAACACCAAGCTCTATTCTATTCACTTAAACCTTTCCCATTATAAACCAATCCTCCACCTGGCTAAGATAAACACTCAGTTACTGGGCATCACCTGCAGCACAATTTATTATTGTGGGGGCCTATTCACTAAATGCAACTTCCTTCAGGGAGATACATAACACACTCGATAGGGAGACTATCTCTTCCACAGATCAATCACAGCACTTCATTCGATATACGTTAACCTAACGCTTCTTAATGACTTACAGTGCATGCATTCATTCGGAAGGGCTGCAAGATGGATATGGAAGGAGTTATGCTAGGTTATGAGTGGGGCGGACGGCACTTGACATATAAAAGCTATTTCACGGTCCCAGCGTATCTCACTATAGGTATATAATTGATCTTTAGATGTCCACAAACAGTATTCTTGGAATATAAATAATTTCACTAAATTATGGCTCAAGTATGCAGCCGGTAATAGGTTTCTCCCTTAGCAGTCCTCTGCAGTGGACTGTAAAGGCAGAATTTCTATTCTACTGATTATTAGGCTCAAACAGCAAAATAATTCATTTATATTCCTTTAGTTTGTGATGGACATCTAAAGTCAGGACTATGCAATTAGAAAATAGATATCATATTATTCAGGCATACTTTACCATCTGGTTAGTGAAGATAGAGTGGTGGAAGATTAGGGTGTGGTCGGTCTTAAAGGGGCGGCCGATGGTGATTGCCTTTCTTCCCTCCAAGCGTCCCTCAGGTCTCTCCCCAAGCTTTTCTCAGTCTCTGATTGCTCTGGAGTGTCCTCTCTATATAGTGGTCTTCCGCCCAGTTTTAGATCTAGCCCATCACTATGTGGCCTCATTTGATTGGAGGATATATATTCATCAACTCCAGGGGTCTGTCCAGGTGTTATGTTACCTGGCCAGCAGATGGCGCTCTCAGATCAACCATCAACCTTCTGCAGGAATTAATTTATGGGCTTGGCCAATCTTTTACTGGTTTGGGGTCGTTTTATTCCTATATCCCGGGACTCCATAGATTTTATTAACAAATTAAAATTTATTTCTATTGTGACTTCGCCACGGCGTGTGTGCATCTCATCCCCCTTTACTTATATCCACAGGGATGTGTATGTGAGGGGACATACAATCATTCATTCGTGGTATCGTTTTTAACATTCACACGTTACCCGACTTAATTGGCTTCATGCGGATTAGTACACCAGACATTTGTGATGATCAACTAAATGTGGTAGGGCCTCTGTTTTTATAAGATGCTAAAATTATCAGTTCTAACTAATAAATATTCTCATACCATATAGTACATATTGCCGAATAGCATAGCATTACAAGCTGGTTTACCCAAGCCATTTAACCTTCTTTGGTTTTTTTTCTTTATTGGGCAACCTATTGTTCCATGTTTACGTGGCTTTCAGAGTTTCGATCTGACGAAATAAACACAATACTGAGATATCTATCTTAGTTGTCATTGTGTTCCCTTACTTTTAAACCATTTGATCTAAACCCTGTTTGGTTGTAACAAATAAATAAAATAAACAGAGTCCATTAGACCGTCTTTGATCAATGTTAAATGTCCTTTCTTGTATGCGTAACACTAACGAGTTTAGCTTGTCTCTTGTTCTTGTTATATATTAACGACGCAGACAAGTTGTTTGCGTGACGCAATTCCTGGCCCCAAATTTAAACATTCCTGCGTTATAGAAATTTCATATCTAAAAAGGTCTGACAAATCCCCCTTTTCAATATCTACTCATCCAGATTCATGAGTAGGAATTGACATGGACCAATTGGATAGGAAATTTTACATCTGTATGGTAGCCTTAGTCTTTAACAAGTTGTTAGGTATCGACTCCATGCGATAATTGGTGCAGAAGAAAAAAAAAATTGGTAAATGCATGATGGGTTCTCACGACCATCCAGGGCTCAAGTCGAGCGGGAACGCGCGGAAACGGCGTTCCCGCACTTCTCCCACAGCGGGAACGCTGCGGGAACGCAGCGTTCCCGCTGTGGCCCGAGCCCGAACGCTTTAGCAGGCGGCCGCCGCACATTGCCGGCGGCCGCGTGCTTCCTATTATAACGGCCGGTGACCGGAAGTGGAGCCGCTCGCTTGGCTGTTTCATAGATCCCAGGCGAGCGGCTGCACTTCCTGTCAGCGGCCGCTGAAGCAGGAAACACGTGGCCGCCGGCAATGTGCGGTGGCAGCAGCAGCAGAGGTGAGCTGGGCTGGGGGCAGTATCCATGAGACATGGGGCAGTATCCATGAGACCAGCGGGCAGTATCCATGAGACCAGCGGGCAGTATCCATGAGACCAGGGGGCAGTATCCATGAGACCAGGGGGCAGTATCCATGAGACCAGGGGGCAGTATCCATGAGACCAGGGGGCAGTATCCATGAGACCAGGGGGTAATATCCATGAGACCAGGGGGCATTATCCATGAGAGCTGGGGGCATTATCCATGAGAGCTGGGGGCATTATCCATGAGAGCTGGGGGCATTATCCAATTATATCCATGAGAGCTGGGGGCATTATCCATGAGAGCTGGGGGCAATTATATCCATGAGAGCTGGGGGCATTATCCATGAGAGCTGGGGGCAATTATATCCATGAGAGCTGGGGGCAATTATATCCATGAGAGCTGGGGGCAATTATATCCATGAGAGCTGGGGGCAATTATATCCATGAGAGCTGGGGCAATTATATCCATGTGAACTGGGGAAAATATATCCATATAACCAGTGCTGTGTATATTATTCTTGGGTTCAGTGCTGTGTATATTATTATGGGGGCTCTGTGCTGTGCATGTTATTATTGGGGCTCAGTGCTGTGTATATTATCCTGGAGGCTCAGTGCTGTGTATATTATCCTGGAGGCTCAGTGCTGTGTTTATTATTCTGGGGGCTCAGTGCTGTGTATGTTATTCTGGGGGATCAGTGCTGTGTATATTATTCTGGGGGCTCAGTGCTGTGTATATTATTCTGGGGGCTCAGCGCTGTGTATATTATTCTTGGGGCTCAGCGCTGTGTATGTTATTCTGGGGGCTCAGCACTGTGTATGTTATTCTGGGGGGCCTGTGCCTGGATAGATAGATATATATATATATCTATGTATTTATTTATATATATATAATGCGTTAGTCCAGTTGCCACAATCACGAGTATACCTGTACGTAGTGATACCTTTCACTGATCAGTATAGTTTCCAGTTTACACTCTTGAAAGCTTGTCTTTTAAATGTAAAGTTAACCCAATAAAAATGGTATCACCGGCTCGTCCGGCTATACTCGTGATAGATATATATATATATATATATATTTTCTTAAGGTAATGGGGGTTGTGGAATTCATGGGTGAGTTCCCTCACTTTTTTTCCCAGGACTTGACCCCTGCGACCATCCCCCTTTTGTGGTTCCCCCATTTCTTTTACGAACGGGGTAATCTGAGGGTGAATCAATGAACTCCAGTTGATGAAAAATGGATTTGAATCAAGCAGTGTTTTCCCCGGGTAAAGACCTTTCAAGCGAAACATCTTGTGGCTTGTTGATCTTTTCATCTATGGAGGTTGATTTTCAAATAACCAATAATGCACTTGTCGTCATCCTTCCGTTTCTTTGGGTATCCTTTATGACAGGGTGCTCACATGACTTTCTGTCACTTCCAGCATGGCTGCTCCTGACATCTGAGTCTTTAGGACACGTCTCCATGCGAGTGACCAATTGTCACTTTACTCATCTTATCTTTCATCTGAGATGAACTTCATAAGAATTGATATACACAACATGTAAATATTTAGGTTAACACTTCATCTATGTGACTTTAGGATCGTGGTAAATGGAAACGGGTAATCTTCCCCATTTCTGATTTATTCCATACTTTCCCTTAGATGCAGCGCGGCATTTATTTTAATTTTAATGCATTTCATCAAGACAGTGACACATAGATTATTAACCCTTTCAATTCTTGCGAGCCATTAAGTATATCATCCCCCTTTTGTGGGCTTGCTTTCCTAATAGGGGACTGAATAGGATATCGCCCTGTAGAGATATATAGATATAAATACGTGTATATATATATATATTTCCTACAAATTTAATTTCTTTGACCGTATTAACGAGTTAAAACCAGTGATTGGATTCGTCCTTCCCACGAGGTTTACTCCTGCAATCATGCAGTTATCGTAGGGATTTATTATAACAGACCCTGTTAATACCTGTTTCTAACCTCCTAGGGCAACTCCATGAACTGGTGTTTAAGATCACTTTACCTGGGGTAGGGAGATTCTCATCCTTACCCACCGTACAGAGAACCTTAGGTTTCTTGTAGGCTAATGCGCAACGGGTAGCTGGCTCTCCATCGGGGCATCTGGCTACGACGATCTCCTGAGAGTCGGTTGCGGTTAATGGCCTGTTTATATCAGAGGGACTAGAAGTAGGCTGAAAAATAGGAGAGTGGTTAGCATCCAACAGCAGAAATCCCCCTTTACATACTTTTAGATTCCTTATTAATATGTAGACCTGGGGATTCAATGGTGTCAGGTTGTGCCACCTATGCTATTTCATTCAGTTGTTCCCTCTGATTCAATAACATCTGAGGTGTTATTGATCCTGTGGCCCTTGGGTGGCCACTGGATTTATCCCTAAAGAGTTATCAGGCCGCCGTGCCCATACATACTCGGTGATCTTCACCAATTGTTCAGCTAATTGATATAACCGGTATTCTAATTGGTTTATTCGGTCATTCTGATCATTTCGTTTAAGGTATCTATTTCTGCGGATCCTATTACGCTCGGGCCTAGAATTATTTGATGTGTCAGAATCAGCATTACTACTTCTGTTCTGACGGTGTGATCTGGGCCTGGGGTCTCCTGTCTGACCTCCCCTTCTATTTTCAGGGACCCTAACGCGAGGGGGTGACCTACCTATTTGAAGGGGATCATCACTTTGAGGAGAATCACTAGATTGGGGATACCTATTTCTTTGGGCAGGCCTTGGCCCGTGGGCATATTCCCTGTGACTATTGTGCGGTCGTGGCCATTGCTCATACCTTCTGCAGTCATTGGGTGACCTCTGCTCCCCACTTCTTGGTGGGCGCGGGGCAAGCGTGACCCTGGGGTTCCTATCTGGATTATTCCCTCTTACCACCTCAGCGTATGATTTCCTCCTGGCAACATATACCTGGGAGGCATCCTGATGTTGCTTAGGGGCAACTTGGCTTGTGGTATGGGCCCTTTTATTTGACCTATGACTCCCATGACTGGTCTCATTAGATGGCTGGACCTGCACTTTTATAGGCCTTGAAGGGATCCCCCTTTCGCCCTGTTTAACATCATCTGCGGGGCTACTTCCAGAATCTACCCCACTGTCCTTGGCATGCTCTTTTAAATGAGGGCCAGCATCAGGCTTATGGTCAGAGGAAACAGTTTCTGTTTGTCTACCATTTACCTGGGATATGGAGTCTATCCGGGCTTTTAGTACCTTCAAGGTTTCCAGTGAGCATTGAATTTCATCTGTGTCAGTTTCAACACTTTCATCACTGCTTGACACCTCGGACTCGCTTGAAAGCATTATTTCTTGCATATAGCCATACAGTTTCTGCTCTAAATTAGAACATTTCTCTTTAAAACTGTTTAATTCAACACAACTCTCTTTATATACAGCTTGTAAGCTTTGGAGTTGTTCTTGCAGTTTCTGGCTCTGTTCATTTAAAGTAATTATTTCTGTTGTGGCATTCTCAAGTCTGTCTGTTAAATCATTAACATTTTCTACTTTTGCATTTAAGTTAGCGATGGTCTCCATCATGACAACCTTTTGTTTTGTGTTTTGTTTATCCAATGCACAACACAAATACATTATGGAGGGCCATGATTCCATTATAATGCAATTCCTTGTTTCCTTGTCTTTTGTGTTTGTAAACACATCCAAGAATTTACACACATCCCCTTCTTTGTCCCACATATCGTGTACAAGACTTTGGGCGCGGTCTTTGATAGTATCAACAAGTACCATCAGACTGGATTTAATATGCAATGACTCTCTGATATGTTCTACCACTTTACATATTTCAAAACGTCTTGTTACTTTTTTAAGTCTCGATTGAGAGATTACCTTCTGGCTACCAGTATCTGAATCAGACATGTTTCTGCGCTACAGCAATCAGATAACAATACTTCAAAACAAAGTATCCACAGCCAACAACAAACGTTACTTGATTACCACTGTTTTAATCCAATAGCTTAATCTGCTACTTAACGACCAGCAAATTTATGTTACTTTCACAAATACTTGATCTGGCGCTCACAACCACTAACTTGCTCTCTTACTTGATAGATAAACTTGATTTTATTGTGAAAAATTACTTTAGCATCACAACAGTGCAACCTCCAAATATCTTAAATAAACTTGATTTTATTGTGAAAAATTCATTTAGCATCTCAGCAGTGCAGCCTCCAATATGTTAGAGATTATTGACTTCTTTAATAGGTCAGGGATATATTAATTATGACGCATATTTTTCTTATTGTTGATATACATAGATATATATATATTATTGACAGTGCCTCCAATACCAGTGGTATAAATTGGTATTTAACCCCTAAGATAGGGATTAATAACCAATCAATGAATATATGTCTTAACAAATATATGGCGCGTTATCCCGAGTTCTTTTGATGCTATCTAGATATTTTTAAACACAATAAAATCAATAAAGATATGAGACTGCGTAACGGTAAAACAATTCAAACCAAAATTTATTCACACGTCAAGTTTCATACAATCGTATGTTATCAACGGATTAGCAAACTACAATTTACAAGTGATTATAGATTGTGATTAGTAGCGATACTGCGACACGTAATAATCTAATGGACAGATATTTTAGGTTTATAGACCAACCACAGATATACACGCCTCAATTCTTAAACACCAAGCTCTATTCTATTCACTTAAACCTTTCCCATTATAAACCAATCCTCCACCTGGCTAAGATAAACACTCAGTTACTGGGCATCACCTGCAGCACAATTTATTATTGTGGGGGCCTATTCACTAAATGCAACTTCCTTCAGGGAGATACATAACACACTCGATAGGGAGACTATCTCTTCCACAGATCAATCACAGCACTTCATTCGATATACGTTAACCTAACGCTTCTTAATGACTTACAGTGCATGCATTCATTCGGAAGGGCTGCAAGATGGATATGGAAGGAGTTATGCTAGGTTATGAGTGGGGCGGACGGCACTTGACATATAAAAGCTATTTCACGGTCCCAGCGTATCTCACTATAGGTATATAATTGATCTTTAGATGTCCACAAACAGTATTCTTGGAATATAAATAATTTCACTAAATTATGGCTCAAGTATGCAGCCGGTAATAGTTTCTCCCTTAGCAGTCCTCTGCAGTGGACTGTAAAGGCAGAATTTCTATTCTACTGATTATTAGGCTCAAACAGCAAAATAATTCATTTATATTCCTTTAGTTGTGTGATGGACATCTAAAGTCAGGACTATGCAATTAGAAAATAGATATCATATTATTCAGGCATACTTTACCATCTGGTTAGTGAAGATAGAGTGGTGGAAGATTAGGGTGTGGTCGGTCTTAAAGGGGCGGCCGATGGTGATTGCCTTTCTCCCTCCAAGCGTCCCTCAGGTCTCTCCCCAAGCTTTTCTCAGTCTCTGATTGCTCTGGAGTGTCCTCTCTATATAGTGGTCTTCCGCCCAGTTTTAGATCTAGCCCATCACTATGTGGCCTCATTTGATTGGAGGATATATATTCATCAACTCCAGGGGTCTGTCCAGGTGTTATGTTACCTGGCCAGCAGATGGCGCTCTTAGATCAACCATCAACCTTCTGCAGGAATTAATTTATGGGCTTGGCCAATCTTTTACTGGTTTGGGGTCGTTTTATTCCTATATCCCGGGACTCCATAGATTTTATTAACAAATTAAAATTTATTTCTATTGTGACTTCGCCACGGCGTGTGTGCATCTCATCCCCCTTTACTTATATCCACAGGGATGTGTATGTGAGGGGACATACAATCATTCATTCGTGGTATCGTTTTTAACATTCACACGTTACCCGACTTAATTGGCTTCATGCGGATTAGTACACCAGACATTTGTGATGATCAACTAAATGTGGTAGGGCCTCTGTTTTTATAAGATGCTAAAATTATCAGTTCTAACTAATAAATATTCTCATACCATATAGTACATATTGCCGAATAGCATAGCATTACAAGCTGGTTTACCCAAGCCATTTAACCTTCTTTGTTTTTTTTTTCTTTATTGGGCAACCTATTGTTCCATGTTTACGTGGCTTTCAGAGTTTCCATCTGACGAAATAAACACAATACTGAGATATCTATCTTAGTTGTCATTGTGTTCCCTTACTTTTAAACCATTTGATCTAAACCCTGTTTGGTTGTAACAAATAAATTAAATAAACAGAGTCCATTAGACCGTCTTTGATCAATGTTAAATGTCCTTTCTTGTATGCGTAACACTAACGAGTTTAGCTTGTCTCTTGTTCTTGTTATATATTAACGACGCAGACAAGTTGTTTGCGTGACGCAATTCCTGGCCCCAAATTTAAACATTCCTGCGTTATAGAAATTTCATATCTAAAAAGGTCTGACAAGACGTTGGACCTTTCAACAGGACAATGATCCCAAGCATACCTCCAAGTCCACTAGAGCATGGTTGCAGATTAAAGGCTGGAACATTTTGGAGTGGCCATTGCAGTCACCTGACTTAAATCCAATTGAGAACCTCTGGTGGGACTTAAAGAAAGCAGTTGCAGTGCACAAGCCTAAGAATGTGACTGAACTGGAGGCTTTTGCCCATGACGAATGGGCGAAGATACCCGTAGATCGCTGCAAGACACTTGTGTCAAGCTATGCTTCACGTTTAAAAGCTGTTATAACTGTAAAAGGATGTTGTACTAAGTACTAAGATTGAATGTCACTTGGGGGTTGAATAAAACTGATAATGATGTGAGCACAGAAAAGACATGTGTGGTTATTTCATTATAAATGTTATGTTATATTTGTCTGACCTACACGTGTCTCATTGATTTAATTGTAAGCAAGATGACTGAATGATCAAAATCAATGTCAAACGGGCCAAAACACTCAATTTCAGTGGGGGTTGAATAATTTTGAACACAACTGTATATATATATATCAGTATCTCACAGAAGTGAGTACACCCCTCACATTTTTGTAAATCTTTTATATATTTTCATGTGACAACCCTGAAGAAATGACACTTTCCTACAATGTAAAGTAGTGAGTGTACAGCTTGTATAACAGTATAAATTTGTTGCACCCTCAAAATAACTCAACACACAGCCATTAATGTCTAAACCGCTGGTAACAAGAGTGAGTACACCCCTAAGTGAAAATCATGCCCAGGAACCAGGGGTCAAGTTGATCAGGAATGTGTGGGAATGCATTTCCTGTACTATTTTCCCAGAGGGAATGGAGTTCCCTTTTGGCCTGAAATTGGAGAAGATTTAATAGGAAATATGCTTCCTTAGAAAGTCACCAATAAAATTATGATATCTGTTACAATTATCATAAGTATTGCATGAGACCCAACCTATCTTTATGTTTAAACATAAAGCATACTATGCCTTTACATTGCACATTTGTCCATAGTGTGTCTTGGACCTATGCTGTATCTTCCTGTTTACTTTCCATACCTGAACCAAGTTACCATTGCAATGTTTCTTCTAGACATGTGCACAGCACAAAATTTTGTTTTGAACTAATGGATTAGTCCTAAAATGCAATTTATTTAGTTGCTAAAGAAATTCGTTTTCAGTTCTTTAGTATGAAAATTAATTTCATTCATCCGAAAACCAGTGGATACAATTACTATTGTAGTGGCTCCTCAAAGGGCTGAGATCGCTGCTTTTTACAGTATCTCTCACTCTCAGCACAATGTGCCAGGCAAAGCTGTTACAGTAACTGACTGCTGCTCATCACAGTGCTCAGAGTTTCAGTAAAACTAGTAAATAATATTGTTCTAATCTCATATATAAAAATATTATTTCCTTGTTTTACTGAAACTCTGAGCGCTGTTACAGTCAGTTACTGTAACAGCTGAGCCTGATATATTGTACTGAGAGATAATATAACAAGCAGCTGATCTCAGCGCTCACAGCCACTGGATTTAAAGGGCTAAAAAAAAAGGCTCCTCTCTGTATAATGTATATAACATCCTCCTGCATTAATTAATACCCCTCTCTGTATAATGTAGATAACATCCACCTGCATTAATTAATGCCCCTCTCTGTATAATGTAGATAACATCCACCTGCATTAATTAATACCCCTCTCTGTATAGAACATCCTACTGCATTGCATGTGGAGGGTGCAGAACTTCGGAATGCAATGCTTATCTAGCACAGGAGAACTTTTACTTAAACTTTGTATCTCTGTGGGAGAGACACATGAATATAAAAGCAGGGGAGAGGGAAAATATTAACGTAAATCGGTCTGAAAGCTCAGAGAAGAGATGACTGGTGCAAATTTATTTTTATAATGAAATAAAGCACTTTAAATCTAGGGAAAACATTCAAATAAATCACACTGAAGGCTCATAATGACAGAGTAACTGAGAGCTGGATACTAAATGTATCAGACGTAAAAAAAAACTTTATAACAAGCAGCACTGGGAGAGGAAAGGGACTTTATATAAAATGTGTATTATAGATGAGGAAAGGGGGATAGTGCTCCTGGATAATATAAAATGTATCGGACCTATGTCCCTATTATGCAGAGCTGGAAGGGAGATAACACACGTTTTATGAAGTCCCTCTCTTCTCCCAGCGATGCTTGTTATAAAGGTTTTTTTACTATCCAGCCCTCCTCTGGCTTTAGCTTTCAGTGTGATTTATTTGAATGTTTTCCTTCTCCAGCTGCTTTTATCATCTTGTCTGCCTCATAGAGATGCAAGGGTTAAGTAAAGGTTTCCTCTCCTGTGCTGGCTGTCTGTGCTGCGAGTGAGTATTCTGGAGCTCTATCACTGTCAGATTTTCTGGTAGGGGTCGGGAAGGATTACGCATACAAACCTTTTCTGTAGCTTTGCGATGTTGCGCTTCATTACTGGTCTCCTCCACTCAATGAAATATCAGAAAAAGGACTGAAACTAAAATGTAGTGCATTTTATTTTAGTTTCTTTAGTTTTTTGTACTGAGCAGTTTCGGATCTCTTGAGTCATACTAAAACTAAATTATCCCAAAATTCGGACTAAATCGTTTTAGTACTAAAACGAATGCACATGTCTAGTTTCTTCTTCATGTTTCAGGCCTTGTACCTGATCCTGATGCTTATCCTGTAAATAGAACCCGTTTACAGCTGTGCATCTGCCTACCATGCTATTGTCCTCTGCATTTGTGCTCTGTGACCCAGTACCATGCTAGTGACAGTATTATGCAATCATTCAGATGATGTCACTGAAAAACCTGAAGTACTGAATACATTAGCTACAATTCTTACAGAAGAGATAAGAATTACATAAATTGTATCATTCAAATGGTTTTATATAAAACTGTAAAACCTAAAAATCTGCATAATTCTGTGATTCATATGAATTTCCCAAATTGTATGATTTTACAGGTGTAAAATAATTAAATCTCCACTTAACACTATATGTATATATTTAATGAGCTACATTTTTTATTTTAACTCATGAGAATGAGTACATAATATACTAAAATGTTTTCCAATAACAAGTTCAAAACCACTATCTCCTCTGAAAAGAAAGCGTTTTTCATTGAAAAAAAAAAAAAAAGAGTCCTTCACCCATGTTAGAATTTCCTCTATATGCCTTGGTTTTAATGTTTTTTAATGTTTGTTCTTCCCACACAGGTTTTTCTTGACAGTATATTCATTGTATATCCTAAAGGGACATATAGGAAATATATTTGTATATCTCTAGTTAGACTGGTTGCTGGGCAATGGTAAGCGTCCTGGTTTCCCGGGGGCAGAGCCGTAGCTAGCTCCTTTTGCACCCGAGGCAAAAACAGAAAATTGTGCCCCCCCCACATAATTTTAAAAATCAGAGTCCCCGACCAGTGGCGCAGTGCTAAGCTCCTGGATGCTCCCCGCGACCAGAAGCAGTGGATTGGACCACCCTTTGCGCTGTGGGATGAGAGGCAAGTATGTGATCTTTGGGGGGGGGGGTTCCAGCTGGTGCTGACTGATTCTGCAGAAGCGGCATCAGTTAGCACCAGCGTCTAGCTGTGGGTAACTTTTGTAGCTATGGCGGGATGGTAAATAGCGTTAGGACTTTGCACTCCCCATGTTAAGTATAGGGAGCGCAAAGTACAGTAACCTCGCGCTGAAAAGCACAATCTCCTGGATTTTTTAACCTGTTACCGTTGGGATTGTAATATGAGGGTCCTGTGCTAGGATGTGATATGGGCAGCATGCAGTAACCTCATTTAACCTAGCACCAACGCTCACATGTGTGAGTGCTAGCGTTGAGGAGGTGACGGGGCCCTACATATATAGTGCACACACAGTACATGTACAAATACAGTACACACAGAATACAGTCATGGCCGAAATTATTGGCACCCCAGACATTTTTCCAGAAAATCAAGTATTTCTTACAGAAAAGTATTGCAGTAACACATGTTTTGCTATACACATGTTTATTCCCTTTGTGTGTATTGCAACAAAACAAAAAAAGGGAGGAAAAGAAGCAAATTGGACATAATGTCACACAAAACTCCAAAAATGGGCTGGACAAAATTATTGGCACCCTTAACTTAATATTTGGTTGCAGACCCTTTGGAAAAAATAACTGAAATCAGTCGCTTCCTATAACCATCAATAAGCTTCTTACACCTCTCACCTGGAATTTTGGACCACTCTTTCTTTGCAAACTGCTCCAGGTCTCTCTTATTGAAAGGGCACCTTTTCCCAACAGCAATTTTAGAAAAATTGGCCACTTCAGAACTCTCCAGCGCTTTGTTGTCATCCATTTCTGGGTGCTTTTTGACGTATGTTTGTGGTCATTGTCCTGCTGGAAGACCCAAGATCTCAGATGCAAACCCAGCTTTCTGACACTGGGCTATACAGTGCGACCCAAAATCCTTTGGTAATCCTCAGATTTCATGATGCCTTGCACACATTCAAGGCACCCAGTGTCAGAGGCAGCAAAATAACCCCATAACATCATTGAACCTCCACCATATTTCACTGTAGGTACTGTGTTCTTTTCTTTGTAGGCCTCATTCCATTTTCGGTAAACAGTAGAATGATGTGCTTTGCCAAAAAGCTCTATCTCGGTCTCATCTGTCCACAAGACGTTTTCCCAGAAGGATTTTGGCTTACTCAAGTACATTTAGGCAAACTGTCGTCTTGCTTTTTTAGGTCTCTGTGTCAGCAGTGGGGTCCTCCTGGGTCTCCTGCCATAGCGTTTTATTTAATTTACATGTCGACGGATAGTTCGCGCTGACACTGATGCTCCCTGAGCCTGCAGGACAGCTTGAATTTCTTTGGAACTTGTTTGGGGGCGCTTATCCACCATCCGGACTATCCTGCGTTGCAACCTTTCATCAATTTTTCTCTTCCGTCCACCCACAGAGAGATTAGCTCCAGTGCCATGGGTTGCAAACTTCTTGATAATGTTGCGCACTGTGGACAAAGGAAAATCTAGATCTCTGGAGATGGACTTGTAACCTTGAGATTGTTGATATTTTTCCACAATTTTGGTTCTCAAGTCCTCCGACAGTTCTCTTCACCTCTTTCTGTTGTCCATGCTTAGTGTGGCACACACAGACACACAATGCAAAGACTAAGTGAACTTCTCTCCTTTTTATCTGCTTTCAGGTGTGATTTTTATATTGCCCACACCTGTTACTTGCCCCAGGTGAGTTTACAGGAGCATCACATGCTTGAAACAATCTTATTTATCCACAATTTTGAAAGGGTGCCAATAATTTTGTCCAGACCATTTTTGGAGTTTTGTGTGACATTATGTCCAATTTGCTTTTTTTCCTCCCTTTTTGTTTTGTTCCAATACACACAAAGGGAATAAACATGTGTATAGCAAAACATGTGTTACTGCAATACTTTTCTGTGAGAAATACTTGATTTTATGGACAATGTCTGGGGTGCCAACAATTTTGGCCATGACTGTAGTCACAACATACCAGTTGGCAATAACGTACAGGTGAATCCGGATAAATTACTGGAACCGGAAGAGTTCAACACACCCCCGGGCTGGGCCGTAGGAAGGGCGAGGCGAGTGAGGCACGTGCCTTGGGCACAGCTGTGAAGGGGCGCGGCCATGGCTCGAGACCTGCGGTAACGCTGCGGGAACGCAGGTTGCGGGAACCTGCGTTCTCGCAGCGATCCCGCAGGACTCAAGCCATGGCTGTGCCCTTCACAGCTGTGAAGCTGTGGCCCGCCCGAGCCCGAAACGATTGCCGGCGGCCGCGAGCTTCCTACTAGAACGGCCGCTGACAGGAAGTGCAGCCGCTCGGCTGGGATCTAACAGCGAACCGCGATCTCGTGAGATCGCGGCAGGCTGTTTCATCGATCCCAGGCGAGCGGCTGCACTTCCTGTCAGCGGCCGTTCTGGTAGGAAGCACGCGGCCGCCGGCAAAGTGCGGCGGCTTGAGAGGTGAGCTGGGGACACTATCCATGAGACCTGGGGGCATATCCATGAGACCTGGGGGTAATATCCATGAGACCTGGGGGCATTACTTTTCTGTGAGAAATACTTGATTTTCTTGAAAACTGTCTGGGGTGCCAACAATTTCGGCCATGACTGTACATACATGTATAGCAAAAGAACATTTAGCATAATATACACCCCCCCCAGAATAATATACACAGCACTGAGCCCCCAGACTATTTTCCCCAGTTCACATGGATATTATTGATCCCAGCTCATATAGATATTATCGACCCCAGCTCATATGGGTATATATTGCCCCAGTTCACATGGATATGGCCCAGCTCATGGATATGCCCCCCAGCTCTCATGAATAATGCCCCCAGGTCTCGTGGATAATGCCCCCAGGTCTCATGGATAGTGCCCCCAGGTCTCATGGATAGTGCCCCCAGGTCTCATGGATAATGCCCCCAGGTCTCATGGATAATGCCCCAAGGTCTCATGGATAATGCCCCAGGTCTCATGGATAGTGCCCCAGGGTCTCATGGATTATGCCCCAGGGTCTCATGGATTATGCCCCAGGTCTCATGGATAGTGCCCCAGGTCTCATGTATAGTGCCCCTAGGTCTCATGGATAATGCCCCCAGGTCTCATGGATAGTGCCCCCAGGTAGTGCCCCCAAGTCTCATGGATAGTGCCCCCAGGTCTCATGGATAGTGCCCCCAGGTCTCATGGATAGTGCCCCCAGGTCTCATGGATAATGCCCCAAGGTCTCATGGATAATGCCCCAGGTCTCATGGATAGTGCCCCAGGGTCTCATGGATAATGCCCCAGGTCTCATGGATAGTGCCCCTAGGTCTCATGGATAATGTCCCCCAGGTCTCATGGATAGTGCCCCCAGGTCTCATGGATAGTGCCCCCAGGTCTCTTGGATAATGCCCCCAGGTCTCATGGATAATGCCCCCAGGTCTCATGGATAATGCCCCAAGGTCTCATGGATAATGCCCCAGGTCTCATGGATAGTGCCCCAGGGTCTCATGGATTATGCCCCAGGGTCTCATGGATTATGCCCCAGGTCTCATGGATAGTGCCCCAGGTCTCATGTATAGTGCCCCTAGGTCTCATGGATAATGCCCCCAGGTCTCATGGATAGTGCCCCCAGGTAGTGCCCCCAAGGTCTCATGGATAATGCCCCAGGTCTCATGGATAGTGCCCCAGGGTCTCATGGATAATGCCCCAGGTCTCATGGATAGTGCCCCTAGGTCTCATGGATAATGTCCCCCAGGTCTCATGGATAGTGCCCCCAGGTCTCATGGATAGTGTCCCCAGGTCTCATGGATAGTGCCCCCAGGTCTCTTGGATAATGCCCCCAGGTCTCATGGATAATGCCCCCAGGTCTCATGGATAATGCCCCCAGGTCTCATGGATAATGCCCCCAGGTCTCATGGATAATGCCCCAAGGTCTCATGGATAGTGCCCCCAGGTCTCATGGATAGTGCCCCCAGGTCTCATGGATAGTGCCCCCAGATAGTGCCCCCAGGTCTCATGGATAGTGCCCCAAGGTCTCATGGATAGTGCCCCCAGGTCTCATGGATAGTGCCCCCAGGTCTCATGGATATTACCCCCAGGTCTCATGGATATGCCCCCAGGTCTCATGGATAGTGTCCCCAGCTCACCTCTCAAGCCGCCGCACTTTGCCGGCGGCCGCGTGCTTCCTACCAGAACGGCCGCTGACAGGAAGTGCAGCCGCTCGCCTGGGATCGATGAAACAGCCTGCCGCGATCTCACGAGATCGCGGTTCGCTGTTAGATCCCAGCCGAGCGGCTGCACTTCCTGTCAGCGGCCGTTCTAGTAGGAAGCTCGCGGCCGCCGGCAATCGTTTCGGGCTCGGGCGGGGCCACAGCTTCACAGCTGTGAAGGGGCACAGCCATGGCTTGAGTCCTGCGGGATCGCTGCGAGTACGCAGGTTCCCGCAACCTGCGTTCCCGCAGCGTTACCGCAGGTCTCGAGCCATGGCCGCGCCCCTTCACAGCTGTGCCCAAGGCACGTGCCTCACTCGCCTCGCCCTTCCTACGGCCCAGCCCGGGGGTGTGTTGAACTCTTCCGGTTCCGGTAATTTATCCGGATTCACCTGTACGTTATTGCCAACTGGTATGTTGTGACTACAGTCATGGCCAAAATTGTTGGCACCCCAGACATTGTCCATAAAATCAAGTATTTCTCACAGAAAAGTATTGCAGTAACACATGTTTTGCTATACACATGTTTATTCCCTTTGTGTGTATTGGAACAAAACAAAAAAGGGGAAGAAAAAAAGCAAATTGGACATAATGTCACACAAAACTCCAAAAATGGGCTGGACAAAATGGCACCCTTAATTTAATATTTGGTTGCACACCCTTTGGAAAAAATAACTGAAATCAGTTGCTTCCTATAACCATCAATAAGCTTCTTACACCTCTCACCCGGAATTTTGGACCGCTCTCCCTTTACAAACTGCTCCAGGTCTCTCTTATTGGAAGGGGGCCTTTTCCCAACAGCAATTTTAAGATCTCTCCACAGGTGTTCAATGGGATTTAGATCTAGACTCATTGCTGGCCACTTCAGAACTCTCCAGCTCTTTGTTGCCATCCATTTCTGGGTGCTTTTTGACGTATGTTGGGGGTCATTGTCCTGCTGAAAGACCCAAGATCTCGGACGCAAACCCAGCTTTCTGACACTGGGCTCTACAGTGCGACCCAAAATCCTTTGGTAATCCTCACATTTCATGATGCCTTGCACACATTCAAGGTACCCAGTGCCAGAGGCAGCAAAACAACCCCAAAACATCATTGAACCTCCACCATATTTCACTGTAGGTACTGTGTTCTTTTCTTTGTAGGCCTCATTCCGTTTTTGGTAAACAGTAGAATGATGTGCTTTACCAAAAAGCTCTATCTTGGTCTCATCTGTCCACAAGATGTTTTCCCAGAAGGTTTTTGGCTTACTCAAGTACATTTTGGCAAACTGTAGTCTTGCTTTTTTATGTCTCTGTGTCAACAGTGGGGTCCTCCTGGGTCTCCTGCCATAGCGTTTCATTTAATTTAAATGTCAACGGATAGTTCGCGCTGACATTGATGCTCCCTGAGCCTGCAGGACAGCTTGAATTTCTTTGGAACTTATTTGGGGCTGCTTATCCACCATCCGAACTATCCTGAGTTGCAACCTTTCATCAATTTTTCTCTTCCGTACATGCCCAGAGAGATTAGCTACAGTGCCATGGGTTGCAAACTTCTTGATAATGTTGCGCACTTTGGACAAAGTCAAATCTAGATCTCTGGAGATGGACTTGTAACCTTGAGATTGTTGAGAAACAAAATTGTGTGAAAAATATCAAGTCCTCAGACAGTTCTCTTCTCCGTTTTCTGTTGTCCATGCTTAGTGTGGCACACACAGACACACAATGCAAAGACTAAGTGAACGTCTCTCTTTTTTATCTGCTTTCAGGTGTGATTTTTATATTGCCCACACCTGTTACTTGCCCCAGGTGAGTTTACAGGAGCATCACATGCTTGAAACAATCTTATTTATCCACAATTTTGAAAGGGTGCATATTCCTGAGCTCTACGCCCCTTCATCAGGAAACTGTACAACAGGGCTGCTCAGTCTTGTCCCTCAAGATGTTTTGAAACTACATCTTCCATGATACTCTGTTACTAATTGCCAGATTATTGTGGGAAATGAGCGCAAAGGTGTTCATGGGTATATTTAAAGATATCTTGTACAGAAGAAGTGCTCCACCTTGGACATCCAGATATTTTCAAACTTCATTTCGTACATTCTGTGCGAAATTCTTGATTTTCTGGAAAAATGTCTGGGGTGCCAACAATTTCGGCTATGACTGTGTATAAAGATGTTGGGCCCTATTACATTCTTTGCGCATTTGTATTGCGCGCGCAAATGCGCATTTGCGCGAGTGCAAAATCATTTGCGCAGAACGTCGTATTACGACGTAGGCGCAAACGATGCGCGTAATCGTCTACCGCGATTGACCCTGTGCTAACGAATTTTCCTGCGCGCATCCTATACTTAACATTGTCAGCGCAAATGCGTTCGTGCGCTGGTACGTTAATGGTATTACAATCTTTGCGCAACGAAAATTTGCGCGCATTTTCGTAACGTCTTTGAAAAGCAGGTGGTAACTGTAAATGTGATCGTTCTGGGCGAAACTAAATACACCAGCACGAAAAAAAAATACAGCACAGTACAGTTACCCAAATATTAAAATTAATAAATTGTGTCATTGTTAATTTTTTCTTTTTTTGGCTGGTGGTTGTTAATTCTTCTTTTTTTAGTTTGTAAATATTTTATTGGAAATGGGTGATTGATGTTGGCTGAATCCCGTGACAAAACAGTCTGCCCACCGATTCCTGCACGCAACGTTCATTTGCGAACGGCTTTGCGCGTCGGATTTGCGCATGAAAAATCTTGAAGGAAGGAAAAATGTGCTCGGATCGTGATACCACGTTAATTTTCGCGCGAACACGTTTTTTTAGTGCGTAAAAAAACAGAGAATGTACTGGAGCCCGTTGTTTTTTTATTCAATTTATGTTTTGAGAAAAGTCCGGATGGACTGAAACATTGACTTCAAATAAAGGAATATTTAATCTATTAAGAAGTCTCTGAGTGGCAGAATATCGATATATATATATATATCACACACACACATATGTAGACAGAACATATATATATTTATGTTCTGCCTACATTTGTGTGTGCTATATACTGTATATATGTGTGTTCTGTGTATATCTAAGTACACTATCAGGGTTATTCAAAGAGATCCGAATTGTGGCCGAAAGGTAACCGAACAGTGAAATTCTGCGTTCGGTTACCTTTCATGGCCATTCGGCTATTCAGAGAGCAGGCAGTTCACCAAGTGTTGGCGAATTGCCTGCACATACGGTGCCTGTTCGGTGCCTGTTCGAGGGCAGTGAAATCCCCATAGAGAAGCAATGTTTTGTCTATTCAGAGAACACCAAACAGCAGGAAAAAGTTGCCGAATTGCCCTGCTGTTCGGTAGTTTTATTCGACAGGTTTATTCAGGCAAATCCCATAGGCTTCAATGATAAAAATATTCCCGATTTAATTCAATATCTAATAAACCGTTGATTATGACATTCTGCAGTAAAAAGTCTCTTTATGTATAGTTGTTTTAGGATGTTTTAGGCATTGTTTGGTACTTGTGCGCAATTATTTTTTTTAATGTTTTTTGTTTTTTCTGTAACAGCCCTTTTTATTATCATTCATTGGACCTTATATGTAAATTTCAGACATTTTCGTTCTGTAGTTTCTTTGCAAACAGCGTTTCACTTTTCAAACATACAAGCGGACTGTTATTTTTTTCATTCCATTCGTCTGCGGTGTCGAGTTTTTCTGGCGGATGCTCTGCACTGTGATCGGCGGCTAGTTGGGTCTCTCTGGCGTGTTTGGCGGGGTTAATCCAGATGTTTTTGTGGGATCGCCAAATCACACCGAATTGAAGAGAACGAAAAGTCACCGAACGTGCGGTGACTTTTCGATTCTCTTTGAATAACCCTGTATGTATATATATGTGTGAGTGTTTATTTGTGCGCTGTGTATATACATATGTGTGTATACTGTGTATAGTGGCAACTGGTCCAAGCTGTCTGACTTCAAGTGACAAATCCAATTTGAATTCGAATCAGTAAACTAGTGATGACGTGGCACCCACCGAGATTGAAACTAGATGACAAAAAAAGGCTGAAGCTGAGGGACGCATGTCTTTTTTCAGCCTATGTAACTATGTAACGTCTGAGAAGTGCTTATTGCCCTGACTTGATTTTCACTTCTCTCAGTGCTCGTTGAGAATCTGTTATTGTTTCTTCTGTGTATAGACTTTGGCTTGTATGACGCTCCTCTCCTGGCTCTTAACCCCTAGCATTCCTTTGACTACCCAATTTGGCAATACGACCCCTGGCATTTGGCTGACACTCTACTCTGGCGATAGGACCACTGGCATTTTTGATAACCCGCTCTGGTATACGACCCCTGGCATTCCTGATAACCTACTCTTGTAAATGACCCTTGGCATTCCTGACATTCCAAATTGTATTATCCCCTGGTCTGCTGTTCTTGTTACGTACTCCTCCGTTTCTGATAGAAGTACTGATCATTCAAAGGATCGGAAGTTTAGGGTAGTTGTGTTGCATACAGGGATAACACATACATGCACACACACACACACCGGGAAGGAATATGACACAAAGTCAGTTGCAATGGACACCGTTCATCCTCTTCCCATGTTGGAGGATTAGTTGTACGTGTAGTGACGACTACAAGCAACATATGAATCTAAGGATCCAATGGACGACCAGCCTAATAACCAGTAATAACAGCACATGGCAAAATCAGCCGAACTGTAAAATACACCACTATTATTGCATTTTTATATTTGCAAACCCGGCACAAGTTATCGTACCCTATACTACTTTATGAGGCCTAGCGGATTAATAAAAAGAAAGATACCTCTTCCCCTCAATGCCTGAACACCCTAGTTACTTAAATCCCTATACTGCCTAACCCTATCACTACTATCATACCCCATATGAAACCCTATATTACTACTACCTACACGTCCTATCCTGTACACAACCCTATCATAGTGATATCCCCTACCTGATATACAAATATATATACTACCTATACAAAGGATGTGCAATTTGTTTCGTTCCGAATTGAATTTCGTACGAAAATGACCATTTTCGCTCTTTCGGAAGCATTTCCGAAACAAAGTATTGGCCACACAAAATTACAAAATCCCAAATCAAAGTTTCAGCACAAACAAAATCATTCCGTTATGGGACCTAAAGAAAATAAAACGGAATGCAAATGATACGAAATGCTGAAAATACGGAACAAAATGATCAAAAACTAAATAAATTTCGTAGTGAGATGAACTGAAACGAACAAAACGGAACCAAATGATCTAAAAAGGTAAAAAAAACTGAACTAAAAAGGTCTAAAACAAAAAAAATGCAACAGCCCACTTTTTAATTAATGCAGTGGCTAGGCTTTTTTCCACCATAGTTTTCAATGTTAAAAAATCCCAGTTTAATAATTTTCAATTGCAGCACACAAACATTTTTTTAAATTTATTTTTTAGGATTTTTCTGGCATTTTTCGTGATTTTTTGATGAAAGTTTACGTTTCCTACTTATTTTAAATGTAATAATGAGGTCTTTTTCTTTGCAGAACGCATGCAGTTGAATTATTTTCTTACAGTCTGTGTGCATTCAGCAATAAAAAAAATGGCTTTTTGGCTTGCTGCATCTGAAAATTATAAATGGTTTAAGAAAAATTTAATAAAAAACTGATTTTTTTAACATTGAAAACTATGGTGGAAAATTCGAATTGTTCTCAACTTTCGAATTGAATTTGATATCAACTATCGAATTGATCTTAACTTACAATATAAGTAATAGTCGGCAAACAACTTTATGCAACAAATTTATTTCGTTTCACTGTTTAATTTGACTCAAATACTAAATCTGTGACACAGCTTAAAATTTAACCATAGCTAGTCTTTTAACAGCAAAATTTGATTAATTGGGGTTTTATTTAGTGATCCGAAATTCAAATTGATAACAGCTATCGAATTGATATATTAACTACCGAATTGATAATTTGATATATCAATTCGAATCGATATGAAATTTCGAAACAAAACGAAATTAGCAACGGAATTCCGAAAATGAAATTATTTTAAAACGAAACGTAACAAATTTTTCAGCTGTGCCCATCTCTAACCTATACGCTCCACTTCATAACCCAAAACTACTGTTTAATTCAGCATTTAAAATAGGAAAAATAAAGAAATTTAAATATTTAACCCCTTCCCGACTGCTGACGTACCATGTACGTCCTGCCCACGTTAGACCCGCGGACATACATGGTATGTCAGCAGGCTCTTAACCTCCCTCCCGCCCAGGGGTCAAGTCCTGGGGAAAAAAGTGAGGGAACTCACCCAAGATTTCCTCCACTATCCCCACCCCCGCGAAAAAAAAGTGTGTTTGTATATATATATATATATTTTTATATATTAGTGGTGGAGGGCAAAAAATGAGATAAAAAGCCTCCACGCAATAATTAATAATGTTTATTATTTCAGAAGCCATTTGCACATCACAGCAATTCGAAGAACTGTATCCCAGAGCTCCTGTGTTACATTCCCGTATGCAACACAGATGTCATTTGCATGTCTTACCCAGAGTTCCTTGCTGCATATGTGGAATGTAGCACAGGAACTCTGTGATGCCAGTCTTTGAATCGCTGTGATGTGCAAATGGCCTCTGCAATAATAAACACACACACATATATATATATATATATATACACGCATATGTATACACACACACTTATACAATACATTTTCGGTGTTTCAGTCAAACAGGTTAAACATGGGAATCCCATAGGATTCAATATATAAATGTAATATCTTTTTTTTTTTCTTAAAAACTTTTATTGAACATCTTTTTGTATTTATATGACGAAAGCTTTGTTTCCCAATTTTTTAAAGAGCCGTATTATTTTTTTATAGGACTTTTGCTCTTTGAATTAGATGAGGGACATCTAAAAGGTCAATGTAAGAGGTGAAAGAAGACCTCTTCACTCACCATTAGTGTTTGCCTACCCCCTACGCACTCCTATGCGTGGGTCCAAAGAGAAAATGCTGCTGGCCCTCCTCAAACTAGTCACATCAAAACACAGCAATGTGCAGTGTGTATGAATGTATCAGAGCTCCACAGCAATAAAACCCACAGTAATGTGCGGTGTGTATGAGGGTGTCACAGAGCTCCACAGTCATGAGCGGTCTGCATGAGGGTGACACAGAGCTCCACAGTCATGCGCGGTCTGTATGTGGGTGTCACAGAGCTCCACAGTCATGCACGTGTGTGTGAGGGGACACAGAGCTCTACAGTCATGCCTGGTCTGTATGAAGGGACACAGAGCTCCACAGTCATGCCTGGTGTGTGTGAGGGGACACAGAGCTCCACAGTCATGCCTGGGGTGTGTGAGGGGACACAGAGCTCCACAGTCATGCCTGGTCTGTATGAGGGGACACAGAGCTCCACAGTCATGCCTGGTGTGTGTGAGGGGACACAGAGCTCCACAGTCATGCCTGGTCTGTATGAGGGGACACAGAGCTCCACAGTCATGCCTGGTCTGTATGAGGGGACACAGAGCTCCACAGTCATGCCTGGTGTGTGTGAGGGGACACAGAGCTCCACAGTCATGCCTGGTGTGTGTGAGGGGACACAGAGCTCCACAGTCATGCCTGGTGTGTGTGAGGGGACAGAGCTCCACAGTCATGCCTGTGTGTGTGAGGGGACACAGAGCTCCACAGTCATGCCTGGTCTGTATGAGGGGACACAGAGCTCCACAGTCATGCCTGGTCTGTATGAGGGGACACAGAGCTCCACAGTCATGCCTGGTGTGTGTGAGGGGACACAGAGCTCCACAGTCATGCCTGGTGTGTGTGAGGGGACACAGAGCTCCACAGTCATGCCTGGTCGGTATGAGGGGACACAGAGCTCCACAGTCATGCCTGGTGTGTGTGAGGGGACACAGAGCTCCACAGTCATGCCTGGTGTGTGTGAGGGGACACAGAGCTCCACAGTCATGCCTGGTCTGTATGAGGGGACACAGAGCTCCACAGTCATGCCTGGTCTGTATGAGGGGACACAGAGCTCCACAGCAATTAAACTCCCTGTAATGTGATTAATAAGTAAAGCTGGCAGCCTGGCTTACACTCCCCCTCCCCCCACTCCATTCAAACCTGGCAGACTGGTTACAGGTTTGACTTGTGGCAGGTGGATGTGAGGGAGACTGTCCTGGCTGCAGATTGTGGGACCCCCACAGCCTCCATTACAATTTAACAGCAACCTGAGAGACAGGGAGGGAGGGAGGAGGCTGTGGGGGTCACTCGGTGAGGGAGGGGTTGTGGAGGGAAGGGGATTTTGCTGCAGGGCCTCCAGGAAGGGGTTAAGTGGAGGGAGGGGGCAATCCTCCATTATTCCAGATCCACACAGGAGCTGTGCCTGTCCTGCCTGATCTCTGTTGATCTCTCCAGCCGCTGCACATTAATAAAGGCTGCAGCTGTTCAGAGATCAGACAGGGTTCTGGTAGGGCTCTTACTTTTAGAGGTGTTGGATCATGCGGTGAGTGGCAGCACTCTGCTCCTCTTAGTCCAGTCAGAAAAAAAAACATACTACATACAATGATATTATTCCCCCTCTCCTGCTTACCTTCTTTGCAGGGAGGGGGACAAATCACTGCTGGTCCCTTGGGCACAGGGAAGGGGAGCATGATTCCCCGCTGGTCTGGGTCGGATCACTGGTAGTCTGGGTGGGAGGGTCTCCTCACGTGCTGGCCACCTGACAGGGAGTCCAGCGCGTGATGCATCATGAGAGTGCGCCGGACTCACTGTCAGAGGAAGCGGAAGCAGAGGAAGCGGAACTCCTCACACATGCGGCTGTGATTAACAGGAGGATGGCAATCGCCCCACAGGCGCTTCTCGGTCTATGGCTTAAAGTGGGAACAGCGTTCCCACTGCGTTCCCGCTACAGGAGAAGTGCAGGAACGCCGTTCCCACGCGTTCCTGCTGGACTCGAGGCCTGCTCCCGCCGATACTTCCCTCCCTTGCCGGCTCCCGCGGTGTCTGTGGCAGACTGGATGCCTGCTCCGTCTTTTCCATCGGGCCAGCAGGCATGATGACGTCATCACACTGCGTGATGATGTCATCGGCAGGCACCCATCTGCGCCTGCATTAAAATCCAGGAAGGGGAGGGCAGCTCTTTTGGAGCCCTCTATCTCCCCAACCATGGCACCTAGAGAGATTATTTTTACACCACTGGAAAGGGGAGCGTCTTTAATCATTTTGCTGCTGGATCGTTATTCAGCGCTAATCGGTGTCAAATCGCGATTCAAACCTGGAGGTGGCTGACATCTTGGATGTCAGCCAAGCCTCCGGGTCACCCCCACCCACTGACATCCTCACCATATGTGTGAGGATGTCAGTGGGCCAGTTAACCCCCTAGCTGCCAAGTAGAGATAAAGGTATCCAAATGATGCCCCTATCTCCTGATATGTGGCAGCTAGAGGGTCATGGCCTTTCCAATGATACCAAACAGGAGCTCAGTGCACATAGGTGAACTGGCTCAGCAGTGAAGGGGTGAAAAAGAAAAACATGTAAAGTTGAGTATTTCTATTCTCGGGACAAAATTTTGAAACTATTTAGCCAGGTTTTTTTTGGTGTTTGTAGATTTAGGGGATTAAATTACGAAAAAGTGTGTTTTTACCATTTTTCTCATCATATTTCATATTTGTTTACAGTAAATTATACGATATGATGGAAATAATGGTATTTTTAGAAAGTCCATTTAATGGTGGGAAAAACGGTGTATAATATGTGTGGGTTGCATAAACGAGTAAGAGGAAAATTTGACCTAACCACTAACAGTGCAGAAACGTAAAACCAGCAGCGGGCACTAAAGGACGGATTTGCGTAAATCCGCCCGGTCACTAAGGGGTTAAACATATCATTATGAGTGGGTGGGCTTCAGGAAACCACTCCCATTGTTTTCTATCCTTCTAGACCAGAGGGATGACGGAAAAACCTTATTTTCAATAACATTGAATTAGATTTTTCCCCTCTGGCTGGCTAGTTTCGAAAATTCAAAAATACTTGAAATAGCCATTGGCGGTACTAATGTTCGAGTTTGCAATGGCATTAACTGGCTATAACTGGCCAACTGTCTTTTCTTTTATTTTTTTCAGTTTTAAGGGCATGGCCTGTTATATTTATGGTGTTACAAGATCAGGTGCCATAAGGCCACTGGGCTAATTCAAGCATTAAGAATTTTCAAAGTTGACCAGAGACAATTTTGAAAAAAAAAATATATATATATTTTTTTTCCACCATCCTGTCAAGGGATGCTGGATAGAGTGGATGGGCTTGCCAGCTCACACAAGGCAGGGAGTAAAGTATTCATGTGGGTTAAAGCTTTTAGTTAAAGATTATATAGCTGCTAGTTATTAACAATTCAGATTAACAAAAGAAAAAAAAACAGTATACAAATCTTAATCAAAAAGTTCACAGATGTAGACACACATAGCTATATTGACAAGAGTTGTTCAATTATGAAGGTTTATTGGGAACTGGGACTTATGTTTAGGGTGGTTTAGGGGACATATTGAAAAGGGGCTTAAGGAAAAGGGGATCAAGGTGAAGGGTGTCACGGTTCCCAGATCCCACCACGCAGTACTTAACGCCCCACACTCCACAGAACCCAGAAGCTACCAACAGAGTAGCCGTGAAAGATCTAACTGTCTGGTCCTTATAATTGGCCAGGTAAACTAGCTAGACAGATAGGGTTAACAACACGGGGAGTAGTCAGCCGAGCCAGAATCAGGAATACAGAGTTCAGAATGGTCAAATGGAATAGCCGGGTCGATATCAGAGCAGTAGCGTAGTACAAGAAAATGGTCTAGGGCAACAGAAGGCAGAATAGTCAGAAACAAGCAGAGGTCAATAACGGGTTAATTCAATATAGCAGTCAGGTACAAGGAGCTCAGGTATGGATAACCACGATCTGGCAACTGCTGAGAATACACTGAGGGTTTTTAAAGACCTTCACCAGGCCACGCCCCCACTCAAGCCGCGCCTCTTGCAACCACCTCCCTGCCTGTCTCCATTTAAACCGGGCTTTGGTCAGCGAGCAGCATCAGACATGCTGCCCTCAAGCACACAGGTAGGGCTGGAAGCTCCCAACGTTACAGTACCCCCCTCTCCACGGGAGGCCACCGGACGACCAACAGGACGAGCGGCAGGACGACCACCAGGGCGATCGGGGTGCGAGACATGGAACGCCCTGACCAACCTAGAGGCAGACATGTCGGAAGCTGGAATCCAGGACCGGTCCTCTGGACCATAACCCACCCAATCGACCAAGTACTGCAGAGTGCCCCTGCACAGCCTAGAATCCAAAACCCTCCTAACCTCATACTCAGATTCACCATCAACCTGAATAGGTGGAGGAGGAGGAACGACCCGCGTGTACCTGTTACAACAATGGCTTCAGTAGAGAGGTGTGGAAGACGTTGTGCATGCGAAGATGTTTAGGAAGGGCAAGAGCATAAGCCACAGGATTAATGCGGCGAATGATCTTATATGGACCTATAAACCGAGGTGCCATTTTCATAGAAGGCACCCGCAACTTCACGTTCCTAGTGGACAACCAAACTCTATCCCCACGTTATAGGAGGGAGCTTGTAACCTATGCCTGTCAGCCTTGCGTTTCTGGACAGCAACATTGCGCTCCATATTTTCTCGAATCTGTCTCCAAATCTCTTGCAGTTGAGTGAGATGGTCATCGAGAGCCGGGATGGCCTGTTCAGTAAACTGAAGCGGTAGAGCCGGAGGGAAAAAACCATAGATGGCAGAAAAAGGAGAGTGGCCAGTGGTCTCGTTAACGGCGTTATTACGTGCATACTCAGCCCAGGGCAACAACTCTGACCAATTGTCTTGTTGTTGTGTGGTAAAGCAACGTATGTACTGCTCGAGACCCTGATTTGCCCTCTCTGCTGCCCCATTGGTTTGTGGATGATATGCTGAAGAGAAGGCCAATCGCACCCCCATCTCTGCACAGAAAACCCTCCAGAAACGAGAGACGAACTGGGCTCCTCTGTCAGAGACTATTTCAGACGGAACCCCATGTATTCGTACAATCTCTCTAGCAAATACAACCGCCAGTTCTTTGGCTGTAGGAAGCTTAGGTAGAGGGACAAAATGAGCCATTTTGGAGAAGCGGTCTACAACTGTCAGAACCACAGTATGACCCTTGGACTTCGGCAAGTCCACAATAAAATCCATAGATAGATGAGACCAAGGCCTCTTAGGCATGGGTAAAGGCTGCAATAGACCGACAGGCAAGGATTTACTGGTTTTGCTTCTGGCACAGACTTGACAAGCCAAAACAAACAGACGTACGTCCTGTCGCATGGTGGGCCACCAGAACTGTCTGGAGATACTGGTAAGAGTCTTAGTAATACCAGGATGACCTGCTGGTTTAGAATCATGAAACATTATGAGTAATTCTTGTCTTTCCTTTTCAGGTACAAACAACATATCTGGAGGCTTGTCAGGTGGAGCCCCCACTTGAGCTGCCTGGAGGCGTTCCAGGAAAGGCGAGGAGACAGACAAGACTGTGGAAGCCACAATACGTTCAGGAGGAACTATAGGATTGTGGTCTTGTGTATTAGATTCATACGGGTCATATTGACGAGATAAGGCATCAGCCTTTACATTGCGGTCACCTGGTCTGTAAGTCAATACAAAATTAAACCGAGACAGTAGCAATGACCACCTGGCCTGTCTCGCGTTCAAACGTTTGGCATCCCCGATGTGCGTAAGGTTCTTATGATCAGTAATTATCAATAAAGGGTCAAGAGTACCTTCCAACAAATGTCTCCACTCTGATAGGGCAGACACAATAGCAAGCAATTCTCTGTTACCGATATCATAATTGCATTCTGCTGGTGATAATTTTCTTGAAAAGAACCCACAAGGATGTAGAGGTTTTCCTGGAGACTCTCTTTGAGACAGGACAGCCCCAATGCCTATCTCGGAAGCATCAACCTCAAGAACAAACGGAATCCTGGGATCAGGATGCCGTAACACGGGAGCGGAAGTGAAAGCTTGTTTGAGGGCTTCGAATGCTTGTTTGGATTGAGAAGACCAGATCTGGTTCTTCAGACCTTTACGTGTCATATTAATGATAGGGGAGGCTACAGCGGAATAATTCTTGATAAATCTCCTATAATAGTTGGAAAACCCCAGAAACCTCTGTATGGCCTTGAGACCTTGAGGGAGAGGCCATTCTGAGATGGCCGTGAGTTTAGAAGGATCCATCTCAAAACCTTCTGGAGTGATAATATACCCAAGGAATTTCACAGTAGTAATGTCGAATAAACACTTCTCTAGTTTGCAATAAAGACCATTGTCCAGTAATTTTGCTAATACCTGTCTGACATGTGCATGGTGGGTTTTCAGATCGGGAGAGTAAATCAATATATCGTCTAGGTATACTATAACAAAGGTTTGTAAGAAATCTCTGAGCACATCATTAATAAAATCCTGGAATACCGCTGGAGCATTACAAAGACCGAAAGGCATGACCAAGTATTCATAATGCCCACTCCTGGTGTTAAATGCTGTTTTCCACTCATGCCCCTCTTTTATACGTATCAGGTTGTAAGCTCCTCTTAAATCAAGTTTTGTGTATACTGCTGACCCCCTTAACCTGTCGAACAGTTCTGATATGAAGGGATAGGGTACACGTTCTTAATGGTGATCTTGTTAAGCCCCCTATAATCGATACACGGGCGTAAATCTCCCTCTTTTTTAGACACAAAAAAGAACCCAGCCCCTGCTGGAGAAGAGGAACGTCGGATAAAACCTCTCTCCAAATTCTCCTTTATGTACTCCTCCATAATTTGGTTCTCCTTTATGGAAAGAGGATATACTTTGCCTCGAGGAGGCATGGTACCAGGATGAATATCAATGGCACAATCATATGGTCTATGTGGAGGCAGTTTCTCTGCCTCTTATCAAATACAGCCCTGAGGTCGGCGTATTGGTCAGGAACCTCTGTAGACAATGGAGGAGCTGTGGGTGTGTTCAGGGCACCGACATGCTGAATGGGTATTAAACAAGTCCCAAAACAAGCAGGACTCCAAGACAGTATCTCTCCCTTAGCCCAATCAATAACAGGATTATGTTCCACCAACCAAGGGAAACCAAGTACAACAGGATTGGAAGGTGAATGGATAACTTGAAATATGATTTCTTCTTTATGCAAGAGACCAGTGGTAAGAACCAATGTAACCGTATCGTGAGTAATCCTAGGGCAGGATAACGGTCTGCCGTCTATGGCTTCGACGGCTAAGGGTGTCTCTCTTACAACCAGAGGTAGAGAAATGGAAGAAGCGTAGTTAACATCGATAAAGTTGCCAGCAGCCCCAGAATCCAAAAAAGCGGTAGTATGTGTGGTCTTGGTCTCCCAAGCCAAGGATACTGGTAACATAAGTTTAGTGTCTTTGACAGGAGACATGCACGTCACACCCAAGGCCTGTCTCCTCAGCTGCCTTAGGTGCGGTAGTTTCTCCGGCTTATCATGCATCTTAGGACGAGTAGGACATTGAAATCGTACATGACCCCCAAACCACAATACAGGCACAATCCCTCACGAAAACGCCTTGTTCTCTCTTCCTCTGTAAGCCTAGTACGGCCTAGTTGCATAGGCTCAGAGGGAGGAGATAACTCTCTTGGTGGTGCCTGAAAGACAGGGGCCAACCTAGGTAACGGTCTCTTGGGCTTCTCTCTTGGAGTCCTTCTGTCCCTTATCTGATTATCCAGATCTATACAATAAACAATGAGTTCACACAATACCTCAGGTAGTTTACGTGGAGCCAATTCATGCATCAATGACTCTGATAACCCCTCCATAAAAGCCAGAACCAGTGTCTCATTTGTCCAGTTCACATCAGAAATCAAGGTTTTAAATTCTATGGCATAATCAGAAACAGTCCTGTTCCCTTGACGTATGCGGAACAAGGATTTGCCAGCTACCGTGGCCTTTCTGGTAGGATTAAATGTACGTTGTAACTCGGCTATGAATTCTTTATAATCCCGTATGATAGGCTTCTCTGCCTCCCATAACGGAGTCGCCCATGTCAATGCTCTGCCAGACAGGTGATTAATAATGAACCCCACTTTGGCAATGTCAGAGAAAAACATCTGTGGATTTAATTTAAAATGAATATCCACATGGACCAAAAATCCCCGGCACTCTGAGGGAGTACCGTCAAACCTCATAGGAGTGGTCATGTGTACCTGGGATGTCTGAACGACAGGGGACACAGGTATATCAAGCGGGGGTGCAACCCCAGCTGGTTCCAGGTGAGCTGTACGAGTCAGGATAGTTTGTAAGGCAATAGCAAACTGATCCATCCTATGATCCTGCTCATCCTGTCTGGATACAAAGTTAGCCAAGTGCTGTGTTAAGTCTGCGGGATCCATAGTGGCCAGATCGTAATGTCACGGTTCCCAGATCCCACCACGCAGTACTTAACGCCCCACACTCCACAGAACCCAGAAGCTACCAACAGAGTAGCCGTGAAAGATCTAACTGTCTGGTCCTTAGAATTGGCCAGGTAAACTAGCTAGACAGATAAGGGTTAACAACACGGGGAGTAGTCAGCCGAGCCAGAATCAGGAATACAGAGTTCAGAATGGTCAAATGGAATAGCCGGGTCGGTCGATATCAGAGCAGTAGCGTAGTACAAGAAAATGGTCTAGGGCAACAGAAGGCAGAATAGTCAGAAACAAGCAGAGGTCAATAACGGGTTAATTCAATATAGCAGTCAGGTACAAGGAGCTCAGGTATGGATAACCACGATCTGGCAACTGCTGAGAATACACTGAGGGTTTTTAAAGACCTTCACCAGGCCACGCCCCCCACTCAAGCCACGTCTCTTGCAACCACCTCCCTGTCTGTCTCCATTTAAACCGGGCTTTGGTCAGCGAGCAGCATCAGACATGCTGCCCTCAAGCACACAGGTGGGGCTGGAAGCTCCCAACGTTACAAAGGGGCACTTACAATAAAGGTTTTAATGATTGTATGTATGTTGAGTCATGTGGAAAATATAAGAGCTGAATGTTTGATGAGTGGTTTGAGATATCTGAAGTTAGAGTTTCAAAATTACGTGTCTGTAATTTTAATAAAAAAAATGTTGGCCATTGTGTTTTCATGTTAAATTTTAAGAAAATCAAATGAAAATTTATAGGAAACATAAACAAAACATACAGCACAATACATTTGACTAATAATTTAGAAACGAGCAATATTTTGCAGAAAATAATGTTCTTCTAGATCAAGTTTATCTGCTCAATAATCATTTGACTTAATACACTTTCTCCATGACATGTATTACTGTTCTTACATGCAAATGTCAGTCTGTGCTGCTATTCTCAGTGCCAGAGAGCTTCTGCACTCCATATGTTGTGCATAAGCTTGAAAATTCATCCACAAGCCTTCTTTCATCGGTCATTTAATAGAAGGACATTGTGTAAACATAAAATGAATAAGCATTGCCCGGGTAAACTGATTGCAATGACGTTAAAGGGTAATAGAGTTCACAATGAGCTTGATTATTTTGTAGAAAGATTAGTATCGCAACACTGAAGCTGTGATTTTGAAAATACAATGTACTGCCATCTTTTCCTATAATCCTATTTTGTATTGTTGAGTGAGATGTGGAAATGATCATCGAAAGCTGATTTTCATTACATTCCATTAAAAAATACGCCCAATTGTATGTAGATGTTGTAATGCAAACACAATACATTTATGCTACTCTTTGTAGAGCTCATTTGGTCTCATGTAAATATTCATTCTGCTAATATTAACTAAATCCTATTGCACGAGCATCGTGTTAAATCCTTCTATAACAATCATTCAGCGATATTAATAAAATGTTTCTCCATGCAAGTTAGAATCTCCCGTTGTTCTATTCCGTCCGTTACATAAGAAACTAAGATTATGGATATGATCTCACTCGAGACACCAAGCAATTCCAAAAATTAACATATTAATGTTTTCATTGTTTAGAAAACAATTCTTTTATAAATACCATGTTGAGAAAAAATTCTATGTTTGATAGCCCACACACATCAATGAGCCAATCACTCTTATATAACATATATTGTACAATTCTCTGCCTTAACCTGTTATTCCATTATGCAAATTCCCATTTATGATTCCAATTTACAAGAAAGTGCATACTTGCTCTCTTAAGGAGTCATCATAATCCATATGATAAGTGACGACAAATCACATATCTGTACTTATGTTTCCATGCATTTTAGATAAACATGTATGAATAGTAAATACAACTAGGAGATAGAATGATAAACTGGTGCACGAGCAAAATGTACCATTAGACATTCAAAGATGGTAATGTCGAATTTTCATTGAAGAGATGTGATACATGATGGGCTCTATTACAATCTTCGCATTAAAACGCGGGCGCAAGGGAGGAAAAACTGCACCTGCAGTTTTCCCCCTTGTGTCTGCTTTTTAACGCTAGATTACAATACAGGCGCAAAAAATGCTGCCTTCATTGTTACTGCCTGTTAAAATCCTGGATTCTTGCGGCAGCGCTGAGCGCAGCCGCGAGCATCCACTCGATGAAGTCCATAGGACTCCATTGAGTTCTCCACTGCCGGTCACATGACCAGCCGGATCTCACCTTGCGAGATCCGGCCGGTTGGCGTAGTGATACGCAGGGAGAGACTGGGGGGACTTTTTCCCCCAGTCTTTACCTGCTCCCGTCGGACGGAGGAGGCGGTTGGAGCCGCGGTCCTTGCCGCGGGACAGAGGGTGAGTATCGGATGCTTTTTTAATTTTTTTTAGCCTGGTGTTAACGGATTCTGCCGAAGCAGAATCCGTTAACACCAAGTCCTGGCTCTGGTTAACTTTTTGCTAACCACAGCCAGGCGTTAATCAGCACTTGGACTGTAATCCAGCGCTGATTAACACTGTGCTCCCTATGCTTAACATGGGGAGCGCAAAAAGTACAGAAACCTTGCGCAGAGAAGCGCAAGGTACCAAACGTACGTTTGGATTGTAATATGCGATAAACAACGCAGCAAACGTTAATGCTCACGCAAGTGAGCGTTAACGTTTGCATGAAGATTGTAATAGGGCCCGATATGTATCCATAAATACAATTTGTGTGTGTTTCAAGTACAATGCTTTATACTGCACACACTATTCCACTTCTTGTCCTCTTGGGAATAAAGTGATCGCCAGAGATTCCTTAACCCCTTCACTACCAGGATACGGCAGAGGTGTGGAAAACAACTTTTCGTTACAGTGTTAACATTTATCTATTCTTCATAAAACACAATTTAAAGATATTTTAGAGACAGCAAGCTTCTTTGATGGGCAAAAATCATTGCTACATGTCTGAAAATACTTTTGGATATCTGTCTTTCTGTAGAATAAAAATTATCTCCAAGCTGTTCAAGCAACTTTTCCATCTTGAATGACATATCCAAGGTCCTGAAAATTTGGGGGTAAATTCTGGAGCCTGTTTGACAATGAATTTCATTTGCAGTAAATGCAATTCCGTTGAAATGCCTCACAATATTAACCTACTGAATTTACTTGATGTTGGGCTCCTGAAAGAGCATTTAAACAATGAGTATACTCTACTCGACATAATAGTGAAGGGGTTAAACGCCAATCCAATTGTTGACATGCAAGTCCTGCTTTAATATACTGTCCTGGAAGGCAGGATGCTAATTTGCCATTTTTAGCACTATTTGACAGAACTCTCATTTTAAACCTTTAGTACACCATGAATGAACAGGTAGTTATGATGAAGAATATGGGTAGTAGGTAGTGTCATGGACCTACAGTAGGCTATGTCCTGATAATATTTTGCCAGTCCATTAATATTTTTATTTACTAACCATACAGCGCTACTCTCTGTGCAGGCATGACTTATCTTGCTCTGAGGAGCTAATTATAAAGGTTTAAATTGTCTTTTGTTGTTCACCCCTGGGGAGCTACCAAGAAATTAATTTCCTATTTAGGCTGTGGATTGAATTTAGTTGCCAGAGATAATTAAAAGATCTGACCTAAGCAGGCCTCAAAGCTCTTTTGATCTGGGTAGGTGTGAACGGTTGTCCTGTGATCTTCAGGGCACTTTGATTACAGGAGGGACAGCAGACACTTTTTTCTACCCAGGCTGGAGTCAAGATACATACTGGAGAGTGGAATAGGAGGGAAAACATATAACGTCATCAAGAGCTCATATAATGAGAACTTCTGCAGCATAAAGGTGAATGGGAAGAGAAAAGAGTACTTCCGGCAGGCTCGTCGAGTCAGACAAAGGCTGCAGCTTAAGTCCAACCCTCTTTAACATCTACATCAATGGACTGGCTGAAGTTCTAGAATCCTCCTCAGCACCAGGACTAACTCTACATGACACCGAGGTGAAGTTCCTGTTGTATGCAGATGACCTCCTATTACTGTCACCAACAGAGAGAGGTCTACAAGACAGCCTGGAAGTGCTGGAAAAATACAGTGCGGCATGGGCACTACCCATCAACCAAAAGAAAACAAAAGGTCATGGTTTTCCAAAGGAAGAACGCAAAAAACAAGAGTTCCTCTTTCACACTTAATGACTGCACTCTTGATGAAGCCAACAGCTACACATACCTCAGCCTAGAAACAAACCGATCGGGAAGTTTCAAATCAGCCATAGAGGCCCTAAGAGACAAGGCTTGTAGAACCTTCTATGCCATCAGGAGAAACCTCTACAAACTAAAACCGCCTGTAAGAGTCTGGCTTAAAATCTTTGATAGCGTCATCAATCCAATCCTCCTTTATGGCAGTGAAGTATGGGGCCCCATCACCTACCCTGACCAACCCAAATGGGACACCAGCAAAACAGAAATATTCCATCTGGAATTCTGCAAGCACCTCCTCCAAGTCCATCGGAGCACCTCTAACAATGGTTGCCGGCCGAGCTGGGCAGATACCCATTATTTCTTGCAGTACAGAAGAGGGCACTATCATACTGGGACCACCTAAACATCAGCAGCCTCAACTCATACCATCATAAAGACCTACTGGCCAACAAGGACCACCCCAAACCATGTGGGCTGCAACAACTCATATCCACCCTGATCATCCAAAGCCCCCATGAATGCAACCTGACAAAACATCAAATAAAAGGCCCTAATTAATGATTCCAGGGAAAACTATATCAGAGAATGGAGACATGATATAGCAAACTCTCAGAAACTCACCATTTACCAATCCTTACAGAGGGAATACAAACTGGCCCCATACCTGGAGGTACTACAAGACCCCAAGGACAGACAGATCCTGAGCCGGTACAGACTGAGCACCCACAGCCTGGAAATCGAATCAGGCTGGCATAGACAGACCTACAAGCCCAGGGAGAATAGACCGTGCCAGCATTGTGACCAGGGGGCCCTGGAAGATGAGGTCCACTTCCTCCTACAGTGCCCCAAGTACTCAGCACTGAGGGAAACTCACTTCCAGAGACTCTCCGCTCGCATCCCGGACTTCACCTCTATAGAAGAAACTCCACATCATACTGGGAGAAGAGGAGCCGGCGGTGAAAATATATGCCCAATACGTCACAGAATGTCACAGACTGAGAGGAACATGAGAGATCCCGGATTTAAAAGTCCCCAACATGGACTCGCCCCCATCCCACTTCACATTATCCCTTACCCGTGATAATGTCCATGGACTTGCCCATTCCCCCCCATATATGTCCCACTACCCCCACCTCCACCCCATATAACCTCCCCATATGCTTTGGCAATGCTAAAATGTATTTGGTCCTGCCAATAAAGCTTAATTTGATTCGATTCATATCAAAAGAAGTAGATGTGTTCTCTCAGACCGGATTCTAGAAACATAGAAAAATGTTGGCAGATAAGAACCTTTCGGCCCCATCTAGTCTGCCCAATTACATGGATACTTTACCTGGATTTATCTTTTGTTTAGGATAGCCTTATGCCTATCCCATGCCTGCTTAAATTCAATTACTGTTTACGGATTCTAAAATATGATTTATTGGGTGTAGGTCCCTGGGAATACATAGGCACATGTCCCTTTTTTTTCATACAATGCTTGGAAGTTGAAGTGGGTTCTGGGAGGCCAAGTGGGCAGATTGGCCACTGCTGTGGCCATGGAATCTGAAGAGAGGAACATTTGGTACGGTTGCACTGACACCAGATTTTTAGGACCGAGTACCCTCACACCGTAACCCTTTTGTGGTATAGGTGGAAGAGTTCAGTGCTGGAGGTTTTGTGAATGCAGAAGACATCCACGATCTATACCGTTACGTCAGCATCAGGGGATTGATAGCTGCTGATCCCGGACTGATTCATTTTTATAAATGTCAGCACTGTCTACAGAGTCGGTGGACAGACGCACTCTTTTATCTGTGACAAAACCTCCAACGGCACTGAAAGTCCTTTCAGAAAGAACGCTAGATGAAGGGCAACCTAGTAGCTGCATAGCATATTGGCTAAGTTCTGGCCAGTGATCCAGTCTCAGCACCCAGTGAGCCAGTGGATCATCTGCTGGAAAGGTATCCAGGTCTGCCCTTGCCCCTAGGTAGTCGTGCACCATATGGTGAAGATGCTGGCAATGGGTGCCTACATTTGACGTCCCTGGTTGTCGTGGACTAAAAAAATTTAAAAAGGCATCAGTCAAGCAGCCCCGGCCTTCACCGCTCTTCCTCTGATCATCCGCAGCCTCAGAAGCAGCTGTGTCATCACTTGGTAACCTACTAGTGCCTGGAAAGGTGTTACAGAAGTGTCGCTTTAGAGCGTCGTCAAGTTTTTTCATCCTGTGCTCCCTCTGTGCGGGCAGGATCAGCTCTGCAACTTTACCCTTGTATCGTGGATCAAGAAGGCTTGCCAACCAGTAATGATCCGTCTCCTTGATAGCACGAATCCTGGGGTCCTTTAGCAGGCTTTGCAGGATAAGGGAGCCCATGCAGCGTAGGTTGGAGGTGGCATTAGCTTCCGAGTCTTCCTGGTCAATGAGGAGGATGACCCCATCGTGCACTTCCTCCTCCCAGCCACGTACTAGTCCTTGTGTTTATGGGCACACAAAACCCTCCTTTGAGGAATCCCCACCTTCAATGCCCCCACTACTTAAATATTCCTCCTCCTCCTCCTGTCTGATCTGAGGACGACCCGCTGGAATGCTGTCTGCAGAAAGACTGGGGCCTTCAGAGCTAGGGAAGACCTCCTCTTCCTCCCGCTGCTCTGCCTCTAGAGCCACATCTATAATTCCCCGCAGAGTGTGCTCCAGTCAGGAACACTAAAGGAATTGTGTCACTGATGCATGCACTGTCCGTGCTCACCATCCTCGTTGCCTCCTCAAATGGTGACAGTACAGTACATGCATCCTTGATCATCAGCCACTACTGGGGGAACCAAGTTTTACCTGAACATGTCCTTGTGCCATGCTCACACAGGTACTCGTTGATGGCCCTCTGCTGCTTGTGCAGACGCTGCAGCATTGCTAATGTCGAGTTACACCTGGTGGGCATGTCACAGATCAGACGGTTGTGGGAAGGTGGAATTCTCTTTGAATTTCTGCCAGGCGAACACTTGCTGGGAATAACAGTCTGAAGTGGCTGCAGACTTTTCTGGCCTGGCTGAGAAGCTCTGCCAGCCCTGGGTACCTGGTTAGGACACGCTGTACCACCAGATTTAGGACGTGTGCTAGGCATGGTACATGCGTCAACTTACCCAGGCGTAGGGTGAAGAGAAGGTTGCTGCCATGATCACAGTCGACCATTCCCAGCTGAAGCTGGCGTGGTGTTAACCATCTCTGCACCTGCCACTGCAGATCTGACAGAATTTCTGGCCCGGTGTGGCTCCTGTCCCCTAAACAAACCAGCTCAAGCACAGTATGGCATCTTTTTGCATGAGCCATTGCGTAGCCCCTGTCAGGCATCAGTTACTGCCACTTCGCCAGAGACACAGAAGGAGAAGGAGGAGGAGAAAACGGGAGAGGTGGTGGTGGAGCAGACAGACCTCATACAAGCAGCTTTCAGGAGGCGTGGTGGATGAACAAGCTCCAGCACAGAGCACCGTCTTGGATCACTCCCAGCTGCAATCAGAGTTACCCAGTGTGCCGTGAAGGAAATGTAACGACCCTGTCCATGCTTGCTGGACCACGTGTCTAAAGTCACATGCACCTTGCTGCTGACTGCCTTTCCCAATGACTGGATAACATTGTCTTCCACGTGCTGGTATAGTGCGGGAATGGCCTTCCGTGAAAAGTAATTGCGTTTTGGAACATGCCCCTGTGGTACAGCACATTCAGCAAATTCACGGAAGGGAGCAGAGTCCACCAGCTGGAAAGGCAGCAGCTGCAATGCGATTAATTTTGCTAAGCTGGCATTTAGACGCTGTGCTTGGGGATGGTTGGGACTATATTTTTTCTTATGCTGCAGCAGCTGGGGCAACGTAATCTGACTGCGTAAATCTTCAGCTGATGGGATGCTATCACATTGGGAGGAAGGACCTGGTACATCCATTACTGTAGCATCATCCCTGTCAGTGGAGGTTGTAGGCAATGACATGGCAGGACATACAGTGGGGGTAGAGACAGATGAGGAGGAGGAGGACCTACGCACAGTTTTGCGCCAACAGGATGCGTGGCAGATGGTCACATGTCGCCTCAAGCACGTGGTACCCAAGCGTCCGGTGTCTTTCCCACGCTTGAGCCTCATCTGACATAGATTACAAATAGCAATGGTGGAGTCTGCTGCACATTTCTTAAAGAACTCCAGACAGCAGAGTTCCTGGATGTGTGCTTTGAGACAACAGCGCTCTGCACCTGAGCAGCCTTGGACTTGGACTGGCTAGTGCTACGGTTGGTTATAGAGGATGTTGTGCCTTGTGTTTGTTGTACCTCCTCCTCCTCACTTGACTCCTCTGTTCGATCAGGCACACAGGTGGAGTCAGTGACCTCATCATCATTGTCATCACCCCCTATCTCCTCGTCACTGGAGCCAACTTGGCAGTATGCTGCAGCTGCTGGGACAACATGAGTGCCAGTTATTTGTGTGTCATCACTGGCACCCCCTTCCTCTAGGTTGATTATACTCTCTTCCTCAACCTCAGAGATTGAATCAGAGCACTGTACTTGCTGCACATCCTCAAGCAGCATGTCACTGTCATTGTAGTCAAACAATTCAGCTGACTCCTCTGTGTGTGATAGTGAGGCTACGGCAGGAGTAGCTGTGGACATGGAGGCCGCATCAGATGTTTTGGCAGCTGAGGTGGACTGTAAAGCACTACAAGCCTGGCTGGCAGAGGACTCGGAGGATGAGGATGGCCTGGTTAGCCGATCCACCAAATCCTCTGTATGTTGCTGCTGCTTAAGACGGCCAGCACCAGTTAGAAAGGACAAGCGTGCCCCTGCAGAGGATATACCACGTCCACGATGACCAGAGGCACAGCCTCCCAACACAGAGGCTGCTTGCCCTCTTATCTGTGTCTGGGAGCGTCTGCCTGTCCTTTTTGGTCTTTCTGACATGGTGAGTGTTATAGATTAAATATATACAGAACTCTGATTCAACTCTGGTATATAGATTAAAGATTTCCAGAACTCTAGTATAACTCAGTGAGACACCCTGGTAGCTGGCAGCCAGTGCCAAGACACAAATTACAATTCGCAGAAATCTGATACAAGTCAGTGAGACCCCCTGATAGGACCCCTTGATTGCTGGCAACAGTGACAAGACACAGAATACAATTCCCAGAAATCTGCTAGAAGTATGTGGGACCCCCTGATAGCTGGCAGTGAGAAGACACAGATTACAATTCCCAGAAACCTCCTATAAATCAGTGAGACCCCTGATGGGTGGCAGTGACAAGACACAGATTACCTCAATTCCCAAATATTTTGTAGAAATTACTGACCCCCAAAATTCTGGGTGGCAGTGACAAGACACAGATTACCTCAATTCCCAAATATTTTGTAGAAATTACTGACCCCCCAAAATACTGGGTGGCAGTGACAAGACACAGATTATCTCAATTCCCAAATATTTTGTAGAAATTACTGACCCCCCAAAATATTTGCTGGTGGCAGTGAGAACACACAGATTACCACAATTCCCAGATATTTTGGAGAAATTACTGACCCCCAAAATAGTTGCTGGGAGTGACTGAGAACACAAAAATTAGAACAATTCCCAGATATTTGGTAGAAATGAGACCCCCCCCCCCAGTAGCTGGTGGCAGACTGGCAGTGAGAACACACACTAACGCAAGAACAATCTCCTCTCAAACACATGCTGAAGCGCTGTGTGAAGCCTTATATAGTGTGCTGCGGGACTTAGCTCTGTGAGCCCATGATTGGGCAAAATTTGCCCTAATCAGGACTCTGAGCCGTGATTGGCATAGTCAGGTGCAAGGTTGTAGCCAATTACAAGCTTCAGGCCAGTGGAAAAGTGCATTGTGGTCCATTGTGGGCGAACACGTGGAAATGTTCGTAGTTCGCGAACATGCGAACAGGCGATGTTCGAATTGAACTCCGAACCGTTCGAACCGAACAGCTCATCCCTAATGGTTAGAATACTTGCTTCATGCAATTAAATTGGGATATAAAAGAAGTATATTTGTGTTTTGGAAAATTATGAATGTGAGTCTAGAACATTGTGTTTCCTTTATGTGATTTCCAGTGAGAAAGGGACGGGCAGCTGAAAGAATATTATTTAGATTGTTGTATTATTAAGTTGGCCTAAAATGCATTGATTTATACATTTCTACCAATACTATGTAGAGGTATTAAACCAGATTTACACATCGTGAAACTATCTAGAATTGAAATGCTTTGTTTCTAGGTTTGCTGATCTGCACTTATCGCAAGAACAAGTGGGGAAAAAAACAGATTTGCAGAGGAGCCAGATTTGCTTAGCATACAGATTTGCAAAAAAAGGCGCTGTTTACAAATACACATTTCTTAGGATTTTATTAAGTTTACTAGCATAAATGCACTGTAAAATAGGTACATTTTAAGACAATATGCAGAAAAAGCAAATTCTTAGATATATTTTGCCCTTTAATATAGACCTAACATATGCTACCAATAATAAAATGTACTTTTACATTAAAAATAAAAAAAACACGTTTTCAGCAGCTAGTCCAGCTTGTTCTTTAATAATAAATATATAAGCAGATATTGCTGGCAATGTCCATTTATGACAATATTACAATATTTGTACAAAGTGGTTTAAGGCAACATTATTGAAAAAAACTCACGAATGAAAAAACAGGCTGCTGCAAGGGCGGATCCAGGGGGGGCAACGAGGCAATTGCCCCCCCCCCCCGAGAAGGGGGGCCCGGATTGGCCTTGCAGCCCAGGCAGGGTTCGGGCACTGGGTCTCCCATTTACCCGGCGTGTGGGATCACACACTGCGCTGGATATGAAGTCTGCGGGGGGGGCGGGGGGAGAGGAAGAGGCTGCCAGCCCAGCAGCTCACATGGGGACATGATGACTCCGCCCCTTCCTCCTCCAAAGCTGCATGATGCAGAGCCTCCCCTTTGTGCTGGAAGTGTCCAGCACGTGCAGGGAGGGGGAGTGGACGGAGAGCAGCCGGGGGGAGACAGACAGGGATTGCAACCTGTAAGTAAATAACAGGCAGATAGCGTGTGTGTGCGTGGGCCTGCAATTGATATGCTGGGGGGGGGGGCTTCCATTTGATATGCTGGGGGGGGCTTCCATTTGATATGCTGAGGGGGGGCCTTCCATTTGATATGCTGGGGGGGGGCCTTCCATTTGATATGCTTGGAGGGGGCTTCCATTTGATATGCTGAGGGGGGGGGCTTCCATTTGATATGCTGGGGGGGCCTTCCATTTGATATGCTGGGGGATGGGGGCCTTCCATTTGATATGCTGGGGGTTGGGGGCCTTCCATTTGATATGCTGGGGGGATGGGGGGGTTGGGGGCCTTCCATTTGATATGCTGGGGGGATTGGGGGTCTGCAATTGATATGCTGGGGGGATTGGGGGGTCTGCAATTGATATGCTGGGGGATGAGTTGGGGGTCTGCAATTGATATGCTGGGGGTTGGGGGTCTGCAATTGATATTCTGGGGGGGGAGTTGTGGGTCTGTAATTTATATGCTGAGGTTGGGGTCTGCAGTTGATATGCTGGGGGGGTTGAGGGTCTGCAATTAATATGCTGGGGGTTGGGGGTCTGCAATTGATATGTTGGGGGGTCTGCAATTGATATGCTGGGGGGTCAGGGGTCTGCAATTGATATGCTGGGGGGAGTTTGGGGGGGCCTGCAATTGATATGCTGGGGGTTAATAAAATAACGATATGCTGGGGGAATGAATAAACCATCAGTACGTTACAGTGAGTTTTATTGCTGTGGATTCTGTGATACGCTCATACACACCGCACATTACTGTGAGTTTTATTGCTGTGGAGCTCTATGATACTGGAATGTGCGATGTGTATGAGTGTATCACAGAGCTCCACAGCAATAAAACTCACAGTAATGTGCAGTGTTTATGAGCATGAGTTTTATTGCTCTAGAGCTCTGATACACTCATACACACTGCACATTACTGTGAGTTTTATTGCTGTGGAGCTCTGTAATATGCAGTGTGTCAGTAATGTACAGTATCTTTTAAAGTGATCAGCAGTTTCCCACGTTCGCCACAGGGACATTCTGTGCTGCGGAGCAGCCTCAGCTGCCATGAGTGGGTGATGGACCCCTTGAGGGGCCCCATACAAGGGGGTACCCTGGGCCCCTCTTATGAAAAGGGTTCGCAGGACTCCTGAGCCCACATGATAACAGACCCTGTGCAATGTTCTGGGGAGAGTGAGTGTAATGAGCACAGCTTTCCATTAGGCACGTCTCTGCCTGTCACTGCTAACCCAACACCAGCTCTTAGCCAAAACTGGTAGAGTGCCCCCCCCCCCGAAATCTGTGTCTGGATCCGCCCCTGGGCTGCTGTGCAGTGTTTTTTGACTGTGCTGGTTATGAATTGTTCTTATGGTAATTTTGAACAGTGCACTGATTACAATAAAAATCAGGTTTGTTTTAATTTTTACACTTCTTTGACAATATATATTTATATGTCACACAAAAATAGCATATCTACAAGGGTTGTGGTGGAGGACCAAAAGTGAGATAGAAAGCCTCCACACTATAATAAGTGTGATTATATATATTTTCCCCATCACCTTAGGTATTGAGGTAACTTACTGCAGCTCCTACAAACTTCATCCTCTGCAAGCTTTCATCCTGCAAGCCTTTAAATTGTGCAATACAGGAGGCAAATAATTCCAATACTAACAAAAATGAAATCAGGCACGCAAAGATGCCACACAGATGCCCATTGATCTTGCATAAGTTGACTTTAACCCCTTTAATACTAAGTAATTTTCCAAAAATCCACTGTCAGGAACCTGTGCATTTTTGGAATATCATTTGCAAGAAATATTTGGGAATATTCCCAATGTATTCCTTACTGTAATAACGTATTTGGCAGGTAGATGTCACCATCTACTGGACAAAGAGAGTTACTGTAGTTAGATCTGCAGCCAGTGTCTCTGTCAGGCTCGAGCCATGATGGAGCCATGGCAGGGCCTTAGGTTAGGGTTATATCCCAAGCGCTGGGGGTGAGCAGGTAAGCAGACACTGGAGACTTGGAATGCAGGTAATAAAAGGTATATTGAATGCACAGCAGAATGACACAGTCTTCGCATATAGGAGTTTCAATATACACAGGCAATGTACAAAATAAGCAGAGGATGGTAGGCTGTGCAGTCAGAAGCTGGGAACTCCACTTGCGTAGCAATACCTTGATTGAAGGTTCGTAGCAGCAGGAACCGGATGTATGGCTGGCAGCCAAGAAAGTCTCCAAGTCCCAGAGGATAGTGGGCCACGTAGTCAAGAGGCTGCAGAACTACAGGAATAGCACCAAGGGCCGGGCGATAGTTACCTTACCTGAGAAGCACTGACTGGAACTCAGGCAGATCTCCAGTCCACTGGATAGTGGGCTACGCAGTGTAACATCCAGCAACAGGATCCACAGGAATATAACAGAACAAGGGATAATGCTGACAGACAGGATGAGGGGGCTTGCAGGACCTCACATACACAGGGAAAAAAGCAAAATGACAGAGAATAGAAGGAAGGGTGTGTCCAGGTTATATGCACACCCACTCAGGGGCTGTCATAGGTATTAACTCCTGAGTGGACACAGACATAGAGCAACAGCAATATTGTGGCTATAAGCAGGCTTCTTGGGCTGAGTCATGACAGTACCTCCCTCCTTACAAGGTGCACTCTAGGCTAGAATCAGGAGCAGCTAGGAGGGCATCACCACCCATCAGAGTCTGAGTCATCGTAATCATAAATGTCCCCATGGGCAAGCAGGGCCTGCTCAAATATTTCAAGGTCCTCTTTCCGGACCAACATTCCATTTGATGCCCAGACGCAGCCCTCGGGAGTGGGACTGTCAATGGGCAGCAAGGGCGTGAGGGGTCTGGAGGTGGCAACACCCACGATGATGGGTGATGGACCTGGCTCTTTAGCTGCCAGGCACTGCTCATATGCAGCAAGGTCAGAGTCTGGCACGATGAAGCCATCAGAGGCTACAGAAAGCGTCTGAATTTGGTCTGGTGGGCTTGGTTGAGTCTTAGAAGGTAGGGTTTCACAGACGTAGAACCTCGGAATGCCAGCAGGTCTTTTGAGCAGGGTCCCAATTTGTCGCCCAGGACCACCATGGGGATGTTTGGCAGTTTGGAGGGTCATGGTAAGGGCTACCAGGATGGGAGCACCTTCCATGGGTTCCAGAGGTTCTTGGTCTGTAGGTAAGACTGACTCCACACCCATGGGTTCTGCTTCAGTAGGCAGGGTATCCAAGGGCACAGAGGGTGCATTACCTTCATGTTCTCGGCATTGGAGTCCTTCTCTGTACCCTCCTCCTCCGAGGAGACATCACAGAATGCAGGCCTCCTTGGTACAGGAGCTCAGCAAGGCTTGCCAACATTGGCAGCAGCTGGAGCCAGGTGAGGTTTGGCAGCGGCCTGGCGAGGTTTGGCAGCGGCTGGAGTCTGGCAGGACTTGGCAGTGACCTGGCGAGGCTTGGTAGCGGCCTGGCGAGGCTTGGCAGTGGCTGGAGTCTGGCAGGACTTGACAGTGGCCTAGCGTGGCACAGAAGCGGCTGAAGTCTGGCGTGGCACAGAAGCAGCTGAAGTCTGGTGTGGCACAGAAGCAGCTGAAGTCTGGCGTGGCACAGAAGCAGCTGAAGTCTGGCGTGGCACAGAAGCGGCTGAAGTCTGGCATGGAATGGCAGGTCTGATGGATAGAGGTCGGTTTGGGCTGTTCCGACCCGCAGTAGAAGCATAGATTGAGCCTCCTACGCCTTTCTTTCTGAGTCTACACATAAGGTGCCTGTGCTCTGCATAGAGGTGGAGAGAGATTAAACTCAGCAGGTTGCTGCGATGCTCTGCTCACTGGTGAAGGCCTGACTGGGCCAGGTGTGGGGTAAATGAGTCCATTAGATCCCATACATCCTCTACCACAAGGAGCAGCTGATACACAATTTCATTCAGTGCAAGTTTGACCCCCACGGGCCTGGTATTTGGCTCTGTCATTATGTCAGGCTCGAGCCATGATGGAGCCATGGCAGGGCCTTAGGTTAGGTTTATATCCCAAGCACTGGGGTGAGCAGGTAAGCAGACACTGGAGACTTGGAATGCAGTTAATAAAAGGTATATTGAATGCACAGCAGAATGACACAGTCTTTGCATATAGGAGTTTCAATATACACATGCAATGTAAAAAATAAGCAGAGGATGGTAGGCTGTGCAGTCAGAAGCTGGGAACTCCACTTGCATAGCAATACCTTGATTGAAGGTCCGTAGCAGCAGGAACCGGATGGATGGCTGGCAGCCAAGAAAGTCTCCAAGCCCCAGAGGATAGTGGGCCACATAGTCAAGAGGCTATAGAACTACAGGAATAGCACGAAGGACCGGGCGATAGTGCTTCTCAGGTAAGGTAACTGACTGGAACTCAGGCAGATCTCCATTCCACTGGATAGTGGGCTATGCAGTGTAAAATCCAGCAACAGGATCCACAGTAATATAACAGAACAAGAGATAATGCTGACAGACAGGATGAGGGGGCTCGCAGGACCTCACATACACAGGGAAAACAGCAAAATGACAGAGCATGGAAGGATGGGTGTGTCCAGGTTATATGCACACCCACTCAGGGGCTGTCACAGGTATTAACTCCTGAGTGGACACAGACATAGAGCAACAGCAATATTGTGGCTATAAGCAGGCTTCTCGGGCTGAGGCATGACAGTCTCTCTGTCGACCAGGGGATGCCCAATATGTCACGGGACATTCCCAAACTGATTTTAACCAGTTTTAGCACCTTGGGCATTATGCCCACAGGGCTAAAACATTGTGGGCACCTTCTGCAGCCCAAAAGCAAACAAAATTCATTTTCAAAGAATCTATTTTGCAATCATACAGCACAGGGAGAGATTTAAACATTGACCTAATAAAACACATTGACCGGGGCGTGGTTTGACCGCCGGAGGAAATGGCCGCATGCTAGAGGAGCTCCGGCGCTAACAGGGCTACAGAAGGGAGATCCTGCTCATAAGGGTACACTATGACCCATAGAAAACGCTCCCAGACACCCCTCCGCACCAAGGCTGCCTCTACCTCAGCTAAAACGACCACCATCGCTAGATTTTTCGAGGATTCCCCCACCTCCGGTGCAACATCACAGAAATCCAAGATGGCGCCGGCCCCTGCACCATCGCGGGATTCATCAGCGGCTGGCAGCCCCACACCGTCGGAAGATGCAGACTTATCGGTTAGGGACATACTCCGCTCCTTACCCACTAAAGAGGATCTTGCAAGTCTCCTGGCAAAACTGGAATCCTCTTTCGCTGCTCGTCTGGACGCGGTGGTAGCGGATGTACGCCATGTTGGAGCCCGGGTCCAAGACTTGGAAGGAGATAGAGAAACCACAGAAGATAGACTGACTCGCTTGGAAACAGGTCTGAATTCTCATACTTTATATTTGCAGCGTTTCCACCGTGCGCTAGACGATCAAGACAACCGGGGACGCAGGAATAACTTGAGGTTGAGAGGTCTCCCAGAGTCGCCAGATGGGAAGGAAATGCTAACCGAGATTCTGAGGCCTATATTTAACTCCCTCTTACGCAGACCGATTGACACCCCAATTCACTTTGATAGAGCGCATCGCTCCCTGAAACCAAAAGGTACACCGAACATGACGCCAAGAGATGTTATATGCAGGCTTCACTATTACCGCCAAAAAGAAGATATCTTACAAGCTGCGCGTCGTCAAGATGTCAAAGACCCCCTGGGGAATGTCTTACAACTGTACCCTGATCTTTCCTGGCACACGCTTCAGGCACGTCGCCTACTGAAACCACTTACTGAGGTTCTACGGGACCGTCAAGTTAAGTATAGATGGGGGTACCCGTTTTCTCTTCAAGTTACCCTGGACGGGGTGCATTATGGGATCACTAGTGTCACTGACCTTCCACCATTATTAACGGCACTCGGCATTGAAAGCCTGGATATTCCGGACTGGTACGGCGGACAGACCCTAGACCTGGTCCAAAATCAGACCCAGCCGCAACGCCCCAGATGGCAGACACCTTCTAAACGTGGCCGTGGTGTTTCCCGGTCACAGCAGTCAAACTCCCAACAAGACCCGGGATGAAAAATGGCACGGATGGTCCCAGGCTGCTACCCCTCTCAACGCTGACAACTATCTTACACCCTTTCCATGAGAAATCACACGTCCATGACTATCTACAGCCGGCAGACTGCTAGGCTTTATGTTCTTATGGACCCCTGATCAAATGGATCTCCCTTCTTTTTAAGCAATAACAGATCTGAACATTTGCCCTGGCCGATCTCGGCACCTTCCCCTGACACCTACCGGTGGTCGACCTTATACCCCGCCAGATGCGGTGGCTTTTTTGTCCCCCTCCTCCAGGCGAGGAGAGGCACACCCCAGGGCCTGGACGAGGGCGTCCCCACTCGCAGGCTCTACACCGTCTCCAAGTTTTTTCACCCTCAGGTTTATTTTTCTGTTTCTTTGTTCGTATGCACAGTACGCTTTGTATGAATAGTATGTTATCCAATGGTTTTCCGCCCTTCCATACTGTATGCAGGTCATGGGTACTATCTCTGAAACGTCATCACCATATTGAGGTTTACCAACGGCACTCGCAGCACACGCACATTAAAATATGGCCCCGATAAATTTCCTTACTTTAAATGTTAAGGGCCTTAATTCCCCTCAGAAACGGCGCATGGCCCTAATAGACCTTCACCGGCAACATGGGGAAATAGTGTTTCTACAGGAGACTCACTTCCGTGCTGATACAGCACCGTCTCTTACCTCCCGACATTACCCACAATCTTACTTCAGTAATTATGTCACGTCTAAAACTCGGGGAGTAGCCATATTAGTGGCCCGTCAAGTTCCATTTATATGCAATCATCAACAAACTGATCCTCAAGGCAGATTTTTATTTATAAAAGGTCTCATAGGCTCCCGCAAGGTCACGCTGGCAAACATATACTTACCTAACACGGGTCAATGTAGGGCATTACGGTCAATTTTGTCACAACTCTCTGATTTTAAGGAAGGCCTGTTAGTATGCGGTGGTGACTTCAATGTCCCGCTCGACACACACCTGGAAAGTGTAACACCGACCCCTAAACCAGAGCCCTCCCTCCGTCGTCAGTTTCTGCAACTCCTCCACCAGCATCGGTTGATAGATGGATGGAGGGTTCTGAATCCATCTGTGAAGGACTTTACGTTCTACTCCCACGCGGCAAAAACCTACTCCAGGCTTGACACATTTTTAATAGCCCACCACCAATTACATGCATTGCGCTCGGCCTCCATAGCCCCAATAACATGGTCTGACCATGCACCTGTAGCATGCGCCATTGAGGTCCTTAACACCCCTCCTCTTCAATGCGCATGGCGATAAACGAATCACTCTTACGTGACGTAGTGATAAGACAAGATATACAGGAAAACGTGGAACTCTATTTTGCTGAGAATTCCACATCAGATGTGTCCCTGCCTACAATATGGGAGGCTCACAAATGTGTCATTCGCGGTAAATTAATCCAAATCGGAGCACAGCGTAAGAAGACACATAGAGCACACATTACCACCTTACTCACTCGCATCCATGCACTTGAGACGGAACACAAAGCATCACGCTCTATCTCGGTGTTTAAGGAACTCACGATCCATCGAGCTGAGTTAAACACCATTCTATCTGACCAGGCATTTAAATCACTGCGCCACACTAAACAATTGTTTTATTCCCAAGGAAATAGATGTGGAAAACTGCTGGCAAGTGCATTAAAACATAAACAACAAACCACATTTATCCCCAAAGTCCAAACCGACTCGGGAACTGATCTCCACTTAACTAATGACATCACGGAGGCTTTCCATGAATATTTCTCGACCCTCTATCACCTACGAACCACACCCCTGACAAAGAGGCTGTCCAGGCATACTTAAAGGAATCTTTACACTCCTTTCTCACACCAGACATATCGCAATCCTTGACGCCCCATTTACCCTAGAGGAACTCTCAATAGCGATACAATCTACAGCTTCTGGGAAAAGCCCAGGCCCAGATGGATTCACCGTTGCATATTATAAAACTTTTCAAAATAGCCTAGGCCCTCATCTCATAAAAATGCTTAATGGGCTAAACCAAGATACCAAATTAGATTCCGCAACACTTAGAGCCCATATTACACTTATCCCTAAACCAGACAAAGACCACACCAAGGTACAAAACTACCGTCCCATATCCCTTCTGAACGCAGACCTAAAATTAATGGCCAAAATGATGGCGAATCGCCTCAACCCCTACGTCACGAGCCTGATACACCCTGATCAAACGGGTTTTGTTCCCTCAAGAGAAGCCGTGACAATACAATCAGAGCGATCGATTTAATGCATCTAGCACACACCTCCTCGGACCCTACCATCTTTTTATCGATCGACGCGGAAAAGGCGTTTGATCGGGTAGACTGGACCTTTTTATTTGAGACCTTATCGGCATTGGGATTTGGCCCACAATGGTTACACTGGATCCACTCCCTTTATAACGTCCCGAGCGCATCTTTACGGGTCAACGGTACATACTCCCGAGATTTCCAGATAAGAAACGGGACTCGACAGGGTTGCCCCTTGTCTCCACTCCTCTTCATTCTCACCTTGGAACCACTACTGCAAAAAATTAGAGATCACCCTAACATTACTGGACACGCACTCCCCCTCCACCACTATAAGGTTGCTGCCTTTGCTGATGACATATTACTGTCCCTCACAAATCCTAATCTCTCCCTTACGCATCTCATGACCGAACTAGACGCCTATGGACAGCTGTCTAATTTTCGGATTAACCAGACGAAATGCGAGGTCATGGGGATAGGCATATCATTAGTGACACGGAAGGAGCTGGAGAGATGTTTTCCATTTCGATGGGTACAACACTCAATTAAATACCTGGGAGTGACGCTAACTAAAAATTTGGACCATTTATATAAATCTAACTACGAACCTCTCCTGGCAGTAGTACAACAAGACCTTAAGAAATGGAGTTTACCACATATTTCTTGGCTAGGGAGGATTAACGTTTTAAAAATGAACATACTCCCCAGATTCCTATACCTCTTTCAATCAATCCCTGTAGGAATCCCACCACAATTTTTTGCCCGGCTAAAAACAGCATTTCTCGACTATGTTTGGAATGGGACACACACCCAGAGTCTCATATAAAGACATGACGAGACACAGGAATAGAGGAGGCCTAGGCCTTCCCCATATGGAATTGTATTATTCAGCGGCCCTATTTCTTAGGTTGAGTGACTGGTGCAGTCACCCCACACAAGTTGTGGGTCCCGATAGAACAAAAAACAATTCTAATACCGATAGCCTCGTTGACATGGCAGACGGCGCCACTAACAAAATTACTCCGTTCTTCGCACCCTCTCATTTCTCCAACCCTTTTAAAATGGCGCACACTACGAAAATCATTACAACTTTCGACATATCCATCACCGTTTTTACCTCTTACTTTTAACCCACTTTTTCCAGCCGGTATGTCCAACAATTTCCTGACTACACTAGTGGAAGGACCGTATATACCCCTTCGTCAATGTTTACTGAACTCCGAACCAATACCAAAACTATTGTTGCTCCCAGATGAAAATTTACCTCCGATATCAGATTACAGTTACTATCAGCTCCGACACTTTATAGCATCGCTGGGCCACACGTCCTCTCTTAGGCAAGATGAATCTCCATTTGAGACACTTTGCACTAGTGACCCTCACCAGCCACACATGCTGTCCACCATATACGGTACACTCCTAGATGCCTCAGCCCCCTCATTCCTTTATACGCAACGAGATGGAGCAGGGAAATGGGTGACCTGATTCCAGAAGACAAATGGGACATGATATTCCAAATAGCTGCTCACTCATCACGTAGTTTACACGTACAACAATCCCATTATAAATTCCTGTCCAGGTGGTACCTCACTCCTTCGAGATTACATAAAATGTTTCCAAATTCAGATGCACAGTGTTGGCGATGTATGAATGCGCAGGGAACTTATTTACATATTTGGTGGGAATGCTCCCGCATCCAGACCTATTGGATATCCATTTTCGCAGAAATCAACGAAATCACAGGATTGGATCTGTTGCCTTCCCCACAAATAGCCTTATTTCACCTGGTTCCCCTCTCTCCTATCACATATAGAAAGTCATTAGCCGTCCATCTGTTTAATATGGCAAAACTATTGATTCCCAGGCACTGGCGGTCCACACACACTCCGACGATTTCAGAGTGGATTTCAGCAGTAGACAATATACGAGAGATGGAGGAGATGTATTTTTCTATAGATAACAACTATGCTAAATATCATGCAACCTGGTATTGGTGGACGGAATATCTTCTAAATAACCGCGAAACTCACTAATACCGGGTACCTCTGCTACTCATAGATAGGACGCCTTAGGATTTAAACCTTTACCCCATGATCCACCTGTGTTTTTTATTCCTTACTGTAATCATGGCACTCCACCTCCCAGACCTGGTAGCCATTATAGATCTTAAACGGAACACTTGTTACTGCATACGAACGCTTGTTTTCCCTGTTTCCCCCTTCCCTCCCCCCCTCTTTCCTTTTTTCTTTTTGGATTCTTTCTCTTGTTTCCTGATTTTTCTTATTTTTCTTTATTGTTGTGTTTTTGTTTTTTTTTCTTTATTTGGCTTATTATTATTTTTTCTCTCTTTAAGAACTACTTCATATATGTAATGTGATAGGTTGCATATTTTCAAACATCAAGATAATGCAAACAAAAAAAAGGCTCAAGAAGAAAGTATTGTGTTTTATTTTTATACCATTATTTGCAGCAGATGCCGCACACTGTGTTAATCTTGATGTACTTTAATTTTGACAAAAACAATAAAAATTTATATTACTTAAAAAAACACATTGACCTAATAATACAAACATTAACTGGTGCAGCAAACCTGTATTTTCCCTGATAACAAGGCAATGTTTCACAAACAAAACAAAAAATGACCATTCAAACTTTTCATAGATCTAAAGCATATTCTATACAGGGGTGAGAAGGGCTGCCGTGATATCAGAAATAAAAACAGTAGAATATTAACACAGACAATAACCATATTAACAATAACTATACTCACACATAACAAACACCCTACACCCTAATAGGAACAGGGTGACTTGGACATAAGAGAGGGTTCGGGAATAAAATGACATGTCAGACTCCCTAGAACCCATAGTCCTACATCTCCGAACCATAACACCAAGTCAAAGTATCCCCAGTTTAAAGTCATTCTCGTCACATGCCCAAAATACCTTTGACTACATTTGCAGTATTGAAAAGCAGCTGAAACACATGCAGTTCCCCAAATACACAGGCAATTTGCCAGATTCAAGATGGTAATGCTTTGACTTCAAATATCAGCTTTATTCTGAACACACGCAGATCTACCTCTCCTCCCCTAATCGCTCTTCTTCTTCTTCTGTCCATTCAGTCAGTGACTGCTTATCCGGCATTTACTACTGAATGGCCTTCCACCACCTAACTATTAATATGTCCAAGGCTGAGTTCCTACTAATTCCAACCTCTAGAACTGTTTAAAACGCTATATTTTCTTTTACTGTTGACCATGTCACTATCTCCCTTTCTCCCCTAGTTTGCTGCCTTTGAGTTACTCCAGATTTTAGTCTGTCCTTCATACGCAACATCCATTCACTCTCCTGTAATTTCTCGACCCTGGCTATTGAAATAACCTACTAATTGTCCTTCCTCTCGCTCGCCTCCCCCAACCAATCCATCCTAAATGCAACTGCCAGAGTTATCCACCTTACCTTCTGCTATGTCTCTGCTGCTCCTCTCTGTAAGTCCCTTCACTGGCTCCTCATTCATAGTAGAGTTAAATTTAAAATCCTAACCCTGACCTACAAAGTCCTCACTACTGTCACTCCCAACTACCTGTCCCCACTAATCACCAAATACACACAATTCCACTACCAAAAGATTTAACAGTGACCTGCGCCTTGCTTTGTCTATTATCACCTATTCTCACATTAGACTCCAAGACTTCTCAAGTGCTACACCCACCCCCTGGAACGCACTCCCTTGTGCTGTCTTACATTCCCCAGATCTGCCTTCCTTCAAACATTCTCTAAAGACACTACTGTTCATGGAAGCCTAATATCCATCTCACTAACTCACATATTCCACCTACCCAACAATTGCCATCATTCCCATCATTCTTACTTTGCAGTTGTCACTGCCTGTTTCTCAACTCTCCACCCATCTAGATTCTAAATTTCCATAGGAATAGGGTTCTCCATCCCTTCTGTACCAGTTTGTCTAATGTCCTGTCTACAAATACATTATGCCTGTCTTTTTAAATGTACCAAGTATACTTTTGCACAGCGCTGTACAATGTGTTGGTGTTTTATAAATAAAGTTTAACAACAATAATTTTTGGATTCCGAAATATTGGAAGTCAAACTGAATTTTTTGACTGTGCACATGTCAACCCTCAACCAACAAGTAAAATGAGCGAGGGTTACACTGAACCCTCAGTTCTCACAGCTTGGTCTTCAAAATTCAATCTCCCTTAGCCTTCTGTAAGCGGAGTGATGATTGGAGGAGCCATTAATAATACTCCTACTTTTTAGGGAGCCAAACCAGGAACCACATTTTTAACCAACAGGGTTATTCAAAGAGAATCGAAAAGTCACCGCACGTTCAGTGACTTTTCGTTCTCTTCAATTGGGGCGATTCGGCAATCTCATTTCGGCGACCCTGCGGTGTATTCAGCAAGCACCACAGGGCCGTCGTAGTGCAGGGAAAAGCCACTGCAAACCCACCGAACATTCACCGCAAAACCCAGCGAACGTACACCGAAACCCGCAAAAAGATGCCTGAGAAACCTGAGCAGGAGCCGATCACAGCGCAGAGCAGCCGCTGGAAAAAGCCGACACCACAGATGAAAGGAGCAAAGAAAAAAAAAAGTTTGCTTGAATGTTCGAAAAGTGAAACGCTGTTTGCAAAGAAACTGTAGAACGAAAATGTCTAAAATTTACATAATAGATCCAATGAATGATAATAAAAAGGGCTGTTACAGAAAAAAGAAAAAACGATTTAAAAATAAAAAATAATTAAATAATCCCCAAAAATGTCTAAAAGATCCTAAAAAATCCAAACATAGAGACTTTTTACTGCAGAATAAAATAATAAACAGTTTATTAGATATTGGATTACAACGGGAATATTTTTAACATTGAAGCCTATGGGATTCTCCTGAATAAACCTGTCGAATGAAACCACTGAATGGCAGGGCATTTCGGCAACCTTTCTCAGCTGTTTGGTGTTCTATGAATAGATGAAGCATTCTTCTCCATGGGGGATTTCACTGCCCTTGAACAGGCACTGTATGTGCAGGCAATTCGCCAACATTTGCCAAACTGCCTGCTCTCTGGATAGCAGAATGGCCAGTGTCACATTTCAGCCCTGCCCCCTGGTGGAGGGAGCAGGGATTCCCCTGTTTGATAGATTTCAGACTCAGGCTCTGCAGACCATCTCCATTGGGCTGATAGTCTGCAGTCACATGACTTGCTCAGCCCTATATATAGGGCCAGCAGTACACTTGATCCTTGGATCAGGACAGGTCTATACCTATCGAGTACCTGCTCCCTGGATTGTTATTCTGTATTTGCTATTCCTGTGTATGACCCTCTGGCATTGGCTCCTGGAATATTCGCTCATCTGTCCCCTGAAGTATATTCTGTCTAATCGTGTATGACCTGGCTTGGCTTCTTGGATCTGTCTTCTGTCTCTACCCAGTACGTTGCCTGTATGAGGACCCTGATTGTGATTAATGACCTGGACTGCCTTCTGACTATTCTCACGCTTATCCCTTGTGTGTGTATATGTTGTATGCTGGTATCACAGAGTGTATGCATATTTTATACCACATTATCTTAGTTTGTGGGTCTGCCCTGCAGGTTGTTAAATCCAGCAACCACTCTAGTTATCTGTCTGGTACTCAGTCTGTATACAGATAATATTGCATGGTCTCTGATAGTGGGTAGGGATGAGCTGTTCGGTTCGATCAGTTCGGAGTTCGATTCGAACTTTGGCTGTATGCAAGTTCGCAAAATCCGAACTTTTTGGCGTGTTCGGTTCAAGTTCGAAAAAATTGAAAAAAGTATAAAAAAAAAAAGCTTAAAAAAAATACAAAAAAATCGAGAAATAAAGAGACTCTTTACTGCAGAATATTATAAGCAACGGTTTATTGGATATTGAATTAAAAACTAATGTCTAGGTTCAAAGATTCTCACCTCTAAATGACCTGTGTTCTCAAACGGCGTAAACAACAGGTGTTAATTAGTGTCGTGCTTTTAATTAGTCTGGTCTGATGAATTTGATACATTGTTAGAGACTGAGGGTGTGGTGTCTCCTGAACATGTATCAAACAACACCTGTGCTTCTGAGAAGTGTTCATTTCTCTACTAAATCTTCCTCTGATATGCTGTTTAACCCCTTAACCCTGCATTTCACTGCTGTGTGCTCAGCTCATTTTTACCGTTTTCGCTCATCATGTTTAAACGCGATTTGAAGCCACATTTTATTAAATGACCCAGACATATTAGATATCGTTCTTTCCGGCAGACTCCGCAGATTTATAATATATCATTTTTATATGTATACGTCATGTCCTGCCTGTATATTATGACAAAAAATGCAATAAAAATAGAAATTTTAATCATCTACAGTGTGTAAAGTGTGTTTTTTTCACATTTTAGCACATGAGCGTTTGTGGTTATGTTTTCTATGGGGTGCGCTTGTACAAAAATTAGAAATGGGGACTTTTTAAATTTTTTGGGGGAATTACATGATTTATAGCAAACGCACCCCATAGAAAAAAATCATTAGTGCAGCATCATTGTTCACATTATAATTGAAATGTGAACAATATTGCTGCATTAATAAAAATAACACACAAAAAAAATACATGTTTTTTTTTTACTTTATACCTGGTCATGTTGGGTATCATGCTCAGGCCTTTCGATTGACACCCTCCACGACACCCTAGCTGCCATGGTTCTGGAGATATCGGGGTTCAAATGAACCCCCTATCTCCACCAGGGGATTCCGGGCAGCTAGGGGTTCCCCTACTATCTGACGTCATCACTCTAAGTGTGAGGACGTCAGGCAGTGAGGGGGGGACACAGGGGTGGAGCCGCCATCCAAGATGGCGGCCCCCACTGGAGGTAGGCCGCACTTCGGCGCCGCAAGGCATCTCTATACACAGCCCCATCAGCATCTCTATACACAACCTCACAGCATCTCTATACACAACCTCACAGCATCTCTATACACAACCCCATCAGCATCTCTATACACAACCCCATCAGCATCTTTATACACGAACAGCATCTCTATACACAACCCCATCAGCATCTCTATACACAGCCTCACAGCATCTCTATACACAGCCTCACAGCATCTCTATACACAACCCCATCAGCATCTCTAAACACAGCCACACAGCATCTCTATACACAGCCTCACAGCATCTCTATACACAACCCCATCAGCATCTCTAAACACAGCCACACAGCATCTCTATACACAGCCACACAGCATCTCTATACACAGCCACACAGCATCTCTATACACAACCCCATCAGCATCTTTATACACGAACAGCATCTCTATACACAACCCCATCAGCATCTCTATACACAGCCACACAGCATCTCTATACACAGCCACACAGCATCTCTATACACAACCCCATCAGCATCTCTATACACGGCATCTCACGGCGTCTGAGGACGCCGACGTCAGAACGCCGCGGGACCCCGGACAGAGAGGTGAGTATCTCCGCCGGGGGTCCCGCAAAGCTGATGACGTGTGGGACACGTCCTCCTCAGCATACAGCAGGAGTAACTGAGGACGTGTCCCACACGTCGTCAGCAGTGAAGGGGTTAAAAACTTATTTTTTAAAAACTTTTTGTCCTTGTTTCCTGTCCCCCAGGGCACTACCCGGACCCCCATACACCTTCTATGGCAAATATCTACCATATATGCCCTCTTGGAGGGCACTCTAAAAATCGAATTTTGAGTCCCATTGACTTGCATTGAGTTCGAGTTCGAGTTAGATTCCAAACTTTTGAAAAGTTAGAGTTCGAATGCGAACCAAACTCGGGGGTGTTCGGCTCATTCCTAATAGTGGGTCTTTTGTGCAAACCACTGAACCAAACAACCTTTTTAATAACTATATTGTGATTCATGAAAGTTCTGCCCTGCAGGTTGCTGAATCCTTTGTGCTTACGTTCTACGTTATTATTGAGAAAAAATATATAAGTGTCTTCATTGTTGCTGATCTTGTCTGTCTGACTAACCCACTTGTTGCCAACCTGGAAAGTACTTTATATCATGCTTTTGATAAACGTATTCATGTTCATGTCTTGCTATACTTTATCTCTTTATAGTTAATTTGCTTTCACTCAGTAGCCATTTGGTCACGAAACCACTTGCTGCTGAGGTATTTAGTATTTCTATATCTTCTCCCTGGCTGGGAGTTCTGGGTTTGGCAGATCTAGCTGCTATACATTTGAGAACCTCTTGTTAAACTCCTATGATTCATTGTCTACCCTAGCCCTGCAATCTGAATTTAGATTATAAAATCATACCCAGTGCAGGGCTCCCCCTTGTGTCTGTCTTCTGTACTAAGTCTCTTGTTTCTGAGTTCTGCAAGTGTGTGCTGGATTCTACTATATGCAGAAGGCCACTAACCTGCCCTAAAGGCTTCAAACTATGCAGCCTAAAGGCCCTCCATCACCCTTTATAGGGGGTGATTGTTACAGCCAGGAAAGGTAAATGTATGCTGAATTTCACTGTTTGGTTACCTTTCGGCCACAATTCGGATCTCTTTGAATAACCCTGCAATTGTTCATTTTAGGGATGTGCACCGATTTTTTTTTTTGATTCGGTTCATTCGGATTTTTAAAATTTTCGTTTCGGACGATTTTCTTTTCGGCTCATTTCGTTTCGGCTCGTTTTTCGTATCGACTTTTTTTCCATGATTTCGGCCATTTTCATGTTATCAGATCGGCACGTTTTTCGTATCGACTTTTTTTTCGTGATATCGGAAATTTTCATGGTTTTCGGAACATCTGTGTCACATTCAGTCTCAGTGGCGGTACCCAGCATGTGCCGAATAAGGCCCAAGTACAAGAAAAGCCCCTATAAGCAGAGATGCAGAACACTAAACTAAATAGATATATATGAACACAGAAGAACTGGGGACATCTGCACGGCTATACCAAAGGAGCCCTATACTGATAGAGTGGCCGAATCTGCACTAATAAAAAAAGGTTACCTAGTAGCCGTACAGAGTCCCAGGGTGTACACAGAATACCTGAAGGAATTCTACTCCACAACCTGCAGGGAAGGACTTCAATCAGAAAACCCGTGGTCAGCAGGGACACACAACAAAACAATAAGGCTAGGGTCAGACGAGTGTGATTTCTACGGACTGTATGTCCGTGCACACAGACGTACGTCAGTACGGAAGACGCAGTAGTGGCCACACAGTCCGTTTATTCACTGACGTATATTTTGACTGATGTAGGAGGGAAAATAAAATAAAAAGCAAAACCATTTTGTCTGTGAAAAATGCTGGACGTATAAATGCAGTCCGTATGACCACGTTCCATCACTCACACACAAAGCTATGCAGATGTTACGGATGCAGCGCACTTTGTGTGGCCGTTCTAGGGGTTGTACGTTCTTGCCTGCCTTGCGTCTGTGGGCCATGGCCGTTGTGCGTCCGCAGTTCAGTGCGGATGTACCTCGTGTAACGGGCTCCAATGGGCTTTTTGTGATGCTATCACGGACGTGCTTTTAGGCGCAATCACGGACGTGAACACTACGCTCGTCTGACCCCAGCCTTAATCAATATGCACGGTACAGACAAGGATATCGAATGGAGTAGTCAGTGAGTAGGTCAGGAGTCAAAACCAGAATGTTTACCTTATACAAGCAGAAAATCCGTTAGCCAGGCCAGAGGGTCAAAACCATATAATCAGTCAGAACATGAAACAGAGGAAGGAGAAACACTTGAACTGATTACATGTAAAACACTGGACATGAACTGGGACCTAGGCTAACTAAAGAAACAACGGACAGATCAAAGAAATAATGTAAACAATAAAACATAGACTTGACCAGACAGAACAACAGGGAGTTCTCAGGACATGAAGTCAGCAGCAAACAAACACTGAAAATGAACCAATGCAAGAGCATTGTGATATGGGCCCATGGTTTTAAATAGGGAAGTGATCAGCCCATATCACTGACAGCAGATTTTAACAGGCAGACTCTTAACCCCTGAGCTGCATCCCAGGCAAAAGCAACATAGAAACACATGGGAACATAGACATGAGGAATACAGAGGGCAGGGAGACAGGGTTGGAACGTGGAAAACGTGACAGTCTGTTCTCCTCGTTTCAAAGTGTCTATTCCTTTTGACTGAAAGTTACTAATGGTTTTTCAGATCCGATGTTTCTGTCAATACGATAATTCTGTCGATACGATAATTCTGGCGATACGGTAATTCTGGCGATACGGTAATTCTGGCGATAGGGTAATTCTGTCGATACGGTAATTCTGCCGACGCTATCTTTTTTTTAATTAAATAAAGATCCTTTTTTTCTTATGAATATGCATTGCACAACTTTATTTAATCATATTAAAATGGTATGAAAGGAACAAAAATGAACAAAACGATTTTAAAAACCCAAAACTGACCAAAGTGGTCTGACTTTAAAAGTAAAAACCAGAATAAAAGGTTTTAAAACGGAAAAAAATTAACAAAATTATCAGAAACGAAAAAGAAAAAAACAGAAAAAATAAAATGATTTAAAACGAAAAAAAAAAACAGAAAATGAATGCAGCATATGAATCCGCACACTGCTGGGAAGCGCCTCTCAGCGCGGTAAATTAATGCAGCATATGAATACGCGCACTGCGGGAACAAGCGCCTCTCTGCGCGGTATAATTAATGCAGCATATGAATACGCACACTGCAGGGAACAAGCGCCTCTCTGCGTGGTTTAATTAATGTAGCATATGAATACGCACACTGTGGGGAACAAGCGCCTCTCTGCGCGGTATAATTAATGCAGCATATGAATACGCACACTGCGGGGAAGCGCCTCTCTTGCGCGGTATAACTAATGCAGCATATGAATACGCACACTGCAGGGAAGCGCCTCTCTGCGCGGTATAATTAATGTAGCATATGAATACGCACACTGCAGGGAAGCGCCTCTCTGCGCGGTATAATTAATGTAGCATATGAATACGCACACTGCGGGGAACAAGCGCCTCTCTGCGCACAGTGGCGTAGCGTGGGTTGTCAGCGCCCGGGGCAAGGTAAGAATTGCACGCCCCCCAACCTGTGGACATGGTAACACACCCTGATTCCCTTCCACCAGTAGAGTATTGACCCCCTTCCCCCACAAACACATGTACTGTATATTAATAAAATACTGAGATAATAAAAAAATGAAACACACATGCCCCCCCACGCTACACCACTGCTACCAGTCACCCTGTCCCTGTATACCCTAGCATAGTTCCACTCACACTATACCCAGTCACTCTCTCCCAGTACCCCCAGTCACTCTTTCCCAGTACCCCCATTCACTTTCTCCCTTCAAGTATCTTGGGTAACTCACTCTCCAGTTACCCAGTCACTCTCTCCCAGCACCCCCACTTTCTCCCAGTACCCCCTGTCACTCTCTCCCAGTACCCCAGTCACTCTCTCTTCCTGTACCCCAGTCACTCTCTCTCCAAGTACCCCAGTCACTCTCTCCCTCCAAGTACCCTCAAGTAACTCTCTCTCCCAGTACCCCAGTCACTCTCCCAGTACCCCCAGTCACTCTCTCCCAGTACCCCCTGTCACTCTCTCCAAGTACCTCCAGTCACTCTCTCCAAGTACCCCCAGTCACTCTCTCCAAGTACCTCCAGTCACTCTCTCCCAGTATCCCCAGTCATTCTCTCCCCGAACCTCCAGTCACCCTCTCCCCATGCCCCCAGTACCCCGACACTGTGTGTTGTTCACGCTGCTCTGGTGTCACAGTGTCGCCTACCTGCATGGAGTTGCTGGTGGCCTGGGGGGGGCTGTCCAGGGTTCTTAGTAGGGACCGGATTTTAAATGTGCTGCAGGGCAGGTGCCTCCCTCCCTCCTTCCTGTTCAGTGGCTGCAGGGCTGCCAGCTGACACAGGGCTTCAAGGGGGGCTGACAAGCGTGGTACAGGGTGTTCCATCGAATAATGCTGCGCTGCTTCACGTGACTCATGTCAGCGTTAAGGAGGAGTCAGGATAGGACCAGAATTTTCTGTCCTGGTCCTCCCTTCCAGACGCTGAGTGCTAAGTCACCGCTGGCACCGCAAAACTGGTGGCTGCCCATGCAAGGGCTTCTCATGGACACCTGTGCTGATCCCTGCTGGAAAATATTAGTGGTTCAAATGACTTTTTGAAATTTTGCGCCCCTAAGAAAATTGCACCCGGGGCGACCGCCCCCGAGGCCCCCCCCCCACACTACGCCACTGTCTGCGCAGTATAATTAATGCAGCATATGAATATGCACACTGCGGGGAACAGGCGCCTCTCTGCGTGGTATAATTAATGCAGCATATGAATACGCACATTGAGGGGAACAAGCGCCTCTCTGCGCGGTTAAATACGTAAAGGGAATCCACAAGGTAGAGGAAGGGAGTATATTTAAAAGAAAACAAAGTAGCAAAACAAGAGGACATAGTCTTAGATTAGAGGGGCAAAGGTTTAAAAGTAACATCAGGAAGCATTATTTTACTGAGAGGGTGGTGGATACATGGAACAGCCTTCCAGTTGAAGTGGTAGAGGCCAAAACAGAAATTGAATTTAAGCAGGCATGGATAGGCATAAGGCTATCCTAAACAAAAGATAAATCCAGGTAAAGTATCCATGTAATTGGGCAGACTAGATGGGCCGAAAGGTTCTTATCTGCCGACATTTTTCTATGTTTCTAGGTTTCTATGTTTCTATAATTAATGCAGCATATGAATACGGACACTGCGGGGAACAAGCGCCTCTCTGCGAGGTATAATTAATGCAGCATATGAATGCGCACACTGCGGGGAAGCGCCTCTCTGCGGTATAATTAATGTATACATCTGTGTTATATGTATATGTATCCTGTCTGTATATTATGACTTTAAAATGCAATAAAATTCGAATTTTCAATAATTTACAATGTGTAAAGTGTTTTTTTTTTACATTTTAACATGCGAGCGTGTTTTACGGTTATATTTTCTATGAGTTGCGCTTGTCAAAAAAATTTGAGGTGGGGGACTTGTTACATACATTTTTTTGGGGGAAAATTACACAATTTTTAACAAACGCAACTCATACAAAAATCGTCACAACCGTTACAATCGTTACAAATGCAACCCATACAAAAATGTTAAAATGTAAAAAAAAAAATTTACACATTGTAAATTATTGAAACATAGAATTTTATTGCATTTTAAGTTAGAATATACAGACAGGATACATATACAGTGGCAAGAAAAAGTATGTGAACCCTTTGGGATTATGTGGAGTTTTGCATGAATTGGTCATAAAATGTGCTCTGATCTTCATCTAAGTCACAACAATTTGAAAAATTGCTTAAATCTGCTTAAAATAATACAACACAAACATTATATGTTTTCATGTGTTTATAGAACATAACATGTAAACATTCACAGTGCAGGGTGGAAAAAGTATGTGAACCCCTAGCCTAATGACTTCTCCGAGAGCTAATTGGAGCCAGGAGTGAGCCAACCTTGAGTCCAATCAGTGTGATATTATTGGATGTGTTGCTGAAAGCTGTCCTGCCTTTTAAAAACACACACCAGTTTTGGGTTTACTGGTTTCAAGAAGCACTGCCTGATGTGAACCATGCCTCGCAGAAAAGAGCTCTCAGAAGACCTACGATCAAGAATTGTTGACTTGCATGAAGCTGGAAAGGGTTACAAAAGTATCTCAAAAAGCCTTGATGTTCATGTGTCCACAGTAAGACAGACTGTCTACAAATGGAGAAAGTTCAGCACTGTTGCTACTCTCCCTAGGCGTGGTCGTCCTGTAAAGATGACTGCAAGAGCACAGCGCAGACTGCTTAATGATGTAAAGAAGAATCCTAGAATGTCAGCTAAAGACTTACAGAAATCTCTGGCACATGCTAACATTGTTGTTGACATATCTACAATAAGGAAAACATTAAACAAGAATGGAGTACATGGGAGGATACCACGGAGGAAGCCATTGCTGTCCAAAAAGAATATTGCAGCACGTTTGAAGTTTGCAAAAGAGCACCTGGATGTTCCACAGCACTACTGGCAAAATATTCTGTGGATGGATGAAACCAAAATTGAGTTGTTTGGAAAAAACACACAACACTATGTGTGGAGAAAAAATGCACAGCACACCAACATCAAAACCTCATCCCCACTGTAAAACATGGCGGAGGGAGGGAGCATCATGGTTTGGAGCTGCTTTGCTGCCTCGGGGCCTGGACGGATTGTTGTCATTGATGGAAAAATGAATTCCAGAGTTTATCAAGACATTTTGCAGGAAAAAGTAAGACCATCTGTCCACCAACTGAAGCTGCGCAGAGGATGGGTGATGCAACAGGCCAATGACCCAAAGCATACAAGTAATTCAACAAAAGAATGGCTTCAACAAAACAAAATACGCCTTCTGGAGTGGCTCAGTCAGAGTCCTGACCTCAACCCAATTGAAATGCTGTGGCATGACCTTAAGAGAGCGATTCACACCAGACATCCCAAGAATATTGCTACAATGAAACGGTTTTGTGAAGAGGAGTGGTCCACTCCAAAATTACTCCAGATTGTTGTGCAGGTCTGATCTGCAACTACAGGAAAGTTTGGTTGAGGTTATTGCTGCCAAAGGAGGGTCAACCAGTTATTAAGTCCAAAGGTTCACATACTTTTTCCACCCTGCACTGTGAATGTTTACATGTTCTGTTCAATAAAAACATGAAAACATATAATGTTTGTGTTGTATTATTTTAAGCAGACTGTGTTTTTCAAATTGTTGTGACTTAGATGAAGATCAGAGCACATTTTATGACCAATTCATGCAAAACTCCACGTAATCCCAAAGGGTTAAATTACTTTTTCTTGCCACTGTACATATAACAGAGAAGTATACATCAATTATACTGCAGAGAGGCGCTTCCTCGCAGTGTGCGTATTCATATGCTGCATTAATTATACCGCGCAGAAAGGCGCTTGTTCCCCGCAGTGTGCGTATTCATATGCTGCATTAATTATACTGCGCAGTGGCCCTTGTTCCCCGCAGTGTGCGTATTCATATGCTGCATTAATTATACCACGTTGAGAGGCGCTTCCCTGCAGTGTGCGGATTCATATGCTGCATTTTTAGTTTTATTTTCGTTTTAAATCATTTTATTTTTTTTTTTTTTCATTTCTGATAATTTTGTTCAGCTTTTTTTCCGTTTCAAAACCTTTTGTTCTGTTATTTTCTTTAAAGTCAGACCACTTGGGTCAGTATTTTATTTTTGGGTTTTTTAAATCGTTTTGTTTATTTTTATTCCTTTCATACCATTTTAATATGATTAAATAAAGTTGTGCAATGCATATTCATAAGAAAAAAAGGATCTTTATTTAATAAAAAAAGATAGAATCGGCAGAATTATCGTTTTGACAGGATTATCGTATCGACAGAAATATCGAATCATTGGAAACGAAACGGAATTACGGAATCAGCAATGGAACCGAAAAATACAAAATGACCGAAATGGAACGAAAATGACTTGCGATATTACACATTTCACGTCCATACGAAAACACGGAAAATATTTTGTTACGGATCTGAAAATTCTGCCGAATCTGAAGCCACGAATCGGACCGATTCGTGAAAAATACGAATCGGTCCGAATCGAAACGCACATCCCTAGTTCATTTCAGCAAGGTAGCAAATAAGGAATATATAAGGAAGAAATAGTATATTTTTCATGAGATCACACATTCACTGAACCATCACACTTTATTCAACATTTCAGTTTTCGTTTTCTTTTATTGTGGTTTCACTTTGATCATTCTCTGACTTTCATATTCTTTTCTGCATCCAGTACATCGAAAGAGACTCTTTACAACAGAGACAAATATTTAATGGAAATCATTCTATAAATTTTCAAAGACTTGCTCACTCAATAGGATTAAGGTGTCTGTGGAGGTTATTTACATTTTATAAATGTGCTTTTTAAAGAAGAACGTACAGCAATCTGAAATTAAGGTTTTATCTAGTACGGATTCCTTTCTCACCTCAATAATGCTAATGTTCTATATTTAAATTTTAATTTCCACATTCATAATGTATTCTTCAGTTGAATATGGCTTACTACAGAATTCCATGGTTATTCTCAGATATATTTCGAGGTCTAAGAACGATCTTTTAGTTAAAGCAGGTGCCCATTGTAAGTTTCCGTAAAGACATACACATTGATTTACAATATGACAGGCTGACACATATGCTGAAAGAATAAGATATGTAAAATGATAAATAAAAATAAAAATTTTCGGCAAGGTCACAAGAACCCAGCCAATTAATATATAAATGCATGAATGAATAAAATATAAATGCATGAATGAATAAAATATAAATATTTTTGTGATTTATTGAGTTTCATTGATTTAGTAGAACATTTATCTAGTTCAATTGCTTTCCAAACAATTCAGGGAATCTTATTAAACCTATCGTTGGATTAGCAAGCAGAGAGAGTATGCAGCTGCCTACAGACATGTCTCCCTTGGGCATCTGTCTTACTGTGGATGGACACATTTGAAATTACAAAAAGATGCAAGAAAATACAAGGCGGATATACTATCCTCTCTTAGGACAACATAGCTCCCACTAACAGTTGCTAATTCATCTTACAACATTATAAAACCAGCTGTCTGTTGGGACTGCCCATTATTCCACAGACAGTGAGTGTGGAGATGCACAGCACTGCTGTTATTAATGTTGTATATCCCATTCCTCCTTCCCCCTTTGGTCCATATTTCTCAAGAGGCCAGTAAAGGTATGGAATTATCTGCCTGAAAATGTTCTTTTATCTACGTAATTCAATCCATTTCAATTTCAAAAGGTTGGGATGATTTTCTGGTAAAGCATAATTTAAATGGAAATAATACTTGACACATTGTATACATTCCATGTTGGTCCATTGAGAAATCTGATTGTCATTATTGAATCAAGAAGGATTTTTTTCCCTTTCAGCATTATTGGAAAAGCCTCCAAGAGATTTTGTGGGGCAACACAATAAATTGTATACATATTTTTTAATTTCCATGCATTCCTTTTTCCTTTGCATTAATTTTGCCCTCTGCAAATATACTGTAGCCATTTGTTCTATACGCGCTTTTTTTTTTACTCATATTCATTATCAGCCTATACGTTTATCGAGCTCCCGTTTATGGCTGTAGATTGTTTTATGAACACCACAATAGCAAGACCTTCCTGTGAACCATACATTAGAATTCTAGTTCTAAATGCTATTTTTAACTACTCAACACTTAAACTGTTTAATCCTAATTAAATATTATCAGTACATTACACCAAATATTAACGTTTTATAACAATGTCCCTAACATCTATGCTATCATTTATAATTAATTCTAACTCAAATCCCTCACCCTAATTTATCTTCCTGGTCTGAAATAATATCTCAAATCAGTATCTACATGATATCATATTTAATCATTGCAGCCATTCTCTCATTTGCCTACCCTGTTTGATGGAGGATGCTTCCTTTTTATCCTAGGGCTGCAATCAGACATCTTGGGGATCATTACATAATCAGTGGTCAGAGTGCCCCTCCAGGAAACTCTCCAGCCCCCCCCCCCATCACCTCCCTCATCTACTCACTCCAACAGTTCTCCCTGGTCTCCTAGAACACCACTTCAATCATCACCCCCTGGAAGACATCCACAACAAGCCTTCACCCTCCTAGGGCGGCATTCCCAAAACATTGATCTGGCTATGATGAGGGTCGAGAACACTGCAGGCAAACCCACCTAAACCACTTGTCAGGGTGGAACCTGGCATGAGCCATGGTGGGACCCCCCGGGGTGAGACATGGTAAACCCTCCAGGTGTGGACACACGAAGATATGGGTGGCAACAGTGAGAGTTTATTCCATAGTATACAACCTGGAAAGGTGTAGAGTCTGGGCATGGATCCTCTGTGCAGCTGGGCAACCTGGAAAGGTGAGTCAGTTTGTGGATCTGCAGTGCAGCTGGACACTGCAGAAAGGCACAGTGTGACCAGGAATGATGGGTAACAGGCAAAGATCTGGTGTGCAGTTCGGCAAGGCAGAAACCAGGAGTTGGAGCAGCAGAACTAGCTCTGCACTGATGGATGGACGAGGCAAGGATAATATCTGGCCTAGATCAGTTCAAACAAGTGGCTTCCAAGGTATCCTATGGATTTCCAGGCTGGAGGCATGGCACCACAATTCCTTAAATTTTGTTAAATTGCTAGATTATCACTAAAAGGTCAATCACAAGCTCTGACCACACAACAGCGATGACTTGCTGCATAATCTCATGACTGGAAAATGTTTAAATGTCATGCTTACTTGTGATATGGGTTGGAGTCCAGTATGCGGTTCGCGGTAACAGGAGGGTTATTCAAAGAAATGGAAAAGGGGTTACTCCAGTGGCGCAAGGGAAGTTGGTATACGTAAAAGCGGGGAAGAGTTTCAGGTTCTAGAGAAACAGTAGGTCCCAATTAAAAAAGCACAGCCTAAGAACAGACCACTGATAAAAGTGCTATCTTAAGGTAAACACTAAAAGGGTGCAAAATGCAATCAAAAGTGCATATAGTGCAAATAACAGCTAAAACGTTGTGCACGTCAAAAGCGTACTGTGGAAAGTGCAACGGTTCCAAATAGGGGGAATCTTAGAAATTCGTTCGTAAAAAACAGTTCATAAAAACACATACTTCTTCTGCAAAGTGCAAATATAAAGTGCAATTCAAACAGCACAGAATAGTGATAAAAAATCTGGTTGGACAATGGTGGTCCAAAAATAGTGCAAAAGTCTATAGATATGAAGACGGTCTGTTTGTGAGTGAGAAAAAAAGGGCTTGTTTAGGACTGTGTATGCCTCTCACTCTTTGCGTCCATGTATGGAAATCCTCAGAAAGAGAGGGAAGACGAATCTTATCCTTGATGTCCTAGTGAATTCCACGTTCTAGTGAATTCCACGTTCTCAGGATAAGTGTCACGGTTCCCGGATCCCACCACGCAGTACTTAACCCCCAACACTCCACAAAACTCAGAAGCTACCAACAGTGTAGCTGTGAATGATCCCTATCTGTCTGGTCCTTAGAATTAGCCAGGTAAACTAGCTAGACAGAAAAGGGTTAACAATACGGAGAGGAGTCAGCCGAGCCAGAATCAGGAATACAGAGTTCAGAATGGTCAAATGGAATAGCCGGGTCGGTATCAGAGCAGTAGCGTAGTACAAGAAAATAGTCTAGGGCAACAGAAGGCAGAATGGTCAGAACACAAGCAGAGGTCAATAACAGGTTAAATCAATTTAGCAGTCAGGTACAAGGAGCTCAGGTATGGATAACCACGATCTGGCAACTTCTGAAACTATACTGAGGGTTTTTAAAGACCTTCACCAGACCACGCCCCCCACTCAAGCCACACCTCATGCAATCACCTCCCTGCCTGTCTCCATTTAAACCGGGCAGTGGTCAGCGAGCAGCATCAGACTTGCTGTCCTCAAGCACACAGGTAGGGCAGGAAGCCCCCAACGTTACAGTACCCCCCTCTCAACGGGAGGCCACCGGACGACCAACAGGACGAGCGGCAATACGACCACCAGGGCGATCGGGGTGCGAGGCATGGAACGCCCTGACCAACCTAGAGGCAGACATGTCGGAAGCTGGAATCCAGGACCGGTCTTCCGGGCCATAGCCCACCCAATCGACGAAGTACTGCAGAACACCCCTGCACAACCTAGAATCCAAAACCCTCCTAACCTCATACTCTGATTCACTATCAACCTGAACAGGTGGAGGAGGAGGAACGACCCGCGTGTACCTGTTACACAACAAAGGTTTCAGTAGGGAGGTGTGGAAGACGTTGTGCATGCGAAGATGTTTAGGAAGGGCAAGAGCATAAGCCACAGGATTAATGCGGCGAATGATCTTATATGGACCTATAAACCGAGGTGCCATTTTCATAGAAGGCACCCGCAACTTCACGTTCCTAGTGGACAACCAAACTCTGTCCCCCACGTTATAGGAGGGAGCTTGTAACCTATGCCTGTCAGCCTTGCGTTTCTGGACAGCAACATTGCGCTCCATATTTACGCGAATCTGTCTCCAAATCTCTTGTAGTTGAGTGAGATGGTCATCGAGAGCCGGGATGGCCTGTTCATTAAACTGAAGCGGTAGAGCCGGAGGGAAAAAACCATAGATAGCAGAAAAAGGAGAGTGGCCAGTGGTCTCATTAACGGCGTTATTACGTGCATACTCAGCCCAGGGCAACAACTCCGACCAATTATCTTGTTGTTGTGTGGTAAAGCAACGTATGTACTGCTCGAGACCCTGATTTGCCCTCTCTGCTGCCCCATTGGTTTGTGGATGGTATGCTGAAGAGAAGGCCAATCGCACCCCCATCTCCGCACAGAAAACCCTCCAGAAACGAGAGACGAACTGAGCTCCTCTGTCAGAGACTATTTCAGACGGAACCCCATGTATTCGTACAATCTCTCTAGCAAAGACAACCGCCAGTTCTTTGGCTGTAGGAAGCTTAGGTAAAGGGACAAAATGAGCCATTTTGGAGAAGCGGTCTACAACTGTCAGAACCACAGTATGACCTTTGGACTTCGGCAAGTCCACAATAAAATCCATAGATAGATGAGACCAAGGCCTCTTAGGCGTGGGTAAAGGCTGCAATAGACCGACAGGCAAGGTTTTACTGGTTTTGCTTCTGGCACAGATTTGACAAGCCAAAACAAACAGGCGTACGTCCTGTCGCATGGTGGGCCACCAGAACTGTCTGGAAATACTGGTAAGAGTCTTAGTAATACCAGGATGACCTGCTGGTTTAGAATCATGAAACATTATGAGTAATTCTTGTCTTTCCTTTTCAGGTACAAACAACATATCTGGAGGCTTGTCAGGTGGAGCCCCCACTTGAGCTGCCTGGAGACGTTCCAGGAAAGGCGAGGAGACAGACAAGACTGTGGAAGCCACAATACGTTCAGGAGGAACTATAGGATTGTGGTCTTGTGTATTAGATTCATATGGGTCATATTGACGTGATAAGGCATCAGCCTTTACATTGCGGTCACCTGGTCTGTAAGTCAATACAAAATTAAACCGGGACAGTAGCAATGACCACCTGGCCTGTCTCGAGTTCAACCGTTTAGCATCCCCGATGTACGTAAGGTTCTTATGATCAGTGATTATCAACAAAGGATCAAGAGTACCTTCCAACAAATGTCTCCACTCTGACAGGGCAGACACAATAGCAAGCAATTCTCTGTTGCCAATATCATAATTGCGTTCTGCTGGTGATAATTTTCTTGAAAAGAACCCACAAGGATGTAGTGGTTTCCCTGGAGATTCTCTTTGAGACAGGACAGCCCCAATGCCTATCTCAGAAGCATCAACCTCAAGAATAAACGGAATCCTGGGATCAGGATGCCGTAACACGGGAGCGGAAGTAAAAGCCTGTTTGAGGGCTTCGAATGCTTGTTTAGATTGAGAAGACCAGATCTGGTTCTTCAGACCTTTACGTGTCATATTAATGATAGGAGAGGCTATAGCGGAATAATTCTTGATAAATCTCCTATAATAGTTAGAAAACCCCAGAAACCTCTGTATGGCTTTGAGACCTTGAGGAAGAGGCCATTCTGAGATGGCCGTGAGTTTAGAAGGATCCATCTCAAAACCCTCTGGAGTGATAATATACCCAAGGAATTTCACAGTAGTAATGTCGAATAAACACTTCTCTAGTTTGCAATAAAGACCATTGTCTAGTAATTTAGCTAATACCTGTCGGACATGTGCATGGTGGGTTTTCAGATCGGGAGAGTAAATCAATATATCGTCTAGGTATACTATAACAAAGGTTTGCAAGAAATCTCTGAGCACATCATTAATAAAATCCTGGAATACCGCTGGAGCATTACAAAGACCGAAAGGCATGACCAAGTATTCATAATGCCCACTCCTGGTGTTAAATGCTATTCTCCACTCATGCCCCTCTTTTATGCGTATCAAATTGTAAGCTCCTCTTAAATCAAGTTTAGTGTATACTGCTGAACCCCTTAACCTGTCGAACAGTTCCGATATGAGAGGGATAGGGTACACGTTCTTAATGGTGATCTTGTTAAGCCCCCTATAATCAATACACGGGCGTAGATCTCCCTCTTTTTTCGACACAAAAAAGAATCCAGCCCCTGCTGGAGAAGAGGAACGTCGGATAAAACCTCTCTCCAAATTCTCCTTGATATACTCCTCCATAATTTGGTTCTCCTTTATGGAAAGAGGGTATACTTTGCCTCGGGGAGGCATGGTACCTGGATGAATATCAATAGCACAATCATATGGTCTATGTGGAGTAGGGCTGTGCAATTAATTGCAATCGCAATCGAATCGCGATTTCTGACCCTTCAATTTCTAAATCGCATAAGGCTGCAATTTTCTGCTCCCTGTTAACTTCCGGCGGCATGGTGCTTTGGGCGCTCGCAGGGGGAACCACGTGATGAGCCGCGTTCTCGCGGCTCGTCACATGGTTCCCCCAGGCGAGCGCCCAAGCTCCATGCCGCCGGAAGTTAACAGGGAGCCGAACACGTGGCGCACAGAGCTGAGCTGGGGCAGTATATCCATGTGCTGGGGCAGTATATCCATGTGCTGGGGCAGTACATCCATGTGCTGGGGCAGTACATCCATGTGCTGGGGCAGTACATCCATGTGCTGGGGCAGTACATCCATGTGCTGGGGCAGTACATCCATGTGCTGGGGCAGTACATCCATGTGCTGGGGCAGTACTTCCATGTGCTGGGGCAGTACTTCCATGTGCTGGGGCAGTACTTCCATGTGCTGGGGCAGTACTTCCATGTGCTGGGGCAGTATGCATGTGCTGAATACTGAATACATTTAGAATGTATGTAGCATGTTTGAAAAAGCAAAAACAATTGGCTAAATCGCAAATAAAATCGCAATCGCAATATTCATTCAAGAAATCGCAATATGATTATTTTGTCAATATTGCACAGCCCTAATGTGGAGGTAGTTTGTCTAATTTTGATAGTTTTATCAAATACAGCCCTGAGGTCTGCATATTGTTTAGGAACTTCAGTAGACAATGGAGGGGCTGTGGGTGTGTTCAGGGCACCGACATGCTGAATGGGTATTAAACAAGTCCCAAAACATGCAGAACTCCAAGACAGTATCTCTCCTTTAACCCAATCAATAACGGGATTGTGTTCCACCAACCAGGGGAAACCAAGTACAACAGGATTGGAAGGTGAGTGGATAACTTGGAATATGATCTTTTCTTTATGCAAGAGACCAGTAGTAAGAACTACTGTAACCGTATCGTGAGTAATCCTAGGGCAGGATAACGGCCTGCCATCTATGGCTTCAACGGCTAAGGGTGTCTCTCTTACAACCAGAGGTAGAGAAATGGAAGAAGCGTAGTTAACATCAATAAAGTTACCAGCAGCCCCAGAATCCACAAAAGCGGTATTATGTGTGGTCTTGGTCTCCCAAGCCAAGGATACTGGTAACATAAGTTTAGTGTCTTTGATAGGAGACATGCATGTCACACCCAAGGCCTGTCTCCTCAGCTGCCTTAGGTGCGGTAGTTTTCCGGCTTATCATGCATCTTAGGGCGAGTAGGACATTGAAATCGTACATGTCCCTCCAAACCACAATACAGGCACAATCCCTCACGAAAACGCCTTGTTCTCTCCTCCTCTGTAAGCCTAGTACGGCCTAGTTGCATAGGCTCTGAGGGAGGAGATAACTCTCTGGGTGGTGCTTGAAAGACAGGGGCCAACCTAGGTAACGGTCTCTTGGGTCTCTCTCTTGGAGTCCTTCTATCTCTTATCTGATTATCCAGATCTATACAGTAATCAATGAGTTCACACAATACCTCAGGTAGTTTACGTGGAGCTAATTCATGCATCAACGACTCTGATAACCCCTCCATAAACGCCAGAACCAGTGTCTCATTTGTCCAGTTCACATCAGAAACTAAGGTTTTAAATTCTATGGCATAATCAGACACAGTCCTGTTCCCTTGACGTATGCGGAACAAGGATTTGCCGGCTATCGTGGCCTTTCTGGTAGGATTAAATGTACGTTGTAACTCGGCTATGAATTCTTTATAATCCCGTACAATAGGTCTTTCTGCCTCCCATAAAGGAGTCGCCCATGTCAACGCTCTGCTAGACAGATGGTTAATAATAAACCCCACTTTGGCAATGTCAGAGAAAAACATTTGTGGATTTAATTTAAAATGAATATCCACATGGACCAAAAATCCCCGGCACTCAGAGGGAGTACCGTCAAACCTCATAGGAGCGGTCATGTGTACCTGGGATGTCTGAACGACAGGGGGCACAGGTATAGCAGGCGGGGGTGCAACCCCAACTGGTTCCAGGTGTGCAGTACGATTCAGGATAGTTTGTAAGGCAATGGCAAACTGATCCATCCTATGATCCTGCTCATCCTGTCTGGATACAAAGGTAGCCAAGTGCTGTGTTAAATCTGCGGGATCCATATTGGCCAGATCGTAATGTCACGGTTCCCGGATCCCACCACGCAGTACTTAACCCCAACACTCCACAAAACTCAGAAGCTACCAACAGTGTAGCTGTGAATGATCCCTATCTGTCTGGTCCTTAGAATTGGCCAGGTAAACTAGCTAGACAGAAAAGGGTTAACAATACGGAGAGGAGTCAGCCGAGCCAGAATCAGGAATACAGAGTTCAGAATGGTCAAATGGAATAGCCGGGTCGATATCAGAGCAGTAGCGTAGTACAAGAAAATAGTCTAGGGCAACAGAAGGCAGAATGGTCAGAACACAAGCAGAGGTCAATAACAGGTTAAATCAATTTAGCAGTCAGGTACAAGGAGCTCAGGTATGGATAACCACGATCTGGCAACTTCTGAAACTATACTGAGGGTTTTTAAAGACCTTCACCAGACCACGCCCCCCACTCAAGCCACACCTCATGCAATCACCTCCCTGCCTGTCTCCATTTAAACCGGGCAGTGGTCAGCGAGCAGCATCAGACTTGCTGTCCTCAAGCACACAGGTAGGGCTGGAAGCCCCCAACGTTACAATAAGAGGGAAAAAGAGAGAGAGAGAATAATAGTGCAATATTGTCTGGATTTGTTGATTGTGGAAATATGCAAGAAAAATGAACACTTACACTTTCCAGAGCCTATGTAGTCCAGGCTCTGGTTTGAAGTGCACTGGGCCAAATATAGAGTGGCCTCTTCCCTTCTTTTTAATTTTCTTGTTCACAGAGCATCTGATGAAGTCCCGAGGGCGGGACGAAACGCGTCAGCACTACGTCACTTTACTACCGCGGATCCACCCCTTTTGAGTGACCATCTCGGTAGCAGCCCGGGAGCTCCGGATGGTTGTCTAAGGCTATATGGGACGCGGTTTTTTATCTGGCAGTGGGTGAGACCAATTTTAAAGCCCACCACCTTATTCTGTACGTATATGTATATTGTCAGCAGGATATATAAATCTAATAAAGGGTATAACACTATTGAATTTTTCTCTTTGTTTGAGATATATACTCTTGGAGACGAATTGCTAAAGAAGTGGTCTTCGTCTAAAAAGGATTGGAGAAATACGAAAAAAAATTCTTCCTTTTTCCTCAGCAAGGATTGGAAGCTAATTGAACGGGCTCCTTTTTAACAAAGACAATAGAGGAATATATGTTTTTTTTCCTTCCTCCTTGTTGTGTACAAAGATTGTTGTAATACAGACATTTTATAAGACATTTATATGTTTTTTAGCGCAACACCACCATTTTTGTATTTTATGCCATACCTTTTCTGAATTAAGTGGATAGCAGGGTGGTGTTTGCTGCTCTTTGGTTTTGGGTGTTTCCCCAGTATTAACCCTATTTACACATTCTACGTATACCCAAACAATAAAATTGAGAAGTTGTGCGTGTTTTTATTATTGCTGCAGTATATATGCGCAGATTGACTTTGACAGGCGCAATAACCTTACGCGAGATAATTGTGATCCTTAATTCTGATTAGCTGACTCGTGTGAAAAAACAGTCCGCACACCGATTTCTGCACGCAACGTTAATGTGCATGCATTTTTGCACATGTTTTTTACACGTGTTATTTTTTGACGGATGAAATAATGCGCGAGGATTGTAATACCAGCTTTAATTTATGCGTGTTAACGTTTAACACTTCGCGCAAAAGTTCACGCATTTACCGGGCATTTTTGCGTGAAGAATGTAATAGGGCCCAATATGTTGTATATGTTTTAAAATATGTCAAAATGTGAATCCAATGTGCCGGAGTAAAAGAAAATGTTATGGTAAGTCGGCATACCCAGCAATGTGGGGATAGAAGCAATGTTGGAAAGAATTGGCTATTTAACAGCAGATTGAAAATATGTAGCATTGTGGAACATTGGACAGCACAGAGGAAATTGGAAAAGTTGGTTCTAATTCATACAGAAGCAATACCGTTACAAAGAGGAAGTTGTGGGCATCAGACTACTGTGTGGCGACATGGGAAAATGACAGCATTATGTGTAAAAATGGTAATGAAGCACACAGAGCTGATCTATGAGGTCAATGGGTCAATGACTGACTGCCATATGGGAGCAATGTAGTGGCAACATGTCACGCAATTATGGGCACTGGCACAGCCTCATCTAATCCAGTTTACTGCTACATCACCAACCCATGAGAAAACAACACTTATCCAGGACCAAGCACTAGGCCACCGGCTGGGTGGAGTAGAGGTAACATCACTGCCCTGCGTGGAGAGAGCCTGTGGAGTCATGGGCTCGATCCCGATGACCACCTCTCCAGTAAGTGTCCTTGGGCAAGACACCTAACGGTACATACTCGCCACCCAGGACATACTTGAAAACGAGAGAAATCTCAATGTATCCTTCCTGGTAAAATCCTTTCTCAATAAAAAAAAAAACGACAATATTTAACTGGCAGTAATGTGTGGGTCCTATGGATGCAGTGTGATTGCAGGTTGCCATTTCTGTTCAGTGAGACTGATAAGGGCAATGTTGCATCCATATGTGTATTGTTACATTTCAGACAATGTAGAAGTATAGGTAGACTTTAATCATAAAATAGTGAAACAGTGTAGCAACAAATGATTAAACTGTGGGGACCAAATAGGAAAATATTTATGGGCCAATTGGTCTACATTTATGACACAACAGAATTTGTCCCTTGGAGTTGCATCTGCAAGATAGTCTATAGGAATCTAGTAAAATATTCCATATTTTAAAAAATATATATAATTTAAACTACTGTTTTCTTATCAATAGCTTTTTATACTGTGTGTGACCCCCACTTTGTGTGAAATTGGTTTCCATTGTAGAATGGATTCCTAACAACAACAACAACAAAAAAAAAAAACCTTCTAGGGGTCTATATTTACCCATAGATAGTCATGAGGTTGAGGTAGTAGATACTAACACTAGCAATCACATTAGCGCTAGCTTAAAAGAGGTGCTAGCCCTCCACACAGATCGCCACCGATTTGCTAACGGATTAAAAAAAAAACTTTAGCGAATCAGTATTAGTGGTTTATACCGGCAGTTTACTGAACTTTGCACTCCCTATACTTAACATGGGGCGCACAAAGTGCAAGCAGAGATTAACTAGTGTTAGGATCACAAGGTGCTAATGCTAGTTACTAAGAGCTGTTGCTAACTAAAAAAGTTAAGACCAGCTCTGAACTGCTGCTAACGCGTCGAGAACGGTGGCCTGATCCACTGCTTCTGGCCGCCGGGAGCAGAGGGAGACTGGGGGGGGGGAAGGCCCCATTCTCGTTCCGCGATTACTCTGCCGACCAGCAGGATCTCATGAGAGGCGAGATCCTGCCAGTCATATGACCCGGGAGGAGAAGACTTCATGAAGCCCCATGGACTTCATGGAGGGGATGCTCAGGACAGTGCTCTAGTGCTGCCCAAAGCATCCGCAAGCCTAGAGGTCACTACGTGGCATGCTGCTGGACTCAGTGCCTGCCCCATAATCCGCTGCTGAAACCGGGATGCAAAGGAGAAATTAGCGAACGCTCACTTTTCCCCTTAACGTCCTGGATTTACCGAGGGGAACCCGATAGAGCGAGCCCTAAAGCGGTTATTCACTACCCACCGTAGTTCACTATTGTTGCAAACATGATAAACTCTGGCTTTTCCCAGAAGGAAATTCAAACAAGGCCAGGAGAAAATTCATTGATGAAATGGTTTGAATTTCCCTTTTGGGGAATTGTCGAAGTTTATGATGTAAACTATGGTTAATGAGTAATCCAGTTAGAAGTTAAGAGTGCAGCAGCCAAGCCAAGCTCTGACATTTCCATCTGTTGTACACAGTGATCCACTATAGATTTATATAACATCAGAGAGGGCATGTGGTGAATAGAACATTCCGTAATGTCGGAGACATTTCGGTGCGCTCTGAATAACCCCCCAGGTCTATTCACTAAAAGGTGAAGTCAGGAGAATTGGCAGGAGAAGAGAGCAATCTAGACCAAATAGCTGATTTGGAAAGTGAGATAAATGGAGAATTGTTCTGGTTTGGCTATTTTGACCTAGATTTTTCACTTCTCCTGCAGTTCTCCTGAGTTTCACCTTTTACTGAATAGACCTGTTAATATATTTTTTGAGTGATATAAAGAGTAACAAAATTGGTTGTTTGTAAAGAAATGTTTATGTTTATTTTTATTTATTCTCCTAATTTATACCTAAGGGGTTCTTCCTGAGGGATAGAATGGAATTAGGTTAATAGGATATTGGGTTAATCGGGTTTGTTGGGAGAAGTTATTGTCACAATTAAGAGATTTGCCATTCTTTGGATTAACCTCTCTGGATCCCCAAAGTTTTTTCTATTCGCAACAATGCTTATAAACAACAATTAGTGCCTCTCTATCTCGAGCTATAGCTGGAGTAGGTTTGCAAGGTATTAAAGTCTTTTTTCCCCCCTTTCCCTTATACATACTTTGCTGGCATACTTTTGTGAGACTTTTCAAATTAAATTATGTGATATATATATGAAAATTTGATCTGGTGATTATCAGTCATCTTTGAAAGTGCAATTTTCAATGTTTCCATGGCAACCCTACTAGCACTGTAATGCTCTGGTTTTATTCTCTTATAAATGTAGCCTCTGTTACTTTGTGATACACCGGCATACGTGTCCTATTCCAACCAAGACATTACAATTAACAAATGAGCCTATGCTCGTCTATGCTAACCCCGTTTGTCCTATTCCAGCCAAGCTCCAAACTCTTCTTGCAGGTTTGGTTTTTGGGCTCCCTATAGTATATTAACACTCCCTAGTGCTAGTAGGCAGCCATAGAATAACTAGCAATTCCTATATTTTCCATTATTCCCATTTGAAGCCAGTTCTGACACTCTAGGCACTTTGACTCAGCGCACCGAATGCTAGGGTTTAGCCCCAGTCAGAAGCTGAAATCATGGAGAGCTGATCTTGGATTCAATAATACTGAGAACGCTCTGTGAAAGCGAGGCTCTACTATGTCACGTGACTGCAACAGCTTGTCATGCCCCGCCAGTGTCATGGAAGCTTGGCATTGGAATAAAAGGGAGTTTTTTATCATCTATGGGTTTAAAGCGGGACTGTGGGTGTGGGCAGGACCGGTGCAAGCATTTTTATCTAGTCAGGTGAAGGTGCATTTTGGTGCCCCCCCCATCCGTGTCAGGTCAAGCCAATCAGGATAGAGGTGCCATGATAATCTCTATATATACACGTATATACACACACACTAGGGTTGCTCATATAAGTATATTTGCCCCCAGCTCATATAAGTATATTTGCCCCAGCTCATATAAGTATATTTGCCCCAGATCACATGTGGATATATTTGCCCCCAGATCACATGGGTATATATTGCCCCAGCTCATATAGGAGATATTTGCCCCAGCTCATATGGAAATATTTGCCCCAGCTCATATGGGTATATTTGCCCCAGCTCATATGGGTATATTTGCCCCCGATCACATGTGGATATATTTGCCCCCAACTCATGGATATATTTGCCCCAGCTCATGGATATATATATATTTGCCCAAACTCATGGATATATTTGAGCCCAACTCATGGATATATTTGCCCCAGCTCATGGATATACAGTATATATATTTGCCCCCAGCTCATGGATATATTTGCCCCCAGGTCATGGATATATATATATATTTACCCCAACTCATGGATATATTTGCCCCCAGCTCATGGATATATTTGCCCCCAGCTCATGGATATATATATATTTGCCCCTGGCTCATGGATATATATATATATATGCCCCCAACTCATGGATATATTTGCCCCCAACTCATGGATATATTTGCCCCCAGCTCATGGATATATATATATATTTGGAAAAAGCGTGTCATCTGCGCTCGTTTCTATGTGTTCCATGTACAACAAAAGTGAGGTTTTTGTTTGTTTCAATGGTCATTGCAACGTAAGCCCACTCGCCACTTCAAGGCTCCTCTTAGGAGTGGGTACCTAACAATTGTAACCAAAAGGCCGCTCTACTGAGCAGCTCCAAGCCCCTCCAGCTGCTTTTCAGCCAAGGAGAGGCAAAGATGGTGGCTTTTATTTATACACGCACCAAACACTTCCCGTGTATAAATAAAAGCCACCATCTTTGCCTCTCCTTGGCTGAAAAGCAGCTGGAGGGGCTTGGAGCTGCTCAGCAGAGCGGCCTTTTGGTTACAATTGTTAGGTACCCACTCCTAAGAGGTGCCTTGAAGTGGCGAGTGGGCTTCCGTTGCAATGGCCATTGAAACAAACAAAAACCTCATTTTTGTTGTACATGGAACACATAGAAACGAGCGCAGATGACACTCTTTTTCCTTGTTATGTTTTATACATTGACTGGGCTGTTACTCCTGGCAGTTGCTGCCGCTCCGGTGAGTATGGGCGCAACGCCATTTTTTCTATATATATATATATTTGCCCCAACTCATGGATATATTTGCCCCCAGATCACATGTGGATATATTTGCCCCAACTCATGGATATATTTGCCCCCAGATTACATGGGTATATATTGCCCCAGCTGATATGGATATATCTGCCCCCAGCTCTCACCTGCTGCCAGGCCCCCCAGGCTCCGCCGGCGTTCCTCATGGTGGCGAGCGGCCGCTGACATGATGCAGCTTTGCAGCTCGCCGGGCGGGAACCACATGACCAGCGCAGCCACGTTCTCGCGAGATCGCGCGCGGCGCTGGTCAGGTGGTTCGGCCCCTAGCGCTGCGCTGGGTCTCCCCGGCCGTCCAGGATGGCGGCGTTCGGGGCCGGGGAATTCCGCCCCCACAAACTGTCAGGAAGCCAGATAGTAAGGCGGCCACCTGTGCCGCCTTACGCTAGCGCCGGCCCTGGGTGTGGGCAAAATAAGGAAAGGTTAAGGTCTAACTCAACCACCCTAACTCACAATTTAAAATCTTAGCCTATGGCTTAATATTTAACCTCTGTTCACCTCCCCTACTGTTTAAGGTTTTGTTCTTTATATATGTCAGTGCCTGAATTGAATGGAGCACTCGATATTTAAAATGTGACAACAAACTTATTTAGGCATTCATATGGTGAGAACCCTGTATCAAGTTTAAGGAATGTCATCATAGCAATATATTGATCCTGTTAAATCCCATTGAACAAACATCCTATGTGCCCATGCATTTCTCTGCACTTTGCAAACACAAGGCTCTCTCCTTGTTTGCTTGTTTTATTGACCCTAAAATCCAAACACTGAATACGTTAAGTAAACATCTAATGACTGAACTTGCAAAATTCAGATCACCATGCTGACCATTTCACTTTCTTCATGATGCACTTCTTGATATATTCCATTAAAGCCCCTTCCCTGGTTGCCACCAGCAACAGTATTAAGAGACGCATTAGTAAGAGAAAAAGCATCCCTTAGTTAAGACTTTGTTTTCTATACCGACAGCATAAATAGAGTATACACTCACCCAACCATCTCCGAAACCGATAATTCAGTTCTAGTAGAAAATATATCATGTTATTTTATATATATATATATATATATAATATATATAAAAAGCAAAGAGGTAATGCACTCACGGTTCACCCTTGTGGAATTTCTCTCCAATACCCGGTGCTCCAGCGATGGCCTTGGGTAAATATACACAGCAATGGATGCCAGCACCGTGTGCTGGCGTCCATTGCTGTGTATATATATATATATATATATATAATGTATGTTGTATATTTTTGTATGCATGCTCCAGATTTCTCCTCTCAAATGGGATGCATCACAATGATGTTAGGACATTGACAGGTCCTTTTGGTTTTATCCTTAATTTGTATATTTTTCACTGTAAATCTTCAAAAATAAAAATTCATCAGGCATTGAATACATTTCTCATATGTTTATACAAACCGCATATCACCTATTGTTTTAGTAGTTGCCAAGCTTTTGCTAATCTCATCCACATAGGACATTTGTTCATTTGGATTGCACAAAATGCATCTGGGCAAGCTGGGTTCAGCCAAATACAGGAGACCTAGAACATATTTCTGAAGGAGATTATTCTAACACCTGTTACATAACATAGCTCTATGCAAAAAAATCAAGCCGATTTTCTGGCCTTCGTAAATTAGTATTTTCAGTAATTGCCAAACACATACCACTTCATTACGGTTTACACCGAGATTGTGCAGCGCTGCAGAGTGACCGTGGAGGGAAACTAGGAACTATTTGTTCCCAGTCTCATTCAGTGGGAAGAAGTGGCTGATTGGGGTCACCCGTTTCACCAAAAAATGAGAGGCGAGTATGGGATTTAATGGGAAGGGGGTTAAGAGCTTTTAACCTCCTTGGTGGTATTTCGAGCGTGACTCGGGGTTTAATTTCACTACCGTGAACGGTAACCCCGAGCCACACTCGGATTGGATGCATACTCACCTCCTCCTGCGCTCCCTCGCTGTCCCCTGCAGTGTGATCGCGGCAAGTTGCTTCCTGGTAAAGCTCCCTGCGAGTCACACGATGCAGGGGGCGGGACCAGGCAGGAAACTGTCACGGTTCCAAGATCCCACCACGCAGTACTTAACGCCCAACACTCCACAGAGCCCAGAAGCTACCAACAGAGTAGCCGTGAAAGATCTCTAACTGTCTGGTCCTTAGAATTAGCCAGGTAAACTAGCTAGACAGAAAGGGTTAACAACACGGGGAGTAGTCAGCCGAGCCAGAATCAGGAATACAGAGTTCAGAATGGTCAAATGGAATAGCCGGGTCGATATCAGAGCAGTGGCGTAGTACAAGAAAATGGTCTAGGGCAACAGAAGGCAGAATAGTCAGAAACAAGCAGAGGTCAATAACGGGTTAATTCAATATAGCAGTCAGGTACAAGGAGCTCAGGTATGGATAACTACGATCTGGCAACTGCTGAGAATATACTGAGGGTTTTTAAAGACCTTCACCAGACCACGCGCCCCACTCAAGCTGCGCCTCATGCAACCACTTCCCTGCCTGTCTCCATTTAAACCGGGCATTGGTCAGCGAGCAGCATCAGACATGCTGCCCTCAAGCACACAGGTAGGGCTGGAAGCTCCCAACGTTACAGTACCCCCCTCTCCACGGGAGGCCACCGGACGACCACCAGGGCGATCGGGGTGGGAGGCATGGAACGCCCTGACCAACCTACAGGCAGACATGTCGGAAGCTGGAATCCAGGACCGGTCCTCTGGACCATAACCCACCCAATCGACCAAGTACTGCAGAGCGCCCCTGCACAGCCTAGAATCCAAAACCCTCCTAACCTCATACTCAGATTCACCATCAACCTGAATAGGTGGAGGAGGAGGAACGACCCGCGTGTACCTGTTACACAACAAAGGCTTCAGTAGAGAGGTGTGGAAGACGTTGTGCATGCGAAGATGTTTAGGACGGGCAAGAGCATAAACCACAGGATTAATGCGGCGAATGATCTTATATGGACCTATAAACCGAGGTGCCATTTTCATAGAAGCAGTGGCGTAGCGTGGGTTGTCAGCGCCCGGGGCCAGCCAAGAATTGTGCGCCCCCCCAACCTGTGGACACGTTATCGATATTGCCCCAGCTCACACATGGATTTGCCCCAGCTCACGGATTTGCCCCAGCTCACACATTTGCCCCAGCTCACACATTTGCCCCAGCTCACGGATTTGCCCCAGCACATGGATTTGCCCCAGCTCATGGATATGCCCCAGCTCATGGATTTGCCCCAGCACACGGATTTGCCCCAGCACATGGATATGCCCCAGCACATGGATTTGCCCCAGCACATGGATATGCCCCAGCACCTCATGGATTTGCCCCAGCACATGGATATGCCCCAGCACATGGATTTGCCCCAGCACATGGATATGCCCCAGCTCATGGATTTGCCCCAGCTCATGGATTTGCCCCCAGCTCATGGATTTGCCCCAGCTCATGGATTTGCCCCCCAGCACATGGATTTGCCCAGCACACATGGATATGCCCCAGCTCATGGATTTGCCCCCCAGCTCATGGATTTGCCCCAGCTCATGGATTTGCCCCCAGCACATGGATTTGCCCCCAGCACATGGATATGCCCCAGCTCATGGATTTGCCCCAGCTCATGGATTTGCCCCAGCTCATGGATTTGCCCCAGCTCATGGATTTGCCCCCCAGCACATGGATTTGCCCCCCAGCACATGGATATGCCCCAGCTCATGGATTTGCCCCCCAGCTCATGGATATTCCCCAGCACATGGATTTGCCCCAGCTCATGGATATTCCCCAGCACATGGATATTCCCCAGCACATGGATTTGCCCCAGCACATGGATTTGCCCCAGCTCATGGATTTGCCCCAGCTCACACATTTGCCCCAGCTCACGGATTTGCCCCAGCACATGGATTTGCCCCAGCTCATGGAGTATGCCCAGCTCATGATTTGCCCCCAGCACCGGATTTGCCCCAGCAATGGATATGCCCCAGCACATGATTTGCCCAGCACATGGATATGCCCCAGCACCTCATGGATTTGCCCAGCACATGGATATCCCCAGCACATGAATTTACCCCAGCACATGGATATGCCCCAGCACATGGATATGCCCCAGCTCTCACCTGGATATTGCCCCAGCTCCCGGGCAGCGGGAGTGCCTGTCGGCTGCCCGGTCCTGAACAGTGAGTCGAGTCCGTCCTGTTGATTGAAGGGGAGGCGGCTGCGTGCGTGCGCAGGTCACGCGGTCCGGCCAGTCAGGTGGTACAGAGACTCAGTACCACCTGAATAGACGGACCACATGACCTGCGCCTGCACGCAGGCCCCTTCAATCAACAGGACGGACTCGACTCACTGTTCAGGACCGGGCAGCCGGCAGGCACTCCCGCTGCCCGGCATCTGGGTCCCCCAACCCGCGGGCCCTTGGGTACGGGTCATATTGACGAGATAAGGCATCAGACTTTACATTGCGGTCACCTGGTCTGTAAGTCAATACAAAATTAAACCGGGACAGTAGCAATGGACCACCTGGCCCTGTTCTCGAGTTCAACCGTTTAGCAATCCCCGATGTACGTAAGGTTCTTATGATCAGTGATTATCAACAAAGAGGATCAAGAGTACCTTCCAACAAATGTCTCCCTCTGATAGGGCAGACACAATAGCAAGCAATTCTCTGTTACCGATATCGTAATTGCGTTCTGCTGGTGATAATTTTCTCGAAAAAGAACCACAGGATGTAGAGGTTTTCCTGGAGACTCTCTTTGAGACAGGACGCCCCAATGCCTATCTCGGAAGCATCAACACTCAAGAACAAACGGAATCCTGGGATCAGGATGCCGTAACACGGGAGCGGAAGTGAGCTTGTTTGAGGGCTTCGAATGCTTGTTTGGATTGAGAAGACCAGATCTGGCTCTTCAGACCTTTACGTGTCATATTAATGATAGGGGAGGCTACCAGCAGAATAATTTCTTGATAAATCTCCTATAATAGTTGGAAAACCCCAGAAACCTCTGTATGGCCTTGAGACCTTGAGGAGAGGCCATTCTGAGATGGCCGTGAGTTTAGAAGGATCCATCTCAAAACCTTCTGGAGTGATAATATACCCAAGAAATTTCACAGTGGTAATGTCGAATAAACACTTCTCTAGTTTGCAATAAAGACCATTGTCCAGTAATTTTGCTAATACCTGTCTGACATGTGCATGGTGGGTTTTCAGATCGGGAGAGTAAATCAATATATCGTCTAGGTATACTATAACAAAGGTTTGTAAGAAATCTCTGAGCACATCATTAATAAAATCCTGGAATACTGCTGGAGCATTACAAAGACCGAAAGGCATGATCAAGTATTCATAATGTAAGATCAATACGAACGCCGAAATCTCCAAGACAGCGGGAGCCCACAGAATCTCTCGCCGAGTCACCGTGTGTGGGGACACCGACAGTCCACCATCCTCATCCAGTGCATAAAAAATAAACGGGTCTCAGGCTGCTAGATGAAAAAATTTAATTATGGGAATAAAACCCCAAGGAAAAAATCGTTGTGACGTTTCGGCCTCAAGCGGCCTTAATCATACATCATTGTATGATTAAGGCCGCTTGAGGCCGAAACGTCATGATGATTTTTTCCTTGGGTTTTATTCCCATAATTAAATTTTTTCATCTAGCAGCCTGAGACCCGTTTATTTTTTATGCACAAGTATTCATAATGCCCACTCCTGGTGTTAAATGCTGTTTTCCACTCATGCCCCTCTTTTATACGTATCAGGTTGTAAGCTCCTCTCAAGTTAAGTTTTGTGTATACTGCTGACCCCCTTAACCTGTCGAACAGTTCTGATATGAGAGGGATAGGGTACACATTCTTAATGGTGATCTTGTTAAGCCCCTAAAATCGATACACGGGCGTAAATCTCCCTCTTTTTTAGACACAAAAAGAAAAAACCCAGCCCCTGCTGGAGAAGAGGAACGTCGGATAAAACCTCTCTCCAAATTCTCCTTTATATACTCCTCCATAATTTGGTTCTCCTTTATGGAAAGAGGATATACTTTGCCTCGAGGAGGCATGGTACCAGGATGAATATCTATGGCAACAATCATATGGTCTATGTTGAGGCAGTTTCTCTGCCTCCCTTTTATCAAATACAGCCCTGAGGTCGGCATATTGGTCAGGAACCTCTGTAGACAATGGAGGAGCTGTGGGTGTGTTCAGGGCACCGACATGCTGAATGGGTATTAAACAAGTCCCAAAACAAGCAGGACTCCAAGACAGTATCTCTCCCTTAGCCCAATCAATAACAGGATTATGTTCCACCAACCAAGGGAAACCAAGTACAACAGGATTGGAAGGTGAATGGATAACTTGAAATATGATTTCTTCTTTATGCAAGAGACCAGTGGTAAGAACCACTGTAACTGTATCGTGAGTAATCCTAGGGCAGGATAACATTCTGCCGTCTATGGCTTCGACGGCTAAGGGAGTCTCTCTTACAACCAGAGGTAGGGAAATGGAAGAAGTGTAGTTAACATCGTTAAAGTTGCCAGCAGCCCCTGAATCCAAAAAAGCGGTAGTATGTGTGGTCTTGGTCTCCCAAGCCAAGGATACTGGTAACATAAGTTTAGTGTCTTTGACAGGAGACATGCACGTCACACCCAAGGCCTGTCTCCTCAGCTGCCTTAGGTGCGGTAGTTTTCCGGCTTATCAGTTATCGTAGAACGAGTAGGACATTGAAATCGTACATGTCCCCCCAAACCACAATACAGGCACAATCCCTCACGAAAACGCCTTGTTCTCTCTTCCTCTGTAAGCCTAGTACGGCCTAGTTGCATAGGCTCAGAGGGAGGAGATAACTCTCTTGGTGGTGCCTGAAGGCCAACCTAGGTAACGGTCTCTTGGGTTTCTCTCTTGGAGTCCTTCTGTCCCTTATCTGATTATCCAGATCTATACAATAATCAATGAGTTCACACAATACCTCAGGTAGTTTACGTGGAGCCAATTCATGCATCAATGACTCTGATAACCCCTCCATAAAAGCCAGAACCAGTGTCTCATTTGTCCAGTTCACATCAGAGATCAAGGTTTTAAATTCTATGGCATAATCAGACACAGTCCTGTTCCCTTGACGTATGCGGAACAAGGATTTGCCAGCTACCGTGGCCTTTCTGGTAGGATTAAATGTACATTGTAACTCAGCTATGAATTCTTTATAATCCCGTATGATAGACTTCTCTGCCTCCCATAAAGGAGTCGCCCATGTCAATGCTCTGCCAGACAGATGATTAATAATGAACCCCACTTTGGCAATGTCAGAGAAAAACATCTGTGGATTTAATTTAAAATGAATATCCACATGGACCAAAAATCCCCGGCACTCTGAGGGAGTACCGTCAAACCTCATAGGAGCGGTCATGTGTACCTGGGATTTCTGAACGACAGGGGACACTGGTATATCAAGCGGGGGTGCAACCCCAGCTGGTTCCAGGTAAGCAGTACGAGTCAGGATAGTTTGTAAGGCAATAGCAAACTGATCCATCCTATGATCCTGCTCATCCTGTCTGGATACAAAGTTAGCCAAGTGCTGTGTTAAGTCTGCGGGATCCATATTGGCCAGATCGTAATGTCACGGTTCCCAGATCCCACCACGCAGTACTTAACGCCCAACACTCCACAGAGCCCAGAAGCTACCAACAGAGTAGCCGTGAAAGATCTCTAACTGTCTGGTCCTTAGAATTGGCCAGGTAAACTAGCTAGACAGAAAGGATTAACAACACGGGGAGTAGTCAGCCGAGCCAGAATCAGGAATACAGAGTTCAGAATGGTCAGATGGAATAGCCGGGTCGATATCAGAGCAGTGGCGTAGTACAAGAAAATGGTCTAGGGCAACAGAAGGCAGAATAGTCAGAAACAAGCAGAGGTCAATAACGGGTTAATTCAATATAGCAGTCAGGTACAAGGAGCTCAGGTATGGATAACCACGATCTGGCAACTGCTGAGAATACACTGAGGGTTTTTAAAGACCTTCACCAGACCACGCCCCCCACTCAAGCCGCGCCTCATGCAACCACCTCCCTGCCTGTCTCCATATAAACCGGGCATTGGTCAGCGAGCAGCATCAGACATGCTGCCCTCAAGCACACAGGTAGGGCTGGAAGCTCCCAACGTTACAGAAACTTAGAAAAAAATTATAATACACTGTATAATCCAATGTGCAATGTTTATGAACGGCCACTAAGTGGCACTACAGGATAAGAAACAGACCATACATTGTCTTACCCTTGTTTACAGACAGATTTCAGTGTTTTTTGTTGTATTTAATTGAATATCATTTATTTGCATTGTTTTGGATAATTATTTTTGGGATAATAAATTATTATGTCATGTTTCAAACTTTATCGGACTCAGTGTATTTACTATTTTTTTTTTCTTTATTTATTTATTTATAAAGGATTTTACCAGTAAGGACCCTTGATTGCATGGATTTCAATGCGTGATTCTTACAGGCTAACTATGTACAAAAACACGTTTCCTTTAAAAAAAAATTGAGACGCTTTTAGACACGAAAATTTGAAAAAAATTAGACCGCCAGGGAGGTTAAGAGCTGTTAAAATCTTGGCTTTCACATCCCTATGTTGACTTGCACCAGCACTTTGTGCTCCCCAAGTTAAGTATAGGAGACGATTAACTACAGTAAGCTTGCGCAAGCTGCGAGACGCAAAACTCTTTCACCCCAGTTAAGCGTCAAGATCGAAATATTGATGCCAGACTTTAAACCTACAACTACTAGTGCTAATGAATATATATTGAGACGCTAGTGTGCCCAGTTGTATGGAGCACAGACCAGGTGGTTTATTAACCTCCCTGGCGTTACGATTCTGACATCTTTTAGATGTCAGAATCGTTCCATTTTTTTTTTGGCCCCTTAGTGGGATTCCCGAGTGTGGCTCGGGGTTAAATTCCTATGTTGGAAGGGGTAACCCAGAGCACCACTCAGGATGCCGCTGGATAATTACCTTTCCCTGCGCTCCCTTGCTGTCGCCCGCAGTCTCCTCCAGCGATCGCGACCCTCATACTTCCTGGTTCCCTTCTCGCAAGAAGGGAATCAGGAAGTATGAGGTTGCGATTGCCGGGGGAGACTGCGGTGGTCAGCGAGGAAGCGCAGTGACAGGTAATGTATGCAGCCCGAGTGTGGCTCAGGTTTACCGCTTTCAGCACCGAAAGTTAACCCCAAGCCACACTCGGGAAAACCATCAGGGGGGTTAAGCATAGTGCATAAAGGGAGAGAAAATAACACCAGAAAATGGCAATCAGAATATGCAGAGGAGACAGTTTATTATAGTATTTCATACTGACCCCATCCATGAGGACAATCCACAATCATGACATAACATGGAAAATAAATTCTTTTGTATATATTATTGCTTTGATTTCCCTAGAAGGAGTCAATCATAAAGGTAAGCTGGCATCTTTTATTCTGTTCTCTCTTTAACTTTCATGTGCATTCCTTCTTTATCCCTAACTATTTATTAAGCAAGTAAAGAGCAAAAAAATAGAACATGATCAGCCTGAATCAAAAGGCAAATAAGTGAAAATATAAAAATAAATTACTGGTTGAGTGTTCAAGGAGCTTATAAAAGAATATCTCTGGGCTTTTGAAAATGGTCTCATCCATTCATATTAATTTACCACTGGGAGGTTGTTATGGTAACAGAGTTTCTAAGCAACATAATAAACAGGTGAACAAGCTTACTAAGACATCAAACGCAGCAGAGGAAATATCAGCTAAATTATAAAAAAAAGACGAAATTAAAGATTTGCTTTAATATGAAAAAAGTCGTTCATTAAAAAAAAGGAAAGACTGAGGAGGCTTACAGGGTTATGCAAAGAGATCCGAATTGTTGCCGAAAGGTAACCGAACAGTGAAATTCAGCGTACGCTTACCTTTCCTGGCCATTCGGCTATTCAGAGAGCAGGCAATTCGCCAAATGTTGGCGAATTGCCTGCACATACGATGCCTGTTCGTTGCCTGTTCGAGGGCAGTGAAATCCCCATAGAGAAGCAATGCTTCGACTATTCAGAGAACAAAAACCAGCAGTGAAAAGGTGCCAAATTGCCCGGCTGTTTGGTGGTTTCATTCGACAGGTTTATCCAAGCGAATCCCATAGGCTTCAAATATTAAAAATATTCCCGTTTTAATGCAATATCTAATAAACCGTTGATTATAATATTCTGCAGTAAAAAGTCTCTTTATTTATAGATTTTTTAGGATCTTTTAGCCATTTTTCGTTTTTTTTGCAAAAAAGTACAGTAAGCCGTTGCGAAAAAGTGCTATTACCGATGCGCTAATAGATTTTTTAGCCCGTTAGCGTTCAGGAGGGGATACAGGCAGAACGCTATCACCTCAATTAACCTAGCGCTAACACTCATTTATGTGAGCGCTATCATTATAGAGGTGATAGTGTCCAAAATGTCCAGTCTTATTCTCAACTGTATCAGTAAAAAGCTGAGTGAAGTTGCCAGTTAAGGAATAAAACCTGTATGTTCCTTGATTTATGTTGAGTTAAAATATGTTTATTAACAAACGTACAGATTTCTTCCATTTTCCCAGACTCTTCCTTTTCCGTTCATATCCCCCTTTGCTGCCTCTGTGAGAGGATAGAATTACAGGGGCCCTATCATGTCCCTACAGCTTAAACGGGGCCATTAATGGGAAAAATTAGCATCCCCTAATCTCCGTTTAGCATCCCCTTTTTACCTGTAGATTACGGGGCAGGTGCTGAGTCCAGCAGCCTGCCCCGTAGCAGCCGCTATTGTCCAAGATGCTGAGGGCATAGTGAAGTGGAAATAGGCTGGAAGACGGCCGCCATTGTACACAGGCGGCCATCTTGTTCAGAATATTGGTTCACTTGTATATAACTAGACAGGTTTGTAGCTGAAACTAGAATGAGGTATACGTAGAAATTTAGGAATGCGTTTAGATTAGCAGAAAAGCAATTAAAGCTTTATGAAGATCTCTGCTGTTCCTGGCACGGAGGAGAAAAGCGAAGTAGATCCTCCAAGGTCGTTGGGGCCCGCAGAAAGACAAAGGAGTAGAGATCAGGCCAGGTGCCATCTGTAACAAGTGATTGTAGGCGCAAGGGAGGAGGGCGCAGCCCGGAACAGTAAGAGCAATTAATTTTGATTTACTGAAACTAACAGAAAGTTTGCCAATTTACAGCCAATTAATGAAATGTCTTTGTATTAGCCAAAGGGAGGTATTAACCCACGTGGGGTGGAATAAAGTGTCATTGGGAGGTGGGCTAACTGGGATGTACCTAATTACGTATTTTTGGGTATAAGATCCCTTGCACTGGTGAAAGGGGGGCTCACTCTTTGCGATTCAATCCTGTGTGGGCACTTGTGTGACGACACAATAAAGTTTGCCTTTCCTGAAGAGACTCGTGTTCTGACAATCCTTACTTGTGCCCGGTCCGGCGCCGTCTTGAAAGTGAATCTGTTTTTGTCCGCCTACATTTTTGGGGGCATCGTGAGCCGGGATACGGGCCTTTCGGGCACACAGTAACGGGCTGCTGTGAACACAGTGCAGTGCTTGACTGCAGCGGGTGCGAGAATCCGATGGTTGGGCGTCCGTTGAAGGTGAGCTGACATCTGCAGGCGCCAAGCAGGATTTCCTGTTCAGTGGACCTCGTCTCGTCCCAAACGGACCCCCGACCAGGGAACTGGGACACCGAGTCTGAGGAAACAGCAAGCAGCGCCGGCGATAGGTAACGTGTCTTCTATGTTTTGTATGTCTAAAGGAGATACCGGTATCTAAGGGAAACGTCCGACTGAGATAGACGGATAAGAGGATGCGATGGCCACCATCCTATTGGCATATCTAGCCCGCCGCTGATAGCACTGACATTGCTAAGGAGCCAGAGTGGCTAGCGGGTGTCTGGATTCGGGGGAATTGAATGCCAATCAAAGGGTAGTTCTGTAAGAGAGGGAAAAGGTAGCCACGTGGAGTTGCATAAGTCAGTAGTCAGTGTTTGTAAACAGAGCTTCACCACGTGGGTAAAAGGGAAAGGAGGAGGGATTTTCTGTGACTGGGCTGAGAGCCTGAGTCAGTGCCTAGTGTGTACGTCGTGTAGTGAAAAGGGCTCATAATGGAGCCAGCGGTAGCTGCAGAGATAGTGGTGCCGGGTGGGTGAGATTACCATAAGGCAAATTGGAATTGCAGACGGCAGTAGAGATATAGAACGGGGTGCACATAGTCACAAGCAGTCAAGAGTTAGAGTTCAAATTACGGGGTATAAGGAGCCACAGAGGAGGGAATAAGCCCTCGGCTATTAGAAAGAGTTGAAGTGTCTATGTTCTGTTATGTGATGAAAGCATCTGATACGGTATGTGTTGTGAATGAATTGACTCGAGTGCTGTGAGTGAACGTGCGCCTACTCGCTCCGCGAGGAAGCAAATACGAGTTTTGACCCCGAACGTACGTTTCCCGCTCAGGCGACTGCAGACGGCTACTGAAGGGGAAGCGCCTGCAGACACGAAGGAATTGTTGACTGAAGTATCAGACTGTAGATTTTAACTGTTGTTGAAATATATATATCTGTATTGCAAAGAGTACTGTTTTCAAGAATAATACTGGGTAACGGGTCATCTAAGCCCAAGAAGGTGAAGGAGGGTGAGACGCCCCTAGAATATATGGTGCGGAATTTCGAAGCATTATATAAAACTCATGACTATGGTGTAGAATTAAAAATAAAAAAAAAAAGAGAAGTTAAAAGTAATGTGTACAGTTGTGTGGCCATTGTTAGTCCCAGGATGGCCAGAGCAGGGGTCAATGGACCCGGAGTTGGTACAGAAGGTACATTCCCAAGTCACAGAGCAGTACGGACATCCTGAACAATACCCGTATATAGATATATATGAGATATTGTATTAAAAACAAGAGTCATTTTATAATGATAGCGGGGAGAAATAAGACGCAGGACCCCCAAAATAATGGAGAGAGAGAGAGAGAGGTGTTAGTAGAACAACCGGAAGAGAGTGATGTTTTACCCCCGTCCTATCCATCATGTTATGGGGCAGCTAGGAAAGTTTGAGTGCCGCGGTTGCGCGGACGGAGAGGGGGGAGCGGGCAGCTGCTGTGTCTCGGTCAGCTCCTCTCTGCTCCGTCCTGTGTGACTGAGGAAGAAGAGCAGGGCGCCGCGAATGGAGGAGATAGAGAGGCTCCACCAGAAAAGATTGAGATGCCCGATGGGAGCATATATAAATTAATTAATATTTTACGGAGTGAGATGATTGCGGTGCTGTATGGCTTGTGTGTATGATTCGGACTGATTTTGTCCGATTGTGTTTATAATTGATCTATTAAACTAAAGTAGGAATGACTGAGAGGTTGTGAGATTGGGCTTCGTACTTGGTTTTTTTTTCCTCTCTCCTCTCTTCCCTGGTGTATAGGCCCCCTCCTTTCTGACAGACTGTTTGAAAGGGCGAAGGGGGAGGGAGTCACTTTGTTTTCTTTGCTCTCTGGTAGCTGGAAAGAATAACCCTTTGTGTATCTGTGCAGCGAATTCAAAGTAAAGAGGAATAGAAAAAAACAGAATGACTATATTTAGCTAATTTTAATGTGTGTTACAATGGAATATTTGTTTGAAGTCTGTTGAGTGCAAGATATATGTTTATATTTTGTGTTGATATTATTCCAAAAGTTTTAGTTTTGTTCAGAGCTAGAATTAAATAAAAAAAAAAAAAAAAGGAAGTCCTGGTTTTTATATTGTTACACACAAACAATAATAAGTATGTAATAATATACAATATTGTCTACCAAAATATAAAATTTATTAACAAATTAAATTGAAATATATGAAACGGTTAGAAAATTAATATTAAAAGAAAAAATTCGAGAAAAAAAATTAAAGTAGTTTTTCTTTACTGTTTCTAAAAAGGTATGTTTTTGTTTAATTTTTGATGGAATGGTTATTTTATTGTTATGAGATGTTAGGAGTGGTCTTATGACAATGGAATAATTTTTTTTTTTTCCAGATGTGGTATTAAGAGTCTGTTTTAGGCTACGGGAAAAGATCTCTGAAAATATTGTTTATACAATGTGTATATGTATATGCCCGAATGTCCCATCCGGCTCCTGGGGCGGGATATCTTTTGCAAATTGCAAGCCCAAATTATGTTTTTTCCCGGGGGTCACGCTCAATTAGACCTGCCGGAGAGTGGCGGCTCTGCTCGGCAGCATATTCCAGCCAGTCCGCACAATCCACAATCTGTGAAAATCGCAGTAGTTATGTCAAAGGAGGAAGAATGGCGCACGGCACCTACTCTGTCTGCCACGCCGGATCCGCACGCACTACTCCTTGGAATTCCTGAGGTGGGGGCGGAGGAAAACCCGCCCAGATGAGTTGAATCACAGCCCGGCGCAACACCGGTGGCTCTAAGACAATATTATATCCCACAGAAAGTCAAGCAGAATATACAGATATATTTACAGAGATTTAAAGATCACGGCATATTAAAATTCTGCGTGTCACCATGGAACACACCCCTATTGCCAGTCTTGAAAAGAGGACACAAGAGTATCGCCCTGTCCAAGATTTATGAGCTGTCAACGAGGCCACAGTAACACTACACCCTGTGGTTCCTAATCTATACAATTTACTGGCGTTAATTCCCGGAGATACACAATATTACACAGTGCTTGATTTAAAAGACGCTTTCTTTTGCATCCGTCTGGCTCCAGCAAGCCAGCCCCTTTTTGCATTTCAGTGGGAAAGTCTACCACGGGGGCGCGCTATCAATTGACGTGGACGCGCCTCCCTCAAGGTTTCAAAAAAAATTCGCCCACGATTTTCAGGTGCGCGCTTAGCCAAGATCTCCTCGCCTTCAACGCTCAGCCAGACAAAGTAGTGTTACTACAATATGTTGATGATTTATTACTGGCTTCCCCCAGAAGAAAGACTGTTTATCCGCCACAAAAGCTTTGCTACATCTGCTAAGCCAAGCAGGTTACAGAGTTTCTAAAAAGAAAGCACAATATGTAAACGCAGTGTAAAAATCTGGGCTTCCAGTTAACAGGTACCAAACGTGCACTGGGGCAGAAAGAAAAGAAGCAGTGTGCCGTATACCCCAACCAAAGACCAGGAGGCAAGTCCGTGAGTTCCTGGGAGCTGCAGGCTTCTGCCGCCTGTGGATCCCCAACTTCGCAGATATTGCCAAGCCGCTTCATCAGGCCACGAAGGGGGGGGACAAGATCCTTTCATTGGAACAAGAGCAAACAGCAAACAGGAGTATTGGTTCAGACTTTTGGCTCATGACTGAGGCCTGTGGCCTACCTCTCCAAGCAACTCGACCCTGTGGCCTGCGGCCTACCCCCATGCCTGAAAGCAGTGGCTGCCACTGCAATGCTGATAGCAGAAGCAGACAAGCTGACCCTTGGACAGGTTTCTTCATGTCAAGGTGCCACACGCTGTCAAGGCTCTGCTGATGTCAAAGGAGGTTACTGGTTCAGCAACAGCTGGATGACGAAGTACCAAGCCATGATGTGTGAAAATCCACGGGTTCATTTGGACCTCATCGCTACCTTAAACCCTGCTACTTTACTGCCTGACTGTGAAGAGGATCCAGATCATGAATGCCTCCAGTTATGGAAGAAGTGTTCAGTAGCAGGCCAGATTTGCAAGACGTACCCCTAGACAAATACGACCTACAGCTATTCACTGATGGTAGCAGCTACAGTTGTGTTCAAAATTATTCAACCCCCAATGCTGTAAAGGGTTTTAGGGAATTTAGTGTACATTTGTAATTGTATTCAGAATGAAATCCTGAAAGGACTTTTTAAAGAACCATATGCAACTAAAATGACATCAATTGGTATTGTAATACAGTAGTAAATGTTTCTTTTGTGAATTCTTCATTGACACAATTATTCAACCCCCTTAAAGACTACCACTCTGAAGAACAGAGGTTCATTCAAGTGTTTTCAATCAGGTATTGAAAACACCTGTGGATGTCCACGGAGCAGCAATAAAGCAAATAAGCACCAATTAGGCAGCTTTAAAATGACTGTGATACTCAGCTCCTTCTAGACATTTACTGGTGTGGTTACAAAACATGGTGAAGTCAAGAGATGGTCCAGGAAGACAAGAGAAGAGGTGATTACTCTTCACAGGAAGGGCAATGGCTATAAGAAGATTGCAAAGATGTTTAACATACTAAGAGACACCATAGGAAGCATCATTCGCAAATTCAAGGCAAAGGGCACTGTTGAAACGCTACCTGGTCGTGGCAGAAAGAAGTTGCTGACTTCGACTGCTGTGCGCTACCTGAAGCGTAGAGTGGAGAAAAGTCCCCGTGTGACTGCTGAGGAACTGAGAAAAGATTTGTCAGATGTGGGTACTGAAAGTTTCAGCTCAGACAATACGGCGCACACTGCGTAATGAAGGCCTCCATGCCAGAACTCCCAGGCGCACCCCCTTGCTGTCTCCAAAGAATAAGAAGAGTCGACTGCAGTATGCCAAAAGTCATGTGGACAAACCACAGACGTTTGGGATAGTGTTCTGTGGACTGATGAAACAAAATTAGAACTGTTTGGGCCCATGGATCAACGCTATGTTTGGAGGAGGAAGAACAAGGCCTATGAAGAAAAGAACACCTTGCCTACTGTGAAGCATGGCGGGGAGTCAATCATGCTTTGGGGCTGTTTTGCTTCTGCAGGTACAGGGAAGCTTCAGCGTGTGCAAGGTACCATGAATTCTCTTTCAGTACCAGGAGATATTGGATGACAATGTGATGCAGTCCGTCACACACCCTGAGGCTTGGGAGACGTTGGAGCCTTTCAACAGGACAATGATCCCAAGCATACCTCCAAGTCCACTAGAGCATGGTTGCAGATTAAAGGCTGGAACATTTTGGAGTGGCCATCGCAGTCACCTGACTTAAATCCGATTGAGAACCTCTGGTGGGACTTAAAGAAAGCAGTTGCAGTGCGCAAGCCTAAGAATGTGACTGAACTTGAGGCTTTTGCCCATGACGAATGGGCGAAGATACCCGTAGATCGCTGCAAGACACTTGTGTCAAGCTATGCTTCACGTTTAAAAGCTGTTATAACTGTAAAAGGATGTTGTACTAAGTACTAAGATTGAATGTCACTTGGGGTTGAATAAAACTGATAATGATGTGAGCACAGAAAATACATTTGTGGTTATTTCATTATAAATGTTATGTTATATTTGTCTGACCTACACGTCCCTCTTTGATTTAATTGTAAGCAAGATGACTTAATGATCAAAATCAATGTCAAAACTGGCAAAACACTCAATTTCAGTGGGTTGAATAATTTTTGAACACAACTGTATATGGATGATGGGAAGAAAGTCTCCGGCTATGCAGTAGTCTCAACAGAAGAAGTCATCGAAGCAAAGCACTGCCAGGCCATACATCTGCACAATTGGCTGAAATAACAGCTTTAACCAGAGCCTTGAAATTTTCTGAAGGCAAAAGAGTAAATATCTATACAGATTCCAAGTACGCCTTCATGACAGTCCATGCACATGGTGCACTCTATAAAGAAAGAGGCCTACTCACGTCTTCAGAAAACAAATTAAATATGCGGCTGAAATCGCGGCCCTCCTGGAAGAGCAGTGTGGAAACCAAGTGCTGTCAGCATCATGCACTGTCGTGGCCACCAAAAAGGCCGTGATGAAATTCCAAAAGGTAACAGACGCGCAGACCAAGCCGCAAAAGCAGCTGCAAAACCACCACCGCCAGCAGAAGACCAAGCTAAAGTATTGATCTGCAAGCAAGAACCGCAATCCTCTATGCCAAATTACGAGTTCTATATGAATTTGAGAAAGTTTGAACCCCACGGGAGTTCATTGAAATAATATTGCACAAATGGCAAGATGATTATGAACTATTAGAACTCAATCATGATTATATTCAATGGCTTTTCCCAACTCGGACACAAGGCCGAAATTTCTACTCTACTCCCCTAAATCCGCAAGAGACACGCCTAATGGTTAACACCTCAGAAGTTCAGCAAAGACTGCGCAGAGCCTACAACATGATGCTGAAATTCTTCGGCGTAAAAATAGTGGGGGAGGAGGAAGACAAAGAAATAACCGAAGTTGAATGAGCAGAAAATTTCGCGTCACGTTTTGAAAATTTGACAATCAATCCTCACAATAATCTACGGATCACACGAATACTGCACAGTCTGGGAGAATTGGGAGCAGAAGAATATCAAGTCCCACTGGTGAGGTTCTTCCTCAAGGAGATCCTTATCAAGAACAGACTGCCAAGAATGAAGAAAAGTGCAATGAACTTTTTCATACCAGCAGTAAGAGATTCACAAGACAGACAAGATTTGTTATTTTTCGCATGGCGATACTATTTCCCAAAAGTATCCAGAACTGTTTGCAACAACTTGCCCGGCTACTGGGCATCACCTGGAAGCTACATACCGCCTACAGGCCCCAAAGTTCGGGAAAAGTTGAAAGAATGAACCGTACCCTAAAGACTTTGATGTCCAAACTGTGCCAAGAGACGTTATTGAGCTGGTTGGACTTGCTGCCGATAGTCCTTTTGCACATTAGGTGCAGACCAACCCCCCAATTGAAGCTAAGTCCGTACGAACTTATGTTTGGACGGCCAACCCCTCTAATTAATGGACTAAGGGGGGACCTTCGGGCATTGGGAGAAACTAAACTAAATGATCAGGTAGTAATGCTGGGTAAATCAATGCAGAAATTAAATACTTGGGTGGGGGATAATATACCGCATTTTCTGTATCCTTCACTGCATAAGTATTGTCCGGGTGACTCAGTATGGGTAAAAGAGTGGAAAAATGATCCACTAGGTCCAAAATGGAGAGGTCCTTATCTTGTCCTGTTATCAACCCCCACAGCAGTAAAGGTTGCCGAGGTGGTCCCGTGGATACATCACTCCAGAGTGAAAGCAGCTGCAGCCAGTCCTGAACCAGTATGGAAGGTCGTTACCAACGAGACCAACCCGCTGAGGCTGAAGCTGACAAAGACCACAGCCATGAGCACCTAAATGATCCTAACCCAGATAATACAGAGGATCAACAAGTGGGTGTTTTGATGGGCACAGGTCCTGACCACCCGCCAACGGGGATACCCACAGGGTGCTTTTTAGGGGCCCGGCCCCCACCCTTGATCATCCAGAAATGTTTTTACTTTTGAAATTCCGGTGGGGAGGGATTGGGTTTATGTGACTGTGAAAAGAATTGCCCAAGGAATTCTGACATTCGGGGTATTTGTGGTGCTGATTTTATATCTTGCTAATTTGATTTATGGACTCTCGCGTGGAGCAGGCTCTAATTGTACGGGCAATGTGGGGAAAGTGGATATTTCCCATATCTGGAATGGTACGCACCCGGTGATGGAGAACCGTACCATGTGGAGACAAAAACGAGAGGCGCTATCTGGAACCAACCCAAGAGGACACTTACTTGTGCAATTCAAATATGACTATGCTAAAAAGTCTGGGCAAACCGCATGCTGGGTGTGTAGTAGACTGCACCCAGAGACAATTTATATACCATTTGCCTCTGTTCCAATGAATTTGAGTATGTTTGTATCAGGGAATGTCACAATACATGCTGTCGATGCACCAAGGGAAAAGACAGAATCAGTCAGTCCCGGGTACCCCATAATAGGACCAGTGTATCCACCAGAATGGTGTTTTCAACTAGGACCAGATAAAGAAATAAATAACGAGGGTGGGTTATGTAACTCAAGTCAGTTCAACTGGACATTATACATTTACATATTCAAAACAGGACAAAAGGCGAATTATTATACATACGATGCAGGCAATTCACTAGAGACCAAGAGGCGGTGATTGGGAATGTGACCAATGGGAGGCAGGGTGCAGTGGATATGATGAGACGGCTGAGACACCTTGCGATAGAGATATCAAAGGAACACTATATTTATCACCATTTATAGTGAAAGGAGGGTACCAGGTGTGCTGTGAAAGGGTGTGTTACACATGGGTACCACAACAATAACGGGAATGTGTTATTTGGCTAAGCTGGTCCCAATCCAGAGACTAAGGGGAGAAGACACAAAACACAGACACAGAACTACACCCTAGGTACCCACTGGTGTTTGAAAGACCAAAGAGAGAGTTGTTCGCGAAGATGGATCGAATATGGACATGGTTGCCAGCATGGACTGGATGGGGAGGAGAGATGATGAGGAGATTGAATAGCTATGTCAATTTGATGGATGAGATTCTGAATAGAACCAGTATGGATATCCAGCTGCTGAATCTGGAAATGCGTGAGTTACGAAAGGTGCAGATGATACATGATATGGCGCTTGAGCAGATCAGTGCGGCCTTGAATGGATTGTGTGAAATGACAATGCACTATGAATGTTGCACCTTCATCAGAAACACTACACATGAAGTCCCAGATTATTACCAGGTAATTCAAGATCACCAAGAGAAGGTAGCACAGTTGCAGGGTATAGCCAGGAGGATTGCTGCCGAAGGCTGGAATCCGCTCCGTGGGTTTGGAGCAATGGGAGAATGGTTTGGTTCCATCTTGAGATTTATCTCACGGATTGGATCCATGATACTCATGATAGTGGTGATCTTGATCATAGGGATACTGATATACCGCATAGGGCTATGTTTATGGCCACTGTGCAAAACAGCACTGACACCTACACAAACACAGAAGATACCACTGATAATCCCACAGGGTATGTTCCCAGTGAAAGAAACCCCCCCAGTACAAGGAGTTTCAGAATAGTGGAGTGTAATGGCTACAAGTGCCAGGAAAAGATCCTGACACTTGAGCCAAGGGGGGAATGAAGTGGAAATAGGCTGGAAGACGGCCGCCATTGTACACAGGCGGCCATCTTGTTCAGAATATTGGTTCACTTGTATATAACTAGACAGGTTTGTAGCTGAAACTAGAATGAGGTATACGTAGAAATTTAGGAATGCGTTTAGATTAGCAGAAAAGCAATTAAAGCTTTATGAAAGATCTCTGCTGTTCCTGGCACGGAGGAGAAAAGCGAAGTAGATCCTCCAAGGTCGTTGGGGCCCGCAGAAAGACAAAGGAGTAGAGATCAGGCCAGGTGCCATCTGTAACAAGTGATTGTAGGCGCAAGGGAGGAGGGCGCAGCCCGGAACAGTAAGAGCAATTAATTTTGATTTACTGAAACTAACACAAAGTTTGCCAATTTACAGCCAATTAATGAAATGTCTTTGTATTAGCCAAAGGGAGGTATTAACCCACGTGGGGTGGAATAAAGTGTCATTGGGAGGTGGGCTAACTGGGATGTACCTAATTACGTATTTTTGGGTATAAGATCCCTTGCACGGGTGAAAGGGGGGGCTCACTCTTTGCGATTCAATCCTGTGTGGGCACTTGTGTGACGACACAATAAAGTTTGCCTTTCCTGAAGAGACTCGTGTTCTGACAATCCTTACTTGTGCCCGGTCCGGCGCCGTCTTGAAAGTGAATCTGTTTTTGTCCGTCTACAATAGGACTCCATGGAGGTTTCTGCTGCCATGCCACATGACCGGCAGAATCTCACCTCTCGCGAGATCCCGCAGGTCGGCGGTGTGATCGCGGAGGGAGACTGGCGACTTTTTTTCCCGGTTTCACTCTGCTCCCAACGGTCAGAAGCGGCGGATCGGGCCACCGTTCTCACAGCGGGATGAGAGGTGAGTATTTGAGTTTTGGGGGCGTTTACAGCTGAAGCTAACTGATTCAGCAGCAGAGAAATCAGTTAGCAGCAGCTCAGAGCTGTAGCAAACTTTTTTATTTAGCGACAGCTGTTTGTAATTAGCGTTAGGACTTTATGATCCAGACGCTAAACACTCTTTGCTTACACTTTGCGCTTGTCACGTAACTCCGGCGCCCGGCAGCCTCCTCCACACTGCTCGCTGGCCAAGCGCCGGATGAAATGCACGCCGGCGCTGATCACGTGACGCTCAGAGACGGGGTACATTAGGAAAAAGCGGCGATCCGGTATATAAGCCCTTCACTCAGTCCAGACCAGTGCGCTGTCGTGTTTTCACTCTCCCTCAATGCTCCAAGCGTTTTCTCTAACAAATTTATCGTTGTGTTTGACCTCTAGCTTTAGCAATCGACTACTCTGGTGTTTTGACCTCTGGCTTTGACAATCGACTACTCTGAGCCCCGTTCAATACCTCAGCAGCTGCTGAATTGATGCAGCGTCGCAATTCAGTTTGCTGCAGCAGTGTCATTGAACGCTTTGGATGCGAATTTCGAAGTAAAATGGCCGACAATTTCTTAATGAAAGATTCAGATTGTTTTACGTATGACTCGGACAACAGTTGAGATATATATGATAAAGAAAAGCAGTCAGCACAATTCCGTTTTGTATGCTCACAGCACAAATGATAGGTTTTACTGAATAAACGTAATGTTTACTTCTGAAACAAAATATAATTGAACTGTAATATATGTCTATGTGCAGGGGAAAATAATAAATAAATATTTTGTGCTTTGGTGAACAAAAACCTCAAAATTAACATTGCCGTACTGAATTGCTACTTGCTTCATGGCGGCGGCCATCTTTACTACTTCACACTCAGCTACTCACAGCATCTCCTCGGGTCGCTGCAAGTGCTAAGTTAGCAGTGCTGAGCGCTGAGCGGCAGAACGGTGTTCAATGGCAAGTTGCTAACTTAGCACTTGCAGCGGCTGAGATTTTGAACGCGCCTCTGAGGCGCGTTCAATACCTCAGCCGCTGCAAGTGCTAAGTTAGCAACTTGAAATTGAACGCCGTTCTGCCGTTCAGCACTGCTAACTTAGCACTTGCAGCGACCCGAGGAGATGCTGCGAGTAGCTGAGTGTGACGTATTAAAGATGGCCGCCGCATGAAGCAAGTAACAATTCAATACGGCAATGTTAATTTTGAGGTTTTTGTTCACCAAAGCACAAAATATTTATTTATTATTTACCCCTGCACATAGACATATATTACAGCTCAATTATATATATTTTTCAGAAGTAAACATAACGCTTATTCAATAAAAACTAAGGAAAAAGACAATTTGCACAAAGTGCAACAAGAGTGGTAGTACAATAAATTTTAATGGTAATAAAGCATATCACAAAATAAAAAAGGACACTCCTGTCGCCAGACATTTTATGTCATGTACGTTGTGTTCACTCAGCAACTTTAGGTTTTTGGGTATTGAACACATCAAACTTGGCCCTCGTAAGGGCAATCTTGACAATAAGCTACTTAAACGTGAAGCCTTCTGGATATATCGCCTTCACACCAGATCACCGTCAGGTCTCAATGAAGGCTTCACGTTTGTTCCCTTTATTTGAATTTATTTGAATTTTCATTGTTATGTTCATAATTATCGTTTTCATATTACATTACTTTATTACTTTGCCTTTGTACTATTATTAATCCTCTATGTATTGGTTAGATATTTAGCAATTTCCTTGTTTTTTAGCCCTTCTCCCCCTACATATCCACAATATTCATCCATTCAATGTTGTTGGGCCCCCTTATACTTTGTCAGTTTTTCATAGGGTTGTACTTGTTTATTTTCTTATACATTTTAAGCGCAGTCCTTATTGGGACATTGTCCTCTATACAAGTATATACATATACAACCGTCTTTCTATTTTACACTGACCCCTTTTTTTGAAGTTAAGGAATTTTTCGCATCACGATTGTCAGGTGATAGGTTATTGATTAGCAATGTCTGTCTATTTTACAACCTGCTCATCTCTGCAATTATGTCGGCTGTATATTTAGATTCTGCGCTTAGGATTGTTTATCAATGACTCATCCTATGATTACTGGCATTTGGGTTACCCATACAATTTATTATTTTGGATGACCTTGCGGTTTATTATTTTTATTAGGGTCTGTAAGCTCTAGTATGCTTTTAGTTACCTTGGTATTGGTAAACAAGCTATCTGATTGGCTCTTTGGTCCCACATGTCCGTTTGGTTGAATTAGCTAAGTTGCTCTCTGCAACTAACTTGATTAACACATATGTGTTTGTTTTTTGTTTTTTTTCTTCATAGCTATTGCTGTGGTGTCTGTTATGGTGGTGCTTTTAGCAGGCTCACCATTGGCTTATTGGTACCACATGACCAGTTGAGCCTTATACCATGCGATCTGATGTATACATTTTTTCAATTACCAATCAGTAGGGCATCCAGCTGACCGCACTTGAAATTACGATCTTGAAGGTATTTAGGGGGTGAGTTGGGGCGGGCATTATATCTCCAGACTAAGCCCTGCTTGGGCGAAACCGGTCGAGACATGCCTCTCTTTTGTTTTTAACAGTCTATTTGAATCTTTATTCGGTGGACTTTGATCCTTTATACATGGTTACTTATTGTGCCCTTGATGGTTTTTGGTGGGGCTCTTAGCACCACTGCTTATTATTGCCTTTGGGTGTTTCTCAAACACTAAGATAGTGTATTGTATTATTGGTTATGTAGGTGGCTTGAACCACCGAGGTATAGTGAGGTTACACCTATAATCCTACTAAGACTTCCAGCTTGTTGGGCTTTTTGGACTTCCACTCCACCAATTGGTACAGTTATAATAATTTCTCCATTTGGGTCATTTTCCACCTTCTTTTCCAATCTCTTTTTTATTTTGTGATATGCTTTATTACCATTAAAATTTATTGTACTACCACTCTTGTTGCACTTTGTGCAAATTGTCTTTTTCCTTGTAATTTTGGGTTATGCCCTGTTGAGTGGTTTTTTTGAGCCTTATCTCTTCTCTGTGTTGTTTTCAATAAAAACTATCATTTGTGGTGTGAGCATACAAAACGGAATTGTGCTGACTGCTTTTCTTTATCATATATACCTCAACTGTTGTCCAAGTCATACGAAAAACAATCTGAATCTTTCATTAAGAAATCGTCGGCCATTTTACTTCGAAATTCGCATCCAAAGCGTTCAATGACACTGCTGCAGCAAACTGAATTGCTGCACTGGGTACCGGCTGGGTGGAGTAGAGGTAATGTCACCGCTCTGCATGGAGAGAGCCTGTGGAGTCATGGGTTCGATCCCAGCGAGCAACCTCTCCAGTAAGTGTCCTCGGCAAGACACCTAACAGTACATACTTGAAAACGAGAGAAATCTCAATGTATCCTTCCTGGTAAAATCATTTCACAAAAAAAAATAAAAAAAATCTGCAGCTGCTGAGGTATTGAACAGGGCTCTGGTGTTTTGACCTGTGGCTTTGACCATTGACTACTCTGGTGTTTTTGACCCCTGGCTCTGGAAATCGTATACTCTGGTGTTTTGACCCCTGGTTCTGTATCATTGTTTATTCAGATATCTGACCCCTGGTTATATATATATATATATATATATATATATTATATATATTTATTACTTCTTTCTGTCAATTTTCATATACAGTCTCTATCTAACCGACCACTCTAAGGATCAGAGGATATAGGGTAACTCTGCGTACAGGGATCTGTTTTCATATATCCGTGGGAAATCAATGACAGCGCTCCCCATGTTAAGTATAGGGAGCACAAAGTACAGTAAGCTGTTGCGAAAAAGTGCTATTGGATCTTTTAGCCCGTTAGCATTCGGGAAGTGATACAGGCGGAACGCTAGCAACTCAATTAACCTAGCGCTAACACTCATTTATGTGAGCGCTATCGTTATCGAGGTGATAGTGTCCAAGATGTCCAGTCTTATTCTCAACTGTATCAGTAAAAAGCTGAGTAAATGAAAGGGGTTCTAGTCACACAGTCTATATGATCGTGTAGTGCATGCAAAAAAGTGGGATATATGTTGGCCATTAAATAAGAAACAGCAATTGGAGAGAGTGCACTCTTTCATATATTGCTGTACAGTTGAAAATGTTCTGTCCTTACTAATGAGATTTTGTGATGCAGAGCAGATTATAAACTGTTTGTACCGAGTTTAATTGATTATGCCACTCTTGAAATGAATGGAAATCAAATTATGTAATTGGTAATTTAACCGTAACACTAGTTGCAAAAAATGAAAGGAAAAAAATTAAATCGAACTTAAAGAAATAAAGGAAAAAGCATAATTAAACTCCAATACCTTGTAAGTTACTTCAAAAAACATTTATAATATATTATATTGCCATGTAAAATAAAATGATGTCATTTTCAATTAATACAGTAATTTTATTCAAATAATCATAATAAAAAAGAGACGCTATATCATTTACATTCTACTGCTACAGTTTTTTTAACGTCTATAGGTCTCATGCATTAATTAATGTTTTAACATTGTGTCAAAGTGGAACCTACTACAGTTGTTGACATTTTGGCTTTTACCAAGATTTTCTAAGGATTTTAATTTACACCTGATTTGCTTTGCTAAACACCTTTGTTAGATTAATATGTCAATACATGAGATATATTATTAAATATTAATTCTACCAAAGGAATTGTATGCAGTAACTATGACTGTTGCCAATTTAGATATACAGTTGTGTTCAAAATTATTCAACCCCCACTGAAACTGAGTGTTTTGGCCAGTTTGACATTGATTTTGATCATTCAGTCATCTTGCTTACAATTAAATCAAAGAGGCACGTGTAGGTCAGACAAATATAACATAACATTTATAATGAAATAACCACAAATGTCTTTTCTGTGCTCACATCATTATCAGTTTTATTCAACCCCCAAGTGACATTCAATCTTAGTACTTAGTACAACATCCTTTTACAGTTATAACAGCTTTTAAACGTGAAGCATAGCTTGACACAAGTGTCTTGCAGCGATCTACGGGTATCTTCGCCCATTCGTCATGGGCAAAAGCCTCCAGTTCAGTCACATTCTTAGGCTTGCACACTGCAACTGCTTTCTTTAAGTCCCACCAGAGGTTCTCAATCGGATTTAAGTCAGGTGACTGCGATGGCCACTCCAAAATGTTCCAGCCTTTAATCTGCAACCATGCTCTAGTGGACTTGGAGGTATGCTTGGGATCATTGTCCTGTTGAAAGGTCCAACGTCTCCCAAGCCTTAGGTTTGTGACGGACTGCATCACATTGTTATCCAATATCTCCTGGTACTGAAGAGAATTCATGGTACCTTGCACACGCTGAAGCTTCCCTGTACCTGCAGAAGCAAAACAGCCCCAAAGCATGATTGACCCCCCGCCATGCTTCACAGTAGGCAAGGTGTTCTTTTCTTCATAGGCCTTGTTCTTCCTCCTCCAAACAAAGCGTTGATCCATGGGCCCAAACAGTTCTAATTTTGTTTCATCAGTCCACAGATCACTATCCCAAAACTTCTGTGGTTTGTCCACATGACTTTTGGCATACTGCAGTCGACTCTTCTTATTCTTTGGAGACAGCAAGGGGGTGCGCCTGGGAGTTCTGGCATGGAGGCCTTCATTACGCAGTGTGCGCCGTATTGTCTGAGCTGAAACTTCAGTACCCACATCTGACAAATCTTTTCTCAGTTCCTCAGCAGTCACACGGGGACTTTTCTCCACTCTACGCTTCAGGTAGCGCACAGCAGTCGAAGTCAGCATCTTCTTTCTGCCACGACCAGGTAGCGTTTCAACAGTGCCTTTGCCTTGAATTTGCGAATGATGCTTCCTATGGTCTCTCTTGGTATGTTTAACATCTTTGCAATCTTCTTATAGCCATTGCCCTTCCTGTGAAGAGTAATCACCTCTTCTCTTGTCTTCCTGGACCATTCTCTTGACTTCACCATGTTTGTAACCACACCAGTAAATGTCTAGAAGGAGCTGAGTATCACAGTCATTTTAAAGCTGCCTAATTGGTGCTTATTATGCTTTATTGCTGCTCCGTGACATCCACAGGTGTTTTCAATACCTGATTGAAAACACTTGAATGAACCTCTGTTCTTCAGAGTGGTAGTCTTTAAGGGGTTGAATAATTGTGTCAATGAAGAATTCACAAAAGAAACATTTGCTACTGTATTACAAAACCAATTGATGTCATTTTAGTTGCATATGGTTTTTTAAAAAGTCCTTGTAGGATTTCATTCTGAATACAATTACAAATGTACACTAAATTCCCTAAAACACTTTACAGCTTTGGGGGTTGAATAATTTTGAACACAACTGTATCTGCCTGTACTAAATTGTATTTCTAAGAGACCTTTTACCTAATTTACACCCGCAGCACATACTGTATATTCTAAAAATATAATTTTGCTGCAAAATGCATTGTTAAAATGTCAATATTGTAGAAACCCTTATAGAGATGCAACGAGGAGTGATATTTGTAAAATGAGCACACGCATGTATACTAATATAATATATAAATATACAATATGTAATATATAATAATGGTCATGTAAATCGCACTGTCTGTACCCCCAGCAACGAGTGCCGTTAAAGCAGTGTTTTACCAAAGCTGTCCTCGGGACCCTCTAACAGGCCAGATTTTACAGCTTATTTTGGGAAAATGCAGATTGAAAACTGCAGGGCTGCCCAAGCCACTGTGCTGCCTGGAGCGATGGATGAAATGCTGCCCCCCCCAAAAAAACATGCGACATGTTGAGTGTATTACAGAGTTTCACAGTAGTCAAACTCACAGTAATGTGCAGTGTGTATGAGCACATCAGAGCTCCACAGCAATAAAACTCACAGTAATGTGCAGTGAGTGTGAGTGTATCACAGAGTTCCACAGCAATAAAACTCACAGTAATGTGCAGTGTGTATGAGCGTATCACAGAGCTCCACAGCAATAAAACTCACAGTAATGTGCAGTGAGTGTGAGTGTATCACAGAGTTCCACAGCAATAAAACTCACAGTAATGTGTGGTGTATATGAGTGTATCACAGAGCTCCACAGCTCATGGAGCTGGAGTCAGGGGAGGGGAACAGAGGAAAACCTTTGACACCCGGTTTGGGAGTATGGTTCAACATAGACTTGTCTCCAGGCTTTTTGTTTGAGTTCCCAGCAGTAAGAAACTTCTCCATTTTCAAAGTGGGGATGGAACTATTAGGCAAAGGAGTAATATTGTGTTGGACACAGCAGAGAGACAGGCACAACAGGCCAGTCGGTGTATCAGAGGGTGAAGATATACGCTGCTGGACTCAGCACCTGCCCCGTAATCTACAGGTATAAAGGGGACCCTGAGATGAAGACAGCTTTGAGGGAGACTTAAGGTCCTGAGTCGGAGAGGCAAAAATTAAGAGGGGCACCTGGGACTAAAAATTTGAAAAGAACAAAAGTGCCCCAGGAGACCTGGGGCAAAAAAAATTAGGACACAGTCCCTCTAAAAGTAAGGGAAAGAGAAAAAAAGGGAAGGGCATCCCAGACGAGGCTAGGGTAGAAAAAATTGTCTGTAGTCCCACACTGGGTAGGTGCTTTGGAGCCAATGAGAAGCCTCTGGGTGTCCCGGGGCTGTAACCAATAGGGGGAGCCATTCACTGACCTTCTACCTCTTACCTCTGGCAATATTGGGGGTCCCGAAGTAGATTCCGGGCTGTCACACAGCCCACTAATGAATGCCCAGGCAGTCTCCACTAGCAGCCCTCAAGGAGAGAAGATGGCATCCGTGGCAGAAGGCCTGCGCACCACCCGCCTTCTCTGGTTTCTCAACGGCCCCAAGCCCCTCTTCGCTACTCTCGCACACGGGCGATGGAAGCAGAGGCAGGCACTCTACAGTGCCCACAGTAAGAGGAGGAAGTGCACAATTCACAGCTTCCTGGCCTGTATCAGCCCGAATTTGCCAGCCTCCGTGCAGCTCTCAGAGATCTGAGGTATCACTGCGTCGCAGATCACAGCCGTCAGGTGTGATGATCTGTGCAGCTGTGAGTCTGGAGCACACCGTCGCCGGTCATCCTTGCATGAGAGGAGAGAAGAACCCCCTTTCTGAGACGATATCATGCCCATCGGTATGGGCAAGCGGAGCGCTGGCTAAAAGTGGCTATTAATGAGGCCCCCTCCCATAAATTTCTAAATTATTTTCTTAAAAAGGTTCTTAACTTCCTCTATAAAACTAGGACAAAACATCAATGACTATCATTAGTCTATATGATAAGGCCAATACAGGTTAGATTTCTAATCTTTGAACAGCTGGGAAAGGGGAGTACAGTGGAGGCGCTAATGTTGGTGGATATGTTTATGTTGTGCAGCCGACAGGGATTAAAACACAAAACCTCAACAGAAATGTGCAAATGTACAGTAGGAAAAAGAGAGAGGATCCTAGTGGCGCAGTCTCTTTCGAGAGTGGTCTATATAAAATCTAGACATTAGAGCTTTTCTATGTGCTTTTTTTTTTTCCTCCTTCTCTCTGGCATGCTGCTTGCAATATCCAGCCTGGAGCTCGTTTTAACAAAAGGGGTGCTGGTGATAACAGCTGCTGGCTTCAGACCCTGAGGATTAACTCAAATCTGCTCTATAGTAAAGAAAAAGTGGACAATTTAACATGGTTTTCCCAAGGATGGATGCAGGCCAGCCATCAGAAATTTTGGGGCCCCTTACTGACCCTCAGAATAGGGCCCCCCGTGATCCCCCTCTTTCCATAGGAATTCAATTTTTAATGTGAATCGTGGCCACATTACATTGTAGTCCCAATATCTTAATCATACATATTGCTCGCACAACAGCACATTTAGCATAAAGTATCTGGATCACATATTTTAAGACCGTACTATGAAATTCAAATTGTGATTTAAAAAATAATCTGAATCTAGATCGTATTACAGAGTTCTGCTCCCAATACCTTAAAATCACATAAAATGTGTATTCGTGCAAACAATGTAGCATTAAAGTATAATTAGATTACTACACTTAAGGAGTTAAGCATATCAGAGCACCACAGCAATAGAACTCTCACGGTAAAGGCAGGGAGTATGACCGTACACAGGATCCACAGCAATAGACCTCCAACAGTAAAGGAAGAGTTTGTACACATTATCCACAGCAATAGACCTTAAATGGAAATGGCAGTGAGTCGATGGATGGATAGACAGTGGGATGGATGGACTGGTATGGATGGATAGACAGTGGGGATGGATGGATAGATAGATATGGATGGATGAATGACAGCGTGTCCCCTGTCACCCTCCCCAGCCCCCTGTGTTCTCTCTGTCACCCCCCCCCCCCAGTGTACAGTCTGTCACCTCTCTAGCCCCCTCTTCTACCCTTCCCAGGGCAGCCCGTGTTACCTGTCTCTGTCCAGATCCAGCATGTGCAGGGTGTCAGGGCAGCTCCTCAGCCTGGCTTCTCTCCTTCTCCCATCCACAGGCACGTGCTTGTGGTGCTGTGTTGTGTGAGGAAGGGGCAGGGCAGGCATTGTGCTGGAAGCTCCCCAGACTAGGGGGCTGGCTGCAGACTGTGGAGAGTGGAGCTCCACAGGAAACATGTGACCCTCACTCCCCATGTGACCTCCGCTCAAAAGATTTTTTCTTTGAAATCAACTTTAATATAACGAGCAATAAACACAATAATGCTGAACACTGGTTTCTGCTTGATTTTCATCTACCTCTGCCTTAATTATTATACAATGATAATGCAGCTATTATTATTATAGTATTATATTGTGATTAGTAGCATTATCATAATATTAACATTAATAATTATGATAATGCTACTATTAATAACAATACAATGCTATAATAGCTGCATTATCATTGAATAATAATAATTAAGGCAGAGGTAGATGAAAATCAAGCAGAAACCAATGTCCAGAATCAGCATTATTGTGTTTATTGCTCGTCACATTAAAGTTGATTTCAAAGAAGGAGGTCAAATGGGGAGTGGAGGTCACAGGTTTCCTGTGGAGCTCCACCTTGCACTTCCTGTGGAGCTCCACTCTCCAGTCTGCAGCCAGACCACCATGATGGTGGGAGGGCTGCTCCCCCTCCTCTCCCCACGGCTGTCACATGGAGGGGCGGGGCTTGTGCAGGCCGGGGCGGAGTTCCTCTATACACAGCGCAGATCTCTGCCCACAGAGAGACAGCGCTGCTGCTGAGAAGAGCAGGAGCAGGCACAAAGGCTGGCCCTGAGTGGTGTCACCCTCCAAGAGGGTGTCACCCGGCCGGTGCGCCCCCCCCCCCCCCCATGTGACACCACTGCACAGAGGGGGCCCATCAGCCTCCGGCAGCCATCTTTGATTCCCTGCTCGCACAGCAGCCGGGCCCAAGCAGGCCTCAGTACCTCCTCCTGAGGCCTGCGGCCTAAAGTAAACAAAGCTGCCGACGGCGGGCCCCCCCAGTCGGCCGGGCCCCTTACTACAACATGGGCCGTAATGCCCTGATGGCGGCCCTGGATGGATGCACACATGGGATTTTAAATCGACACACCATATGATGCAGAAAGCTATGAATCCGTGAGCCCATAGGACTCTAAAGACGGACGCAATCTCATTCGCATGAGGTCAGGTGGTCAGGGATACTTGGAGGAACACTGGGAACTATTTGTTTCTGTCTGCAGAGCGTGGAAGTGGGGAATCGTGCCGCTCTCGCCACTGAGGGATCTGAGACGATCGAGCAAACATTAAGGAAAGGCAGAGGCCACCCCAAGAAAACTCTAAAGAAGGGCAGAGGCTACCCTCAATTAGGCCCAAGGCGTTCCACACCAGAGCCGGTACATGAGGCTCTATAAAGTGTAAGTGTTCCCTTGTCTATGGGCACTTAACTCTGTATCAGTCAATATTGCACTATTTTTTCTTTTTCTGTTTCCCTTCTACCCCTCTCCTCTTTTCCTCACATTTTTTGGGAATTGGGAGTCTATATAGGACTTAGGTGAAGACAGTGCACCAGGACCTCACGTAAGCCTCTGGACTGCCCCTCTGGAGACTCAACCAGACTACCTTTGTCTTCAATACAGAATATATGGTCGGTTGGACTGTTTTTTTGCCTTCACAAGTGATTTGGAAAACGAGACTCTATAAGGATAACTTTTTGAAAGACCTTCAATTGCACTATATGCACTTATATATGCACTTTTTACTTGCATTTGCACTTTATATGCGATTTTTTTGAATATATCAGGACATCAACTGTCACCTTGCACTTTATATGCGATTTGAATTTATCAGGACATCAACTGTCACCTTTTTTGCACAGTAAAACTACTGCACCTAGCTTTATTCATAGCAGCACTTTAGTGGTCTTTTCGACCGTGCACTGTTTGGAATAGTGGGAATACCATACCCATTTATTATTTGTACTAGATTTTATATAGACCACTCTCAAAAGAGACTGCGCCACTAGGATCCTCTCTCTTTTCCCTAGATTTCTAATCTCTCTGTAGTACAGCACAAGAAAGATCATATCAGCAATGCTGGTTACCTGCTGTTCTAAATAACACACCAATATTGCTAGCTGTGAATTGGCCCCAGCAAGAGCGTGAACAACAACCCAGACAAGTTGTTGTGGCTGCCGCCCGTGCCTGTGAGTGTAAGGAAAATCGCCGACGGCGTAATAAAAAGCATAGCGCTGCCTTATAGTAGTAGGACTTGCAGCAGTAGTACTGAGATTCACCTCCTACCATGCAGCGCTCAGGTGTTGTTTAATCCCACTGATCACCCTGCATAAAACCAGGCCACACCTGAAGCCCAATGCTTTCTCATTGATTTGGAACCTCCAAGCTGCTAGGAGCTGAACTTGTGCAATCCCTACTTACCTGAGTTCTGGATCCCATTTCTACCTGCTGGATCTCCTCTTTCTACTCACTGGATTTATTGTTTCTCCCTGGATTTCTCCCATCACCTCCCCTGGATTACAAGGATTTATTTCATTTACTACCTGGATACCTATGCAGAGTGCACTCTGAGGACTAAGTTACTACTTTATTATTTAAAGACTTCTTCCTCTTTGTTATCTTCTCTCTTGCATATATTTATTCAGTGTATTCCTGTTTTCCTTAAACTCTTCTGATTTATATGTGTCTTTCTCTGTATAATCTATATATCTTTTTCTCTGCTTAAATACCATTACCTGTAATCTGTATATTTTATATCTGTTTCCCTCTTACTTCATAACTCTCTCATTTTATGTATATGTTATATATATATATATATATATATATATATATATAAATATTCCTTTCTGTTCTGGATCTGCATCGTTAATATATCACCCCTTTATTCTTGCCTCATCTGTATGCCTTCGGTTTATCTATTCTTGTTTATTCATCATTTCCCTTTTTTGTATAACCCCCTTTTATATTGTTATTTCTCCTGTGTCCTTATAATAAATCCTTCTGAATATATATCTGCTTTGCAAGCTCTCTGATTTGTTGCATAGTGGCTCGAATCTATCGCCCCGGAACCTGTATCCTGACAGTGAGGATCCATCATCCACCACGCGTCTTGATCCCGCGCTCCAGTGTGGACGCAACACCTGCATGTGGGGTGGGCGCGGTCAACGGCGTCATCACTCAATGTATCTATGCGCCGCCGGCTGAAAAAGTTAGGTGCTGCCGACACTGACAAAAAATAGTGCGACGGCCCCGGCCGCTGTCAAATTTTTGCCGCCTCGAGCAACGCACCAAACTGCTCCATGGTCGGGCCAGCCCATGAAAACTGCAATCAATGAGCAGCAACTCATATCACCTTGGGCTGTGCTTCAGATACTGGCAAACCTTGCGTGCCAGTGGGTCCTGAGGACAGGTTTGGGAACCACTGCTTTAAAGCCACACTGGACCACCAGGGATTTAGCAAAAAGATAAGCAAGAGACATCAACTAGTTTTTTTTATCTTATAAACTAGAAACCCACAAAACCCTCAAACACACACACACACCTCTGCGCACTGTTGTGTCTCTGTGCTCAATCCAGCACCAGGTTAGATTTATGCTCAGAGAGGTGGATACTGGAGTTTTATGCTCAGTGGATGACATGCTCAGGAGTCGGGCCCCATGAATATGTGATGGGCTGTCACCACCATGTTGGTGATCACACTTCTCGAACACACATATCACGCATACATATATCTTACACAGACATTTCATATGACATGTGCACATTACACCTTCTACACATACAGGTAGCGCACATGATCCATAAATAATTAATTGTGTTTTCTAATTGTTATTTTCCCTGCAATGAAAAAGCAGATAAAAAAATAGGATAATAGGTTATTGGGGTTATTATAATCTGTATGCTTTTATTCTTTTTTCTTTCTATACTATAATACTATTGTATCAGCCCACATGCACCCCATTACTTCACATACTCTATTCACCTTCACCTAGTGTGTCACCCCGCTCCTCTTAGATTGTAAGTTCTCGGGCAGTGTCCTTCCCTCCTTCTGTTCTGTGTGTGTAATGTGTATGTATATATGTTATTCTGTCTCACCCATTGTACAGCGTTAAAAGTATTAATAAAGCGCCAAATTCCTTAACTGTAACTGTACCTAAAAGCTGCCATTGTACCGGCTGGGTGGAGTAGAGGTAACATCACTGCTCTGCATGGAGAGAGTCTGTGGAGTCATGGATTCGATCCCAGCGAGCAACCTCTCCAGTAAGTGTCCTTGGGCAAGACACCTAACGGTACATACTCGCCACCCAGGACATACTTGAAAACAAGAGAAATCTCAATGTATCCTTCCTGGTAAAATCCTTTCTCAAAAAAAAATTATAGCCTGTGTGATCACCGTATAGGACCGCTTTATCTCTTGGCACAGTACCCATCTTTTGGACACTAAAGATTTTATTTTTGGTCTCCCAATTACAGAGCAGTATGTTGACAATAAACTGTTGTTACAAATTTTTGGAACCCACCTTTTGCTTTTGCAAAAATGTAATCTTATCATTGCAAAATTTTGCAGAGTTTTTGTTCACGAACCTAGATATTCACTAAATGGGTTAGTCAGAAAGAACCGAAATTTGAAATTGAAAATGAAATTTCAGTGGTTTCTTGTTCAGCGCACTTACAGTTCGCCAACCCTGCGGTGAATTCGAAGTGCGCCGAACGTGGCGCCATCGAAGACCTCTGCTGACCACCAAATGAACCGCCAAACGATGAAAAAGGCAGCCCGTCAGAACGCCGAACGGCAATGACCGACGATCAGATGGCTGAATGCCGAAGACTGACGATCAGACCGCCGAACAGCAGAAAAAGCCCCCAGAAGTCTGCTATTCTTCTAAAAGGTGTTTAATCTAAGGAAAATGTGTGGAAATAATAAAATAGGTTCTTTAAAAAAAAACAAAAAAACATCCGTTAAAGAATAAAAAAAATTAGGGATGCACCGATACCGATACCAGTATCGGTGCCGATACTACCATTTTGACGAGTACTCGTACTCGTCAAAAATCGCCCGATACTTTTACCGATACTTCCGCTCCAGCGGGACAGCAATCGCGGCCTCTGGCGCTTCAATCGCGGCATCCGGCACTTCAATCGCGGCATCCGGGCTTGAAACTGCTTGAATCGCGGCATCCGTGGCTTCAAACTTGGCCTCGGGCGCTCACTCTGTGCGTGTTCGTCACACGAGTCAGCGCATCACCGCAGTGAGAGACTGACACATCACGTGGGACTGGCTGCTAGTCATAAAAGGAGTGGCACATCTCACTAGAAGCAGGTGCGTATGTTCTGGCTGTCTCTTTCCCCCCCCCCAAACGAAAAAAATAATTTATTTTGCCCAGCAACTTGTTTTTGTTAGTTTGCAGGGGGAAGGGACAGCCATACTATAAACTTTGGAGGCCTGATGCAGCGGTTCGGACTCAGAGGCCTGTCCGACAATTTATTTTGCCCAGCAACTTATTTATCGGAGTGTCGGGACAGGCCTCCGAACGGCTGCATCAGGCCTGCAAAGTTTATTGTTTATCTGTCCCTTCCCCCAACGAAGGGAAATAAATTGATAGGGGGAAAAACAGAGTGTTGGGACAGCAGGACTCTGAAGTTTATATTCAGTCTGTCTGTCCCCTCTCTCCCCCCACCCCCTAAGCAAAAGAAAATAAATTGATGGGGGGAAAAAACGGAGTGCTGGGGCAGTTATTATAAACAGTGATTATAGCAAATTAATATTCATTCATCTTTGACCATGCTGTGAATACAGCATGAATAAACAAAATGAAATTTTTTCCCCTTTGCTGAATAGTGAATAGAATAGTGATTAATTATTATTAATCACTATTCAGCAATGGAAAAATAATTCATTATTTCGTATTGCTTTAGAAAAAATGTGTCCTGTCCCTTTAAGAAAAAGTATCGGTAATTGGTATCGGTGAGTACTTGAACAAAAGTATCGGTACTCGTACTCTGTCTTAAAAAAGTGGTATCGGTGCATCCCTAAAAAAAATCTTAAAAAAAACTATAATATTTTTGTACATTGAATCCTATGGGAGTCGCCTGTTTAAGCCGGTGAATCACCAAAAATCAGGGCATTTCACTGACACTTCAGGGCAGTTTAGTGCTCTCTGAATAGATTAACCATTAATTCTCTATGGGGCAATTTTGCTGCCACTGAAGATCACGGAATTGCGGCAACCTGCGGCGAACTGCACCTTATTGCTCTGTCAGTTCGCCAGTATTTGGCGACTTGACAGTTTAGTGAGTAGACGAACTGCCGTGAAATTGTACCATACAATGAAATTCACTGTTCGGTGCAATTCGGCAGCAAGTTCGTTGCTTACTGAATAACCCATTAGGCAAATAAAATGTGTATATAGAGCAGCGGTTTGCAACCTTGGCTCTCCAGATGTTTTGGAACTACAATTTACATGAGACTTGACCAATCTGATGAGTGGCTAGGGATCATAGGAGGTGTAGTTCCAAAACATATGGAGGACCAAGGTTGCTGAAATCTGGTATAGGGTCCTGTGGGTTACTCATTGATTTCAATGAATATCAAAAGGTTCCTTAGGTTAATTGCTGCAGTCCTCTTGCAAACTTACAGCTAGGGGGCGCTGATGTACCATAATGATAAATTGTTAATCTCAATACACAAGCACGTCTGTAGCTAAATACTGTATATATATATATATATATATATATAAATATATATCTCAGCATTCAAATATATCTATTCATTAATCATATTCTTTTTAAGTTGTTAATTTTTAACCTATAGCTGAACAGATAGAGCATTAGTTAATTAAGTCCAATTTAATAAAAAGTTATTTTATAGCAATTATTAAAAATAATAGAATTTAAATTATGGTGGGATGTGAGGTAACTAAGCAACAGGGTCAGCATCAATGACATTAACATCTTCTGTTCAGCTCACTTATACTTCAATTCAGGGGTTAAGTCCTAAAAAAAAATTAGTGTGGGAACTCACCGAGATGTCTGTCCTCCAATTAGCAATTATCATCTCGCACGCAGCATAAATATACACACAAATCTTATATATATATATATATATATATATGTATTGGATTTTAGCAAAAATATCTTCTAATATAAATGACAATAAATATATGACTTAACAGGGAAAGATATGATTAAATACCTGAATACAAGCTTTATAGTGTATGAGACCAATGGGAACTCCGTTCCCTCTGCAAAAATAGTGGGTGAAATGCATTCCCCCTCGACTTGACCCCTGCTTCAGTTACAAAAGGTCTATTTTTCGATTATTACATAAAGTTAAAAAAAAATGTGCATCAACATTTTTATCTTAAATCAATACCAAACCCTAAAACGAATTCCTCACTCTAAAACTGAAATTGATCCTAAAACTAAACTCTTATTTTAACCAAAAACAGAATGTCTATGCCAAACCCCAATATCATTCCCACCCCTTTACAGTTGGTTAATGGGGTTGTCTATATACAGGACCAGATTAAGAGTATCATGGGCCTGGTGCTGAGGATTTTCGTGGGCCTTTTCATAGAAATAAAATGAACCGCAAAGCATTTTTTGTTAACATTCATTAAATATTGTAATTACTATCAAAGTGCCATAACAGAAACATATTGAAAATACTCATCCTATATAATAAAATGGTTTATGTCCGTCGCTGGATGCATGGCCTTTCCAATGACAACAAACACGACCATGTTAAAAGTAAAAACAATATAAAATTAAAAATGTGGTTTTTTTTTTGGTTTTTTTAAATACAGCAATATTGTTCCCAATGATTGAGGTCTCAATCAGGAGGGCATTGAACAACCAGATCCCGGGGTCCACAGGGCAGCCAGATCCCGGGGTGTACTGGGCAGCCAAATTATTATTTATTAATAATCTTTATTTAGAAAGCACCAGCATATTCCGCAGCGCTGTACAATGGGCACAATATAGACTGGGTTACAATATATTCAACAACATTTGACAAACCAGTACATGAGGAAACGATGGAGCACCGAGCAGCCAGATCCTGGGGAGCACCGAGCAGCCAGATCCGCTACAACACCACCACCACCGGGCAGGCTTAACCACCTAGTTTACAATAAAGCTTTGCATTGCATTTGGATATAAATAGTTGGCTCCAAACTAACCTTAATTGTGGTAGTCTTAGCAGCTGTGTGTGGCACCGATCTTGATCGCTGGGGGCACACTGATGACAGGGTGGCTTGGCGTAGCAGACACTGCTTGCAAGCTGGACGCTGTCGCTTACCACCTCCAAATAAATTCTTGTCCACTGTCCAGCGCTGCTGCTTGTGCTGGGCTGGCACTGCAGTGGCAGTGTGGCACACTGCTGTGGACTGTGGTGGCTGGTGGGCTGTCGCTGGTTGGTGACTCTGACAGCAGCAGGTGAGGTCTGGTAGTCGAGACAGACAGGTCTGGACTGGCAGTGGGCGGCACTGGCACACAGTGACAGGACAGCAGGTGGGGTGAGAGGTATTACCACCTCTACGCTGATGACACTCAGATCTACCTCTCTACCCCTGATCTCTCTCCCCCTGTCCTTTCAAAAGTCAGTGACTGTTTATCTGGCATCTCCTCCTGGATGGCCTCCCACCACCTAAAGATCAACATGTCAAAGACTGAGCTCCTACTTATTCCTCCCTCCAATGCCTCCCCACCTCCTGACTTCTCTATCACGGTGGAGGGTATCACCATATCCCCATCAAACCAAGTTCGCTGCCTTGGAGTTACACTTGACTCTGCTCTTTCCTTCATCCCCCACATCCAGTCTCTTTCCTCCTCCTGCCGATACCAACTGCGTAATATTTCCAGAATTCGGCCATTTGTTACCGCTGTCACCACAAAACAACTCATACACGCCCTGGTAATCTCCCGACTCGACTATTGCAATAATCTCTTATCTGGCCTCCCTCTGTCCCGCCTCTCCTGCCTACAATCCATCCTGAACGCCTCCGCCAGGCTAATTCACCTCACCCGCCGCTCTGTCTCTGCCGCTCCCCTCTGCGAGTCCCTTTACTGGCTCCCCATCCACTGCAGAATTAAGTTCAAAATCCTTATCCTTATCTACAAAACCCTCACTAACTCAGCTCCCCACTACCTGTCCTCACTAATCACCAAATACACCCCAGCCCGCTCCCTAAGGTCAAACAGTGACCTGCGACTAGCTTCTCCCCGCATCACCTCTTCCCATGATAGACTGCAGGATTTCTCACGCGCAGCCCCCACTCTCTGGAACGCTCTCCCTCGTACTGTCAGACTTTCCCCTAACTTCTCTTCCTTCAAACGCTCCCTTAAAACGTTCCTATTTAGGGAAGCCTACCACCCAACTCACTGACGCAACCATCAATCACTCTCACCTTACAGTCCTCTCCTCCGGTTTCCAACCCCAACCCTCCTAGATTGTGAGTTCCTACGGGAATAGGGCCCTCATCTCCTCCTGTACTGTTTGTCAAATGTTGTTCAATGTATTGTAACCCTGTCTATACTGTGCTTATTGTGCAGCGCTGCGGAATATGCTGGCGCTTTATAAATAATGAATAATGATAATAATAATATCTGGACTGGGCTGGCCTGGCACACAGCGACGGGCTCCTTTTTCCTTTTTTTTTAATGAATCCTGGTCCTGGCCTGGGCTCGTTTCGATGCCGCTGGTGGACTGGGGCCCTGGGCACAATTTTATTTTTTGGGCACGATGGTGAGGCAGCCGCAGGACAGTACAGGCTGAGCGGATTTATCCACGTTCCTGCGCACTGCCTGCTCGTGGTTGCCTTCACCATATCACCTGGGCCGGCACATGTGAGGGACTAGGCGGGGCACGTCACATCACGTGTTCTCCTTCCGTCCTCCGCTGGCAGCTGTGTCTCCTCCCGACCTCCGCAAACCATGAAAGGCCTGTTTCTAATCATCTGACGCCAAACAGCACGCAAAGGTCGGGCCGCTTTGTCCGGATCCGGCGGCTGACGGCCGCTTTGTCTGGGTCCAGCGGCCTCGGCTTCAGTGTGGGGCAGGCCAGCTGGGGCCTATTTTCAAAACGGGGCCTGGAGCGGCCGCTCCATCCGCCCCTACGATAATCCGGCCCTGTCTATATAGCTCCTTTTGAGGAAATCCAGCATTAGGTCCACATGTCACCTCTTACTGGTTTACTTAGACTGTTAATACTCCCTAGGTTATCAAATGCTGTGTTTTTTTCATTTACGTCTCACGGGATACCATATAGTTTGAGATCCCCTTATCCGGAATTCTGGAAGACTATGAATCCAGCATTTTTTTGGAGACTTCCGAATTTCAGACTTACTCCCAATTACTCTGGACAGATATCACAGAAATCAGGGTTATTCAGGGAGTGGTGAAAAGCAGGAAAATGACTGGAGAATGGAAAATTCTAGGTCAAAATAGCCAAACTAGAAAAATTCTCCCATTCATCTCACTTTCCAAATTGGCTATTGTGACCTAGAATTTTCCATTCTCCAGTCATTCTCCTGCTTTTCACCGCTCTCTGAATAACCCTGATAGTGTCAGAGGTACTAATCAGAACAGTGTCAACAGATACAAAAATTACATTTATTACTTACAACACTGCACATAGCAGGGCCAGCACAAATTGGGCTCGTTTGTTAAGCATATTTCAGGAGTGATGGACTAAGACATTTTTGAGTTAATTTCTTGCAAATGTTTTCTGGCACACACTTTCAGTGACATTCTGAAAGGAAAGTGACCGCTGTGAGTAGAAGAGGCACCACTACAGGATAGGCGTCTGCCCACTCATCTGGTCTATTGCAGACCAGCGCAGTGACTGACAAGTCAGTGTGCCAGCGTGACCACTACCTATTGTGCAGTGTTGAGAGTGGAGGATGAGTATAGCAACACCTGGCACGTTTTGGCTTCAATATCTAATCAAAGGATTATATATTGCATTGATCATTAACACCAATGTACATGCAACCCCTTACAGGATATGACAGGATCAAGAAAGTACTAAAACATGGAAAAGAAATAAAAAAGCACCACCTTCCTCCTGTAGCTACAGTGAATGCCAACCTGTCTGCTACTGATGGGCTCCTCTGAGACCATGAAGTGGTTCCATGAATGACATGTGGTTAGTAGGATATGTTGCTCAAACCCACAACAGTGATTTCCTTCACGACGTGAGAAAAGATGACCACTCTGTACATTGTATGCCACCTTGCATAAAAGGTGCAATAAAAGAAGTATATCACTTGGAGTGAACAATGCCAAAGTCATGTAAGACTCATGATTACAGTCAGAACACGCACACCCATCGGCCAAGCGAAGTAAATTTAAAAATTATCACTTTGGTAAAATCCTGCACCATGAACAATTCAAACATTTGTAGGGGTCAAATCTTTAGGAGAGCCCTTTTAAATTCATCCTGAGGTCAATCAGAAGTTTTAAAGAACACCCATAAAAGAACCCTCACTAACTCAGCTCCCCACTACCTGTCCTCACTAATCACCAAATACACCCCAGCCCGCTCCCTAAGGTCAAACAGTGACCTGCGCCTAGCTTCTCCCCGCATCACCTCTTCCCATGATAGACTGCAGGATTTCTCACGCACAGCCCCCACTCTCTGGAACGCTCTCCCTCGTACTGTCAGACTTTCCCCTAACTTCTCTTCCTTCAAATGCTCGCTTAAAACATTCCTATTTAGGGAAGCCTACCACCCAACTCACTGACGCAACCATCAATCACTCTCACCTTACAGTCCTCTCCTCCTGTTACCAACCCCAACCCTCCTAGATTGTGAGTTCCTACGGGAATAGGGCCCTCATCTCCTCCTGTAATGTTTGTCAAATGTTGTTCAATGTATTGTAACCCGGTCTATACTGTGCCTATTGTACAGCGCTGCGGAATATGCTGGCGCTTTATAAATAAAGAATAATAATAATAACATGGATAGATATCGCATTAGTCTTAAAGAACAATGTTATATTTAATCTCTTAATTAGATATCCCAGGTGCTACGTGCCCTGATCCAGCGCCAGGCTCAGCCAAGTTCTCCTACATGTGGGTAGAACGGATTAGGGGCAGCCGCGCAGCGCTGTGTGATTGGTTTTCAGCAGTGACATTGGCATACTGACTTAAATCATATGCACCAAGTGGAAGGAGGTCAGTCTTGTAAGATGGGTCTCTACTCAGAGCTGTCAGTCACCCCTGCAGCCTGACATTGAGTGAGTGACAGCTAAACTTCAACAGTGAATTGGAATTTTTTTCCAGTATATGCAGGTATGCTAGCTAAGGCTAATGTCAGATGAACGCATTCTGAGCCCACTGTGCGTGCGTGCGTGCATACCGGACGTACTTACTGACGGAAGATACTGTAGACCCAGGGCCGGATTATCGTAGGGGCGGGTGGAGCGGCCGCTCCAGGCCCCGTATTGAAAATAGGCCCACAGCTGCCAGCCAGCACCACACTGAAGCTGCTGGATCCGTACAAAACAGCCTGGCCGCGCGACCTTTTAGTGCACATTGGCGGCAGGGCAGATTAATAAACGGGCGGCCGTTCGCAGAGATCGGGAACAAAGCTGCGGCGGGAGGAAAGAGAACACAACGTGTCATGTCACGTGGCCCCGCCTAGTCCCTCACCACGTGCTGGTCGCCCAGGTCATATCATTACAGGGGAAGGCAAGCACAAGCTGGCTGCTGGTTGGGGAAAGGTGAGGAGTAGGAGAGATATTGCCGGACACCGCAGTTACAGCATTCTCCCGGTATGATCCATAGGCTCGTGGTCATCTCTCCCAACAGCAAGCAAAGTAAGCTGGAAGCCAGACAGGCTGGAAGATGTGTCCATCGGGGAGGGGGGGCTTTATGCATGGGTTTCGCCTAGCCACCAGTTCATTCAGCTGAGTAAATTTTTAATTTTTATAACGGGAGCATTTTTCTCTGCTTCAGATCCTTGTGAATTGCGTGATAACTGGTGCAGGACTCTTAAAGCAATGTTGTGAATGTGCTATGTGCTGTGCGGGTGACCCTAGACCAGGGATCAGGAACCTTGGTCCTCTAGATGTTTTAGGACAACATTTCCAATGAGGCTTTGACAATCTATTTCCACAACATCTGAGGGCTAAGGTCGCTGAGCCCTGCCAGAAGATTGCTCTGCACGTTTATATTTATACATGTTGCCTTCTACGTACTGTGCAGTTTGTGTGTTTTTGCTGATGGATGTGGAGGATTGCTGCAGCCGTTCGGCCTGTTTTACCTCTCACCTCCCCTGGCTGTGATTGATGAGGTCGGTGGAGCTATACAGGCAGATGCAGCTCTCACCCTTCTTTCTGCTTTCTCCACTCAAGCCTCTCGTTTCTCTGTCTTTATCCCCGTCACAGAGCTGACCACGGGTCAGATCCAGGAGGCCATCAGGGAAGCCGTGAACAGCATAGTCAAGCACTTCCACAAACCTGAGACAGAGGTACATGAAGCTGTGCTATGTGAGGGGGTGAGGGGTCTCCCTGTCCAGGACTAAACCCTGCTGTGAAGGAGAAGCTAGTTTTTAACCCCTGCAGCCGGGACCTGTATGCTTTGCACCACGCTGACAGATCATAACACGAGTGGAGCAGCAGGAGCCAATGGGTTAAAAGAACAGCAGAGGTACACTGTAATGTGGTCCTGCAGGGGTTAAAAACTTGCTTCTTCTCAGCAAGGTCTACTCCTTGACAGGGAGACCCCTCACATAGTACAGCTTCTTGTGCTGGACAGACCCTGGGTATATACTAGATAGATTTATTTTTATATATCAAAATAAATTGAAATATATTATGTAATCAATTTAATAATATTTAAATAAATTAAAAAAAAATTAAAAACTAAATGCTTTTATAGAGCTTAAATAATAGTAAATTAAATATTTTTGTGTTTTATTGCAGTAGAACACATCGTACATTTGTGAGTTTTAGTGCAGTAGATTCTGTGATACACTCATACACGATGCACATTACTGAGTTTTATTGCTGTGGAGCTCTGTGATACGCTCATACACATTACTGTGGGATACACTCATACACATGGCACATTACAACAATTATTTTTTTTTTATAAAAAGGCCCACCAAAATACTCGGCACCAGGCCTATGATTGTCTTAATCCGGCCCTGTGTAGACCCCACATGATCCGTTTTTCTTGACAGACTTAGAAAAAAAAAAGGGAATTATGGGAAACAAAATTAATATGAAAAATTATACAAATTGGAAAATGACGCACAAAATGGCTTTTTATATCAATGTGCTGGACGTCGCAAATGCGCTGCGTCTGACTTCGTGTCATCACACACACAGAACGCTATGCGGACGTGGCGCACTCTGCGCGTCCATCCTAGAGGTTTTACGTTCTTGCCTAAATTGCTTCCGCTTGCCATCTGTGTGGAGCGTCCGCACTTCAGTGCGCACGTACTTCGTGTGTGGGTCTCTATTGCTCATGATTCTATGCTACGACGGACGGTAAACTGTGCGGCGACACGGACGTAATCACTGCTTTCATCTGACGCGGGCCTAAAAGCACATCGTTTTTTTAAGTAATTCCCTGTTGAATGAGCACACCTTCTGGAGGGCATAACAGTTACACTAAAGCCTGGTTCACATCTGGGCATTTTACAGCGCGTTCCTACACATTGTAAAACGCTCAAACACTGAAATCCCATTATTTCCTATGGGCAAGGTTCACACCTGGGCGTTTTACAGCGCGTAGGAACACACTGTAAAACACCCTATGCCCAAAGAAGTACAGGAGCTTCTTTGGGGCATATTACAGTGCGTTTGCGGCCATAGCTTTGAATGTGAATGCGCTGAAATGGGCGTTTGCGCGTTTTCGTCATCAAAAACGTGCGTATGAACGCGCGTTCCGCACATGGCAACAGGCACAGAAGGTGCAAAAGTCTTTTTCATTGGACGCCTCTGTAGTCAATCAAAAAAACGCGCGTACGACAAGCGTTTCTAATTGTCAAAAACGCCAGGTAATACACTCATAAAACGCCCGACAAAAACGCGCATATGAGATACGCTCAGGTGTGAACCCAGCCTAAGAAGGAGTGTTACTGGATAAGCACAATAGATGGGCCAGTGTTCTAATAGAAAAAATTCTAAGCAAATACTGTACTTTGTCAAACAGTGTTAAACTGAACTCCTTGTCAATTAGCAAACTTTCTATAGCTCCAGGCTTCACACAGCAGGTAATCAGCAAGGGAATTCAATGTAGTGGAAATGACACTTTAGCTGTAAAATTAACATGGAATAAGAACAAAACAGAATAACCTGTCACTGCAAACAGTCAAACATCCAATAATGCTCCCTTATTTTAGCATCTCCCCCTGTATTATTTATTAAGGGAAAAGGCTTCATTTTCTTTCATAGGTTGATCAAAAATCAACAGGTTCACTGAAATATTTTCAAATAATTGCTAATAAAATAATATATATTATATGATGCAGAACTCAGCAATATTCTTTATATTGATTGGGAAAAGAAAGGATTATGGGTTAGTTTGTATAATTTTTTTTAAGGGTACAGTATACATACAGTACAGACACACGTGTTTGAGCTTTTGGGTGCACACCCTAATGCAATAGGCACGCATGTCTATGTCCCAGGTATATGCTGTGTCCAATATAAAGGGCGGACTGACCCATCAGGCATTTGGGCGAGACCCAAGGGGGGTTGGGGGGGCCCGGATTAGCGCTGCATCAATTATCCTTGCTGCACCTGCAATACATGGACTGCATGCAGTGTCATGAGGATTCCCTCCCCAGCGTAAAGGACACTCCACACATGTCCTGTTGTGCCGATCTGGCTCTGAGCAGGGACTTCTGCCACAGTGTGTCAGCCCTCGCGTGGGACTGCCCCTGGGTCATCGTGCATGTACGTGATGATGTTACAAACCGGAATTCTCACCTGCCTGGCAGGAAATCCCATTGCAGGAGATTCAGAGTTATTTGGACACCTATATCTCCAGATTCGCAAGTCATATAAGGACGGTTCAGGTATCATTGGAAAGGCCAGAGTCTGGCTTTTCCAATGATATCCATGATGACTACGTAATTCTTAAATTTAAAAACAATTTTTTTTTGCTCTAAAAGCAGCAGCATTGTTTTTTCCACCTTATAAAGTTAACAATGCCACTGCACTAACTCATTTATTTTTTCATATATATTTTAATATATTGAAATAGATTAACATAATTATTTTTATAATCTATTTTTATATTTTATTTAGCTAGAATTTAAATACATTTTAATAATATACTGTATTTTGATATATTTAACTTATATACATTAGTTTAATAATAATTATTTTTGAGTTTTATTGCTATGGTGTTCTGTGATACGCTCATACACTGCACATTGCTGTGAATTTTATTGCTGTGGAACGCTGTTATACGTTCATATACAGTACATTACTGTGAGTTCTATTGCTGTGCAGCTCTGTGATACACTCACACACAGCACACATTACTGTGAGTTGAATTTTATTGCTGTGGAGCTCTGGAATGTGAGGTGTGTACAAGTGTATCAGTAATGTACAGTATCATCCCTAACTTGACAAGTGATCGGCACCTTCCCACTTGTGCCACTGGGACCTTCTTTATTATTATTATTAATCTTTCTTTATAAAGCGCCGGCATATTCCACAGCACTGTACAATGGGCTCAGTATAGACAGGGTTACAATACATTGAACAACATTTGACAAACAGTACAGGAGGAGCTGAGGCCCTATTCCCAGAGGAACTCACAATCTAGGAGGGTTGGGGTTGGAAACAGGAGGAGAGGACTGCAAGGTGAGAGTGATTGATGGTTGCGTCAGTGAGTTGGGTGGTAGGCTTCTCTAAATAGGAACGTTTTAAGGGAGCGTTTGAAGGAAGTGAAATTAGGGGAAAGTCTGGCTTTACGAGGGAGAGCGTTCCAGAGAATGGGGGCTGCGCGTGAGAAATCCTGCAGTCTATCATGGGAAGAGGTGATGCGGGGAGAAGTTTGGCGCAGGTCTCTGTTTGACCTTAGGGAGCGGGCTGGAGTGTATTTAGTGATTAGTGAGGACAGGTAGTGGGGAGCTGAGTTAGTGAGAGTTTTGTAGGTAAGGATAAGGATTTTAAATTTAATTCTGCAGTGGATGGGGAGCCAGTGAAGGGACTCGCAGAGGGGAGCAGCAATGACAGAGCGGCGGGTGAGGTGGATGAGCCTGGCGGAGGCGTTCAGAATGGATTGTGGGGGGAGAGGTGGGAGAGAGGGAGGCCAGATAAGAGATTATTGCAAAAGTCAAGTCGGGAGATTGCAAGGGGCGTGGATGAAATGTTTTGTGGTGTCAGCGGTAAGAAATGGTCGAATTCTGGAAATATTACGTAGTTGGTAGCGGCAGGAGGAGGAAAGAGACTGGATGTGGGGGATGAAGGAAAGAGCAGAGTCAAGTGTAACTCTGAGACAGCGAACCTGGATTGATGGGGAAATAGTGTTACCCTCCACTGTGATAGAAAAGTCAGGAGGCGGGGAGGCGTTAGAGGGGGATAATTAGTAGGAGCTCCGTCTTAGACATGTTGATCTTTAGGTGGTGAGAGGCCATCCAGGAGGAGATGCCAGATAAACAGTCGCTGACAGGAGGAGAGAGATCAGGGGTAGAGAGGTAGATCTGAGTGTCATCAGCATATAGGTGGAAATTAAAGCCAAAGCTGTTAATGATTTTGCCCAGGGAGGAGGTGTAGATGGAAAAGAGCAGAGGACCAAGGACAGAGCCTTGAGGTACACCAACAGATAAAGGCAATGAAGAGGAGCAAAGGACACAGAGAAGGACCTGTTGGATAGATAGGAGTCAACCCAAGCAAGTGCAGTGTCACAGAGACCAAGAGAGCTGAGAGTCTGTAGAAGGAGGGGGTGGTCGACAGTGTCAAAAGCAGCCGAGAGGTCCAGTCTTAGCTGCAATGAGTGGGTGTTGGCTGCCACAGCAGAGCAGTTGCCATCTGGAAGGGGCACAATGGATTCCCTAATTCGCTGGTTGGCCCTTGTGGATTTTCTTAACTCATTAAAATTATTTTTTAACACAACAATGTCCATGTGGATGTTGTGTGGGTGGGGTTTGTATGGGTATGGCCTTCTGTGGGCAGTGAAAGAAGGCCTCATTAGTTGCCAGTCCTCCCCTGTCCAATATCATTAGACAAGGTGCAGTTTTTAAAATAATCTTTATGACTATTAGGCTAGGGTCAGACGAAAGCAGTTTTAACGTGTGTTTAGACGCACGAAATCACGGCCGTGCTAGCAGCAAATGACGTCCAATGCCGGGCAGCATACGACGAACGGCCGCACGAAAGTTCGTCCGTGCAACGCAAGTGGCAAACGAACGCATTTTGTCGAGAACGTGAAACCGCTAGTACTGACGTACAGAGTGCGCTGCGTCCGCTAGCGGCGTGTGTGCGTGATTTGGAGATGTCAGACACTGCTAATGTCCGGCCAACATAACGTCCAGACGCAAAAAGTGTTTAATTGATCATCCGTACAAATTCACGAACGCAAGTGCGCATCGTATGACCGCTATCGCGTACTCTGTGAAAAAATGCGTCCATTCGTTCGAACGCACTTTTTCACAGACAACGCGAAAAATGCGTTTGTCTGACCCTAGCCTTACAGGGCACAAATAAAGGCATGGAGAGATTTAGATTTGCGAACAGCATTGAGTTATGATTTTAATTATATTGGTGAGATTAATCTACATTAAGGGACGGTTAAAATAGAAAAAACTCAATGAACTGTGATGGTTATTATACTGTATAATGACAGCAACCCCCCCCCCCCACAAAATACAATAGGCATGAGCTACTGTGTAAATGTGCATTAACAGTGTAGAATTTTTACAATGGATTCTATCTAATAGCACTACGCCAAACCAGCTGCAAAGCTTATCAGTAACTTCTTGAGTATATTCTCAAAGACAAAATTGTCTCATGTGACTAATGGAAATATATATAAGAGGTAAACTATGAAATCAAAACAGCACATCTGCCATCTCGGAATAATTACTCAAGGCTAGATGGTATACACTTAAAGAATATAATGGTTTATGGTTTTTGTACATTTGTTTTTTAAGCATAATTTTAAATGATGTACAGGAAAAGCCATGACCTTCAATTACTATTGATTGAAGATGGTAGAGTAAGCCCTTAGTGGAAAAAATGTGTATACCGTATATACTCAGGTATAAGCCGACCCGTGTATAAGCCGACCCCCCTACTTTTTCCCAAAAAACCTGTGAAATCTTATTGACTCGCGTATAAGCCTAAGTGGGAAATGCAGCAGCCACTGGTAAATTTCAAAATTAAAAATAGATACCAAAAAAAAAAAATACCAATGAGGCATCAGTAGGTTAAATGTTTTTCAATATTTATTTCAAATAAAAACAGTAAACTGTAAAAAACTGGATATTGCCCTTGCTCTCACATGGATATTGCCCCAGCTCACACATGGATATTTCCCCAGCTCATGGATATTGCCCCAGCTCACACATGGATATTGCCCCAGCTCATGGATATTGCCCCAGCTCACACATGGATATTGCCCCAGCTCATGGATATGCCCCAGCTCACACATGGATTTGCCCCAGCTCATGGATATGCCCCAGCTCACACATGGATTTGCCCCAGCTCATGGATATGCCCCAGCTCACACATGGATTTGCCCCAGCTCACACATGGATTTGCCCCAGCTCATGGATTTGCCCCACCTCTCACCTGGATATTGCCCCAGCGGCAGCCAGCTCTCACATGGATACTTGCCCCAGCTCCGGATCCAGCAGGGGTTGAGGGGGCCCAGATGCCGGGCAGCGGGAGTGCCTGCCCGGTCCTGAACAGCCTGAGTCCGTCCGTGTTGAAGGGGATGCGGCTGCGTGCGTGCGCAGGTCACACGGTCCGGCCAGTCAGGCAGTACAGAGACTCAGTACCACCTGATTAGCCGGACCACGTGACCGGCTGCGCCTGCACGCAGCCGCATCCCCTTCAACACGGACGGACTCACGCTGTTGACTCGCGTATAAGCCGAATCACATTTTTTTGACGCAAAATCTGAGTAAAAAAACTCAGCTTATACGCGAGTATATACGGTACTTACTGCTCTTCTTGAAATGTACCAATCTGTAATGTTTTCTTGTCATTCTTTTCAGTTTTTCAATCACCTTGCTCAGGGACAGCCTAGAGGTCATCGGTGCCACGTGTAAAAAACTCTGTCCAGTGCCCGTTCCTGGCCACTTCCTCTGCCCCATATTAAACCTCCCATTCTCATTAATCACAAAACAAAAGGTTATCATAAAAAGATAGAAGATTTTGCCAACAACAGATAATATACTCGGCCAGATTAACAAAAGACACACGGAGTCATATCCAGACAAAGACATACACAGACAATGAGTGAGACGCACAGGGACACTGGAAAAGTCACTGATGGACCCCAGTACACTGTCAGAAGCACACAGTGAAAAAAGCAAAGACAAAGATGCAGGGACACTGACAAAGAGACATAAATACACAGAGATCATGAAAAAAAAGATTCTGGCAGAGATGAAGACACTGACAAACACACAGAGAGATACTGGCACCGTCAATTACAATGAGGGGGCTGCCACCAGAAATCGTTAGACCTCTTGCCAAACCACTGGTCACGGGCGGCCACCAAACCGCCCCCCGTGCACACATAGACAGAAACACACAGACATGACAACTCGCTACAAAACAAGATGTCCTCTCTTTTTTCAGTTCCCTTTCCCCTATCCGTTGCTCAGTAGTCAGCTGCATTCCTCCCACCCTTCCCCAGCTGTCAGGCCCATCCATGATTTCCTCTTCCTTAGTAATGAACCCCATTCATCCTCATTCCTTCCTCAGTAGTCATACCTATTAAAGCTCCTTTCCCTGGAAGCGAACTTCATTCCTTACATTACATTCCCTAATCGTGAACTCCGTTCAATCCCCTCTTACCCTGCTCGATATTCCCTTCCTTTTCCCATTGGTCAATCTCACCCTCATGCAAGGTTCATTGTTTTGGAAAACATAAATCAATCATGGGATCATAGCTCTATCGGTCTATAAATTATGGGGTCAGCCGAGGTAATACCTACATCCTGGCTTTGCTCCATCTCCACATGTTTTTAATAGGTTAACCCCGATGCTGCTGTGATCTCCAAACAAATGCAATAGCCTCATAAAGAGGCTCATTTTTCCAAAGCAAGGATGTCAAACACTTTGGGGCCCCTTGCACACCAGCTTCTTACAGGGACACCGAATCATACAGTACATTTGAAAGTGCACAGTCCCCTTCATTTCACAAGGATGATGCAAATTGTTTTAAGAAGGAGATAAAGACTGCATAAACTGTCATGCTTTACAAAATGTCCCCAATAAAGTGGGATCAGTCGATCATCAATCCTATCGATTATCAGCCTAATCCTAGTAAGTTAAATGAACCCTCATGTTAAAAGGTGTATTCAGGGGTGGACTGACCATTAGGACAATAGGGCACTGCCTGAGGCCCCATGCTCAGCAGTGGGCCCCATGAGCAGGGCAGCCATCAGAAATCTTTGGGCCCCTTACTGAACCTAAGGATGGGGCCCTCCTTGCACTCCCTCAACCTTTTAAAAGCTTGCTTTTCTCCTCCCCCCCCCCTCTAAAAAAAACAAAAAGTAAATGACAGAGTTCCACAGCAATAAACCTCACAGAAATGTGTGGCGTGTATGAGTGTATCAGAGCTCCACATCCTCCGAATTGGCCCTGAATAGTGAGTTTAACCGTTCAGTGCAATTCATCTATTCTCAAAGCTGTCAATTTGCCAAATATAGGTGAATTGATTGCAATCTACGATGCAAATCGCGAAACTTGTTGGCACCAAAATTGTCCCAAGGAAGACTATTGTGTCTTCTATTCACAAAATGCCAAATAGCACCAAACTTCTGGTGAAATTACCGGATTTTCGGTGTTTCAATTCGACAGGTTTAAACAGGCAAATCCCATAGGTTGTAATGTGAAAAAAAAACTTTTTTAAAAAAAAATTAACCACCATTTACTCTTTTTTCATCTTTTGCAAAAAACTTTATTTTTGTATAAGACCTTTTTGTAGTTTTTGAATCTCTAAAAGACATTTTTCTTTTTTAAAAATAGTTTTTTTTTGTTTTTTTAAAAGACCTTATTTCTAACCTTTTCCCGCCGCAGGGCATACTATGATGTCCCTGCGGCGGATGGGCTTAGACGACGTAGGGCATTCTAGTGCACCCCGTTGACTTCTATGGGCCACCTCAGGCCGTACCCCTGCAGCCATTGATGCGTATCGTGCGTCAGCTGCATGGTCAGGCTGAAGCAGAGGTTCGCCGCAGCGCCTGGGGTCCCCCGCCTGTCGTTAAGGGGTTAAAGGACATTATTTATTATTTAGACACATTTTTACTACATTTTCATTGAATTAAGTTCTCATTAGGAGACTTTTTTCCAGTTTAGTGGAATTTGCGCAATTTCTGTATTTTTCGCAGACAACAGCTACGGCCATTCCACTTTTGGGAAAATATGGTGAACATTCTCTAAATAATAAATTATTACAGGGTTATTCAGAGAAAGGTGACAACCAGGAGAACTGGCAGGAGAAGAGAACAATCTAGACCAAATAGCCGATTTTGAAAGTGAGATAAATGGGAGAATTTTTCGGGTTTGGTTATATTGACCTATAATTTTCACTTCTCCAGCCATTCTCCTGAGTTTCACCTTTCTTTGAATAGACCGGATAGTATTTTTGGTGAAATGAGAATCACATACTCACAGAGCTCAACAGCAATAAAACCCAAAGATATCTATTATTAAAGTCAACCTGTTATGGCTAAACGAGTTTTCCCACTTAACAGGAAATCTCTATCTTTTCTTAGATCAGCTTTTGGTGTAGAAATATATAATTATAAAGAGGGAGGCAGTCTTTTTAAAAAAATCCCTTTTTCCAACTATATATTTCAGCAGAAATTATCTATGTGATGCCCTTTCACTTAAAAACCAATTTATATATTTAAAAAATTCCAATAATATATGTATTTAAACAAATCTAGTAAAAAAATCCATTCTTAATAAAATGCACATGTAGCCCCCTCACCTGATTACCTTTTTGAGCAGGAGGGGTTAATTCTGTGGAGGTAAAGCAGGAGATCTCCCTGGTGGGATAATCACTGGAATCCTGCACACACTGCTGCTGCCCTCTGCTCCCACACTGAGTAAGGTCCTGCAAGGGCGATACACCCCCAGTAACCCCACATCTCTAGTTTCCAGATGATAATTCCAGAAAATAACAGGCAGCAATCCCTGTGAAGTCCCCAGCACACCTGTAAAAATAATGTGTTAAAAAATATTTGCAGGGATTGCTGCCTGTTCGCTAGTGGAAAATCAAGATAGGGAAAGCGTATCGCCCTTCTAGGACCTCACTGACCTCTGTCCCCACTGAAACGTCATCAGAGCGCAGCCTGCTCTGTGTGGGAGAAATGCTCTGCGAACAGTGAAAGCACAGGGTGTATAGCACTCCCAGCGCCAACAACCACCAGGGATAGGAGGAAGGGGGGACATCAAGAAATCTGCAGGGCCCAGGCTGTTAGCTAGCCGGGCTCTGAGAGTTCCAATATCAGGGAAGGACCCTGCCAACGGCGGGCCCACCCCCCTGCTGGCGGGCGCCTTACCACAGCATGGGGTGTAATGCCCTGATGGCGGCCCTGCCCATGAGGGCTAACCCCCAAGCCTTGGTCAGACCTGCACTTTCAACAGAGCTTCAAGCCACCACAGATAAACATCATCTGTACATCTATCAGCATATGTGTGACCCTGGCTGCCAGTGTCTTTGTTTTTCATTGTCATGGTCTATGTTTTACCATCTATTTACTTATTTCTCGGAGTGTCCCTGTGTTTATGTCAGTGTCTGTGTCTTTGCCATATTGTCATTTTGAAAAATGTTTAGACATAAATTATGTAATAAAACAATATACATAAGGGTGGTGCTTGTATGTCAGTGTGTCTTGTATGGGGGTAGGCACAATGGGATTCCTCCGTGTTTTGTTCGCGTGGAGCTACATTGGTTAGCGCAAATGACAATCTTTTTCCTTCTGTTATGTTTAATACATGAAATGGGCTGGATACGTCTGGTCTACGCAGCTGCCCTGTTAGGGAATAGGTGCAAAACCGCCTTTTCTGCATATATGTATATTTTGTTGTATCCCCAGCCAGGTCAATTATTGCTGCTGCCCCTTTCCGTGTTTTCTTTTTGATCCCAAATTGGAATTGTTCCTTGTGAGGGTATAAACACCCTCCAGTCTCTCTCATGGCTGAGAAGCAGCATGAGGATATGTGGTTGCCTAGAAAGCAGCTCTTGGTTTCATTAGGTAGGACCCACCTGACCCAGAGGTGCTGTGACGTGGCAGTTGGGCTTACACTTTACTGGCCATTCATGTAAACCAAAACCTCTGATTGGTGAGCGCAAATGACAACCTTTTTTCCATACAATGGGTTCTGTTGTACAGGAAATAAAATCGAATACACCAAGCATTGGATTGGCTGGACATTTGCTGGAGAGTCCAGCCCCCCCCCCCCCACGGCCACCTGAGGGGCACTGGTTTGCTGAAAGTCAGCAACATGTCACGGTTGAAGGATCAGAGAGCCACCGCTGCAATGGAAAGAAGGTACCATTTAAAAGGATGTCAAGGGTTAAAACAGGCGAAGGCCTTAATATTCAACCTCTTCATTTCCTTCCTCCCATTTTAACCCTAGATAATGCTTTTCAATAAAATTAAATGGCTATAACCCATTTATTACAACAAAATACTAGCTATGATACAAAAAAATTCAAGATCTGCAGTGAGGTGGACAAAAATGTAAAAAGTGAGGGGAAAAAAAGCATGGAGAATCCCAAACGATTTTAGAAGTGCGTCAACGTCAGAAATAAGAATAAAAAAACAGAATCATGATAAAATCAGAAATAGGTGTGTTGGTTAACGATGAAAGAAATATGTTTTGCTTTCATTTGATACTGAAAAATATGCACACAGCATCTCTGTATTACAAAACTAGAAAGAGTTTTAAAGTATTTTTTCTTTATGAAAAGAGAATAGGCTGTGGATAAGCAAACATCGAAAACCTCATTGTAAGCATGTGACTGCTGTAAAAAGAGATTATAGGTATTGCAAACTATCAGGGTTATTCAAAGACAATCGAAAAGTCACCATATGTTCGGTGACTTTTCGTTCTCTTCAATTCGGTGCGATTTGGCGATCCCATTTCAGCGACCCTGCGGTGTATTCAGCAAGCACCACAGGGCCGTCATAATGCAGGGAAAAGCCGCCGCAAACCCGCCTCAAAACCCACAAAAACATCTGGATTAACTCTGCCGAACACGCCGGAAAAACCCGAGCAGGAGCCGATTAGAGCAGCCGCCGGAAAAAAACGACACAGATGAATCGATTAAAAAAAGACAATATGCTGGAATGTTTGAAAAATGAAACGCTGTTTGCAAAGAAACTACAGAATGAAAATGCCTGGAATTTACATATAAGATCCAATGAATGATAATAAAAAGGGTTGTTACAGAAAAAAGAAAAAACGATTAAAAAAAAAAAAACAAATTCCTAAAAAAAATCTAAAAATAAAGAGACTTTTTACAGCAGAATATAATAAACAGTTTATTAGATATTGAATTAAAATGGGAATTTTTTAACATTGAAGCCTATGGGATTCGCCTGAATAAACCTGCAGAATTAAACCACCGAATGGCAGGGCATTTCGGCAACCCTTTCACTGCTGGTTTTTGTTCTCTGACTAGACGAAGCATTGCTTTTTTATGGGGATTTCACTGCCCTCGAACAGGCACCGTATGTGCAGGCAATTCGCCAGGATTTGGCGAAACTGCCTGCTCTCTGAATAGGCGAATGGCCAGGAAAGGTAACCGTACGCTGAATTTCAGCGTTCGGTTACCTTTCGCCAGCAATTCGGATCTCTTTGAATACCCCTTATATATTTGTTGAAAATAATAGTAATCATATGTTTTCTATAAAAAAAAACCATAAATTATGTGCGAATATTTTTTGATAAATAGCAGAATATCATGGAACCTGAAGTGAATATTGGAACCATGCTGCCACATCTTTTCAGGTCTTAATGATAATCAAAATATTATATAATTTATTGAACTGGAAACATGGGATCTATTCACTCAGTTCTAGAAATGTAAAAAAATAGCCTGCTAAGGCTAGGGTCAGACGAAAGCATTTTTCCCCGCAAACGTGAAAAAGTGCGTCCGAACGCATTGACGTATTTTTTCACGGAATGCGCAAAAACGGTCAGACGACGTGCATTTTCAGGCGTGATTTTGTACGGATCGTCAATAAAACTCTTTTTGCGTCTGGACGTTATGTAGGCCGGACATTAGCAGCGTCTGACATCTCCTAATCACGCAAATATGCCGCAGCTGCGCACTCAGTACATCAGTACTAGCGGTTCAGCGTTCTCAGAAAAATGCGTTCAAATTCCACTTGCGTTGCACGGCCGGACTTTTGTGCGGCCGTTCATCGTATATTGGCCGTCATTGCCCGTCATCTGCTGCTAGTGCGGCCGTAATTATGTGTGCCAGAACGCACGTTAAAAGTGCGCTGGTCTGACCCCACCCTAAGTAAGAACCATGATAGAATGACCTGGAAACCAGTATTTTCGGATTTGCATTTGATTCCAGTTAAATAAATAAGCAAAAGCAAAAAAAAAAAAAGCAAAAAAAATGTTTTTTTCTAACTTTTGATTTTTAATCTAGAATAAATGAGATCATTCTGAATAACTGCACCAGTGTGTACTGTAAAATAGATGGATTCGTAGTGAGAAAGTGACAAGCGTTTAGATGTCGAATTGTGTATTGATTTTAAAGATTTCTTTGTTTTTGTTGTTATGTACTTTTTTAAGCCTTCCAAGTGAGGCACTTTGAGATATTCTGGAGGTAGTCTGAGGTTAGACAGGAGGTAGAAAACCTACAAAAAGGTAAGATTTGCTGGTTTTAAATCCATTCTTTTATAATGGCAGGCTTGGTCCAGTGTAAGAGCTGCCATGCATTTGTCTTTAGATCCAATTTTTGGAGGTTTGGAGTGTGCCTGATATGTAGGCAGTTCTCTTTATTGTAGCAGGAAATTACCAGTTTGAAGTCTGAGATTTGTAAATTATCTGTTAGACAAACTCAGGCTATGACTGTTACAAAGCCACTGCCACAGAGGCCTCCTAGGAGCGGCAGATAGAGTTGTGGATAGAAGGCATGTCCCACAGTCTGTGGCTCTTCTTAATTCTTTTGAGGCACTTTCAGAGTGTAGTGGTAAGATGGAAGTAGGCTCAGACACCATAGTTGGGGAACCACCATCCCCTATGCCTAAGGTATGCAAGACTGCAACCAAGGAAAAGGTGGGACTTGATAGAATCACCCAGAAACAATTGCCTTCTATCATAAGAGGTGTTGAGCTGGAGAGTAGTGGTTTGGTGAGATTTCTTCCTGGGGCTACTGCTCGTAGAGACAAGAGACGTATTCTCAATATTGTCAAACAAGCAAAGCAGGAAGGGGAAGTGGACGTTCTAGTCCATCTAGGGACAAATGACTTGGCTAGCAATGAGGTTTCTGAGATTAAGGAAGATTTTTGTGTTCTTGGAGGTGAAATACAGCAGATTGCGTCCACTGTGTCATTCTCTGAAGTTCTGCCTGTGCATAACATTCAGGATAGGCAGATGCGCACTAGGGAATTTAATTTGTGGCTTCAGGAATGGTGTCGGGAGCAAGGATTTGGCTTTGTGTCCCATGATAGCTCGAATTGGAGCAGAAAGGAACTGTATAAAAAAGATGGTTTGCATCTTACTCATAGGGGAACATATGTTCTCAGTGAGAAGTTCAAAGGTTTCACAAAGGAATATTTAAAACTAGGGGGGGTAAAAACCAATCTGCCCGATTGTTCCCCAAAACTAAATCGGAGGGTGCAAGCAACATGCGGGGTACAAAATGACAAGCTTAGAGTCGTGTCTATAAATGCTCGCAGTTTAGTCAATAAAATCAATGAACTGGAGGCAATGATGGCAGCTGAAAAAGTAGATTTAGTGGCGGTTACTGAGACATGGTTCAGTGAGAAAAATAACTGGGACATAACAATACCGGGGTACTCTTTATATAGAAAAGACAGAGAAGGTAGGAAAGGAGGAAGAGTGGCCCTGTATGTGAAAAACATAAAATCGACCCAAATAAAAGTGAGCAAGGTGAACATAGAGTCAGTTTGGGTTACGCTAACATTTGGCAATCATACAGTAGCTTGTGTAGGTGTGATCTATATCTAGCTCTTCTACTTGTCCAGGGGGTCTAATCTGCTGTTTGAGGAAATAGCCAAAATGGCAATGAAGGGGGAAGTTATTATCATGGGGGACTTTAATCTTCCTGATGTGAACTGGAAAACCAAAATAGCTGGGTGCACCAGGAGTACAAATATTCTAAACTCCAACACAAGAAGTTGAGGAGCTGACCCGTAAAGAGGCTATATTGGATTTAATACTCACAAATGGAGGTTTGGTATCAGACGTTGTTATAGGTGAAAATTTGGGATCTAGTGATCACCAGTCAGTGTGGTTTAATATAAGAACAGGGATGGAGCCACACCACACAAAAATTTTAGACTTTAAGAAAAACAGATTTTTATAAAATGGGATTTTGTGTGAATGAGTCATTATCAGACTGGAGGAGTTTAAAGGGAGTCCAGGAGAAATGGGATTATTTAAAGGAGGCATTATTGAAGGCCACAGGCAATTGCATTCGGCTTGTTAGCAAAAACAAAAAAGGGAAGAAACCACTGTGGTACTCTGCAGAAGTGGCCAAAATAGTGAAGAACAAAAAGATAGCATTCAATAATTATAAAAAGCTCAGAGTGAAGAAGATAGGCAAACCTATAAGATTAGGCAGAAAGAGGCAAAGCAATTTATAAGAGCTTCCAAAGCACACGCAGAAGAGAAAATAGCTCTGTCAGTAAAAAAGGGGGACAAAACATTTTTTAGATACATAAACGTGAAAAGAAAAGTAAAACAACGATTAGTTAGATTAAAAACAAAAGGAAGGAAGGTATGTAGAAGTGGATAAAAGTCTCGCTGACTGCCTCAATGAATATTTTTGTTCAGTCTTTGCAAAAGAAAAGGAAGGAAAGGGACCTCAGTTAGGAGGAAACACTAAAGAGAAATTTACATATGAGTTTACAGAGGAGGAGGTTCTACAGCAGCTGTCCAAAGTAAAGACAAATAAGTTAATGGGGCCAGATGGGATCCGCCCTAAATTATTAAAAGAGCTCAGTGGTGTAATAGCAAAACCGTTAACGGGAGTCGTCCCAGAAGACTGGAAATTAGCAAATGTTGTGCCCGTTTACAAGAAGGGTAGTAGGGAGGAATCGGGGAACTATAGGCCAGTTAGTGTTACGTCAGTAGTGGGGAAATTAATGGAAGCCATGTTAAAGGAAAGGATTGTTGAACATCTAAAAACACATAGATTACAGGATCAGAAACAACATGGGTTTACCTCAGGGAGATCATGCCAAACTAATTTAATTTTTTTGATTGGGTAACAAAAATAATAGACAAAGGTGGTGCAGTAGACATTGCTTATTTAGATTTCAGTAAGGCTTTGGATACTGTTCCGCATAAAAGGTTTATCAATAAATTGCAATCTTTGAGCTTGGATTCCAATATTGTTGAATGGATTAGGCAGTGGCTGAGTGATAGGCAACAGAGGGTTGTGGTAAATGGAGTTTATTCGGCGCAAGGTCTTGTTACCAGTGGGGTACCTCAGGGGTCAGTACTTGGACCCATTCTCTTTAATATTTTTATTAGTGATATTGCAGAAGGTATTAATGGAAAAGTATGCCTTTTTGCTGATGACACAAAGATTTGCAACAGGGTTGACGTTCCTGGAGGGATCAGCCAAATGACAAATGATTTAGGTAAACTAAAAAAATGGTCGGAGCTGTGGCAATTGGCTTTTAATGTGGATAATTCACCTTGGACGTAAAAACCCAAGGGCTGAATATAGAACATTTGATCCAGTCCTAACCTCAACATCTGAGGAAAGGGATTTAGGGGTTATTATTTCAGAGGATCTAAAAGGTAAGTAGTCAATGTAATAGAGCAGCAGGAAATGCTAGCAGAATGCTTGGTTGTGTAGGGAGAGGTATTAGCAGTAGGAAAAGGGAAATGCTCATGCCACTGTACAGAGCACTGGTGAGACCTCACTTGGAGTACTGTGTGCAGTACTGGAGACTGTATCTTCAGAAAGATATAGACATCTTAGAGAGAGTTCAGAGAAGGGCTACTAAAATGGTGTATGGCTTGAAGGAGAAAAGTTACCAGGAAAGGCTTAACGATCTTACCATGTATGGCTTGGAAAAAAGACGAGACAGAGGAGATATGATAGAAACATTTAAATACGTAAAGGGAATCCACAAGGTAGAGGAAGGGAGTATATTTAAAAGGAAACAAAGTAGCAAAACAAGAGGACATAGTCTTAGATTAGAGGGGCAAAGGTTTAAAAGTAACATCAGAAAGCATTATTTTACTGAGAGGGTGGTGGATACATGGAACAGCCTTCCAGTTGAAGTGGTAGAGGCCAAAACAGTAATTGAATTTAAGCAGGCATGGGATAGGCATAAGGCTATCCTAAACAAAAGATAAATCCAGGTAAAGTATCCATGTAATTGGGCAGACTAGATGGGCCAAAGGTTCTTATCTGCCGACATTTTCTATGTTTCTAAGCACATTACCATTTAGAAGTTAACTACTAGTTGGGGGTTTATTCATTGTCATTTGTGACACCCTTCATGCAGCAGTTAGGATTATTTAAAGGGGCATCTATGCACTGGGACCACTCAATGATACTTGCGTGGACACAGTGTCCTGAGTGTCTTTGTCCTTGGTCCCCTCTCCAGGCAAGGCCGGTGCTAGACTATTTTGCGCCTTAGGCAAGACCAGCTACTTGCGCCCTCCCCCCAGAAAAAATTGTTAACTTTTGAGGGGACTTACAATGTGCACAGGTACACACCCACACTGCAGGGGGGGCCACACTGTGCACGGGGCCACACACGGGCATTCGGTGCCCATCTTACCCCTTCACTGGTCGGGCCCGGGATCGGTCTGTGCCTCTTTTTTCACTTTTTCTTTCATCTGCCTTTTTCTTTCATGCCTTTTTTTCTCTCTCCTGTGCCCTTCTTTCATCTGCGTTACACCACAAGACGTCTACCTTCTGTGCCACTAGTGGGGGATTTACGAGCCACCACTGCCGGCTACACAAGCCGCACAATGAGGAACAGGTACAATAATGGAACCCAGGTTGGGGCAGGCTGCACCCCTAGGCATCAGTGCGCCCTAGGCGGTTGCCTAGTGGGAGCACTGGTCCTGTCTCCAGGGGAAGGGAGATCTCAGAGCCTTCGCAATGGGTACCAGCTCCCACCAATGGCTTTTCGTTCTCTCCGTATTGAGAGCCATTGGATTGGCTGCCTCCCCGTGGTCTCGTGACCTGCTGCACCTTACATGAAGTTTCAGCATGTCATGTCTGACAAGTGCAGTGCAGTGCAGTGGGTGGAGTAGAAGTAACATCACTGCTCTAAACCGTGGAGACACAGGTTCAAATCCTGGCATGAGCACCTCTCCAGTAAGTGTCCTTGGGCAAGACACCTAACGGTACATACTCTCCACCCAGGACATACTTGAAAACAAGAGAAATCTCAATATATCCTTCCTGGTGAAATACCTTCTAAAAAAAAAAAAAAAAAAAAACAACGCTGGAAAGAAGGGGAGTTTAAAAATGAAAAACTAAAGGGTTAAAAGAGAAGGAGGGGTCAGGTGGGGCTCACTCCCGTTTTTAATCCTAGACTATGCCATTCATTTCCTTTTGGTTATGTTTTCATCCTTCATAATCCTATAGATTACCTTTTTTGAAAATTGACGGAGATTCCTCATCTTCAAGCAGTTCATACAAGTTGTGTCTTTATTTTATTAAAAAGAAAATTATATTAAAAATAGGAAGAAAATACTTTCATTACAGATTTTTTTTTTAAATATCTGTTATAGGGATATTGGCGATGCTTGTAAATGCTGCAGTTCATAGATGTCCTATTATTTTGCCTTCAAGTTATTACACAATTTTATTTTTCTTTATACTCATAGATGACAAAATGTACTTTTAATATGCATTTTTAACACGTTAAGTTTAGCTCACGCATGGGATATAGAGCAGTTTCTTAACATAGGTTATCTTTACAAAAAAATAGTCTCTGATCATGTATCTTACACTTATATTTAGCCTTTTCATCGTATTTTTTTTTACTGCAAAGTAAATTTATATATTTATTGGCGGGGAACTGTACATCTTTTGTGGGCTCAATTCTATCCAACGTTATATGACACATGTCGTTTTGAAAATAATGATTGACCTTGAAATACTACATATATTCAACTATGAATTTATTACACTAAACGTGCATGAGGTTGCCTTTTGAAAGCATTGCATATAACGTTTCATGTCGAAATAGTATATTTTTATGTACGCATTATTCATAACCTTATTTATAGCCGAAGTATACTTTACATATATATATATACACCATTTTAAGCAAAGACATTGCAGTGTCATGCTTCCTTTTTCTTTTTTTTACTTTAAAAAGCCAATTGCATGGCATCTACAATGAAAATGTTTGCTTTGGAAATGTAGAGAAGATCACGGGTCTTAAAGAGTGCAATAGTAACGTAATGTCACTTTACACAAAGACACAGAGTCATCATAAATATACCAGCCAGTATATAACATTAAAGAACAAAAAGCAGAATGGGAAAAGTGCTCTTGAATACAGATCGATTCGCTTTGCTTCAGATGGAATGACTGGCTTCGCTGGAGGTGGCTTCTTGTTGTTCTTCGCTTGAGATTTTCCCAGTCCATTGTTGACCTCAATTGGCTTTCCATAGCAATCATAATTGGACAATTCAAAATCTCTCGGTAAGCTTCCGACAATGCTGAAGTCATTGGATCTCAGGTCAGATTTTGACGTACAAACCTTTTTGCACCTGGTTTCTGCCACCTAGAAGCATTTAACGATAAATAATTAAAGTAGCAATTAATGGCGACATGTTGGGGTGAAACGGATACATTTGTGGGTGTAGCAAAATAGTTCAAGTAAGGCCTCAAAAAACACCATTGTAAAAATGCCTGGATTATGTAAAACTCCAAGTAGGACTACAGTAATTAAACTGTATGAACACCCAGTCAATAAAAGTAGGCTGATTGCTCCATTTGCTATTTGCATCATGATATTACTACACTATAGGGGTTATTCAAAGCTTCGGTGCCCTTTCGTTCCCCGCACTTCGGGTAATCAAATTCCCCAACCTGCGGTGAATTCAGCATTAACCGCAGGGTCCCCGAAATGCCACCGAAACAACTGCCAAATTGATAGTAAAAACCGCCGCAAAACCGGTGAAAACATCGGAGCCGATCCAGTAAGCCACCGCAAACCCACCAATGCACCCAGGCATGTACTGGCCATAGGGACTACAGGGAGATTCCCGGTGGGCCGATGGCTCAGTGGGCAAGTGTGCATGCTGGTTCACCGCGTGGCTCGCACTGCCCTTAACCCTTTCGCTGCTGAGGCTTTTCACGCCTCTGTGCTGAGGTCATTTTTACCTGTTTTGCGCATCATGTTTAAACGTGTTTTGAAGGCTTATTTTAGTATATGACCCAGACATATTATATATCGTTCTTTCCGTCAGACTCGGTAGATTCATAATATGTCATTATTATATGTATACGTTATGTCATGTCTGTATATTATAACAAAAAATGCAATAAAATATGTATTTTCAATAATTTACAGTGTGTAAAGTGTTTTTTTTCACATTTTAACATGCGACCAATTGCGGTTATATTTTGTATGGGGTGCACTTGTTAAAAAAATTAGAGATGGGGTCTCGTTACATTTTTTTTTGGGGAAAATTACACTATTTTTAACAAACGCACCGCATACAAAAATCGTTAGTGCAGCATCATTGTTCACATTATAATTGAAATGGGAACAATATTGCTGCATTAACAAACCAAAAAAAAAAAGTGTTTTTTTTTATAATTTTTTTTTTTAAATTTTTTTTTATTTTTATTTTTCATTTTTTTTTTTTTTTTACAAACTTTTTCACTTTCATGTTTGGTATCGTTGGAACGGCCATGCTCTGGCCGATCCAACCATACCAAACATTAACCCCTAACTGCCACGGATCGGGAGATAGGGAGTTCATTGGAACTCCCTATCTCCACAGTTGGTGGCAGTTAGGGGTTAAGTCCAGGACTGGCGTCATCGTGCTACGCACGATGACGCCAGTCCTGAGGGGGAGTTCCCGGAGGCTTGGCCGACATCCAAGATGTCGGCCAGCTCCGTGAAAGGATCGCGAACCGGCGCTTTTCAGCGCCGATTCGCGATCCAGCTCCCCAGGGGTTAATGCCAGGCACCATTTGGAAGGGCAGGCTGTGCCCTTCCAAATGATGCCTGGGTTAACCCCCGCAGAGCCGCCGATCGGGAGGGAGAGAGGTCCGAAGGACCTCCCCCCTCCCTTTCAGGCGCCTCCTCCGCACATGCGGGGGGGGGGCGCCTGAATTAGGTGTCATCGCGCTGCCGCGATGACACCTAATTCCGGCGGCTGCGGTCCCGGATGCCGGGCTGACATCGAGGATGTCAGCCCGCACCGGGGGGGCCAGCGATCGGCCGGAACCCGGCCGAACGCTGACCCCAATGGGAGGACGCGCTCAGCGCGTCCTCCGCACAGCAGCGGGAATGCTGAGGACGCGCTGAGCGCGTCCTCAGCATTGAAGTGGTTAATGGGTGAAGTGAGAACTTCCTCACTGTCTGTAAAACAGACGCAGTCTGCCGCAGTCTCATATTGGGGCCACCACTGCGCATACGCCTAAGCATAAAGACACGGTGCGCTCAACCTTAGTGCCGCTGTGTTGCTTTACCCAATCACTCTGCAGCAACTCCAGTATCTGGGTTGGCTTATGTACTATTGATTGGTATATGTACAGGTTGGTTTATGTACTATTTTTGTGCGTGTGTGCATAATTAAAGTGGGCCAGTCTGGATGAAGTCCAGGGCTGATTTTTTGTCCCTGTCTAGCCCTGAATGCACTGCAAACCTGCCAAATGCACCCGACGATCTGCCGCAAACCCGCCGAACGCGCCCGAAAAAAGCCGACTATTCACCGAACACAGCGCAGACCAGATGGGTAAAAAGAAAACCACCGCGACTTTGAAAAGCTGTTTAGAGAAAAACTACTGCCTGAAAATCTCTGGAATGAATATATAAAGGTCCTGTGAACAGAAATATAAAAGGTCTGTTGTTACAGAAAAAAACGTAAGAAAACATTTTGCTGAAAAAATCCCGAAAAATGCTTAAAAGATCCTAAAAATAAAGAGATTTTTTGCTGCACATTAAAAGACTAAACGGTTTAATAAAAATATTCCTGTTTTTACTGAATATTTAACATTAAAGTCTATTGGATTCGCCTGATTAAACCTGCCGAATGAAACCACTGAACATCAGGGCATTTCACTGACACTTCGGTGCTGTTTGGTGTCTCTGAATAGGTTAACCATTGCTTCTCTATGGGGATTTCACTGCTGCCAAAGATCACCTGTATTTCGCTGGAATTTGGCCAATATTGGTCAAATTGCCGGCTTTTTTGAATAGCCAAATGGCTCCAAAATTGCACTGTACGGGGAAATTCACTTTTTTGTTCAATTTCGGGGCCAGTTTGGCTCTATTTGAATAACCCTGATAGTATCACTGCCTGACAAGTTTTATGATATCTAGATTCTATCCAAAGGACATACTACAATTACAATTATTTTTAAGATTCACACCACAGCACTCAAAACAAGCATAAAACTAACAAATTAGTCTGAGACCCAGAATGATACGAAAAGAGGGCCCTGCTCCAGTGAGCTTACACGAGGAGTGGGGTGACACAGAGGTGAGGATAAATAGAGTATGAGAAGCAATGAGATGCATGGGGGCTGTGTGGGAGATAGATCAGGAAAGGTACAATGGGGCATTATGGAGCGAGTTGATAGGGTTCATTAAATAATGTGTTTTTTGAGAGGTATTGTAAGATTGGAGGTGCGGGGAGAGATGAATGTTACGAGGGGGGGGAATTCCATAGATAGGGGGCAGCTCAGAAGTCCTGAAGGCTAGAATGGGGTGGAACAGGTACAAGAGGATTATAATAACAGATTAATGGCAGAGTGAAGTGACCTGGAGGGAAAATACCTGCTCATAAGGGAAGATATGTAGGGCTCTATCACCACCTTCAAGCTAACACTAGCGTCAGCCTTAACGCTAGTTTAATGGATGTCAGCGCTGCGTCCAGATCACCTTTGAATCGCTAACAGGTTAAAAAACCATTACCGCTCGTTAATTAACAATTCGCAGCGCCAGTTTACTATACTTTGTGCTCCCTATACCTAACATGGGGAGTGCAAATGAAAGCACAGAGTAACTAGCGTTAGTAACCAGCGTTAGGACCAACGAATCGAAGAACTGGCGCTACCTACAAAACTTACCACCAGCTTAGAGGTGTAGGTAATGGATTGCGCTGCTGCAGAATCCATTACCTACAGCTCAACCCCCCCCCAAAAACAAATAATCACCTCTTATCCCGCAGCGAGAACGACGAGATCTGCTGCTTTTGGCAACCAGGAGCAGAGGGAGACTTGGGGAAGAAAGTCCACTGTATACCCTCCGCGATTACTCCATCGACCAGCAGGATTTTGCGAGAGGAGAGATCCTGTCGGTCATGTGACCCGGCAGCACGATCCCCCATGGAGTCCTATGGATGCCATGGATGATACTGGGGACAGCACTGCAGCGATCGCTAAGGGCTGCCGGACTCGGCGCCTGCCCCGCGATCTGTTGAGGAAACCAGGACGTTAAGGGGAATTTAGTGAAGTTCATTATATCTAATGTGCACTGTAAAATGCAAGTCAAAAACACATAAAAAAAATAACAAAGAACATACGTGACTTTGTGGAATAAGTTTTAGATTTACCCAATGTGCATATATATATATAGATCATCTTTATGTATGTGTACAAAAATGATGCTATATTGAGCCTGGGTCGTTATGGCTACAGTATTGCATACCACTTTCTAGAGCTGCTAGTGCTCATAAGACAGAAGGCCATATTTCTCTGGAGTGTATAATGGTTATGCATGTAGCCTACAATGCAAAATATGCTGGGCACTATTCCATACTTCACACTTAAATGGGGACGTTAAAATTGGAAAATCTGTGCCTACAGGTTTCCCCATAGCGTCTCCATTGTGCGTGATATTCTGGGGCAGGCGCTAGCTGAGCACCCCGCACCAGAACGCAGTGCTAACAATTGGAATACTCAGTGTGGCACTTCCGCGCCGCCTCGAGTATTGCCTCCTGGAGTACATAGGACTCCATGGAGGGTTGCACTTCTGGGCCGCGAGCCCTGCGTGATCTCGTGCAGCACCGAAGAGTGATCGCAGAGGGAGACTGGGAACTATCTGTTCGCAGCCTCACTCTGCTCCCGGTGACAAGAAGTGGCGGATCAGGTGACTGTTCTCGCTACGGGATGAGAGGTTAGTATCGGATTTATTAGGGAGTTTTCTGGGGGTGCTAAATGATTTTGCAAATGCAGAATCCTTTAGCACCAGCTTTTAGGAGTAGCTAAAATTTAGCCCTGACGGTAACTTGTGCTAGAACTTTGTAAAACCTTACTTATCAAAACGCTAAAGAGTGCGCTCTCCATGTTAAGTATAGGATGAGCAAATTACAGTAAGCTGGAGGAAGGTAGCACAAAAACCGATGTGCTAAGTGATTTCTTACAGGTTTAGCATCAGGAAGGTAATATGAGGGACATGCGTTACAGTCACTTATCCTGGCGTTAACGCTTACACATCTGAACGCAAACTTCAGCGTTCACCAGGGAATAGTGCCCGCCATGTTTTTTCCACGCTGCCACAGTCATACTTCCTTAGAAGTTCTAGAAGCAATTTTAAGATTTACAAATACTGGATTGTGTAATTAATGACACATACTGGTACGAAAAGGCTAGAGAACATGACCATCGACATGAATTTAAAATCTGCAGCAATTTTATGCAACATGTGATGCAAAATAGTTCATTAGCATACAATCAAAGATTCTTAAATTAGGATCTGGAGGCTCAGTATGCTGGCATTAGCTTAATATTCAATCATTTTTACAACCAGCTCTCAAGTGTTTGCCGGCTGCCTGAAGACATTGTGAGAGCATAAAGAGAGAGATTGAGTTTCAGACACATACCCTTAAACATCTCTGTGCTGTTTTATGTTATGATGGGGTTAGAAAAGAAAACACAGTATGATTAAAGGCCATATGACAGGCAGGGGAAAAATGTTGATTATTAATGACATAGGGCATGGTTCAGTGTATTATTTTTCTGTCCTACGCACTTTCCATGTCTTGATGTGCAAGCCTGCATAGCAATTATTCGCCTTGGTGTGATATGGTAATCAAAATGAGGTCCCAACTTTGCAAGGCACAAACTGGGATCTGTCATGATCGTGTAGTGCCAAGAGTGTGTTATTTTTCCTCTATATTTTGCTAAAGCAATGGACATTATCCAACAATTCTATTGAAATAAGAGTTTTGCACATACCTGTAAGGTGCTGATGTGGACAGGGGTACCAGTTCCATTTACAGTGTTCTTCTTGGCTGCATTGGGCCCCTTCCCATCTTGCTGTTCTGCCTTAGCAATTTTAGCCTTCTCTGCTTCAATCCTCTTTGGGCTATTTAGTAGCACTTGGACTACAGCATATTCAACGAGTGAAGCAAATCCAAACAACAGACAGGTGATCAACCACACATCAATTGCTTTCACATAGGACACCTTGGGCAGTTCTTGTGCCAGAGTGGTACATTCAGATGCCAAGCTGAGCACTGAAAATATACCTAAGGATGGAACAAACATACATTTTATTGCCATGCAAAACTTTTAGCTCATTCAGGGACATCCATGGTTACCATTTCACTTGGTAAACTTGAATGAAAATGTAATACTACTATAGCTTTTAACGCTTTCTCTACATTTATTTAGAAAGTATTTTACCAGGAAGAATACATTGATGATTTCTCTCATTTTCAAGTATGTCCTGGTTGATCTAAGTTCATCTCAGCACCATCAAGAGCCCAATATCAAGTTAGCTCGATCTGGACTTATTCTGGAGAATTACAAACACATTTTTTATGGAAAACAAGCCGAGTCTGCAATTGGGCCTCAGAATATATTCCTAAAGTTACGGTACATCTGTGAGCTACAGTCATGCAACTGCAATGACTGAACTGCCCAGGCTGCAAAGACCTTTTTGGGGGATCTATGTCAGCCTCAGTGCTGTACTGAGAATGACCAGCAGAGGGAACCTCTCAATAGAGTGCATACAGTCTAAATCAGTGACGTGAACCATGACGTATTTTGAAACTCCAGGTAGAGGTGTGTGTGTGTGTGTGTTCAATCGCTGGTTATAGGGTGAAGATGTAATTTTAAAAGATTTCCTTAAAAGTCCCATTATTTTGCCTGGGGATTCATGGAAAACAACTTGGTAGTGAAATTCTAAGGAAAAGTGAAGATGACCACTGTATATGGGATGTGCATACAAGCAATAATAAAAACAATAAAAAAGAATGATGAAATTTAAAAATATATTCATAATGGAGTATATTTTGAAAGGATTAACAGTATCTTGTATAACCACATTCAAGCAGGTATTTTTTAAGGTTTCTCCACCGATGTGACCAGGAGGTCTACTGTTATTTACCCCACCAATAGGAAGGTAACTCATTAAACCAGGTGTACTTTCAAATCTTCTGCATTCTGTTCACTTAGAAATTACCAGTATTAATATGATGGTTTAATGATATAGATCGAATGTGGCACATTCACTGTTACCAGTACTGCCTATGACATATACTGTTGTTGGATGAGTTTGGTACTGAATTAGCCGACATCACTGTAGGCACAGTCACTGTGATACATTCTATGGACAATAGATGTTGCCATCTGCTGGTCAAAACGAGTTACTGTAGCTCAGGGCTCAGTGTAGATCAGCTGAGGAAAAGACTGATAGTCATACCAAGCTGGTTTTAAAAAAGTGTTAGCACCTTGGCCATCAGGCCCAGGTGCTAAAACTTTGAGGGCAGGTTTTGGAGTCCAAATGCAAAGGAAGATAATTTGCAAAAAATTAATTTCATTTGTAATGATACAGTATAACCCCAGATCATGTGAACACGGTCTCGGGCTGCTGTGTCTGCTACTACTAATACCGTATACACATTGGTGGCAATGAAGAGGTTAAAGTAAACTTTGATTTTGCAAATTAGGAATTATTGAGGTAATTAGGTCCGATGTTGTGAAATTTGTGGAGAAAACCATAAAAACCTAGGAGCACATGTGCTAGACAAGTTATGGTGGTACTTATGGTTATGGTGGTAGAAAAGTACCAATCTAGAATTGATAAATTACATTACCATCCAATCGTGCATGTGTTCTTATTTTATCTTTTCTGACCACAAATAAAAGTCAAGGACGGTGGAAGTAGAATAGTGTTAACATAAATCTTAAATTTCAGGGTCACCTGTCAGAGACCTTCTTAATCACTGATGTGGACATGACCAAGGCAGCTGATGATGGCAGATTTTTTTTTCTGGCATGAAGATGATCCACATTTATGTCAAACACACAGATGGAAATGGATTACATGGCGAATGAGATTGTAACATCGATCTGAGAATGAAAAATTATGTCGACATACATAAATTAGAAGACATTAATCCTACATTTAGAATTCTGATTTATTATTAGATTCTCTTGATTTGCATTATGTCAATACTACTGGAACCAAAAGAGGCATGTACAAAACAGCAATACTAAGCAGGACAAGATATTGCCTATGGTACCAGTTCGGACTAAAATCTGTTATACTCCAAATGGTTACAAACTGCAAGGTGTGCTGTGTAGGAAAGAATCAAAATTATCGTCCGAAAATGGTGCTTTCGGTTTCGGCCAAAATGGAAAATCGGTAGAAAATCTGCCATTCGAACCGGCCGAGCTGCCTGCTGGAGGCCTGGCCGAGCAGGGGGCTCGTCTGAGTCTGAAGGCTGGCCGAGTAGGGGGCTCGGGCGGGCCTCCAGGCCTAGGTGACTGATTTTGTTGGGGGGGGGGGTTGGAGCGCTACACATACTCAGGGGAGTCCTCCAGACCCAGGTTCTCATGACTGATTTTTGGTTTCGATATTGGTTTTCGCCTGAACTTGTACCTAATTTTCGGTTTTGGCCGGAAATTTTAATTTCGGTGCACCACTAGTGCTGTGGATGTACAATTATTTATGGTTAATTTCAGAGTTCCAAATTGTTCTTTTATTTCTAGTGGAGGTATAATGATCCATCACGCAGAAAAGAAGAATAGCGAAAAGAGACAGAAAACCTAATATAAAAAGGTCCTTATAATGCCGGGGCAAAAAAAAAACTTCAATGAAAATAAGCAGAATATAAGCCACAGGTCTGGATAAAAAAAAAGAGAAAATACAAACCTGAGGTCAACGACTAAAGAGAGGGATAGGAAAGTCAATAGGCAAGCCAAGATGTGATACACAAAGAGACAACGGGAGATGTAATGATGCGATGAAGGGTAAGGAAAACCACAACAAGGCATAGACTAGAGGATTCTGGGAACCTAAAATAGGTCATATTGCTCTCATTGGCTGGCGTCAATATTGAGTACCAAACATGCGAGAATGACAGTGCCTGACCGGCACACCAGAGTGACACATTGCCAGGATGTATGGGCTAACCAGGATGTACGTTGCCAGGAGGTATGGGCTAACCAGTATTATGTACCAGTGTTGTGGTATAAGAAGCAGACACAATCCAGTGTGCAGCTCCAGACATACTGGGAGATCAGGGGACAGATGAACCAAATAATGTCCAACTTGAGAATCCAGAGGTAGAGCCCATGACATTCTGAACACAAAGCAATGTCTACATAAAAATTTTTTCTTGTTCTTGAGAATTGTATGGAAGAACTTGATTGGACTGAGCAAAGTCTGTAGAGCAAACCCACTGTATACCATTAGAATAAATGTGTGGATGGTCTAATAAACTCTCAGAAGAGATTCTATGGCTGGAGAGAAGCATATCCCTGCAGCGTTAAGCTAACATCTAATGGGAAACCTTTCCAAATCACGAAATGACTTTACAGTGGAGGAGACTGCAGTGAATAATTTGACAGAAGCTCAGTGTTCATGTTAATAAAAAGCAATTACATATTCAATACCAGGTGCCAACATAATTTTGCTATGCAGTATTAATAAAGGTAATTAGGATCTAATCAGCAAATTAGTATACTCAAACCAAAACTAATGATTATGATCAACTTCAAGCAGTCGGCCTGTAACCTTCAGCAAGCACCATATACAAATTATTTGTATTTATTTATAAATCTAAAATGCATATAAAAAATTTTTAAAAGGAGTACCGTACATTTCCTGGACCGATACACTCCATATTTACTCATACATATATAAACATATCCAAGAAAGTCTTGGGTATCTTGAAAATCTTTTAAGGTAATATATGAGAATGCAGAGTTATTTTGTAATAAATAAAATTTCAGATTGCTGTTCCAACATATGGCTGAAATGTTCTACTAGTATTTTGCAAGGGCAAATTTACAGCAGTTGCTAAAACGTAATTGAGTCAGAGGTTTAAAACAATAAATATATATACGGTATCTCCCTGTCTGATTTTGTGTAATACAGAATAATATTCTTTGAAGATTACCTCTTTATGATAAATAAACCACAAAAAAAAGAGAACACATTGTGATGTTTCATGGACTCCTAAAACTGTTAAAGCCGGGAAACAAAGATACGGTAATCATATGTGCGATTCCAAGGTGAGTTAAAATGACACAAACCACACATCTCCCTGTCTGATTTTGTTCCCCCAAATGTGCTGCAACAAGAAATAGGCACACTATAACAAAATGGTGAGGACACATCCATTTCTAAACTTTGCACATGAGCAAAGCTTACCAAGTGGTACTCTGGCTGCACTCGCATCAGGATTAATCCAAAAGGAAAGCCAAGAAAGGACGACGATCAGCAATGTAGGAGCATAGACGCCCATCATGTAGAATCCAACTTGTCTCCTCAATGTGAAGATGACTTCCACACATGTGTAATAACCTTATGCAGAAAAGACAATCAAGTTATTATAACATTTAAAGAAAGACAAGCACCTAATTATACATGTAAACCATTCAACAACTATATTTAACATTCTAATAAACACATGAGAGGCAGTTGTCACGTTTCCCGCTCTGAGCCCTATTGGTGAGCTGATCCGGGCCAGCTCTTACACCTGTCTGGTTTAGCCCTCTCCACCTTCTTCTCCAGGTTTTCCCTATAGCCTGCCAGGTCTCTGACCACCTGACCCATTGCATTGGCCTACACCCAATAAAAGCCAGTCTCTCCCATTCAGCAGGGCGCTGTCATAAGAGTCTATCTGCTGTCTGTTATTTTGTTTCTGCTGCCAGTATTTCTCACTGTTTGCCCTTTGTTTATTTGGTTCAGTTTCTGTTTGTTCCCCGTTTGCCTTGTCTGGTCGTCCCTCCGTTTGCCTTGTTCTTGCCATTTGTTTATTTTGGTTTATCCTATTCCTGACCTGTGCGTTTCTTGTCTGTGTTATCTGAAATACTGTGTATGACTCTGGCTTCGTTCCTGAACTATCCTCTGCTGTTAACCCTCGCTCTCCTTGTTATTCTGTGTACCGACTCTTGGCTTCGTCTGACATTCTATTCCGGCTGTGACTCCTGGAATTGTAGGAGTACCCGTTATTGTTCCTGCCCCCTGGCTTTGTCTGATATCTGATCTGATTCCTATCTTCGGCTCGTGTTATTTTACGATGTCTCTGGATTTGCCCCTCTTGTTGACAAACTGTAACTGGTCACGGCCTATCTCCTGCTGATGAGGGCACATTAAGCCTGAAACAGCTGTACAGGAGTGGCTTTGACTTGTTGCATAAACCTGACCTTTGCTTAAAAAAAGTCACCTACTATGGCATGACACTGGTAAGAGGGTTGTGTGTTAAAACAGACCCAGGATGGGAAAAAAAATGAGAAATTGCGAACATCATTTGCATGTATTACCCAGTGTTCCTCGCTGCATATGGCGAATGTAGCACATGAGCTCTCTGAAGCAGTTCTCTGAATTTCTGGGATGTGTAAATGACTTTTGCAATAATAAACTATATTATTTGCTGTGTGGAGGCTTTTAATCTCATTTTTTTACCCTCCACCACAACTTAAATGAGTACTGATGTTCCCGAGGGGTAAAGCATCAAACTGCAACTGGTCACAGCCTATCTCCTGCTGATGTGGGCACAATAAGCCTGAAACAGCGGTACAGGAGTGGCTGTGACCTGTTGCATAAACCTAATCTTTGCTTAAAAAAAAAAATAAAAAAAAAAAAGCCATCTAGTATGACATGGCACTGGTAAGAACGTTCTGTGTTAAATCAGACCAGGATACAAAAAAAATGAGAAATTGCAAACATCATTTGCATTTCTAACGTCAGGGTCAGACAAACGTTTTGCAGAGCGGAAGGAGCGTCTGTGAGAGTCGATGTTTCTTCCACTCTGACGTCTGTCTGGCCACCTCACTGAGCGCAGTTAGCTCAGCGCTGCAAGGCTCGATCCTCCTGTAGATTCGTGCGTGCGCTACATCGCTGCGACGGATGCCAGGAGGCTCGTCCGTACCGGCACACGTAGTGCGCTCGTCTGACCTGCCTTACCCAGAGTTCCTTGCTGCATATGGAGAATATAGCACATGAGCTCTGTAAAGCAGTTCTCTGAATTGCTGGGATGTGTAAATGGCATCTGTAATAATAAACATTCTATATATTTTCCAATTTGATCATTTCTCTGTTATCACACAGGTGAAGTGCAAATATAAATATATTTAACAGTAAAGTCAAGAACTTAATGTTTGAGTGAAGTAACTTGTTCTTACCGGTGCCTTTGTAGTATTTTGTGCAGTTACCATACTCAATGTCTTCCGTTTTAATATCAAACTGAGGCAATGCGATTTTCTCCATTTGAACAGGATCTCCTGACTGCCATAAGAATCGTAAATCATCTGTGGTATAACCAACTTGATGATGAGAAATAAAGGTAAAGGGGAGAAAACAAAATCTGGTTACTACCGTTCTGTGTTTGTGGAATGCTGAATAGAGTGCCCCCCCCCAAAAAAAAAGAATCATATACGGAGACTCATTATTTACTTAGATTATAACTGCTATAAATAAAAATAAAATAACCTAATAAAATTGTTTTATTAAACTAATATATATACATATTTACATACTCCACAAAACTCGGATGCACACGGAGACTTGTAAAAAAGTAACAAATTTATTGATTAAACATAGAAACGATCGACGTTTCAGTTCCCAGAGGAACTTTCCAAAGGACCTCCCCCCTCCCCTTCAGACACCTTCCCTGCACTGGCAGGGGGGGGGGGGGTTTGCCTGGAATAGACTCTGTTCGTGCAGCTGGGGTCCCGGAGGCTGGGCTGACATCCAAGATATCGGGCCGCAGTGATCGGTCGGAATCCCGGCCGATCGCTGGCTGCAATGGGAGGGCACATTCAGCGCGTCCTCCACAGCCAAGTGCTTGCCCGTCCACCGCAGCGAAGCGGTTAAAGTGCATCTATACCAGCTGGTTGCACTTTTGATGCAATATCACAATTTAATACCTTCAGTACAAGTGATTTTCCAAAAATTCCCGGCTAGAAACCAGTGTTTTTTCTGGAAAATCATTTTTAATTATACAGTAAGACATTTTTGGTAATATTCCCAATGTATTTCTTACTGTAATAACCTATAGGCAAGCAGATGTCACCACCTACTGGCCAAATATGGTTTCTGCTGGTAGAACTGCAGCTTGTAGTTCCGTTCCCAAAGGCTAAAATATTGAGGGCACTTTCTGGAGCCCAAAAGCAAATGGAATTTGTTTGCAACAAAAGAAAATCATGTGCAGTCATATAGCACAGCACCAGATCGTGTTAACACCATCTCAAGCTGCGTTGTCTGCTACCGCTGATCATGTATACAGGATCATGTTAGTGAAGGCGTTAAAGACCTTAACTATCATATTCCTTCATGAGATATAACAGCTGGTACTCATTCCGATCCAGTGTCACGTGCCATTATGTTCAAGACACACCAGTGGGTCTTACGAAGGGGTTGAGGTACGGTGCTGCGTGTGTTTTTGTGGTTTTGTTTGTGTTTTTTTTTTGTTTTTTTACAGCGAGTCACACCTTTATTTTTTACTCTACATATTTGTAAATAAATGCTTTAACACACAAACTGTGTGTGATTAAATGGAAAATAAGCCCAACTTCGGCTATGCTTGACAGGGGCAGTTTAAATAAATTCTATATAATAATAGCGACCCTGGTTGCAGGGATTATTTATATAATAAAGAAGAAATAGATATCAATATACTTAATATATTGGTAATGGCACACGCTACATAGCATTGTTTCTATACAGAGACAAAGTAATGGTAAATCCAACAGTTGTTCCTGTCTAAATGGTGAATAACACAGCTTTATCAAAAGCACATTATCACTAAGCAGGTTATATATAGGTCTACTACTTACAACTTTCTAGCTGCATCTTGCAACGTTGTGTATCCATTGGAAACAAAGTTAAATCCAACGGGCAGGACAGTGTAATGGATAACCTTGAAAAAGATAAGACAAAGGATAATGATAAAAACACATTCTCTTTTTATGAGCTCTGGTCTTCACATTACTTTACTATCAAAATATGCTTTTAGCAATCACTCGTTATTTTAGGAGTTCATTAATATCACAGGGATATTGTTACTTGAAGAAATAATCGCTATATTGCTAGAACTTATTTTCTCTGACTTGTTAACAGGACCAGAGTGACCCAAAGGCAAACTAGGGGTGATGTGCAGGGCCTTAGAATGCCAGACTCTGACCACTTCTGTTTAACCAAAGAAACAAGAACTATCAGGGTTATTCAAATAGAATTGAAAAGTCACCGCACTTTCAGTGACTTTTCGTTCCCTGCAATTCGGCGCATTTCGGCGATCCTAGTTTGCAAGCACCACAGGGCCGCCGTACTGCAGGGAAAACTCGCCGCAAACCCGACGAACACTCACTGCAAAATCAGCCGAACATTCACCAAAACCCGCAGAAACAGCTGGATTAACCCCGCAGAACACGCCGGAGAAACCCGACTAGCCGCCAATCATAGCGCAGAGCAGCCGCTGGAAAAACCCAACACGCAGACGAGTGAGGTGGAAAAAAACCCAGTTTGCTTGAAAGTTTGAAATCTGAAATACGGTTTGCAAAAGAACTACTGAACGAAAATGCCTGGAATTTACATATAAGATCCAATGAATGATAATAAAAAGGGCTGTTAGAGTAAAAAGAAAAGATGATTTAACCCCTTAGTAACCGGGCGGTTTTACACAAATCCGTCCTTTAGTGACCGCTGCTGTTTTTACGTTTCTGCGCTGTTAGTGTTTAGGTCAAATTTTCCTCTTACTCGTTTATTCAACCCACACATATTATACACCCTTTTTCCCGCCATTAAATGGACTTTCTAGAAATACCATTATTTTCATCATATTGAATAATTTACTATAAAAAAAAATGAAATATGAGGAAAAAAAAAAATGGTAAAAACACACTTTTTTGTAATTTAATCCCCAAAATCTACAACCACACAAAACGACCCCGGCTAAATAGGTTCAAAATTTTGTCCCGAGACTAGAAATACCCAATTTTTACATGCGTTTGCTTTTTAACCCCTTCACTGCTGAGACAGTTCACCTATGTGCGCTGCGCTCATTCTGACCATTTTGTGCTAATTATTTTTAGATGACAGCCTAGGTCCTATTTAATTAAACTCCCCCCAGACAAAAAAAACTTTTTAAAAAAAAACATTTTTTATTTTATTTAATTTTTATTTTTTTTTATTTAATTTTTTTTTTTTTAAAAAAAATTTTAGAACCAAACCTGGTCATGTTTGGTATCATTTGAAAGGCCATAATCAGGCCTTTCAAATGATGGCAAATATGACCATCTAGCTGCCATGGATCGGGAGATAAAGGGATCCTTAGGATCCCCTTATCTCTACATGGCAGCTAGAGGGTTAACTGGCCCACTGACATCCTCACACATATGGTGAGGTTGTCAGTGGGTGGGGGGGACCTGGAGGCTTGGCTGACATCCAAGATGTCAGCCCCCCTCCAGGTTTGAATCGCGTTTTGGCGCCAATTGGCGCCGCAACGGGATCCGGCGGCGAAACGGTTAATGCCATACACCGCTGGAAAGGGGAGGCTCTCCCCTCTCCAGCGGTGCAAACGGCATCTCCCTAGCTTCAATGGTTGGGGAGATAGAGGGCTCCGAAGGAGCCCCCCCTCCCCTCCATTGAAATGCATGGGGACGCCTGCTGATGACGTCACCACGCAGCGTGGCGACGTCATCAGCCTCGCCTGCCCATGTAAATCACATGGGCAGGCTTCCTCCCTGCCAGATCGCCGTGGGATCCGGCGAGGGAGGTGAGTATCGGGCGGGAGGGGGATTAGGCGCCGCTGACGTACCCTGTACGTCCGCGGGTCTAAGGGAGACCTGAGGACAAGACGTACAGGGTACGTCAGCGGCCCTTAAGGGGTTAAAAGAAAAAAAAACAAAACGCAAAAAATGCCTAATAGATCCTAAAAAAATCTATAAATAAAGAGACTTTTTATTGCAGAATATAATATTAAACGGTTTATTAGATATTGGATTAAAACAGGAATATTTTTAACATTGAAGCCTATGGGATTCGTCTGAATAAATCTGTCGAATGAAACCACTGAAGGCATTTCGGCAACTTTTCACTGCTGTTTTGTGTTCTCTGAATAGACAAAGCATTGCTTCTCTATGGGGATTTCACTGCTCTCGAACAGGCAATGAACAGGCACCGTATGTGGAGGCAATTCGCCAGCATTTGGCAAACTGCCTGCTCTCTGAATAGCCGAATGGCCAGGAAAGGTAACCGTACGTCGAATTTCAGTATTCGGTTACCTTTCGGCCACAATTCGGATCGCTTTGAATAACCCTGTATGAAGTACAAGAGTAAACACTAAAGGGCCAAAGGGTCTGGGCTACGGAGGCTGTAGGTACTTGCTAAAGGTGGCAAACTGGGAGTTGTCCATCCGCATCCTGGTACATGGAGGGACTCTTATACTAGTGACTCTGTACGTTTCTCTTTCTACTGGAGGAAAGGATTGAAGATCAACTACAACGATCTGAAACCAGGTAGCTGAAATCAAATCCTACCATCAATGGTCTAACTAGGATAAGGACTCTCTCCCTGTCCAACATTAATTTGAAAAGAGATTGTGATTTTTTTTTTTGAAAAAAGCTAAATAATAGGTCCATCCACTAAAGGTGAAACTCAGGAGAATGACTGGAGAAGTGAAAATTCTAGGTCAAAATAGCCGAACCAGAAAAATTCTCCCATTTATCTCACTTTCCAAATCGGCTATTTGGTCTAAATTGATCTCTTCTCCTGAGTTTCACCGTTTAGTGAATAGACCTGTAATGTGTTTCCCTCCACCCCACCGAATTAATACTTTACACAAATACTTACATACATTCTAGCTTCTACACACTCGCCGATCACAAATACAGCCCCCAAAACTCATAAATGTCCAATTACACAAATACAGCTCCAATAATACAATTACTTGTAAAAGCGCCATAAAATTCTGCAGTGCTGTACAATGGGTGAAAGAAACATACATAACATTAACAAATAGGTCTTCTACACTGAAAATGCTAGGAAAAGAGGATACTGCGCTATGAAAATGATGAAAGATTAAAGGGTCTAAATAATTTCTGATTGTGCTGTATATATATTTATTTCTTTATTGTGGGAGGTGTCTATTTTTATTTTCAAATGTCAACAGGTCTATTCAAAGAAAGGTGAAACTCAGGAGAATTGGCAGGATAAGTGAAAATTCTAGGTCCAAATAGCCAAACCAGAAAAAATTCTACCATTTATCTCACTTTCCAAATCGGCTATTTGGTCTAGATTGTTCTCTTCTCCTGCCAATTCTCCTGAGTTTCACCTTTTAGTGAATAGACCTGAAAGTCTGTTTTTTAAAAGTAAATCTTTTGGCTCTAATAATGCACTGAAATGGTATTCTATCATTATATTTCACAGCCTATGACAGAGGGGGACACATCTATTGTATCTCAAGACCTGTTAGAGTGATTTCAGGTCAGAATTAATTTATTATTACACATACAGGTCTACTCACTAAGGTGAAACTCAGGAGAATTACTGGAGAAGTGAAAAAATCCAGCTCAAAATTGTCAAACCAGAAAAATTCTCCCATTTATCTCACTTTCCAAATCGACTACTTGCTCTACAGTGTTCTCTTCTCCTGCCAGTTCTCCTGAGTTTCACCTTTTAGTGAATAGACCTGAAAATCTGTGATACTGGGGAACAGTACTGACAAATGTGGCCAGTAAGGCTAGGGTCAGACGCACGCATTTATCGCATCATCTGTAAAAAAGTGCGTCCGAACGCATGGACGTACTTTTTTCACGGAAGACGCGATAGCGGTCATACGTTGTGCAATTACGGCCGTGATTTTTTACAGATCCAAACCAGGAAACTTTGGGTGTCTGGATGTGATGTAGGCTGGAAATGAGCAGCCTCTGACGTCTCCTAATCACGCACACACGCCGCTATGCGGACGCAGCGCACTCTATACGTCAGTACTAGCGGTTCGACGTTCTTGCAAAAATACGTTCGTTTGCCGCTTGCGTTGCGCAGCCGAACATTTGTGCGGACGTACTTCGTATATTGGCCGTCATTGGACGTCATTTGCTGCTACCACGGCCGTAATAAAGTGCGGCTAAACGCACATTCGCACTGCGTTCGTCTGACCCCAGCCTTCGTAAGTGGATCCATATAAAATGTAATAGGGATGTACTTCTACAGCACCGCTAGTCTTTAAGTCAGAGGTCTCAAACTCCAGCCCCACACATGTTGATTGCATATACGTCCCAGAATTCTTTGAATGCATTCAGGCTAGGGTCAGACTGAGGCAGTGCGAACGCGCGTGCAGCCGCACTTAATCACGGCCGCACTAGCAGCAGATGCCGGGCAATGACGGCCAATATACGAAGTACGGTCGCACAAAAGTCCGGCTGCGCAACGCAAGTGGAAAATGAACGCATTTTTTCGAGAACGTGAAACCGCAGGTACTGACGTACAGAGTGCGCTGCGTCTGCTAGCGGCGTGTGTGTGTGATTAGGAGACGTCAGACGCTGCTAATGTCCGGCCAACATAACGTCCAGACGCAAAAAGAGTTTTATTGATGATCCGTACAAAATCACGGACGAAAATGCGCATAGTATGACCACTATCACGTATTCTGTGAAAAAATGCGTCCATTCGTTCGAACGCACTTTTTCACAGACAACATAAAAATGCGTTCGTCTGACCCTAGCCTAAATGGCCAAAGAATCATGGGAATTGTAGTTCAGAAATGTCTGGAAGGCCAGAGATTGACAACTGTGAATTATGCATATGATATTCAAGTGGCTGGTTAAATGCTCAGAGAGACATACACAGCCACTCAATGAAAATGCAGTAAAAACAAAAAGATAATCTAATGACTCTTTAATGCAGGCAGACCAAATACATTTCTAACAAACTATTATCAGACATACATGTCAGATCTAAAATGCTGAAAAGAGCGTTATCATAGAATGATTCAATCTCTAAGGAGGCTAAATACAAACATCTTAGCCACGCAGGGAACATACACAGTTGATAAATAGTGGCACTTCATAAAAAGAAAAAAAAAAAAGGAATGGAAAATCACTCCAGTGTTTCCAAACAAGCGTTAAAGAGTTATTTCAAAATTTATGGGTGATCACACAAACCATGGTGCCACCACAAATCAAGCTGTAGACTTACACGGTTTGTAATCTGCATTTGCAATTATGATCAACAATAATTTATCTAATATGTACACCGTGAACAATAGACCCTTTTTCTGCCTGATGCAGACGAATGATCATGGTGTTGCTACATGTTTCCACTCCTCTAGACAGTGAAATAAGTTCGTTTGACCAAGACAAAGATCAAAAGCAAGGAAATTTTTTTTTTTTAACTTACCTCATGCTTAGAAGGACATCTCCATCACGAAATATAAATAGTAGAATATTTTCTTGAGTGACATCATGAAAGTTGGCATTCTTTTCATTTGCGAAAAATAAATCTGGCTTCCAGAGACATTTAAACATTGTAGGGTCTACAGTCAATGTGTCTGAACCTCTGAAATCACTTGGAAGTTTGAGCCGCGGGTCATTCCACCTCTGCCGCAGGAAGATATTTACCCTATAGTCCTGTAAATAAAAATAAACAAACATAATATTATAGAAAAGGATTGATCACATCACAAACGGGACCGAAACGGTTTGCTCGTCTGGGAGAAAAAAAAAAAAATGGAGGTTACTGGTAAACTAATATTTATAGCAGAATGTGTTCATCTTTTAACAGCTTGAAGATTAATAGCTATAATTAACATTTTTATGGTCTTGGGATCATGAAAAAGAAAAACGATCTTAGAGTGTGATCTCTGTGCCCTGAGTGCAGCTGTAAGAAAATGGAAAAGTGAAAAAAAAAATAGAAAAACAAAACCCTCCAATTACATATTTTCTCATTTATTTTCTCCGTAGAACATAGTAAATATGATCTATGATAAAGTAAGCTTTTGAGCTGGTTCTATCATGTTACTTCCATCAGTAATTTGTGTATACAAGACTTCAAGCACTTATTAACTCTAGGATGAATGCCCTTGCATAACCCTTTGAGTACGAAAACCGCGTCAACTCATTTTTACGTTGCAATACATTGAAAAGCAACCGTTAGCATATCAAAACCCCATGTGCATAACTTTTTAAAGCGAGATTAGTGTGCCCCCTGTGAAGAAGCAGCATTCTATGTTTTAGCTCTCTCCAATCACCCTGTATTACTGTAAACAAGCTGCAAATAGCAGCCCCAAATCTCACAAAATGTTCAAACACTTTACTGCTACATTATAACAGCCAGCGTGAGGGCAGAATACAGGAAGAGCTCTGGTATCACTCAGTACCGCACAGTAAGGCTGGGTTCACACCTGCGCGTTTTTTGAATTGCGTAATACGCGCGTTTTTGACACGTGTATAGCGCAAATATTCACGCTGCAGTCTATGGCTGCGAACGCACTGCAATATGCCCCAAAGCAGCTCCTGTACTTCTTTGGGCGTAGGACGTTTTAAAGCTCGTTCCTGCATGCTGTAAAACGCCCAGGTGTGAACGGGCCCCATAGGAAATCATGGGATTTCCGTGTTTAGGTGTTTTACAGCGCACAGGAACGCACAGGAACGCGCTGCAAAACGCCCAGGTGTGAACGGGGCCTAAGATAAAAGGACACCACCTAGAGAAAAGAATTCAACAACTGTGCTTGGTAGTGAAGGAATTAAACATCCATAACATCTCTAGATTGTAAGCTCACTTTATCTGAGACTTCTACAGAACAACATGCTCATGTTTTATAAAATGCGGTTTTGTGTAATTTTAGTTTTGATCTCCATTTTATATTGTAAAGCACTGTGGGAAATGTTGAATAAATGAACATAACAATAATAATCCTTCCGCTGTAAGGATGAGGAGTATAATAAGCGTTCAGAAATGGAAAAAGCGTTAAATGAAGGGGACTTATTACTCAAAACAGCACGAGTAAACTAACACGCTCTCCAGGCCGTAAGCCATTTTCTTCATATTCTTCCAGCTGTGGCAACGAAGAAAGATGTAATAAAGATTTTCACTGCTTGGTGTCATTAATGAAAACCAAAAAATAAACATGATGTTCTCTCTTAAACAATGGATAAAAGAGCTCTAGGTTATTGGAGGATTATTTTGGTGGAAAATGATATTTAATGGCTGCAGGAGAGGAACTTTATAATAATGCACCACTAAGATAGAATTTATTTGCCATTTACGTCTGCTGTAATAGTGTATACAAGTAAGACATCCCAGAACTGTATTAACCCCATCGTAACTGAGACGTTTCTACAACTTCCTTTCGCTTATTGACCAAGGGTGGGATTCACTGAGGCTAGGGTCAGACGAGCGCGTTTTCTACGGACTGTGCGCCTGTGCAGTACGGACGCACTTTTTGACGGAAGACGCAGTAGTGGCCACACAGTCCGTTTTTGTGACTGACTGTATTTTTGACGGATGTAGAAGGGAAAATAAATTAAAAGGAAAAAACATTTTGTCCGTCAAAAAAGCTGGACGTATAAATGCAGTCCGTCTGACCACATTCCATCACTCACACACAAAGCTATGCGGACGTTGCGGACTGCACACGTCCATTCTAGCAGTATTACGTTCTTGCCTAACCTGCGTCCGTCTGCCGCATCCGTCATACGTCCGCACTTCTGTGCAGACGTACTTCGTGTGTGGGGCTCCATTTAACACAATTGTATGCTATCACGGACGTACTTATGTGCGGCAACACGGACGTGAACACTGCGCTCGTCTGACACGAGCCTAAGGCTGGGGTCAGACCAGCGCACTTTTAACGTGCGTTCTGGCGCACTTAATTACAGCCGCAGTAGAAGCAAATGAAGGGGAATGACAGCCAATATACAAAGTATGGCCGCATGAAAGTCCGGCCGCGCAACGCAAGTGGAATTTGAACGCATTTTCTTGAGAATGCAGAACCGCTAGTACTGACGTACAGAGTGCGCTGCGGCAGCATAGCGGCGTGTTTGCGTGATTAGGAGATGTCAGACTCCGATAATGTCCAGCCTACATAACGTCCAGACGCAAAAAAGTTTTTTACTGACGATCCGTAATAAATCACGCACGAAAATGCACGTCGTATGACCGTTTTTGCGCATTCCGTGAAAAGATACGTCAATGCGTTCGGACGCACTTTTTGACGTTCGCGGGGAAAAATTCTTTTATTTGACCCTAGCCTAAATGTCGTTCTGTCCACGATGGCACATGTCCATCGTGGGAGGAAATTCTAACCTGCAGTATGTGGCCTTTTATCATTGCACAATTTGATTGGTAATGGAAAGAACATCCAGAGAAAATTCAACCACAATGGTTGTGAGCCAAGTGAAAACACACAGCAAGATCACTTTTGACTTTATTTATTTTCTGTTATTTCAGCAGTGTGAAACATTGTTTTTTTTGGGGGGGGGTCTCTGAGGTGACATTTCGATTGGCACATAGGTGAGCTCCCACAATCCATATCCGTATTCTTATAATGGAGAGGACATATACAGTAGCTTGGCTGGATGGACTTAATAGCTTATAAAAAAATAAATATTGAGTTATAGGATTATACACAGAGCATCCAAATGTGCAGGAAACATGGAGGGTAATATTCCAAAATTGGAGATAAATTTACAACAGCTCTGGTCCATAGACTATAATAGCTCTAGTATGTTTAAAACAGCTCTGGCTAAATTAGCACCAACTATGTAATAGGGCCCGGGGTGTTTTATGCCAGCGCTAGACAAATATGCTCAAAATCATGGAGCTAACAATTTTCACAGACTTTTTACAGGACCAATTTTGCACCAACATAACTCAGCAGCACTCCCTAATTCATCCCTTAGCAATTGTTTGTAGACAATACACAAAAACACATTTAGATCTACCCCCTCCCACACTACCTCTCCGCACATCTACATCCACAAACTTGCACAGAAATCTACCTACCCATAAATCTACACCCGCCCACATTCACTTATCCATATATCTACAACTAAACTGCACATTCACCTAAACCCACACACATGAACTTAAATCTACACCTGCCCACATACCCTTCTATGGGCATTATCATGTGTCTGTAGCTAAAACGGGGACGCTAAGAGGAAAAATTTGTGGTCATAAATTTCCCTTTTAGCGTCCCTGTTTTACAAGTAGATTACGAGGCAGGAGCTGAATCCAGCAGCAAGCCCTGTAGCAGCTGCTAGGCTCCAGGATACTCGCGGCAGCGCTAACACCCCGTGGCGAATATCCCCTCCTGGAGTCCATAGGACTTGAAGGAGGCTTCTGCTGCTGGGTTACATGACCTGCAGGATCTCGCCTCTCATGAGATCCTGCAGGTCCGGGGAGTGATCGCAGAGGGAGACTGGGGACTTCTTTTCCCCAGTCTCACTCTGCTCCCAGCAGCCAGAAACAGTGGATCGGGCCGCCGTTGTCGCGGCGTGATGAGAGGGGAGTATCTAACTTTTTTGGTGGAGGGGGGGGGGGTTTAGCTGCTGCTGATTCCACAGAAGCATTAGCATAGAGCTCTGGCTAACCTTTTAGTTGTCCTCAGCAGTTCATAATTAGCGTTAGGACTATGTGCTCCTTCCTAGCAGTAATTACTCTTTACTTATTCTTTGCGCTCCCCATGTTAAGCATAGGGAGAGCAAAGTACAGTAAGTTCGCGCTAACAAGCACTATTACCGAAGCATTAACAGATTTTTTTTAAACTGTTAGCGTTACGGCCAGATCACCTCCCGATCGCTATCATCTCAATTAACCTAGCTCTAACACTTATGTGAGCACTAGCGCTAGCGTGAAGGAGGGGATAGGGCCCTATCGATCTACTTCCCCACACACTTACCCATATACATTTATGTGTGGAGTCGCTCATTATACACTGGCTGTCAACTCAATAGGGTTTCCTATAGAAAGTATAGTAAACCATAATAAACATAACGGAGATCCTAAAGTCGAGCGCAACACAAGTTCGTGGCTTGGGTGGATTAGCATGGTAGCTCTTAAGAATTGAGGGTCACTCGATAATGTTAACGGTTCGGTTGCAATATGGCTCCTGGTTTCTTATCTTCTATACTCTGGGCTACATGTGTTAACAAATGTGTGCAGATTTGGGGAATTGTCGGACGTTCTGCTTGGATACAATTCATATTTTATAGAGTAAGCAATTTAAAGTTTACTTTGTTTTGACCAGTTAATCCTCTAATTGGCACATACTAGAAAATAAAATAAAGGTTTAATGAGATTCTCATGAGATACACAAACTAACTGGCAACTATGGTGAGTAACAGATAAGATCCTAGGGAATCCTAACCATAATCAAAATGAAACAGACTTTAGAAGATATGTAAATAAATACAGCATAGAAGCAATAAAAAAATCATACAACAAGCCAAATAGCTGACAGCAAATGGCAAGGTTATAGGTTTAGCTGAACGCTATTTTTTTTCTTTTCTTCGTCTTCATCTCCTGAACTTTTGTAAAATATGTAACAAGCTCCAGTTTGTGGCGCTGAGTGATTCTTGATGTGTGATTCTCAGCCAAGTTAAAGGAAATAGCAAGTATAAAGAATGTGCGGTTTACGAACAGGACCCAATCAGAACAAGGGGATCAAGATCAAAAGAATGTGGTCAAAAGGTCCCCATCTGAGTACTTGCTTTATGAGATTGCCACTGTTTTGATTGGCTAAAAATGTGAATTTAAGCATAGAGTTATTATCGTATTCCAAATACTCTATTATGGGTCCTCGAAAATCTGACATCAGTCAAAAGCAGTTTTTATAGTACCTTGAAGGTAAACTAAATCAATTACATATTGTTCCAGTTACTTAATAAAGACAGATTAGTTTTAGCAAAAAAGCAGAACAAAAAGCATTTATACTATTTTACCAACTGCATTCCGATGCGGTCAGAATTAATCTGTAACTTTATAAACCTTGGCATGTGTTTTAAAAATAGCGATGTGCTAACTGAACCCCTATACCCCAAGACAATAGGAGGGCTTTCAACCTATGTCAGCGACATATCCTTTATTTAATGAATACGGCCAGCTGCATGGTTTCCTTATGGAATTGCTGCTGATTTTTTTTTTTAGAGATGGGTAACACGATGTCAGGGCCTGAGGCCCTGACATCAAAAGGTAGGCGGTGATCAGCCTTTAATAGGTTAAGGAGCCAAGCTGCACGGCTTGAAAGTATCTGGTTGTGAGCATCTTGCCACACCCCCTGCAGTGTCTTGGGCCGGCCCTGGGCCCAATATATGCCTGTACTCACTGGTATGACCCATTTAATATCAATTAACAAAAGAGAATGCATACGCATTGATAAAGAGACTTTGTCCTGTAAACTCTGGTTTTCACATTTATATTAAACGAATCAGGTGGGTCTCTGTACTTGCAAGGCGTTTACAGACATTAGTTTGGGTTATCGAGGATCCAACTCAGTATCAGCTTGAGAGAACTACCTGTGAATCACAATTTAGCATTGAGAAACTAATCAGCTACACAACATCTTGCATGGGCCACATCTCCCATCCAACTGAGCCATTAGACTATTAGACTAGATTCTTGGCTAGAGCCAGGATTAAAAAATGAATACCCTTTCCAAACAAGAAAACCAATCCCTCTCTGGGCTGAAAAAGCTTTGTGCAACTGCAATGGATCTCCACTCCCCCCTTCTTTGTCTATGTCTTATTCTCGATTGTATGCAATTTTCCAAAATGATTGAGCGAAGGACGCGCTTAATAAGGGATCTAAGCTAAAACACTTTTCACCACTTGGGGACTATTCATGTCACATCTACTGGAGACTGTACTTAATAAGCTCTGCAGCACCTTTGAATGTATACTTGCGACACTCCTTTTCAGGTCCTCCCCTACTGCCAAGTGCCCGACCCCCTCTGGCCTTTCCTGAATCGTGGGGAGTAACCCTTGTTGATAGTTTAGATTTCTTTTCATTGCTGCTGTACTTCGCTTATGTGTTTGCAGACCTCGTTTGTAGGGTGGGGGACTATTGTATATCTGTATTGCAGATTTGTACTCTTGTATTGTTGACCTGAATCTTAATAAAGTTTATAAAAAAAATTAATACTGGCTCCCAGATTCTGGTTTAAGGGATTTTGCTAAATACTTAACACTTTATTTTAAAGTGCTGAAAAACTCCTAAACTTACCTCTGGTTGCTCTGTGCAGAGGGCCTCTTCTCGCTGTATGCAGCAGAACACTGGGACCAAATATTTCCCACTGTCCTTTTGTGGTCCCAGCACGACCTCACATAAGTGACCTCACATAGACCTTGTGCAGAGCCATGCTTCTTTCAGTGAACTACTAGGCACTACACGAATTGATACCAGCAAAAGCATACGGCACCACTGCCGATATTCATCAGCAGATATTACTAATATCACTAATACAACAGCTCAGCTGTAATAGAGCGGTTAACAGTGAATCACTATTGGTTAATGGCTTGTGCTTTTAGTAAACCAATATTAACAGCTATGTCTGAATAGGACCCAAAAATCGTATGGTATTTCTAGCTAAATGGTCTGGACTGGTCAATGGGAAACCATGCATATACAAAAAAATATGTATATATGTAAGCATACATAACTCATCACACAAAGTTTAATTTTGGTTTTAATTACTTGCTTATTTGGTACGTACCATTACTTATTCAAATGTGCGACAATATAATCACATCTAGCAGACCTTGATTAACATACACAAAATCAAGACAAACCTTCAGAGCATTAAGGATTAAACTTGACAGGGATGTTCTTCTGATATCCTGCCAAGGTCAAGAGAAACCCGCGTGACATCTACTCGGACTACGAAATCTCTGGATACATGAGGACTTGGCATAAGATGAGCAGGAGATACTGAAAGGTACTATATTATTCTGATTTATTAAATGCCAACACATTCCGCAGCGCTGTACAAAGGTGCAATGGGTAAAGACAGCGCAATACTACAATACATGAAGGAGGCAGGTCAGTTTTCATGTGAACAGATACAGGAGGACATGAGGGCCCTATTCCATGGGAACTTACAGTCTAGATGGGTGACAAACAGGAGGGAGGGCTGAGTTAATGCAGGGAGAGGTGAGGAGCGTTTTTGGGTCGGAGGTCTTGTTACAGAGTTAGGTGGTAAGCTTCCCTAAACAGAAGGGTCTTTAGGGAGCGTTTAAATGATGCCAGATTTGGGGACAGTCTGATATTGCGAGGAAGTGCATTCCATAGGGTCGGCGCTGCACGAGAAAGGTCCTCCAGACCGGCATGTGAAGAGGTAATGATGTAGGAGGCCAGCCGCAGGTCATTGTTGGATCTTAGAGGGCGGGCTGGGGTGTATTTGGTGATTAGTTAGGACAGGTAGTGAGGGGCGGTGTTACTGAGGGTTTTGTAGGTCTGGGTGAGTAGTTTGAATTTGTTTCTGCTGTGGATGGGGAGCCAGTGTAGGGATTCACAGAGAGAAGCGGCAGAGACAGAGCGACCGGTGAGATGGATAAGCCGGGCTGATGTGTTTAGGATGGACTGCAGGGGGGAGAGGCGGGAGATAGGCAGGCCAGTCAGGAGGTTGTTGCAGTAGTCCAGAGGGGAGATAACAAGCGAGTGGATAAGTTGCTTGGTGGTGTTAGCAGTCAGAAACAGACAAATTTTAGCAATATTGCAGAGGTGATTGCGGCAAGATAAGGAGTGTGATTGGATGTAGGGGCTGAAGGAAAGACTGGAGTCAAGAGTCACTTTGAGGCAGCAGATTGGGCTGAAGGAAGGATAGTGATACCGTCAACAATTATAGAGAAGCCAGAAATTGGAGAAGAGTTAGAGGGGGGAATTAGAAGGAGCTTGGTCGTTAACATATTGATCTTCAGGTAGTGAGCGGCCATCCAGGTAGAGATCCCAGACAGACAATCACTGACCTGAGAGAGAAGGGAGGGGGAGAGAGGTATAAATCGATTGGAGAGGTAAGATTTTAGCCAAGAGAGGGTGGTATCACAGAGACTTGATTCATATCATCCATCGCATGGCTTTCTAAGCTTACCTGAGCTGGGATTCTGCTTTTTCACTATTGGAGGCAGTTGTTGTACCATTTAAAAAACAAACAAACTAGGAGTTGGGCAGCCAGTCCAAGCAGCACTCAATGGTGTTGTTCTAAGACCAGGGGTAAACCACAATGCAAGTACTCCACATGTATATTCTATAATCTGTGATTTTAACATATTACAAAGTATACACAACAATAAGGTTTACATCCAGTCCAGAGTGTCCGATTACTATAGTGAGCTTTGCATTGAGTCACTTCACATATAATTTCATGCTAAAGATTTTTCAATTACAAATAATGTGGTTATGAAACAAGAAAACCAAGATAGATTTTACTTTGCGACACCCCTTTAATGAGCAGATTATAATCAAAATATAATTACCAAGCATTGTAGAATTTCCTTTCAGAGTGACAACCAAGTGTAATTTGCCTGTTGACAATCTCATCTACTGATGTTTTACACAGTAGCAGCAAATTAATACATTGAAATGAAAGAGTTCAACATCAAAGCAAAGCCCTTGGGCGTTAACTATTCCCAGCATTAAGATTACAATAACTTGCAAATGGCACACAGTGAGACACGTGCAATATACAATACAGTGATTTACAATGCTATAAAGCAAAAAACAATGGCCATAGGAAGATGGTCAGAGGATAACACACACAAATGGCTTGAAGCTCTGTGGGGTATCTTAGCACATTCTAAACGATACTAAAAAGTACAGATTAGAAATGATTGTCATTTCAAATCAAAGCAAGACAATATTATCGACGCAAAAAAAATCACATGTATCACTGCTGCCAATAAGATTATGAAAGCATGTGGCATAATATTATATGTACACCACCTGCCTTTATGCTCTAGGTATATTACGCAGTTTTGTTTGAATAAGCTTTGTTGCTCCAGTGAGGTGTGGATGGATCTGACTCAATCCCATCATGAACAGAGACAATCCTAAAATGATTAGGCATTCTATGAGAATGACACAATCAAAAAGGACACTGGGGAAAAGTTCCAAATAGATGCAGACAAAAATGATGCCTTGCGCCACGCCACCCGAAATATTTTGTTTACTCTCGAATTACAGAATTTTGAAAACCAATAGATTTATAGGGTTAGGGTTATAAATCAGGATTAGGTTACTACTTATACTTGTTTTAGGGTTACATTTAGGGATAGGGTTAACGCTAACTCTAAACCAAACCCTAACATTATGCTCCATCTTTAAGAAACAGATTCTGCCCCATCTTTTAACGCGAGCAGCGCATACATCAAAAGAAGAGGCAGAATCTGTTGCACAAAAACAAAGGAGCAGAATGTTAGAGTTCACTCCAACCCTAAAAGTAACCCTAGCCCTGGAACTAACACCACAGGCATGACAAATTAAAAAAAAAATTACAAGGATAAAATAATAGAAATGTAGTTAACCAACCCTAAAATCCAATTGTTGCGGAATTCACTCCAATTCAGGAGCTATTGAAAAAATCTTTGGGTAGATCCGAGGGTTTATGAAGAATAATGATTCCACTGGTAACTTTTTAATTGCTACTGAAAAAAACGTTTTCCCCCCTTCTGTGTCCTTTTTGGCATAAAGTAAAACAAATGATCTACATGCATTCCCAACACAATGTAACATGAGACAGGCATTACTGACTGTCATAAACAAAGTTATTTTTCTTTAAATTTATAGATCTTACTGCAGCAACATGTCAAAAGTTTAAATTTGAAAAATAACTAAATTACACTCTTATTCTGTCAGCTTTGAAAATGGATTAGAGACCATTAGTTTGAAGAAAGTCCAGAAAAAAAGCTTATTGACTGGTTGGAAAACTAACTATAAACAAATGCGATCACTTAATGTTGTGCATTTCCAAAAACAATGAGGTTATTTGTGGTTATGGACTAGAAGTGCAACTGGATATTTAAAGGAAATAGCATTCCTTCTTAGTCATAATGAATGTATGAGTAATATATATTGTGGCCATTGAGTAACTGCTGCCGGAACATTGTCTAGTGTTTCAAACTGAAGAGCTTGATATAGAGGTTCTGACGCTTTTTGACAAAGTGATTATGTCGGAGGTGTAGGCATCTTTATGTATGTATTATGAACTTCACTCTTAATTGTGCTAATGGGGCATTTAAGTCAGGGTTCACCAGAGAGACTTGTAGAGGACAATATTTTACTAATAAATTGCATTTGCTTTTTTGATAAACAATGTTATTTTCTTTTGTTCCCCCATTTTCAATCTATTTAAAGAGAAATCTTAAGATTGCTCCAAAAATGGGAATTCAAGGGACATAAGCACAAACCCATGGTGAAACAGACCACTCACTATTTTCTCTCTCCAGCTCCCAACATCTATTAACTACCATGAAAACCAATTACCCTGAAGTTAATTTAACATAAAAAAAAAACTTCTACTGAAGTTGATGATGGCCTCATTTGGAAATCGTAGTTTGACCGTACATACATAGAAATAGTGGAGATCTGTGGAATGCAGAGGTCATAAAAAGAAGGACTTATTTTGTCATGTCAAGAAATCTGTGTTGGCCCGGACAGGCAGATAAAGTTAAAGGGTTCATTCGAAGGAGATATTGGGTACTTGAGCAGAAGAGAGCTGTTGATACTAGATTGATCATTGTACACACACACACACACACTACCATTTGTGTCATGCGTCAACTTTGACCTTGGGGTACATGGGCCTAGAGATGTATTTGGGAGGTGCAGGCCTGAGGTTCTATATTATTTCCCTGCTCTCTCCTATGTTAAAGTCACACTGTACCTGTGTTGGGTGCAGTGTGTTTCTGTAATCTGTGTTATGTATGAATACTGTTTTGTCTATTGTCCATGTGTATTTGTTAGGATTACTGGGTGGGTTATCTTGGCTTTTTCCAATTTCACAATCTGGTATGTGTTTGTATCTGTTAAACATTTGAGAGGATATTGTTCAGTCTTGTTTGCCATATGTTTAGCAATACTAATCCCATCGCTGCCACCAATGTAACAGATCTCTGTACCCTGTCAATGATGTGTGCGGACCATTTCATTAGGGTGTGTACCCATGGAACATTTATTAATTACATATCTATGCTTGGATAATTTTGTATAGAACAGTTATTTTTAATTAGGAATATCCAATGTTTATGCAGTGATAGTCAGATTTCTTGATATTTACCATGAACCAGATAAGGAACAGACAAAATATTAATATGGGGGGGGGGGGAGTCAAAGATGAACCCTTCACTTAACTTTAGGGTGTACCTGGGCATCCCAGGCACACCCTGTGCACACACCTATGCCACCTAGTAAATTATAACGGTAACGGTATCGCTGCCACACGACATAGCGGAGTTGGGATCCTTCAGGGAAAAAGTATCTGCTTGATTAACACAGGAATTTTGTGAAATACAGACTAACTCCAAAACCAAAGAGTCCCAAGGACTGACTAAATTGCCTCTAAGCTTTGTCGATTTCGAGACCGACGGATAACCTAGGGCACGCTCAGAAACACAAGACGTAGGTCGACAGTCTTTATAGTATTCAAGGTGCAGGCCAGTCAAGAGAAAAGCAGAAACCTAGATACCTGGCGAATACCAGTGTAACACTGAGTGGGATAACACACACACAGGCAGTAGCGTAGTAGTATCTTATTGGGCAGAATGTCATAAACAAAACACTTAATCGTGAAAAGCTCTGCTGATTTCGAGACCAGCAGTCAGCTTGAGAAACCTTAAAAACACACAGAGAGGAACCGTATATATATGGGGGGTACAAAAATCAAAGAGCACAGAAGGTAGTTAGTAGAGGTGTGGCCTCTGGTATGGGAACTAGACACAGCCTGAGAGAATGCCTTGTGATTAGGCCAATAACACTATGTGAATAAACCAGGGGGAAATTCAGGGAAACAAATACCAGAGGGTAAATATAAGGACTAAAAGGGAAAATCACGATCGTACGAGCGCAGCACGAATGAACAACCGCAAAGCGGTACTAGAAAAATAGCAGGGTATATCAGCGGGTTGTACATGAGCAAGCCGGGGCTAGAACCAGTAGATTTGTGCAAGGTCACAATATAAACGCGGTACAGATAAAGGGAAAAGCGGAAAGAATCGTCAATCAATAGCCTAGGTCAGATACACAATACGAGGTCCTCAGAAAACGCCAAAGTCAAAATACCAGAATTCAATGTAGCAATAGAAAGCTCAGAGTGGATACCACGTCAGGGCACCTAAGCAACCTCCTGCTCCCTCTCACGTTCCTGCTAGGCCCCGCCCCCTCAGACGCTGGCCGGCCATTAACCCTTGAGGTTCTGGTATCAACCTGAGAGCCAGGAGGTAAACCAGATCCCCAGGCAACACTGCTGGGGCGGAGGAAGTCACATAAATATATAGAGGCATCCTAGTCTATATGTTCACTGTAGGTAAGCCCTTTTTGGCAACTAGAGGGCTCCCACTGCTGACCAAAATGCACGAATACATTTTCAACATTTCTGGAGCTCCATGTTTCCGCGTAAACAAGGTATGTTTGTAATAAACAAAATTAATCTGCATTACTCCAGAAATAGACCAGATCGAGTTCACTCAACAAGCACTATTCCAACCTTGGTGTAAACTTAACTTAAAGAGAAATTGTCATGTGCATGAAATCCCAATGTACTCAAGCCTTGAAAACACACTTAAATATAGACATTTCTATAAAACTGTGCTTAAACAAAAGGTGTTGCATCTCTCCAGTAGAACAACCAAACGGTAACTAAGCTCCCCTGATAAAATAGTGATGGAACTGCATTTTCACGTGATCCCTGACTATCCCTACACATTAGACACTCAATTTTAGAAAGATCTTTACAGGTAGCAACAACAAACAAAGATGAAGGTTAACTACTCAGGTGACTAGAAGAAATATTAATATAGGGCAAAAAATTTATACCAAACCCTTGAAGTATAAAAAGACAAGAAAGAGCAAAAACCATCAACATATATTTACAATTACAAGAATGCTGAATTTTTTAGATTAAAACGTTGATTATCAGTGGGTGGGTTAAATTTTAAGATTTTATTTCTTTATTTAAAAAAAAAGTTAAATCTCCATGCATTTTGGATAACATCAAGATCGTCATTCCAAATTCTACAAAGAATGATCATAGGCCATCCAGTACAAACGTCTTAACGATATAACACACAAATCTAACATTACGATTAATCTCAACTGACCTACAACTGTGTTTCATGCAATAGTGTGTGACGTATTGTGCAAGGAAGGCACACACTTAGTTGGCCTTAAGAAAAACAAAAATAGGTCAAAGCCCAGATTGCTTCTATTGTTATCATTTGCTTTAGAAATGACTAATTATCTCAATTTTTTTTCTAGTGAAACAAACATGTCTAAAGGGGTACTAATGTTTCAGTAACTATATTTATAAATTAGACAATTGGCTATTACTGCTCTGTCTTGACTGGATTTCAAAAGACCTTAAAAGAATATCCTACAGCCGTTAATATCTATTTTTTATTTCTACTTCTGGGAGAAAATTAGTCATTTTTTATTATTTTTTTTTTTAAGAATAGCTATTCATATGCCATCTAATGAGTATATTTACACGGTATTCTATGCACCATCACTTTATAATTATCTTTAGTATATTTAAATACATTGCGAACATGTGTATTAACATAAAGGGAAAGTCTGAAATGTGCTCAACCGATGCGACGTACAGTTGTGTTCAAAATTATTCAACCCCCAATGCTGTAAAGGGTTTTAGGGAATTTAGTGTACATTTGTAATTGTATTCAGAATGAAATCCTACAAGGACTTTTTAAAGAACCATATGCAACTAAAATGACATCAATTGGTTTTGTAATACAGTAGTAAATGTTTCTTTTGTGAATTCTTCATTGACACAATTATTCAACCCCTTAAAGACTACCACTCTGAAGAACAGAGGTTCATTCAAGTGTTTTCAATCAGGTATTGAAAACACCTGTGGATGTCACGGAGCAGCAATAAAGCATAATAAGCACCAATTAGGCAGCTTTAAAATGACTGTGATACTCAGCTCCTTCTAGACATTTACTGGTGTGGTTACAAACATGGTGAAGTCAAGAGAATGGTCCAGGAAGACAAGAGAAGAGGTGATTACTCTTCACAGGAAGGGCAATGGCTATAAGAAGATTGCAAAGATGTTAAACATACCAAGAGAGACCATAGGAAGCATCATTCGCAAATTCAAGGCAAAGGGCACTGTTGAAACGCTACCTGGTCGTGGCAGAAAGAAGATGCTGACTTTGACTGCTGTGCGCTACCTGAAGCGTAGAGTGGAGAAAGGTCCCCGTGTGACTGCTGAGGAACTGAGAAAATATTTGTCAGATGTGGGTACTGAAGTTTCAGCTCAGACAATATGGCGCACACTGCGTAATGAAGGCCTCCATGCCAGAACTCCCAGGCGCACCCCCTTGCTGTCTCCAAAGAATAAGAAGAGTCGACTGCAGTATGCCAAAAGTCATGTGGACAAACCACAGAAGTTTTGGGATAGCGTTCTGTGGACTGATGAAACAAAATTAGAACTGTTTGGGCCCATGGATCAACGCTATGTTTGGAGGAGGAAGAACAAGGCCTATGAAGAAAAGAACACCTTGCCTACTGTGAAGCATGGCGGGGGGGGGGTCAATCATGCTTTGGGGCTGTTTTGCTTCTGCAGGTACAGGGAAGCTTCAGCGTGTGCAAGGTACCATGAATTCTCTTCAGTACCAGAAGATATTGGATGACAATGTGATGCAGTCCGTCACAAACCTGAGGCTTGGGAGACGTTGGACCTTTCAACAGGACAATGATCCCAAGCATACCTCCAAGTCCACTAGAGCATGGTTGCAGATTAAAGGCTGGAACATTTTGGAGTGGCCATCGCAGTCACCTGACTTAAATCCGATTGAGAACCTCTGGTGGGACTTACAGAAAGCAGTTGCAGTGCGCAAGCCTAAGAATGTGACTGAACTGGAGGCTTTTGCCCATGATGAATGGGCGAAGATACCCGTAGATCGCTGCAAGACACTTGTGTCAAGCTATGCTTCACGTTTAAAAGCTGTTATAACTGTAAAAGGATGTTGTACTAAGTACTAAGATTGAATGTCACTTGGGGGTTGAATAAAACTGATAATGATGTGAGCACAGAAAAGACATTTGTGGTTATTTCATTATAAATGTTATGTTATATTTGTCTGACCTACACGTGCCTCTTTGATTTAATTGTAAGCAAGATGACTGAATGATCAAAATCAATGTCAAACTGGCCAAAACACTCAATTTCAGTGGGGGTTGAATCATTTTGAACACAACTGTATATTTTAAACAAAGATTTTGTTTGGGTATTTATAAAAATGTGGATTTTGACCAGCCTTTATTGTACTGGCAGAAATTTATTTTCACGATAGACATGTAGAAACTCATGTACATGAAAATCCAAAATTATTTTAACAAACAAAAAAATGTATTGCATGTAGAGAAGATTTGCGTGTGACACGCGTGTGGAAAATATGGCCTGTAACTGGTCTTCTTGAATGTAGGAGTCTGAGAAAGACCTTGCCAGGGAAACTCTAGAACAGGAGTGCTTAAAGGGACACTCTAGGCAACATGACCACCTAAGCTATTTTAGGTGGTCATGATGCCCAGAGTATGCTGCCCTCTGTCCCCCCTCCCTCCGCTCAGCGGTTCAGCTGAAAAAGCTGAAAACAGCTGAGAGAGGCGGAGGAGTTTACTCCGCCCTCCCAGCTGTCAGTCAGTCAGCAGAGTGGGAATCATATTTCACGCTTCTGCCGACGTTTGCTGAGTAGGAGACGTCATCGCGCTTTCAGCGCGATGACGTCTCCAACTCACCGCAGAAGCTGGCGGCTCCCTCTGATGGTTAGTGTTGCGCGCATCCTCTTGCACGCAACACTAATCCTCAGAGGGAGCCGGGAGGAAGCCTGCCGATTGGCTGGCTTATGTGAGAGGCACGCATGCGCGCTTCTCACGTAAACCAGAAGCCAAGAAGCATCAAGAAGGACGGGAGCGGAAGAGGAGGGAGGGGAGTATATAAAAAAAAAAAGACGCCGCTGGAAAGAAGTGGATTTTAGGGTAAGTATTACAGTTACAAAAAAATTTATAAAAACTAAATATTTATTAAGGGAATAGGGATAGGTTAGGATAAAAAAACGGGGGTGGTGATTTTTTGAGTAGAGTGTCCCTTTAACATAGGTCCGCAAAATGTTTTGACACAACATTTCTCATGAAACCTATTCACACGTTACTTCGACTGTGCTGTTACAGTTATATTCATATTCATTTAGATGGGGATTTATACTGTAAAGATAGTCCTTATGCTGCCTCCTAGTGGTCTTTCTGTCTTGCACATGCTTTTCTCTGTTCCCTCGCTTTATTGATGATGCGCTTCCTGTGTGTGTGAAGTCCCACCCTTCTTGTAAGAGCTGTAGCATGGTGTAGTTATCTAGCAGCATATGTCTCTTCATTATCGCAAGCTAAGGACAGTATCATCTTTTGACCGCATAAAACATATCATTCCATTATCTGCTGTATCCTGTGATCTGCTGTAACCTGATGTATGGAATAAAGCAAGTTGTGGAAAGAAACAGTGTTTTGGTGAGTTCAGCTATCTGATAAGGATTGTCCTCGGTGATTGCATCTACTTATACAGGCCGGGCATAGAGGTCTCTGCAAGGGATAAATCACTATACAACGATCGGAGTCAGAATATCGACAGAGCCTTGTAGGAAATGTATTGATAATACAAAAAGGATATAACAGAGGAAAAGGATATACTATAAGAGAAAAAATCCTGTAAACAAAAAAATTGGGGGTAACCCACACTTGAGATTGTAAAATTTAGAGAGTAGTTTACAGGATGAGAATGCAGAAAACAATGGGTAGAAATGCAAAATATTATTGCAAAAGACAGGAGAAAAAAAAATAAGAGTGGTTTACTTCCAATAAGTCTATTGGCAGTAATTTTAAAGTATCTTTTCTTTCGCTCTTTTTTTTGCTGTATATATATATATGTATTTTGTGTGTTTAGGCTCTTTTTTGGCTCTTTTTTGACCACTTTGCCGCGATTCGAGCATTGACCTTTTCTTTAACCGTCCTTATTAGGACGCAATAAAGATTTTTTTCTCCTGTCTTTTGCAATCCCTATGATATTCTACTGGCCACCAGTTTCACCTTCCCTCTGCTCCCATTTGTTTCAGTTACCCTAGTCTCTCTTAGAGTGTAAGCTCATGGGATGTCTGCCTGAGCTTTTGGTTTAAAGTGATGTATAACCTGGACAGTTATCTGACGACCAGGATTTTATTTTCTCTTGTATCATGTAAGTCTGCTGTTTGTACTTCCCCATTGTAAAGCGCTATGGAATTTGTTGGCACTGTGTAAGTACTTGTAACTGTAACTTTGTATTTCTGTAACAATTTAATGTTGCTGAACCCAGGACATACTTGAAAACGAGAGAAATCTCAATGTATCCTTCCTGGTAAAATCCTTTATAAATAAATAAATAATATTTTGCATTTCTACCCATTATTTTCTGCATTCTCATCCTGGAAACTACTCTCTAAATTGTAGGAAAGGTAGCAGGGTTAACACCAGCCTCGTTAATGTCCTGTGTAAAAGGACATGCAGAACACACTGATAGAGAGGACCCAGTAAAATACATATAAGAATGTAGCAGGACCTCATCGTTCCCCAGCTGAAACGGTGAACAGCCGGTATTACGTAGTACAAATGGCCGGGAAATGTTTGCCATGTGATTTTCCCACATTTGAGACATTGCCATGAATGTATTGCTGTTAGGAACTGCCAGATGTTCAGTGCAATGAATTACTGTCTGACAGTCGCAAATCATCATCCTGTAGTAACCCATAACAGGTATGAAAGCACATAGCCATCTTCACTCCGCCTGGTCATTTTTCTTATCAAATGTATAACTTTTCACTAACTGGCAGTATGTATGTATATGTAGCATAACAAAATGATATATGCTTAGTTATAGCATGAACTAATTGGCAACAATGGCACAAGCGTAATAGAATGTAATCCACAGCTGACACTGCATTTCATTTGTTTGCTTGTGTATGTTAAATACAGATGGTTCAAGTTGATAAATTAGTCATTTTTGTTTTCTTTAAAGATGTTCTACTTTTCTGCCTTTTCTCCAACAACTAATTTAATGACTGTTACACATGGGTGAATGAGTTGATGAGGGGATTGATACAGCTGTGCGGCCATATGTGACTCAACCGAGATATAGCTTATTAAACCGGGAGGTTTATTCAGTATACAACAAGGTGATGGCGTGGGGAAAATTCTGATAAATTGGTCAGAGGCAAACTGAACAACTGAAACATGTTCCAGCGGATGCTTTATGGGTGGGAAAGGGACACCACTGGGCAACTTTGAACATTAGGTTTATCCCAAACTTGAACAGAGAACTAGATGCCTGAAATTCAAATGTTAATACTGTAACCGAATCTCTTTACATCTTTGTGCCCTCACCCTCCTTGGCACCCTTGTCCACACTATACATGGCCTCGGTGCCACTGGAGAAGTGTGGATATTGGCCTCCTGCCAATGTGGCAATGCAAACTCTCAAGGACAATGGGCATAAGTGGACACCTAAGGGTTAATGGATTAAAAGTATTTCTATGTTGAAATGGTTTGTATTTTAGGACTTGCTTTGTTTTAGTAATAACTGTTTGACCCTAGATTGATTTGATGTGGTTTATTTGCTAATCTTGTCTAGTGTGTAACTGATCAGGTTTTTCGATCTTCTGAAGGAATTCACATCCCCCTCATGTAGACAATGTATTCTGCTGATTATGTCATTTTACCGCCCCCTCCCCATTTCCCATATAACTGCTCCCCATTTCAAATTAAAGCTTATTCTTCATCCCTGCACTAAATCTTGTCTGGTGTTTGCGGTGAGATACAAAGAATTTTACAGCACTCAAGTTCTGGCTGAGGGTTCAGAGAGAAGGAAAGCTGCTGCAGATCTGCTTGACTGAAGAGTAGCGACAGACGCTGGAACAGGTTTGGGTCTGGTCTTCAAGCCGGAAACCGGTAAACCCCAGCTGCTGATTCAAATAGCCCAAGACATTTTATTTGAATATTACTAATTTAAATTTTACTTACAGTAATTTAGTGGAGATAGTGTTTGTGAGATGTGTTTTAAAGGTAAATAAATGATATGGATATTTAAATGCAGATCATGTTCTATTGGATATAAACCTCATAGGATTATTTCACTGCAGTTCTCAATTTTGATATCTGAAGTTATAGAGTAACAAAAGCTATAAGTGTGGAAATCAGATCTACAATAGAAAGTTTAGAAAGTATTTTACTTTCCATTATATCGTTCAACTAGAGGACGCATGCACCCACTGAATGAACAAACATTGGTTCTGACAAAACTGTGGGCCCTATTCAAAGGTCAGTGTTATCTTAGGCCTTGAACACACTGCGCGACATTAAAATCGTGCGTTTTTCCACTCGATTTTCATATTCGTGACATTGAGCGATATTGTGTGATAATATCATGCGATATCGCCATTATGCGCGATATTGCACAACACCACCAATGCAAATCGCGAAAAAAGGGTCATGTACCAGCGACAAGCTACATGCGACATTGAGCGACAAGATGTGAACAGCTCCATTGAAATGCATTGGAGAAGCTACATAGAGCGATATTGCACGGAAATATGCGCGATATTGCAGCAAAATCCACAGGATAAATCGCTCGGTGTGAACAGGGCCTTAACCAGAGCCATTGTAGGGCTATATTCCATAGTTGACAATTCGCTAACTACAGGAAACGCTACACATAAACTAACTAACAGGAGACGCTATCGATTGGAAACATGATTCCATTCTTGACACAAGCTGAGCTTGCAGCTCGGATGCAGCAGTTTCTCTGCACACAGTTATTGTACATTAAGGTATCCTTATTATGGAAGATGTTGATTGTAACCCAAGTGGAGGCTACTCCAATGTAGCCTGCGCTTCCACACACTAGTTGATATTTCAGGGTGAAATACTGACTCCTAAAAGCTGGTGTTAAATGATTTTGCAAATACAAATATCATTTAACATGCACACCTAACAACCCCCCCCCCCCCCATTAAATCACATACTCCCATCTCAACCCACAGTGAAAAGGGTGGTGCGATCCACCACTTCTTCTTGGCAGGAGCAGAGACTAGGAACAAATACCGTAAATACTCGAGTATAGCGCAACCCGAATATAATGCGATGGATAGAGATTTATTATGGAAATGAGAGAATACTCAAGACTCGAATATAACGCGAGGAACAAAATTATACTGTACTGGTAAACAATTAAGATCCTTCTAGGTTCTCTTAACACAGTCAGGCTACCCCTCAGGCCTGGGTGCTCTGCTCTAGAATGATTGCAGTTGTTACTAAGTATGAAGCCGCCGGCCACCCGTCTTCTTTACTAGCGATAAGAAGGCCGGCAGAGGCGAGCGAGGCGATTGGTTGGCTTAAACCGAGCTTGCCCTCTGGCTGTGATGGATCCCACCTCTCCTGAATCCAGGAGTTCCTCCTCCCTCATCCCTGCTCTCACACACATCTTCAACCTATCTCTCTCCACTGGCTCCTTTCCATCCGCCTTCAAAACACGCGCTAGTTACCCCTTTGCTAAAGAAACCATCCCTCGATCCCAACTCTCCATCCAACTACCGCCCTGTATCCCTGCTTCCCTTTACCTCTAAGCTCTTAGAAAAACTAGTCTTCAACCGCCTCTCCCTCTTCCTGTCCTCCAATTCCCTACTTGACCCCCTGCAATCTGGCTTCCGTCCCCTACACTCAACTGAAACTGCCACCAAAGTCACCAACGACCTCCTAACTGCTAAAAAACACGGCCACTATTCTATTCTCATCCTGCTTGACCTCTCTGATGCTTTTGACACTGTTGACCACCCCCTCCTTCTACAGACCTTCAACTCTCTGGGTCTCGGTGACACTGCACTTGCTTGGGTTGACTCCTATTTATCCAACAGGTCCTTCTATGTGTCCTTTGCTGGTAACTCCTCCTCTTCATTGCCTCTATCTGTTGGTGTACCTCAAGGCTCTGTCCTTGGTCCTCTGCTCTTTTCCATCTACACCTCCTCCCTGGGCAAAATCATCAACAGCTTTGGCTTTAATTACCACCTCTACGCTGATGACACTCAGATCTACCTCTCTACCCCTGATCTCTCTCCCCCTGTCCTTTCCAAAGTCAGTGACTGTTTACCTGGCATCTCCTCCTGGATGGCCTCCCACCACCTAAAGATCAACATGTCAAAGACTGAGCTCCTACTTATTCCTCCCTCAAATGCCTCCCCACCTCCTGACTTCTCTATCACGGTGGAGGGTATCACCATCTCCCCATCAAACCAAGTTCGCTGTCTTGGAGTTACACTTGACTCTGCTCTTTCCTTCATCCCCCACTTCAAGTCTCTTTCCTCCTCCTGCCGATACCAACTGCGTAATATTTCCAGAATTCGGCCATTTCTTACCGCTGTCACCACAAAACAACTCATACATGCCCTGGTAATCTCCCGACTCGACTACTGCAATAATCTTTTATCTGGCCTCCCTCTGTCCCGCCTTTTCCCCCTATAATCCATCCTGAACGCCTCCGCCAGGCTAATTCACCTCACCAGCCGCTCTGTCTCTGCCGCTCCCCTCTGCGAGTCCCTTCACTGGCTCCCCATCCACTGCAGAACTAAGTTCAAAATCCTTATCCTTACCTACAAAACCCTCACTAACTCAGCTCCCCACTACCTGTCCTCACTAATCACCAAATACACCCCAGCCCGCTCCCTAAGGTCAAACCGTGACCTGCACCTAGCTTCTCCCCGCATCACCTCTTCCCATGATAGACTGCAGGATTTCTCACGCGCAGCCCCCACTCTCTGGAACGCTCTCCCTCGTACTGTCAGACTTTCCCCTAACTTCTCTTCCTTCAAACGCTCCCTTAAAACATTCCTATTTAGGGAAGCCTACCACCCAACTCACTGACGCAACCATCAATCACTCTCACCTTACAGTCCTCTCCTCCTGTTTCCAACCCCAACCCTCCTAGATTGTGAGTTCCTACAGGAATAGGGCCCTCATCTCCTCCTGTACTGTTTGTCAAATGTTGTTCAATGTATTGTAACCCTGTCTATACTGTGCCTATTGTACAGCGCTGCGGAATATGCTGGCGCTTTATAAATAAAGAATAATAATAAAATAATAAAAAGTGTTTGCAAGCATCAGGGAACCTCCGGGAGACTTGGGAACCAGAGCAAGGCAAGTTTTTTTTTAACACGCGATGCAGAGGTCTCGAATATAACACGACCCCTCTGATTTTAAAGTAAATTTTTGTCACCAAAATCTAGCGGTATACTCGAGTAGCGGTATACTCGAGAGTTCCTAGTCTCGCTTCGCGATCACTCTGCAGCGCTGCGTGTTCTCGTGCTGAGCTCGAGGCTGAGGCGTGCAAAGCTCTATGGATTCCTATGTACTCCTTGAGCCGAAACTCACGGCGGTGCGGAGTGCGGAGTGTTCTGGGGGGGGATGTTAAGATAGTAGAGGTGCATGTGCAGATTTTCCTCCTTACCATCTCCATTTTACCAATAACCAAGAATAGGGCCCAGAATCTATGGAGTTGTTAACTTAACCAGAGCTTTTATAAACTTAACGCCAACCATGCAATAGGGCCATGTGTTCATTACTGGAAATATATACTTACCATGGTAGTTTCCTGTATAGATCCAAAACTGTTAATGAAAATATTGACTACCACATCCACAGGTATGCCTGAAAAGAAAAAAGAAATAGATCAGGAATCAGATAACCAACATAACTTTAGTAACTCTGCTTTGATTGATCATTTTAACAAGTACAGTCGGAACATTGTCACGGTCTGTAAGGACTTGAGCAATAAATACACTTTTTGAATTATCAGCTTCTGGAGTCTCTTCTATCATCTTGACTGTGTATTGACTGCTAGGCTGAACGTTTGTCCAGCATTAAAAGGCACAAGTAGAACTATTACCACCAAATCTGTGTTCTGCATATCAACCTTGGTGTAAACGTAACCAGAGCTATTGTAACACTTACCACAGTCATTACATTCTATGGAGTTTCCAGCTCTGGTTATGTTGAAATACAGTATGTATGCACTGGGTTCTTTTTTCTTCTATTTTTTTCTCCTGCACACTCAGCTACTCACACTTTTACATGTCCATTTTCAAGGTTCTCCACATGATCCTACAGTAACATTGATTGGAGTCCTATGGATTCCAGAGTGTATACTGTTAGTATTCATTACTGCTCCAGATATTAGCACTAGGCGTTAAATGTTTAAAACATAACTCCGTATGTAGTAGCCAGTTACCACTCTGCTTTTTTACAATCTCATCCTTTTCTTTCTCAAGCTACACTTTCTGCTCTGGATTGCCTCATCCCTTCTTTTCAAGAAGAAGAAAATGGGAAATATCTAACATTGACCCACCAGGCCATGGTAGGCACATTAGTAAAGTAGTTTGGAGTTATTTATTGTTTTGATCAAGAATTTTCTAGGATCTTCTAGTTCGCTGAAGAATCTCTAATCTGAACACTACAGGGGTTATTCAGAGAGTACTAAAATGTCACTGACATGTTCGTGCTCTCTCATTCAGCTCGCCGACGCTGCAGTGAATTCAGCATTCACCGCAGGGTCCCTGAAGTGTGCCGAAATGACTCACTGAACGCATCCGATAAACCACCAGCTAAATCAAATAGAAAGCCAAATGCATCGTCAAACCGCTGCATCGATACGAAAAACCGCCACAAAACCGCCGTATCGATCCGATAAACCGCAGAAAGCATACTCAAACCCACCGGAAACAACCAACCAGCTGCCGAATAGGGGGTGAAAAAAACAAACAAAACACACAGACACCCCTTGCAACTAATGGCAGTTAAAAAAAAAAGGAATGAAAATACATGGAAATAATATAATATATAAGGTTCTATTAATTACAATAAAAAGGTCTGGTACAGAATAAAGAAAAAAAAAAAAAATATATATATATATATATATCAAAAAGTTTGCCAAAAAAAATCCTGAAAAAAGCCTAACAATTCTAAAAAATAAATTGAGCGTTTTTGCTGCAAATTAAAAGTATAACGGTAGAATAAATATTTAACCTCCCTGGCGGTCTAATTTTTGGGAAAAAACGCATCTAAGGCTGGGGTCAGACCAGAGCACTTTTAACGTGTGTTCTGGCACACATAATTACGGCCGCACTAGCAGCAGATGACGGGCAATGACGGCCAATATACGATGTACGGCCGCACAAAAGTCCGGCCGTGCAACGCAAGTGGAATTTGATCGCATTTTTCTGAGAACGCTGAACCGCTAGTACTGACGAACTGAGTGCGCAGCTGCGGCATAGCGGCGTGTTTGCGTGATTAGGAGATGTCAGACGCTGCTAATGTCCAGCCAACATAACGTCCAGACGCAAAGAGAGTTATATTGACGATCCGTACAAAATCACGGCGGAAAATGCGCGTCGTCTGACCGTTTTTGCGCATTCCGTGAAAAAATACGTCAATGCGTTCGGACGCACTTTTTCATGTTCGCGGGGAAAAATGCTTTCGTCTGACCCTAGCCTAAAAGCGGTCTCTATTTCTTTTTTATGCCCCCCCAGCAACATCCCGAGTGTGGCTCGGGGTTAAATTCCTATGTTAGAAGCGGTAACCCCGAGCAACACTCGGGATGCCGCTGGATACATCACCTCTCCCTGCGCTCCCTTGCTGTCCCCCGCTGCCTCCTCTGGCGACTGCTACCTTATACTTCCTGGTTCCTTCCTCGCGAGAAGGAATCCAGGAAGTAAAATGCCGCGATCGCCGGAGGAGACTGCAGAGATCAGCAAGGGAGCGCATGGAGAGGTGATGTATCCAGTGGCATCCCGAGTGTTGCTCGGGGTTACCGCTTCTAACATAGGAATTTGTCTTGGATTTACCACTCTCAGCGGTGAAATTTAACCCCGAGACACACTCGGGAACACCGCCAGGGAGGTTAAGAAAAACTGGATTTTTTAAACATTGAAACCTTTGGGATTTTCCTGATTAAACCTGTGGAATGAAACCACTGAAAATCAGGGTATTTTGACTTCACTGCTGTTGGTGGGTCTCTGAATAGATTAACCATTACTTCTCTATGGCGAATGTCACTACCGCCAAAGGTCACTGTATTTCACTGGCAATATTTAGGTAATCACTAGCTTTTTGAATAGCCAAACGGCCACGAAATTGCACCATACGGGGAAATTCACCATTAGGTGCAATTTGGTGGCCAATTCGATGCTCTTTGAATAACCCCTTAAGCACTACTATTATTACGTTTTATGCCACACTGTACTTGGCTGGTCATTTTACATTATTTGGTTTATGTATTTAAGGATTCACTATGTATATATTAATCTATACAAAGAAGGACATTTTGACCAACACAAACCTGTCCTCACAGTCAAAGGAAAGCAGATCAGATTATCAGTCCTTATTAAATGACTCTTACACATAGTCTAAAATAAAGCAAAATGTTAACATTTACAGAATTATACTCCTATAGTTTGTCAGGTAGCACGGACCATTTTAAGTCAATAAACTGCAAAAAGAACAAATCTAGACGACCTGAGATTCCGTACAGCAAATGAAGCGCTGCATTAAAAATATGTATTTTCTCTCCTCTCTGGATATTTTTGGTTGCCACAGCAACCCAGTTCATCGCAAGCACATTTCTTGTTCGTGGATACGCTGCCCACGCAACACAATAAAGAACAACACAACAAAGATATACCTAGGTTTTTTCACATTCTTTGTAGGGGACTCTGTCCATTTATAATAATTGTTAACAGTAACACAGGATATGGTCTCCATGGGCTAATGTCATTTTGGAATCAGTTAGCGTTTTGTATGCATGATGAGAAATAATGAATTTGTCAGTTGGAGAATTTTCAGATAAAAACTAGTGACTGTACAATTTTATTTCTCTTTATTTATAAAGGATTTTACCAGGAAGGATACATTGAGATTTCTCTTGTTTTCAAGTATGTCCTGGGTTCAAGAGCATTAAATTGTTACAGTTGTTACAGAAATACAAAGTAATAAAATGCAAGAAATAAAAAAAAACAACACAAATATACAGATTATCACAGAAAATAAATATGTAGGAAATATAGTCACAATGTTACATGTTTACAGTTGCATTCTGTATCAAGGTATATTAATAGAGATCTCTTAAGTGAGTTTAGACTGGGGGAAGATTTGATGGCGTCTGGGAGGTTATTCCATAACTGCGGTGAAAATGAGGATTGCGCCACTTTCTTTTTGTATTGTGGTATTGCAAGTAAAGTGCTGGTCCTGGATCGGAGGTTATAGGATGAGGGAACTCCTGGGGGAAGCAGCCTATTCAGGTAGGGTGGTAGCTTCCCAGAAATGCTCTTAAACACCAGGTTGGAAAGGTGAAGAGTGCGTCTAGATTCCAGCAACGGCCAGTTTAGCTCTTTTAACATGTCACAATGATGGGTCATGTAGTTACATTGTAGTACAATTATTCTGCATCCTTTGAATGAATATCATATTAGTTTATGTTATGTTTTAACACTTGGTGCTAAACCACCAAATAAATATTTTTTAGTAATATAAACCAGCTTCGTGCCACCACACGTGTCAGGAATAAAGATACAAAAAGACAATATGTATCTTTAAATGCTCGAAAGCGTCTCCTCCAATAGACGTAGCAGCAAATACAAATCATAGAAAAAACAAGAGTGTATCTATAAAGGATAAAACGCAAATAAATGGATCAAAGCGTCATATGTATATAAAGTCTCTATATATCCATATGGCCCTGCTGGAAACGCACTCACAAGTTAGCCATATAACAAGCGCATATCATGAAATGATGTTACCCCTCCTTAGTAAGTGGTGACTACAGGAAGCCAAGCACACCACAGCACACACCAATCCGCATGAGCAGCAGGAACCTGTCAGATGGAGAGATCGTCAGCTGAATCACTGGAGGTTCAGGTATTTCATGAGGATGGTATTAAAACAACAGCAGGGCCAGATGTAAAAAATAAAAGTATATTAAAACATCCAATGCGTTTCATTGGCTAAAACCAACTTCTTCAGGGGAATTTGGATATATAGAGACTTCATATACATATCACGCTATGATTCATTTATTTCTTGTGTTTTATCCTTTATTAGATATGCTCTTATTTTTTACCTGCAGTAAAATGCCAAGTAAAATGAGCCGATGCATGCTCAGTCTGAGGAAGGAATGAATAGTAAAGAGGAAGGACAGTCTTGAGTGATGAACATAAGACCCCATAGAAAGACAATGCCGAAGTAAAAGATTTGTTATTAAAATTAGCAATATTCTAAATCATTACAATTCGATACAAACCTTTAAAGTTTGGTCTAATCCGTGGATCATAACTGACCAAAAGTCGGTTCAAGATGTTGCTAGTAGAGTTAACAGGTACTCTTGCAAGATCTTCTGCAGATTGCTGGCTAGAAGATGACACAAGACAAAAACCTTTTTTCAGTATGTCACATATTGGAACAGAAAAAAAGACAGAAAGTAAGAACAGGCTTCTAATTTAAACATGCTTTACAGGTAGATAGATATCTTTTTATCTCATGATGATGTTTCGAGAACAGCAAGAATGGATACTTACTGTGCATTAATGTCAAACATCAACTTCAATAAAAACTGAATTAATATATCTGATACATACTGTAAGTTATCAGAACAAAACACAAAGAGAATTTGTTTCTGCACAAGGCTGTCTTTTTGAACCATGTCCACCTAAAATGCATCTGTACTGCTAGGGTGCACATTTAACTGCAATATTCCATCAGGGGATGGATATCACATTGGTCTTAAAGATGATTGATATCTCTCAACTCTAGGTTTTACCTACCCCAATCTGTCGTTGGTGCCACCATACTTCCCCATCCTTAGGCAGAGATAGCTGGGGTCCATTGTGCAGTTCAACCTCAGCAGTGACGTTAGCATGATGACTTGTTAGTAAGCATACTGAGAGTCAAGAGGCTGCACGTATTGAGCAGAGTGCCATCATGTAGGCAGCTGAGAGCTGTCACTGCATCCATTGTGGCATGATGCAAAGATGTAACAGTAAAATATTCAATAGGGAATTACTTGCATTTTAACAATATATGTGATAGCATTTTTTAATACGAACACGTATACAGAGAGTGATTCCCTGTCAAATGAGCCAGACATGTATTATACAGGACAGGTTCACTTTAAAATTCTAATTTAGCCCCCTTTTAAAAGGCTAGATACAAATATTTTAGGATTACCAACAAGCTACAATACTGCTTTCATCCAAACAGCTAGCTCATAGATCTAGGACTCAAACCTTTTATGATTCTGCATGTACATAGAAACATAGAAAAATGTCGGCAGATAAGAACCTTTCGGCCCATCTAGTCTGCCCAATTACATGGATACTTTACCTGGATTTATCTTTTGTTTAGGATAGCCTTATGCCTATCCCATGCTTGCTTAAATTCAATTACTGTTTTGGCCTCTACCACTTCTACTGGAAGACTGTTCCATGTATCCACCACCCTCTCAGTAAAATAATGCTTCCTGATGTTACTTTTAAACCTTTGCCCCTCTAATCTAAGACTATGTCCTCTTGTTTTGCTATTTTGTTTCCTTTTAAATATACTCCCTTCCTCTACCTTGTGGATTCCCTTTACGTATTTAAATGTTTCTATCATATCTCCTCTGTCTCGTCTTTTTTTCCAAGCTGTACATGTTAAGATCATTAAGCCTTTCCTGGTAACTTTTCTCCTTCAAGCCGTACACCATTTTAGTAGCCCTTCTCTGAACTCTCTCTAAGATGTCTATATCCTTCTGGAGATACGGTCTCCAGTACTGCACACAGTACTCCAAGTGAGGTCTCACCAGTGCTCTGTACAGTGGCATGAGCACTTCCCTTTTCCTACTGCTAATACCTTTCCCTACACAACCAAGCATTCTGCCAGCATTTCGTGCTGCTCTATTACATTGACTACTTACCCTTAGATCCTCTGAAATAATGACCCCTAAATCCCTTTCCTCAGATGTTGAGGTTAGGACTGTATCAAATATTCTATATTCAGCCCTTGGGTTTTTACGTCCCAGGTGCATTATCTTGCACTTATCCACATTAAAACTCAATTGCCACAACTCCGACCATTTTTTTTAGTTTACCTAAATCATTTGTCATTTGGCTGATCCCTCCAGGAACGTCAACCCTGTTCCCAAATCTTTGTGTCATCAGCAAAAAGACATACTTTTCCATTAATACCTTCTGCAATATCACTAATAAAAATATTAAAGAGAATGGGTCCAAGTACTGACCCCTGAGGTACCCCACTGGTAACAAGACCTTGCGCCGAATAAACTCAATTTACCACAACCCTCTGTTGTCTGTCACTCAGCCACTGCCTAATCCATTCAACAATATTGGAATCCAAGCTCAAAGATTGCAATTTATTGATAAGCCTTCTATGCGGAACAGTATCAAAAGCCTTACTGAAATCTAAATAAGCAATGTCTACTGCACCATCTGTGTCTATTATTTGTGTTACCCAATCAAAAAAATCAATAAGATTAGTTTGGCATGATCTCCCTGAGGTAAACCCATGTTGTTTCTGATCCTGTAATCTATGGGTTTTTAGATGTTCAACAATCCATTCCTTTAACATGGTTTCCATTAATTTCCCCACTACTGACGTAAGACTAACTGGCCTATAGTTCCCCGATTCCTCCCTACTACCCTTCTTGTAAATGGGCACAACATTTGCTAATTTCCAGTCTTCTGGGACGACTCCCGTTAACAGTTTTGCTATTCCATCACTGAGCTCTTTTAATAATTTAGGGTGGATCCCATCAGGCCCCATTGACTTATTTGTCTTTACTTTAGACAGCTGCTGTAGAACCTCCTCCTCTGTAAACTCATATGTAAATGTCTCTTTAGTGTTCTTTCCTAACTGAGGTCCCTTTCCTTCCTTTTCTTCTGCAAAGACTGAACAAAAATATTCATTGAGGCAGTCAGCGAGACTTTTATCCTCTTCTACATACCTCCCTTCCTTTGTTTTTAATCTAACTAATCCTTGTTTTACTTTTCTTTTCTCGTTTATGTATCTAAAAAATGTTTTGTCCCCCTTTTTTACTGACTGAGCTATTTTCTCTTCTGCGTGTGCTTTGGAAGCTCTTATAAATTGCTTTGCCTCTTTCTGCCTAATTTTATAGGTTTGCCTATCTTCTTCACTCAATTCGCACAATTAGTAACAAATGTACCTATATTAACTATCAAAACTTTGCTATACCTCCTTGGCTAACCAAGAGATAATCATATGCTATGATTTATAACTAGACAGAGAAGGCATGTGCACACAGGCTCCTGTCACAAGGAGGCACTTTGCTCTGTAAAAAAAAAAAAAAAACACAACAACTTCTACAATTTACAACTTCTTCATTTAGATCACTGTATCTCTGGAGCCCTAAGGGCTAGAGGAACATATGAGGTATCATTGGAAAGGACATATTATGGCCTTTCCAGTGATAGCAAATATCACCAGGTTAGATATATGAAAAACTAGAATAAGACAATGTATTTCTCTTTTTTCTAACACAGCACTATTATAAAGTTTACAATTATAAACAGTGATGCTGCACTAACTCACCTCATTTCCCAAACTGCCAGCAAATGTGGAATTGATGATTCAATGCATTGTTTCATCAACAACCTAGACCGTAGCACTGCAGTGAGGAGAGACAGGGGGACTTTGGAACTTGCATCTCTGAATTGTACACCGTGCAAGGTTAAATGAGGAATCATTGGAAAGGTCAGAGTCTGGTCTTAACAATGACACCAAACAAGACCATGTAGTGTGTAAAAATAAAAAATGTAAATGCTAAATTACTTTTTTTCCCTGTTCTACAGCAGGGACAATATATGCTTCTACATGTAAAACAAACAATGCCACTGCGCTAATTCAACTAAGGCCACAGATTCTGCCCCTTTTGATTTGAGCGCAGAGAAGAGGTTTTTCAGTTTTTAATTTATTTTTTTTAAATTTGCCCCAAAACGAAAATTTTAAAGTAATTTTAGCAGATTTCCTTTTTTTTGCTTGTTGGGCGGGGGGGGGGGCTCCACATTTCTGTGCCCACAGACTCCTGAGATGCAAATCTGGCCCTGGCCGATGTGCACTCTTATTGCAAGCAACGTTAGGAATCACCATTATTGCAACTACGTTGAGCTTTGGCTATCAAGGAAAATGTTAGCACTGGTAGTAGAAATTGCTGCAAATAATAGTGAACAGCACTGAACAGCAGTAGGACCTTTCAATTTAAGAATAGTCAATAGTGATTACATTGTAACACCTTGTGATATGTTATAAAATATTTGGGTTAGGGCAAGGGTCAGCAACCTTGGCTCCCTGATGTTTTGGGAACTACATTTCCCATGTGGCTCAGTCAGCCTAATGGGTGGCTGAGCCACATGGGAGATGTAGTTCCTAAAACCTCAGGGAGCCAAGGTTGCTGACCCCTGGGTTAGGGTAACCATGCTGTGCTGGTACACACCTATGGCAAATTAAATTATTGTTATAAAATATGTGACAAAGTGCTCATCGATATTCCATAAAAGAACACATATTTTGTCAAAATAGGCTTTCATACAGTGAGGTGATAACAAGGGATCACTAATATGTCACTAATATGATCGTGTAAATTAACCTAAATTACTCCTAACCCCTGTATAGTCTAAACAATTCCTCCAGCCTGAGCCCTAAACACTGACACTTTTACACCTCTCAGGTAACAGATACACATCACATACAGCAGGGACGTGTCATCGGGGAAGGCAGTGGAGGCAGGAAAATAAACTCACCGGCTCTGCGCTCCACTGCCCGCTCCAAATAGGAACAGACAAGCGCTGCCTACTTCTTGAAGACTGCTCTTCAGAGCCTCAGAGAGAGCAATGGGTCCAAGCCATTCAAAAAAAACCCCTATATTGGTATATCAATGATATGTGTCACAGGCAGCACCCTCTAGTGGCGGATACAGAGTGTGACGGGCACAGGCAGCTCCCTCTAGTGGCAGATATAGTGTAAGAAAGGCAAAGGCAACTCACTCTAGTGGTGGATACAGAGTATGACAGGCACAGGTTGCTCCCTCTAGTGGCAGATACACAGTATGACAAGCACAGGCAACTCCCTCTGTACCGTTTAGTGGCAGAGTAGAACACATTTTTTTCTGTGCACATCATAATTTTTTTTTAATAGCAAAGTATATGATCTGATAAAATAGTGGTATCTTTTGAAAGTCCATTTAATGCAAGAAAAACAGTATATATGTGTGCGTACAGTAAATGAGTAAAAGAGAATTTATAGCTAAACACAAACCTCAGAAAGTTAGTTAATATCTGTGTATATCTGGCTCCGATACTAGCCAGTGCCTCACCAGCCACTGACCTCACCGCACGTCCCTGACATACAAGACTGTTCCTTTCACTGCTCCCCCTGCGCTGTTGATGTATATTTATTGACTCCCACATTTCCTCTGGTTTTTCTCTAAAAAATCTGACTCCCAGCTTTCACAGAAATAGAACTACACTGCAAGCACAGAACAAAAAAATTAGGGAGCGGGAAAGGATTGATCGGCAAATTAGTTACCAAGGACGGATATGGAGTCACCACTGGGGTCAGAGTTTGTCAACAACTGATATATATATATATATATATATATATATATATATTTCCAAGGAGCCCCGCACTCTGTAGCAAAAAATAGTCCGTACCTGCTTCGGTGCAATCCGGCTGCATAATTTCATAAGTAAAGAATCCAAATGCACACGAAGACTTAGAAAAGCAATATCAAAATATTTATTATTGCATGGATCAACGTTTCAGCCCCCTCTGGGACTTTTCTCAAGATGATGCAAATAAACAAAAGCCACATATATATACAAAATATCAATTAACTCAGAACGAGGTCCGAGGCAGTCACCACCACAAGGGAAGCGCGTCCATACAAACCGAGGCACGCCCGTTGCCATGGAGACACATATACATTGTAGCAACAAATACAAAAAATAATGAAAAAATTAAAAACAAGTCAAGGTCACACATAGCATATAGTATATGGGATTGATATCCCTTCAGTCATATACCATTTTAGTAACCAAATATACCATGTTAATCAACCATATAAACTTCGCATGAGCCATGAACAACACAAACATATGTACATCTTACTTGAAAATTGTGTATGCACATGTATGAGGGACAACACATAACACAGGGAGGAGCTTAGAAAAAAAGCACTATATAATCGGAGCAGGAGAATCAAAATTTTAAGAAATCAACGAGCGTGGAAAAAAGGTGTATATATATTTTTTTTTTCCATTAAGCCCCTTCAGGGCCAGAGTATCCAATGTGAAAATCCAAAAGGCTTCACGTTTTAATAGTTCCTTGGCCCGATCACCCCCTCTGCGTAGTACTGGAACATGGTCAATCCCCATTACCCAAAATGAGGACAGTGGGTGACCCATAGCAAAAAAATGACGAGCAACAAGTTGAGGGTTCTCATGTCCTGCCAATGCAGCTCTGATGGCTGAGCGATGATTTGCCATCCGCGTACGCAACCCCTTAACAGATTTTTCTACATATGTTAGCCCACACGGGCAAGTCATTTTATATACAACATATTCAGTGGTACACGTAATTCTGTGTTTGATGACATATTTCACCCCACTATGTGGATGATAAAAGATCTTACCCGTGGATAGGGAGTTACAAGTAGTGCAGCCTAAACATCAAATACACCCCACATTAGATCTCACTGATTTTGGTATGTAGGGAAAAGATATATGTTGGTCTGTATGGACCAGCAGGTCTTTCAGATTTTTACTGCGCTTATAGGACATAAGAGGAGGTTGTCGTATGGTTTCTGTGAAATTAGGATCTTTTTGAAGAATCCCCAATGTCGTCTAGGGACATGTGAAAAAGTGTCTGAGAGCATATGAAAAGTCTGGACAAAAGGTATCCGCGGGGTATGAGCCCTTATTGTCTTTGTAGAGGCCTCCCGTTCGCGAGCACAAATTAGTGATTAATCCAATACGTCAGATTTGTATCCCCGCTGTAAAAAACGTGAGTACATTTGTGACAATTGATGTTCACAGACATATTCGAGTTATTACGCAATACTCAAAGAAATTGAGAAGTTGGTAAGGATTGCTTGAGATGCTTCGGATGGAAACTAGTGGCACGCAACAAAGTGTTGCGATCAGTCGCTTTTCAGGATAAGGAGTATTCAATACCTTCAACTCCAATTGAAATAGACAAATCGAAAAAATTGACTGTCGTGGTGTTGTACTCATATGAAAGACGAATAGTAGTAGGGAGATTATTTAGATGGATCATAATATCAGACAGGTCTCTGGCGGTACCCCACCAAATCAAAAATATATCATCGATAAATCGAAGATATAATTGTAAACCCTCGCCAAAAGCAGGAAGAATGTGTTGCATCTCATAAGAATACATAAATGCATTAGCATACATGGGTGCCATGGCAGCACCCATGGACATGCCCATGCGTTGTAAATAATAACGATCTTCAAATCGAAAATAGTTCTTAGAAGAAAATCAATGGGATATGAAATCACTGTATACGGTCATCCCCCTCGAAGGGGGAATAGAGGCTATGCGCACAGTATTGTCTAATTCTACAGTAGCGATTTCATATCCCATTGATTTTGAAGTCTTCGTGTGCATTTGGATTCTTTACTTAAATATATATATCCATCCACCTACATATATACAGTAGTCAGGTCTTAGAAAAAATAAGTGTGGGAACTCATCAAGATTTAATTTCCACCAACTAACAATAATCAATTGCACACTCAAGACGACCACACAATCAAATTTTTATATATATATTGTGGATTTTAGAAAAATATGAAAAATCCTATATTTATTTTGACTGAACAGGGATATATATGATTGAAAACCTGAATACAAGCTTTATAGTGTATGGGAACGAAGTTCCCTCTGCAAAAATATTGGAGGAACTGCATTGCATTCCCATGGACTTGAGCCCTGCATATACTGTGTATATACATGTAATGCAAGGTATCACCATGTGTTTAAAACTGGTGCAGGTTGCATAATGTTTGCAGGCAAGATTAGGATTGTGTATGGTTGTAAATGAAAAACTCATTCAAATGAATAAAATTCAGATTTTCTGTAAACCGTGCTATGCTATTTAACCGTATTTACAGTGCACCTCTCTTGTCTCTTGTCCTACATAAACTGGTCTCACTTACTATTTACGTTCTAGCATATTTTGAAACACAGTATAAAGCCTAGAATAATTCACTATCAAAAATGTGCCATCACTCACTTCTGGAGGCATGCCGATGGAACGGGTGACAGCTATGAGTGGAAGAGCTGTCCTACAAGGCAACACTCTACACACGCCAAGCAAGAGATTGACGGTCAACATACTGGCTAATCCATCAGCACGCCATCAATACAGCTGAGGGCAAATGGCACAGACCATGTGTGATGTCTTACACAGTGCAAGTCCGTAGAGCACTGCACCTAATGCTGGAACTGTAAGTGGCAGTCTGCATTATCATGATCATCAATGCCATACACATCACTTTATAAGACCGTGCAGGTTACAGGTTCTATTCAACTGCTGCTTATTGGTTTAACTCAACCCATGGGAAGAGCTCAAATTTGACATACATCTTTAGAATGTCAAAACAGGACACAGTATAAAAAGTTTCAAAAATAAACCAAAAAGTGGAGTGTTTACACAGAAAAGGGGTAACCCTAATAAACAAATTATAAACAGGTAAAATACATTTTATTCCCAAATCAAACACAAAACAAAAGAACGTTTAAAAACCATTAAAGTGAAGAAACATTAGAAGCATTTCTGGCAAAAAGGTATGGTAACCCAATTAGGAACCCTCATTTGTTAATTAATCATTTGACAAGGTCCACATATGGTTTTGAAAGACTCGTATCGACACTGATTCATGTTTGGGAGGTAACCTCAATGAACCCAGGGGGTACCAGACCCCACCAAAAAAGGGTTCAACTGTCGATAAAACAAATTATCGAAATTGTCTCAATGAAGTATTAGGAGTGTCTACCTCTAACCATAAATTGGTTCTAATACCAAAAAAGGGGAGGAACAAATAACTCCAACAGGTCATACAATTATTTTAACAAATTGTTAAGGTTGAAGTACACCCCCAATCAATAAATTTCTCAGCAGTAGCCTTGTAGAGACAGAATTGCTACATTCCTCGCAGAAAGGGGTTGAAAAATAACACCACAAAAAGTTCAAATTGGTTGTGGAAGAAAGAATTAAGGATCTTTACAACAATAATCACAAAGAATTACTCAACCCACTTTGAGGAGCGCAAGTCAGTTCAAGAGTCACAGGGCACCAAATCAGCCCAACATTACTAAACCAAAAGTGTATGACCAATTTGAGGTCCCAATAATAAATTTGCCAGAGGCTAAGACATAAGGGACAAAGCTGTTAAAAACTGGAACACCCAACGCGTTTCGCCGTCACTCAGGACGGCTTCATCAGGAGTGGTCCTGTTAGGTGTAAGGTCACCATTTAAATAGTCTTATCGAGAGAGAACTTACAGGTGCAATCAATAGACGCATTCATTACTGGCCGGATTTCCGGTATGGCCTTTAAGCCATCATTTCCAACTAAAAATTCATTTCCGGTCAGGAAAAATGTTCTAGCATCAAAATGGACAAATCAACATAAACCTCAAAATTAGGCAGTTATATCCCCCAGATTATGAAGGCACAATTTCACCATATCTTATCGAATGAAGCATCCAGTGCCTATTCACGCGGGGCATCTTGAGAGCATAAACCGGATGTTATCAGGGACAAACTTCCGACGTAAAATCCTCCGACATCATTTCCGGTCACTGTGGTTCCCAAAACCTCGGCGACATTTTCATAAACCCTATTACGCAGGAGGCTCAAGTGTGTAGCACTCCGGCTTTTAGTATATAGGGACATAAGGAAAAGGGGAGGCTCTAACTCCAGAGGTACAAAGTATTAACCTTGACCTAAGGGGTTTATCGAGCAGAGACTCCCAATCACTTAATTAAACGCCATTCCTTACTCCGTGTTGGGTTCCCTAACGGACATTAAATGCTCAGACTTCCAGTGTGAACGCCCACATTGTCATTTCTGGTCTATGAAGAACCAAAAGGCTCACAATTTCACATACACAGACACGGAAGGCTCTGTTGCATAGCACTCCAGAGCGAGGGAAACAGCCGCCGCTTAGTACAAAAACACAATGGGGCCCTATCATAAGTAGACAAGGATTAGTTTAAAAGAAGGGGGACAATTCAAAAAAAGGGGAGTAAAGGAACTGCCATTAGTAAGTTAACCATAAAGGGTCAAAAGAATAACCTCGATAAAGGTGACCAACACATAAATAATAATAATAATAAAAAGAGTAATGTGTACAAAAGGAAAAATAATAAATAAATAAAGTATGGTGAAGAGGAATCATATAAAAGGGAGAGAAAGTAAAACCCTCATTCAGTCCTCCCGGGTATCTCGTACCCAATTGATAAATCCAATAGGCCTCTCTTTGACATAATTTCTTATCCAAATTGCCCCCCCGTGGTCCCATATGTACTTGTTCGATTGCCATAAATCTCAAAGCCTCAGCGCTATTCTGATGTTGATGGCGGAGATGTCTAGTAATCGGGGTGTCACGTGGGTACCTAACGGAGTGTATATGTTCCAAGATGCGTATTTTCAAAGGGCGTATTGTCTTGCCAATGTATTTGCTTCCGCAGCTACATATAAGCATATACACCACTCCTGCTGTATTACAGTTTGCAAATTCTTTTACCTATATAGTTTTCAGTGTTCGCGGCGTATGAAAATTTTTTGGAGTCTTTGAGTATGTATTTACAGCCCTTACATTTGCCGCATTTATAAGTGCCCAGAAGTTGTTTAGCCAGCCAAGTGCGATTCAAAGGGTTTGATACAGTAAAATGACTGTGTGTAACTTGGTCACCAATATTGGGACAACGTCGTGTAGTTATAGAGGCATACTTGGGTAGTACTTTACAGAGGTGAGGGTCTTGGGTAAGTAGTGGCCAAAAACGTTCACAAATTTGGCGAACTTCCTGCCACCCTGTATCAAAGTTGCCTATCATTCTAATACACTTCTCATCCTCAGTGCTTACATCTTGAAGTGCAAAATTCCGATCGATCATCAATGCGTTTTGATACGCTTTTTTCAGACATCGATTGGGATAGCCTTTTTGTTTGAACATTTCTCTTAGGTCACCCGCCTTTAATTTGAAATCCTCTACAGAGGAACATGTCCTACGTAATCGAATATACAGTTGTGTTCAAAATTATTCAACCTCCACTGAAATGGAGTGTTTTGGCCAGTTTGACATTGATTTTGATCATTCAGTCATCTTGCTTACAATTAAATCAAAGAGGCACGTGTAGGTCAGACAAATATAACATAACATTTATAATGAAATAACCACAAATGTCTTTTCTGTGCTCACATCATTATCAGTTTTATTCAACCCCCAAGTGACATTCAATCTTAGTACTTAGTACAACATCCTTTAACAGTTATAACAGCTTTTAAACATGAAGCATAGCTTGACACAAGTGTCTTGCAGCGCTCTACGGGTATCTTCGCCCATTCGTCATGGGCAAAAGCCTCCAGTTCAGTCACATTCTTAGGCTTGCGCACTGCAACTGCTTTCTTTAAGTCCCACCAGAGGTTCTCAATCGGATTTAAGTCAGGTGACTGCGATGGCCACTCCAAAATGTTCCAGCCTTTAATCTGCAACCATGCTCTAGTGGACTTGGAGGTATGCTTGGGATCATTGTCCTGTTGAAAGGTCCAACGTCCCCCAAGCCTCAGGTTTGTGACGGACTGCATCACATTGTCATCCAATATCTCCTGGTACTGAAGAGAATTCATGGTACCTTGCACACGCTGAAGCTTCCCTGTACCTGCAGAAGCAAAACAGCCCCAAAGCATGATTGACCCCCCGCCATGCTTCACAGTAGGCAAGGTGTTCTTTTCTTCATAGGCCTTGTTCTTCCTCCTCCAAACATAGCGTTGATCCATGGGCCCAAACAGTTCTAATTTTGTTTCATCAGTCCACAGAACACTATCCCAAAACTTCTGTGGTTTGTCCACATGACTTTTGGCATACTGCAGTCGACTCTTCTTATTCTTTGGAGACAGCAAGGGGGTGCGCCTGGGAGTTCTAGTATGGAGGCCTTCATTACGCAGTGTGCGCCGTATTGTCTGAGCTGAAACTTCAGTACCCACATCTGACAAATCTTTTCTCAGTTCCTCAGCAGTCACACGGGGACTTTTCTCCACTCTACGCTTCAGGTAGCGCACAGCAGTCGAAGTCAACATCTTCTTTCTGCCACGACCAGGTAGCGTTTCAACAGTGCCCTTTGCGAATGATGCTTCCTATGGTCTCTCTTGGTATGTTTAACATCTTTGCAATCTTCTTATAGCCATTGCCCTTCCTGTGAAGAGTAATCACCTCTTCTCTTGTCTTCCTGGACCATTCTCTTGACTTCACCATGTTTGTAACCACCCCAGTAAATGTCTAGGAGTTGAGTATCACAGTCATTTTAAAGCTGCCTAATTGGTGCTTATTATGCTTTATTGCTGCTCCGTGACATCCACAGGTGTTTTCAATACCTGATTGAAAACACTTGAATGAACCTCTGTTCTTCAGAGTGGTAGTCTTTAAGGGGTTGAATAATTGTGCCAATGAAGAATTCACAAAAGAAACATTTACTACTGTATTACAAAACCAATTGATGTCATTTTAGTTGCATATGCTTCTTTAAAAAGTCCTTGTAGGATTTCATTCTGAATACAATTACAAATGTACACTAAATTCCCTAAAACCCTTTACAGCATTGAGGGTTGAATAATTTTGAACACAGCTGTACTGTCCCCTTGGTATCCACGTTTCAAAGGGAGGGGATGGAAACTTCTCCAGTCGAGAAGGCTATTAGTGGCCGTCTCCTTTCTGTACAGTGTAGTAGCTACGTGTCTGTCCGTGTCAGGAATCAGGAGTGGTAGAGGAGGAGATGAGCCCAGGATGCAGTGATAAAGAGACACACAGACAGGTTCCACGGTACAAGGGGGGTTTATTGGTGCTGGATACACTTGGCAGTGCAGACACTTGGCAATGTAGACACTTGGCACTGGAGACACAGGGTATTACTTGGCACTGGAGACACAGGGTATTACTTGGCACTGGAGACACAGGGTATTACTTGGCACTGGAGACACAGGGTATTACTTGGCACTGGAGACACAGGGTATTACTTGGCATTGGAGACACAGGATACACTTGGCACTGGAGACACAGGATACACTTGGCACTGGAGACACAAGATACACTTGGCACTGGCGACACAGGATACACTTGGCACTGGCGACAGGATACACTTGGCACTGGCGACACAGGATACACTTGGCACTGGCGACACAGGATACACTTGGCACTGGCGACACAGGATACACTTGGCACTGGCGACACAGGATACACTTGGCACTGGCAACACAGGATACACTTGGCACTGGAGACACAGGATACACTTGGCACTGGAGACACAGGATCTTGAGAGGGACACAGCTTGGCAGTGGAAGGCAATGTTAATGCAGCAGCAATGCATCATGGGAGATTGTCCCTTAAATAGGGAAGCACAGGGAGGCAATCAAGACACCTGTGGCTGCTGCAGTGGCTGACTGAGGTACTGCAGGCAAATAGGCAAAGGGCTGTCAGGTTGGAATAATCACCTTAGGAGGCTTCTTGCCACGGCGGCGACGTGTAACCTGACAATACCCCCCACCGAAGGCTGAACACCGGGCAGCTAAGGAGGTCTGATACGTCGCCGTAACGGTAAGACCCACCACGGTTCCATTGGAGGTAGTACAGTCCAGTGGCAAGGGTTCAATCAATTCTGTGCCAAGTACATCAGTACACCGGATTTCATGGCTAGATGGTTCTTTGATCTCCGCTGCAATGCGTGGCTCAGTCTGGGTGTAAACACAGGAGGGACTTTGAACTCGAAGGTCTGGGAGTGGCTCGCCATCAGTCACGGTGTACAGTAACATGCAGGCAGAGGGCACAGAGTCCAGATATGGGTCAGTGAGAGGGGTCACCACAGACGACTGACAAGGAGCCCGAGAGCAGGAGGGAAACTTGATTTGGCGGCTGTGGGGAATTGGACAGTCCATCTTACTTACTCCTGTAATTCTTCTAGGGGTGCCAGATCCACAAAGGTAAGTAGCTGGGATGGCAGCTGGCATAAAGGTGGTAGCACTTAGGTTGCCCTGTGCTGGTTGTAGCGGTGGCTCACCATTGGAATCTACAAAGTCCAAACCAATCTCTGAGGATGAATCAAAGTTAGGTGGTGTAACTGCAGCAGATGGTGGTATTTCTGCAGTGGCACTTATTTTAGCCAGTTGTTTCAGTAGGAAAGCAGGATTTTTCTGGAGATTCTGCAGGATATCGGCGAGGGAATCAACCTGGCTTGCCAGGGTTACAACAGTAGAAGTAAGCACTGATATTTCTGGGGCCTTGTCAATAACCACACAAGCTGGCATTGAAGTGGGTTTGACATGTACCTCTTCATTCAGCAAAGCAGGCATGGCTTTGGATTATTATTATTATTATTATTATTAATTTATAAAGCGCCAGCATATTCCGCAGCGCTGTACAATAAGCACAGTACAGACAGGTTACAATACATTGAACAACATTTGACAAACAGTACAGGAGGAGATGAGGGCCCTATTCCTCAAGCGGCTGGGCAGCGCACTTGGATTCGTCAAGCGTTAGGGAAGCGCACATGGATTCATCAGGCTGCGGGGAAGCGCACATGGATTCATCAGGCTGCGGGGAAGCGCACATGGATTCATCAGGCTGCGGGGAAGCGCACATGGATTCATCAGGCTGCGGGGAAGCGCACATGGATTCTTCAGCTGCGGGGATGCACACTTGGATTCTTCAAGCTGCGGGGATGCACACTTGGATTCTTCAAGCTGCGGCTCAGCAGCAGGCCCTTCGGCATGGGCTTCAGGCTCAACCTCCTCAGTAACCATGGAGGGAGCAATACAGGGGCCCACAGGAACTTGAGGAAGCTGGATGGTCACCAATGCATATATGGCATTCCTGGCAATGGTGTATGGGGTTACTGGTTCTTGGACTTGATCTTTCTCCATATCAGCCAGGCAAGGGTTAACCTCCATAGTTCCAGAATTAACCAGAAAGGTCTTTGGTAGATGCTGGGTATTGGGGAGATCAGCTGGTTTAGTCACAGAGACAAATGTTCCTCCCTGTAACACTGGAAAGCAGGGATATTCAGGCAGAACAGTCTTTAGAGGGTTGTTGTGCTCATAGTACATAGGTCTCTTAGTGGGTTTTTCCGGGCATTGGGCAACTCGGTGCCATATTGCTCCGCAGTAAAAACAGAGATTCATTTGCCGCCTTCTGCTTTGCTCCTCCAGTGAGAGAGGGCCATGGTTTTTCTTAAGGTTGGAAACGCATACCTTAGGGGATAGGTCCCATAGCCTCTTCAGCAACTTGTTCATTAGGCCAAGCAGGTGATGAACCAGTTCATGGAATGATGTTTGGATTAACCCCCTCAGGTCTTTTATCACTGCGGGCTCATAGGTTAATGGCTGCTGCATTCTGTCAGGAATCAGGAGTGGTAGAGGAGGAGATGAGCCCAGGATGCAGTGATAAAGAGACACACAGACAGGTTCCACGGTACAAGGGGGGTTGATTGGTGCTGGATACACTTGGCAGTGCAGACACTTGGCAATGTAGACACAGGGTATTACTTGGCAATGTAGACACAGGGTATTACTTGGCAATGTAGACACAGGGTATTACTTGGCAATGTAGACACAGGGTATTACTTGGCACTGGAGACACAGGGTATTACTTGGCACTGGAGACACAGGGTATTACTTGGCACTGGAGACACAGGGTATTACTTGGCACTGGAGACACAGGGTATTACTTGGCACTGGAGACACAGGGTATTACTTGGCACTGGAGACACAGGGTATTACTTGGCACTGGAGACACAGGATATTACTTGGCACTGGAGACACAGGATATTACTTGGCACTGGAGACACAGGATATTACTTGGCACTGGAGACACAGGATACACTTGGCACTGGAGACACAGGATACACTTGGCACTGGAGACACAGGATACACTTGGCACTGGAGACACAGGATCCACTTGGCACTGGAGACACAGGATCCACTTGGCACTGGAGACACAGGATCTTGAGAGGGACACAGCTTGGCAGTGGAAGGCAATGTTAATGCAGCAGCAATGCATCATGGGAGATTGTCCCTTAAATAGGGAAGCACAGGGAGGCAATCAAGACACCTGTGGCTGCTGCAGTGGCTGACTGAGGTACTGCAGGCAAATAGGCAAAGGGCTGTCAGGTTGGAATAATCACCTTAGGAGGCTTCTTGCCACGGCGGCGACGTGTAACCTGACAGTCCGATAATTTTGAAACAGAAAAATCGAGAAAGATAAGTGTATGTTCTTGAATTTCATTAGGTAAATTTAAGATTAAGGTGGTTTTCATTAAGTCGCTCAACAAAATTAATGAAGGTATCTCGACTACCTCTCCAAAGTATAAAAACATCATCTATATAACGTTTCCATTCTATTATAGATGACTGAAATTACAAACAGGTCGGGACCATTAACAATAAATTGTTCCCACCATCCCAGATGTAGGTTTGCATATGATGGTGCCATGGCTGTCCCCATGGCCATCCCGGTTACCTGTCTATAGAAGGTACGATCAAAGGTGAAAAAATTATGCGTTAATATAAATTGAAGAAGTTGCAAAACAAAGAATGCTTCTAATGTTTCTTCACTTTAATGGTTTTAACCACTTCAATGCGGTGGACGCGCTCAGCGCGTCCACCCGCATTGGTACTTGGCTGCGGAGGACGCGCTGAGCGCGTCCTCCCTTTGCAGCCGCGATCAGCCGGTATTCCGGCTGATCGCGCGGCCCCCGGTTCGGGCTGACATCATCGATGTCAGCCCAGCCTTCGGGACCCCGGCAGGCACGATAGGCGTCATCGTGCATGCGCGATGACGTCTATTTCAGGCACCCCCCCCACCATTGCAGGGAAGGTGCCTGAAGGGGAGGGGGGGAGGTCCTTCGAACCTCTCCCCCTCCCCTTCCCCGCGGGCCAGCGATTAAAGACAGGCACCGCCTGGAAGGGCACAGCCTGCCCTTCCAAACGGCGGCTGTCTTTAACCCCTAGGGGGCTGGATCGCGATATGGCACCAACATGCGCCGTATCGCGGTCCCCTCCCGGAGCTGGCCGACATCTTGGATGTCGGCCAAGCTTCCGGGATATCCCCCTAATGACTGGCGTCATCGTCGTCATGGAACTGGCGTCATGGAACTGGCGTTCCAATGAACCCCCTATCTCCCGATCCGTGACAGCTAGGGGTTAATGTTTGCTATCATTGGAATGGCCAGAGCGTGGCCTTTCCAATGATACCAAACATGACCATGTAAAAAAAAAAAAAAAAAAATGTTTTTTTTTTTTTTTTTAGATTTATTAGTGCAACAATATTGTTCCCATTTCAATTATAATGTGAACAATGATGCTGCACTAATGATTTTTTCTATGGGGGGCGTTTGCTAAAAAACACGTAATTTTCCCCAAAAAAAGGTAACGATTCCTCATTTCTAATTTTTTTAACAAGCGCACCCCATAGAAAATATAACTGCAAACGATCGCATTTTAAAATGTGAAAAAAAAACACTTTACACATTGTAAATTATTGAAAATTCAAATTTTATTGCATTTTTTGTTATAATATACAGACATGACATAACGTATACATATAACAATGACATATTATGAATCTGCACAGTCTGCCGGAAAGAACGATATATAATATGTCTGAGTCATATATTAAAATAAGGCTTCAAAACGCGGTTAAACATGATGAGCGAAACCGGTAAAAATGAGCTCAGCACAGAGGTGGGAAAAGGCTCAGCAGCGAAAGGGTTAAACGTTCTTTTGTTTTGTGTTTGATTTGGGAATAAAATTTATCTTACCTGTTTATACACAGTATAAAAAGGCATTAAGAGTTACAACATTGTCACCATGTTTGTACGGAGGACTTTATTATAGCCACAGCAGCCACACTCATTATCCAGAGGACTCATATTCCTTCAGGCAGACAGGAGAGGTGGAAAATTGACAGAAATTTGAATCACAGGGTGCTCAATCCCTGGAGAGATGTCTAGCCTCCCTAATTGCCTTCAGGGAGGAGGACTTCTACTTTAAAGATCTGTCACAACAGTCGAGGACAGTCCTGGTAGGGGAGGATGGACACTCATGACCATTTAAATTCACGTCAGTGGCCATAACGGCAAACATGGCCCTTTTTTCTTCATTGTATTAGTTCATTTCTTTCACTTTTCCATATATGTCTTATGATCTTACTAAATGTTATTTGAATCTTTCATTAGGCGTTATCAGCATTATAAAGGTAAGATTGAATGGTCATAGCTATGGCCAGTTATGATTGTTCCAACCATCATCCCATATGTGTGCTTACATGGAGGTTTCACCAGTTAGCTTAGAGGCTTCTTGATGTTTTTGCATTTAGACTCTAGATCAGGGGTTCGGCAACCTTGGTCCTCCAGATGTTTTGGAACTACATCTCCCATGATGATCAACTACTAAATAGGTTGGCAGAGCCTCAAGGGAAATGTAATTCCGAACCATCTGGGGGCCCCAAGGTTGCTGACCCCTGCTCTAGATCAGTGTTTCTTAAACCTGTCCTCAGGACCCCCAACCAGGCCAGATTTTGCATCACCTTGGGGAAATGCAGACTGAATCCTGCAATCACTAAGCAGCAAATCATATCACCTGTGCTTTGCTTCAGATATCTGGCAAACCTTGCTTGGTTGGTGGTCCCAAGGACAGGCTTAAGAAACACTGCTCTAGATGCGTCTGATTGCATGTTAATTGTACACACACACACACACCGATCGTCAGTGGGCCAGGACCAAGCTGCTTCCTTGGAGGTGCTGGTCAGCACGAACAGCACTGTGGGAAACCCTCCTGTGGAATTCAAAGTCTATGGTTGAGGAACTGTGGAGGTTAGTAATCAACCCCTCCAGCCACCCCCCCCCCTGTTTTTTGACTAGAACGTTACTTTAAAATATTTCTATGGGAAGTGCGAACATTTTAAACTGGGAAGAGAAACGTTGCATTAGATAGCTGACATTCACAAGGGGTTGATGGTCCCTGCAGACGAAGAACACTAAAGCTTTGTGAATTCAGCAAAACGTACGATCAGTTATTAAATTGCGCCAATCTTCAGGTTGGTGTCTGTCCAAACACCTGTTTATTCTCTTTGATAAAAAAGGAACTGTCACTAGAGAAAAGAAAACCATTACTGCTAACTAAAAGCATGGTGCTACAGCGTATAGACACCTGGGAGAGTCTTCAGGAGGTATTAATGATAATAAAGAGGCATGTAGTGTGGCAATAGGTGTTTTTCATCTACTGCAAAAGTCTACATGTTAGGCTCGGGTCAGACGAGCGCACTGATCACGTCCGTGTTGCCGCACATTTGTATGTCCGTTATAGCATATAATTATGACTAATAGAGACCCACACACAAAGTACGTCCGCACCGAACTGCGGACGCATAACAGACGCGACAAACGGACGCAGGTTAGGCAAAAACGTAAATCCGCTAGAACGGATGCACATAGTGCGCTGCGTCCGCAACATCCGTATAGTTTTGTGTGTGAGTGATGAACTAGGTCAGACGGACTGCATTTATGCGTCCAGCATTTTTGACGGACAAAATGTTTTTCATATTTAATTTATTTTCCCTGATACATCAGTCAAAAATAACCTCAGTCACAAAAACGGACCGTGTGGCCACTACTGCGTCTTCCATCAGAAAGTGCGTCTGTACTGCACGGACGCACAGTCCGTACAAAATGCGCTCGTCTGACACCAGCCTAAAAGACAGCCTTAGAACACATACTCCACGTGGGTTTAGGTCGAAATCCCTACAACCAGGTTCCCTAATGCCAAAATCCCGACGGCCAACTTCCCTACACAGACAACTCCCTCACAGCAAACTTCCAGACATCCAAAATTCCAGCGGCTAGCACTAACCCTACTCCCGAACCCCCTAAACCTAGCCCTAACCCCCTAAACCTAGCCCTATCCCCCAAAACCTAGCCCTAACCCCCCAAACCTAGTCCTAACCCTATCCCCTAAACCTAGCCCTAACCCTCCTAGACCTAGCCTTAACCCACCTAAATCTAGCCCTAACCCTAACCCCCAAACCTAGCCCTAACCCTAATCCCACTAAATCTTGCCCTAACCCTAACCCCCTAAATCTAGCCCTAACCCCATAAACCTAACCCAACCCCCTAAATCTAACCACCTAAACCTAGCCCTAACCCCCAAACCTAGCCCTAATCCCCTAAACCTAGCCCTAACCCCCCAAACCTAGTCCTAACCCCCTAAACCTAGCCCTAACCCCCTAAACCTAGCCCTAACCCCAGCCCTAACCCTAACCCCAGTCCTAACCTCCTAAACCTAGCCCTAACTCCCCTAAACCTAGCCATAGCCCTAACCCCCTAAATCTAGCCCTAACCCCCTTAAACCTAGGATTAGGGTGTTTGTATTAGGGTTACCCGCTGGGATTATGGATGTCTGGAAGTTGGGATGTCCGGCACTTGTTCTGTCTATAAGATGGCCGTTGGGATGTTGGCATTAGGGAACCTGGCTGTAGAGATTTTGTCCGGCACCCACTCCACGTACCTCATATGCAGGACTCCACAAAGGGATTCAGCTACCCCATAAGGACGTATATGGTGCTTTAAGAGTGTTTCTTTAATAAAAAGTGGAAAAACAGTAATGTGACTGAAAATTACACAATAGGAATTTCAACAATGAAAATCAGACCCAAAGGGCAGTATTAAAAAGCTGGTGCTAATTTAATCAGAGCTGTTGTAAATTTACCAGAGCCAATATAGTCTATGGGGTCGCTAAATTTACAACAGCTCTGGTTAAGTTAGCACCAACTATGTAATACTGCCCAAAATGTTTAAATAACCATAAAATACATAACGACATTGCAGAAATTATCACAATTTTCCTTTTATGTATAAAGATCTGAAGCGTAATTTACCTGTTCATTACACAGGTCTCATTGCTTAGACTTTTACAGTAAAATTGGGAATACAGGAAAATGTTTGTCTTTTCTCCTTCAAGTGTATTTATGACACAGTATTAGATCTTGTAATAAGCAGGTTTGTGTTCTTTTAACATACATATTCTATAGCCAGGAAACGTTTTGCCCTTTTTTTGAAATGTGTAAACTATGATTAATTAAAAAATAATCTTTATTGTGGCAATAGCGAGTAGTTTGGAAGTATAAAAACGGATGCTCTAAAGCCAGTGAAGAGGAATTCAGGCAAAAATATTGTTTTAACTTTTAAGTGGATTTGAAGAAATACAAACTGAAAATGAAATAAGGCTTCAATAAATTTGTGGATCTAGAAGAATCGACGCAGTTGAGGGCCAAGAGAAACTTGTCACAAATTCAAACTATAACTTGGTATATTGTAAGTGGCTTGATTCTTTATTAGGAATAAACCACTACTGCAGTCATCCATAGATGAACTGTATGAAAATGTATCTTTTTAGGAGTAAAATAAGAGCTTTTTCAGATTTAAATGCAGGCTTGCTACTGGAACACTGGGTTTGGGGTAAGAGTCAAGAGGTTTAGGTTGCATTAGGGTAAAAGTAGGAATAAAATTAGTACAATGGTTCTTGTGCTTAAGGTCCTGCCATAATTCACTGGTTCAAAATCTCAGGAAAATGTCACAAAACACCAATGTATCCCATAAGTCTTCTAAGGCTATTAAAATTTGGGTAATCCAAGTTGAGTTGGGTTTTCATAGATGAAATCAATGGATTCTTCATTGAAATAGTACCGGCTGGGTGGAGTAGAGGTAACATCACTGCTCTGTGTGGAGAGAGCCTGTGGAGACATGGGTTCGATCCCAGCAAGAGCACCTCTCCAGTAAGTGTCCTTGGGCAAGACACCTAACGGTACATACTCGCCACCCAGGACATACTTGAAAACGAGAGAAATCGCAATGTATCCTTCCTGGTAAAATCCTTTCTCAAAAAAAATAAAAAAAAATGCATAGACATCAAGGTGCCAATTTTCATCACTGTGTGGCTCAAACAAGAATGAGATTTTTCCAATAGAGGAGTGCTCAATTAATTAAAAACTCTTCAAATCTGAGTGTGCCATGATGATTTCCATAGAAGAAATTATTGATTGCATACTCAGAATTTCCCACTGGAATGTAAAGGTTCCAGATTTCATAATCTGTATTGCTTGGCTCATTCTAGGTTGCACTTTATTCCAAAAGAGGCATGCCCAATTACTGAAAAACTATTTAAATTTATGTAAGCCTAGATGATTTTGATAGAAGAAATCATCAGTTAGTTATTGATAATTTCCCATTAAAATATATGGATGTCACGTTACCAGACACCGTTTGAGTTTGCAGAAATGTCCAATTCTTTAAATTGCTGTTTAGGGAATAAAGACATTAATTAGTAATAAGCTGCGTAAATAAGAGGCTAGCTGAATAAGAAGTTGATTGAATTTGAAGCTTTGGTAGTTAGAAGCCACTTTGTTTGTAAAATATGAAGCCAACTTCAGTATCTTACTCTACAATGGACTTCATACCTGACCACAGATAATTGTTGTAGTACTTAACGTTTTCAGAAATCATGACTGCTTTGTTCTTTATTCTATGGTCCTGACTTCACTATATTTTGGCTTGATCATAGTGTTCTTTAACGGTCCTGTTAGAACAATATTACCTTGAAACAAAGGACTCAACCCCAAAGGGAATTTGAAGACGGGTGAAAGATATACAGCACCTGAAATGCTCAAGCCAAGAGGCAACTGGAGGAAGCGACCGGCACTCATCTGGAAAAATTAAGAATATCTTACTTTACAAAGAGGTAGCCATTTTACGCAACTGGCAGCCACCATCTGGTATAGACAATGCCGCCAGTGAAACAATAGGTCCTCAGGTCCAACTCGCAGTATCTCTACAAGTTATATGCTACCAATTTGTGGGAATTATTTTACATTGAAATATCTAAATCTAAAACTTGCCATTTGTAGATTAGCCTACTTTTTAGTTCCCTGTATCATCCTACAAATTTATAATGTGGTCAACCATAGATAGTCATAGGTCAAACTTCACAATCATGGCAGATTTAAAATTGGGATAGTGGGGGAATGGTCAATGAGGGGGCTTGGCTATGACTCAATTTGCATCATCAACGGCGCCCACAACCCCAAAAGTCTAGGCAGCCAATCAGGACCACTGAGGTATGGGCTAAACAAAGACCTGATTTTAACGATTTAAGCACTGCAAGCACGATTTAACATCAGCTCCTGTCATGGTACATTTTTCCTTAGGCATTCTGAATTCCAGGTGACTGCCTAGATCTGTCGAGTGATCAGGACGACTAAGGGTAAACCATGTCTCACAAGGTCAAGCATCTTGAAAACAGTAGAACAAATAAACAGGATTTGGACTTTATCATGACAATGTAATGGCTTTGATGCAAAGTCATTTTCTGTTTTTCAATGCATTCCAATAACTGGCCTAAAACTCACATTTGGACACACTGAGATTTAATGTTGAAGCTGGGACGCAACCTACGTCTGCACTGTATTCCAAGTCATATTCACTTTAAATCCCTTAATAAATCTTATAAGATTTCAAAATAAATACACTTTTTGCCATAAAAAATAAAAATGTTGGCCGTATGGTGAGGAATAAAAAATACTTTTTATTTGCTATATTGGAAGATGAACTGAGGGCCTAGCACATCAATTCAGATAATCCTAAACTTCCTCTAAAATGTTACTATGAGCTGGAAATACAGTGCCGTACTAACATCACATTTAAGGAGACTATTTCTAGAAAATTAGTTTCCAAAGCTCTAATTAGATTTGTATGCTTCAGATACATTGCCAAGTTGCTGATCCATGGAAAGAAAGTCACCTGCAGGTAATTTCTTCATGCACAGCAGGTCCCGACTCCCGCATATTAAACAAACATGACTGACTCTGTTTGACATAAGAAAACCAAAAGAGCTTTATTGTAGCATGAACTTTGCTGTGGAGAAGAGATATACCTTAAAAGGAAAAATGTTTATTTCTGGAAGAAGAAAAAATTCTGGATACCTAAATAACCTTAAATAAGCCAATATCCCTGTACTTGGGTTTTACTCTTCTTAAATGCACATAACTAGAAAGGAAATCATTTACTAAAAAATAAAAAAACAGCATATATTTCTTGCTGTGTAAGTGATGTACTCATCGTCATATTTTGTAACATATTGAACATGTGTGTTGTTAATGGGCTTATTACCAAGTTTTGAATTATAAATCTAATAAGTCGAATGGTCATATTGCCTACAAAAAAAGTCCCAAAATAGAAGGTTGTATCAGCTAACTTAAATCTGTATACATATTTGCATTGCAGACCCAACAACTAACACAATTTCCTAAGTGACACTTTATAATGACAAAGTTCTCATGATCACTCTACAGAATCCAGTGCCTGTGCAGAACAATGAATTGGCTTTCTCCCAGAATGCTCACTACTGTGAGTGTTCAGAGTCAGGCTGATGTTAGTCCCTGGTAGGCAAGATATATTTAAAACCTGTTTGCTGAGTGACAGCAGTGTGGAAACGGGGTGGACACAATACAGCTTGACCACTTTAATAAGCTAAATGTTCAGGGTGCATAGAGTGTCCATTTAAAAGTGGCAATGGGGTCCTTTGGTCCGGTACCAAAAGATGACCATGTGTAAAAGAAAAATAAACTGTTTTGTGATTCTAGGTGTGCAGCATTGTTCACTTTTTCATTACAAGGAGAGACTTGGGAACCGAGCCCTGTATCTTCATTCTATACACCCACAGGGTCAATAGAGATGTAAGTGATTCCAAACCTAACCATGTGACGTGTGAAAATAAAAAAATGGAAAGAAAAAAATGAATCAAAAATGTTCCATTTTTCTTGGTTCTTAACAGCATTGTATGCTTTTACTTACAAATCAAACAATGGTGCTGCTATTACTCACCTCTCATTATTCATGCCAAGAGCAAGTGTAAAGGTTATGACACAGTGTGTAATTATGCACTGGTCATCTAAAATTTAAGCCGGTGGGAAAAGTGGTGGGGGCCCAATGGAAGGACATATCTCCATTTTTTTGGCTGACCTTTCCAATGATACAAAACAATGTAGTAAAAATTTAAATATATAGATTTGTACTAAAGCTTTGATATTGTCCACTTTCATGTATAAAGTGAACAATGCCACTACCATAATGCACCGTCTGTGATAGTGTGATTAGGGGCAATGTGGTATATTATAGGTTTATCAGCCTGGAGGACTCCCTTTTCCCCCTATAGGGTTAACCAACAGCTGAGGCCTAATTAGGACTACCCTGCCCTTTTTAAAGGAGATGTGTGGTTCCCTCACAGGGAAATCTTGTGTGCAGGGTGCAGAGGGAAAGGAAGTCTAATCCTGAGCCCAGGGGGAAGGTACACAATATTTTGCTTTTATAGGTTGGTAAACGGCATAGCCGTCCACCATGTCAGACAGACATGCTGCAATGTGAAGTTATACTCCACACCCAGGAGTAGGTGTTTATTTTGTATCTGTTCATATTATACCCTGCAATGGCTGCACAATAAAGCAGAAACCAAAGTACTGATATTTGTGTCCAGTGGCTATATCACACTTCTCATGTCCCATGCCGGGGGCAACTATAGTGTTTTATACATAGTGATATTACTGATGCACTGCAGCCAATCAGATACTTCTCAAACTTTCTACGGAGAGGTATTGGCGGATTAGCTCTGCACAACTTGGGCAAACCTGATTGAAACCCCAGAAGGCTGACAAACAAGAGAAGTGTGTGTGGGTGTGTGTTCTCCACTTTGAAATGGAGATAGAATAACATACACTACTTGAATTGAGCATGTAATTTTAAGTAAAACAACCTGAACAAGCATTCAGGCATTTTAACACCTGCTCTAAGTAGCAAATAAGCCAGTCAGTGCATGAGTCAATAAATACGCCAGTAGTGGGTTATTGTTGACACATTTCCACAGGTCATTCGAGTGAGATAGACCATCAAAACATTATATGACATTTTATCTCCGGAATGACCCTTTAATACTGCACACACATCATCCTTCCCACACGCGTGTTCCCTTTCTGAGAGGTCTGGTTTACCTGTAGGCACTGCTGAGGAATTATTTGCCCTTTGTATGAACCTTTGATCGGTTTCTGTTAAATAGCAAGTGACTTTGCTAATATGTTTCATATTATCGAAGCTTATGTTTTATAATCACTTTCTTATGTTTTTAAAAAGGAATTTGACAGTTTATCTTTTGCCAAAGAATATTGCCAATCACGAGTCACCTTTTCATTGCCCTCACTACCAGGTCCTTTTTTTTTATTTTTATAAAAAGTAGCATAATATTGGATTGGAGTCTGGGACGAAAAAAAACTTAGAAAAATAAAAATTTGTTTTTTCATATATTAGTAATTCTCCACCAAAAGTTGGCTGGACCAGATTCAGAGAATAAGCAGTACGAAACCAAACAGGGACTGAGATATTATAGGACAGAAATATACATTGTCACAGCAGATGTAAGAAAAAGTAGCTCAAATTGTCAAATGACCAGCATATGCATTGGTGACTTGCTGGCATTTGGGGGATATATATATATATATGAGTAAAACGTTATTTGGATTTAAAAAGGATGCATGTTGGTAGAGATACTACGTTTATTTTTAGTGTTGAGGAGGAGGGGGAAGATTTAGATGACATTGCAAATGGTTAGAGGAATACAGAAAGATCTGCTGTTTATGCTATAATCAACTGAAAAGGTGGAAAAAATGTCATGCTGAAAGCCTTTTTCAAATGATTGAGAGAATCAGGACACAATTTTGCATATATACTATAGGATTATTATTTTGTACTATAGGATTATTATTTATTAAGCGCCAACACATTCTGCAGCGCTGTACAAGGTGCAATTGGTAAAGAGAGGACACTTCTACAATACATACAGGAGACAGGTCAGTATTCCTGCCAGCAGATACAGGAGGACATGAGGACCCTATTCCCGTGGGAACTAACAATTTAGATGGGTGAGGGTAAGAGACACAGGAGGGAGGGCTGCAGTGACGAGTTAATTCAGGGAGAGGCAAGGACTGTTTTTGGGTCGGTCGGATGTCTTGTTACAGAGTCAGGTGGTGGGCTTCCCTAAACAGAAGGGTCTTTAGGGAGCGTTTAAATGAAGCCAGATTTGGGGACAGTCTGATATTATGAGGAAGCGCATTCCATAGGGTCGGCGCCGCACGAGAAAAGTCCTCCAGACCGGCATGTGAAGAGGTAATGATAGAGGATGCCAAGAGCAGGTCATTGTTGGATCTTAGGGGCAGGTTGGGGTGTATTTGGTGATTAGTGAGGACAGGTAGTGAGGGGCGGCGTTACTGAGGGTTTTGTAGGTCAGGGTGAGTAGTTTGAATTGGTTTCTGCTGTGGATGGGGAGCCAGTGTAGGGATTCACAGAGAGAAGCGGCAGAGACAGAGCGACCGGTGAGATGGATAAGCCGGGCTGATGTGTTTAGGATGGACTGCAGGGGGGAGAGGCGGGAGATAGGCAGGCCAGTCAGGAGGTTGTTGCAGTAGTCCAGGCGGGAGATAACAAGCAAGTGGATAAGTTGCTTGGTGGTATTGGCAGTCAGAATTTTGGCGATATTGCAGAGGTGATAGCAGCAAGATGAGAAGAGTGATTGGATGTAGGGGCTGAAGGAAAGACTGGAGTCGAGAGTCACTCCGAGGCAGCGGACTTGGGCTGAAGGATGGATAGTGATACCGTCAACAATTATAGAGAAGTCACAAATTGGAGTAGAATTAGAGGGGGTAATAGAAGGCTCGGTCTTGGACATATTGATCTTCAGGTAATGAGAGGCCATCCAGGCAGAGATCCCAGACAGACAGTCACTGACCTGAGAAAGAACAGAAGAAGAGAAGAGGTAGATCTGTGTCAGCAGCGTATCGGTGATACTTGAGTTTACCCAGTGAGGAGGTATAGATAGAGAAGAGCAGAGGACCTAGGACTGAGCCTTGAGGTACACCGACTGACAGAGGCATTGAAGAGGAGGAATTGCCAGCAAGGGATACTGAGAAGGATCTATTAGAGACGTACGCTTTTAGCCAGGAGAGGGTGGTATCACAGAGACCAAGAGAGAAGAGGGTCTCTATGAGGAGGGGATGGTCGACTGTATCAAAGGCAGCTGAGAGGTCAATTAGGATCAGTATGGAGTAGGATACAACTCAACACTACTACAATTTCATGCTAAGGCTCAGACACTATAAATACAGTTACTTGGCTACAGCATAACTTCTACACAATACAATGCAACCGTTTTTCACACCTTGCAAAGGATCTCTTTGGAATATGTTCAACCCACAATCCACCCCCCCTCCAAAACAAAATCACGTACTCACCGCTCATCCTGCAGCGAGAACGGAGGCTCGATCCGCTGCTTCTTACTGTCGGGAGCAGAGGGAGACTGGGGGGGGGGTAAAAGTCATCCAGTCTCCCGCCGCAGTCACTCTGCTAACCTGCCGGATCTCGCAACAGATGAGATCCTGCAGGTAATGTGACCATCAGTGGAAGCCTCAATGGAGCGGTCTCCATGAAGGGGATGCCCCCGCTGGTGCATAGCGCTGCCTCGAGCAACCCGAGGCATAACGGCATGTTAGGGTGCAGGCTGCTGGATTGGCGACTGACCCATAATATCAAGCTAAAACGGGGACACTGAGGAGAAACCTGCAGGCACAGGTTTACCTCCTTAGTGTCAATAATTTAATATGGCCCTAAGTGGGGTGAAATAAGAGGAAAAACTCACTACAGACTCCTTATGTTGCCTCTATAGCCTACTTTGCCAACCATTGAAGAGTTACGTAGTTGGCACTGCTAGGATTTAAGCCCAAACAACTAGTAGTAACTAGTAAGAATAAATGCTATCAATCCTGAAGTTCATGGAGCTCCACGTGCTACTGGTGGGGGGGGGGGCTTGCTGCAATCCAAGTCCTAGAAAAACACCAAGCGACTCTTTGATGTTGGTGTTCTTCCTGATAAATGATGAGCAGGCAACGGATTCATATGGGGATGACAGAAGACAGGGGAGTAAGTACAATTTTTTTTACATAGCATAGTAAAAACAACAATTAGTGGTGACAAAGTTCAGAAAGGTAATTCGCAAAAGGATATCAAGAGCAGTGGTGTATATATCATACATGAGCTTAAAAGATAGGGTATCAAATGCAGAGAATATCTGAGGTTGGATAAGCAATCAGAAATTTAATCACCAATCCACATTATCTATAACTTAAAAGAAAAACAAAACACACATATAACACATAGAAAAATAAAGAAAGAGAGAGAAAAAAATAAAAGTTTATCACTAAAGCTATTCTTATACTGCTATATTCACTGTTCAAACCTATTATAGCTATGGAGATATTACATCTGGGGGTCACTCTGCACAGAAGAATCTGGAACTAATATGGCAGTCACCTGAGTCTGAACCTGTGTCAATGATCTCTGAGCCGTTCGCCTATGTTTGGATCTAAATTCCGTCCACCAGTACCATGTCCTAAAATATTTATCATAGTCTTGTTCGAGAGTGTAATGTAATTCTTCCAATTCCCTGACGTATTCTACTCTATCAATCCAATCGAAGACAGTGAGAGGTGACAATTGTTTCCAATATTTTGGGATTAATGCTCTCGCTGCGTTAAGTAAGTGTACTGACATCGATTTCACATATTTATCTATTGACATGGGGATGACATGTAGCAAGGCCACCTGGGGATGAAATGGCAAGTCTAAAGTCGTTACCTCTTTAATATACGTCCAGACCACCTCCCAAAACGAGTGTATTATAGGACAGTCCCACCAAATATGTAAAAACGTACCCCTATGTTCCTGACATCTCCAGCAGTCAGAAGAGACCGCTGGATATATAGCGTGTAGACGAGATGGAGTCAAGTACCATCTAGAAATCAACTTATAATTGGTTTCCTGTACATTAAGAGCCCGGGAGGAACGAAACGTCACCTGAAATGCTGTCGACCACTCCTCAGGAGTCAGTGGGTGAGGGAGTTCAGATGACCATTTATTTGTGTAGGAGGGTAGAGTTTTAAACCGAGCTGACAATAAAAGGGAGTACATATGTGAGAGTAAATGTGGTGGATCTGAAATACAGATTGTCTCAAAAGTGGTCAGAGCTGTAGGTACAGGAACGTCAGCCCAAAGTACCTGTTTAGTAATAAAGTGTTGCAATTGCAGATAGTTATACTTCCATAATGGTGTACTCAAGCGATCTCCCAGCAGATCGGTAAAAGGGATCAGACCTCCCGATCCAATACAGGCCTTAAGAGGGACATACGGGCTATCATAGTCCAATCCTACAAAGGACAGGGCATTACCTGGGAGAAAATCTGGATTATGGGTAATCGGGGTCAGTAAAGAAGGCAAGGGAGATAAACCCAGAAGTGTACGATATTTACGCCATCTCTTTAACGTCGGGCTGATTGTTGGGTGTGGAGTGGGGACTAATGTTTCTATGGGCACAGTCTGCCATGGGGCTGAGACTATAGGAACCTTGAAAAAAAGCTGTTCTAAAATGTACCCACAGTCTGTGAGGGGGTGACATCGACCAGTCGCTAAGTCTCGTCATTAAGGCTGTGTCATAATAAAGTTCTAGATGTGGTAGACCCAGGCCCCCTCCCGATTTGGGGCGGACAAGGACATCGTATGATATCCGTGGTCTATTATCCCTCCATATAAATTTCAGAAAGATGGTTTTCAGGGAGCTACAAAAGGATAATGGTAGAGCAATAGGCAGAGTCTGGAAGAGATATAAAAATTTTGGCAGAACTGTCATTTTTAAAATATTAATACGTCCGAACCAGGAGAACTGCGGTTTGTGCCAGTCTTTCACGAGATACCCGGTTAAGCAGAGGGACATAATTGAGGTCAAACAAGGATGACAAATCCGACGGGAGCTGTATGCCTAGGTATTGGATAGCCTTAGTAGGCCAAGAAAACGGGGCCAAGCGTTGCAGCGCCGCCTTAGTAAGTGACGTTATGCCCACCCCCATCATTTCGCACTTATCTGTATTAATTTTGAAGTTCGACACTGCAGCATATTTCTCAACCTCTTGTAAAAAGGCCTCAGTAGAGCTGACTGGGTTTAGTAAGGTAAGGAGTATGTCGCCTGCAAATGCAGAAATTTTGTAATGGTGGAAGGGTAAAGTTACGCACTGAATATTATCATTATCCCTAATCCGTTGTAGGAATGGTTCTAAGGCCATTATGAATAAGAGCGGGGATAGGGTGCAGCCCTGGCGCGTACCGTTGGAGATCTCTATCGGTGTAGAAAGCACCCTGTTAATTCTGAGGGCTGCCGTCGGGTTATTATACAATGCTGAAATCCAGGACAGCCATCTAGGACCTAGGCCAAACTTCTCCAGGATAGCCATCAAGAAGGTCCAGTCCACTCTGTCGAACGCCTTTTCAGCGTCGACAGAGAGAAGGACCATTGGCAAGTGCACTGTGTGCGCTCTAAAATTTTAGTTATTTTACCAAAATCATTTTACGGCTGTCTTGAGGGTTTTTTGAGTGCTAGCAAGAGACGCAAATAATGAGTGACTTGAGATCACACATTATTCTCGCACTTGTATCACTTTTATGAACAAAGTAGAAAAAAGCCCATAATACATTCGAGAAAATGTGAGAAGTAAAGTGTTAGCGAGGCACATCGGTACTTACAGCAAGCAATGCACAAGAAACTGAGCAAAGAAGATAAAGAGAATGGAGTGGAGGTATGTGGACATCTGAAGGATGCTCAAGAAATACAATTAATTTTGTGTAGGCTAAAAAATAAACAGTTTCAGTTGCAAAAATAATTCCTTTACCAGACTGAATTTTTGTTAATGCTTATTTTAAAAATCACTAGACTGCCCTGTTGAATATATGCATACACATTTTATTTTGTAGATTACATTGCAGAGAATTTGATTTAAAATTATAAGCGTTGCAACCTTGAATGTATCAAAACAGCAAAAAATGCAAGACTTTTTGGAATGCCAACAAAAACATTGTGCCTTCCAAATATTTATTATTAGGAGGCCTAGGGAGGATGCCAGGGCTTGGATCTCAGATTCCTGAACCAGAATGAGAACAAAATTAATGAATTTTAAGCAACCTTTATCAAAGGTTTGGAACATTCATTTTGTTTAAGTTAAGAAACTCAAAAATAAATTAATCCTATGCAAAACAGGTGTATTTTAATCTGCCTAGAGGGCAAAATGTGTAAACAAAATGTTATTGTTCAGGGTATGTGGAATTTCTCCATCAAAAGGTTAATTTTTTGTCCTCCCAATTGTCGTATGCTGTGGTAGCTTACAGGATGACAGATAATGATTTATTATAACTTTTGAGGATGGTCTGTGAGCCCCTCGTCAAAGGGCATCACAGGTTAATTAAATCTTTGTATTCAAGACTTATTTGCGGGGATATTAGATAGTCTGGCCTTCCTGGTTGACTTGATGTTGACTTTGCCGTAGCTCAGCTTTGCAGTTGTCCCATGTCTACTAATAATTTGAACAAGGAGTCATTAGCAATTCTAAAGTTGCATTCAAGTGCAGTTATTGCAAAACTATTCAAGCGACTGAATATAAGATTCATGACACAATCATCTAAATACAATGTCTATATGAGGGGGAGTTGAATTCCTTCAGAAGCCTCAGAAACCTAATTAGTACAACTAGACGGGATTAGCAAACAACAACAACATCAGATCAATCTAAGGACAAACAGATCCAGATACGATGTAGACATATTGTTTATGCGAACACAAACTAACTCCTAAAATACAGTTTCAGAATACAAAATACATTTAACCCTTAGGTGCCCCTTATGACCATTTTCCTTGAGAACTGGCTTTGCCAAATTGGTCCACGATCTCTTGGCAGGAGGCCAACATCCACACTTCTCCAACAGGCACAGAGCGCATGTATAATATGGGCAAGGGTGCCAAGGACGGTGAGGGCGCAAAGATAGAGGGAGCTTCAGTTACAAGCACTATACAAGCTAGCTGCAGATCATTAAGAGTGGCAGGATCTGTTAAGAGTGTGCACACCAAACCATGAAATGACTGAAAGGATCTTCATTCACTGACTGGTAATCTTGCTATAACTTTCTACAAGTGCTTTGTGAATATCCTAGGAACCTCAGTATTTCATACACTGCATGGCAGACTAATTTGCTAGTGACAGATTTCAGAAAAATATGAATCAAACCAAAGTTTAGGAAAGCTGTTGCACCATATTAACCTGCCTGGCGGTATTCCTGAGTATGACTCGGGGTTAAATTTCGCAACCGCAAACGGTACCCCGAGCCACACTCGGGCTGTATACTCACTGCATCCTGCGCTCCCTCGCTGTCCCCCGCATGCACCGCAGTGTGATCGCGGCGGCCGGCGACTTGCTTCCTGGTTCCGCTCCCTGCGAGCCACGCGATGCAGGGGGGCGGGACCAGGCAGCAAATTTGAAAACTGTAAAAAAATAAATAATAATAATTTTGCAACTGTAAAAAAATACTGTCAAATGTAAACAGTCCCATGTTTCACTGGTGCTTGCCCAGATCCAACTGATGAAGCTGGGCAATCACCAGCGAAGGCCCTATTACATTTTAGAAACAATTTTTATGTGCTTTTCATTTCTGTAAAGCTGCTTTGATGAGAATAAATCCTCTATTATATTGCACCCTTGTTTTCTGAAAGATTTCAGTGTTTTTGTTTTGATTATATTATTGAATATAATTTATTTGCATTATTTTGGATAATTAATTATTATTTTGTGTTTCAAATTTTATCTGACTCAGTGTGTTTACTAGACTCTTGTTTGCAAGGATTTCAGGGAGTTATTCCTAATTATTACAGGCTTATTATATAAAACAACACATTTCCTTTCCAAAAAAATTGAAACGCTTTTAGACACTTACAGGGTGATTCAAAGAGAATCGAAAAGTCACCGCACGTTCGGTGACTTTTCGTTCAAATCAGTGCGATTTTGCGATCCCATTTCGGCGACCCTGCGGTGTATTCAGCAAGCACCACAGGGCCGTCATAGTGCAGGGAAAAGCAGCCGCAAACCCGACGAACACTCACCGCAAAACCAGGCGAAGGCTCATCGAAACACGCAAAAACATCTGGATTAACCCCGCCGAACACGCCGGAGAAACCCGAGCACGAGCCGATGAGAGCGCAGAGCAGCCGTCGGAAAAAAACTGGCACCGCAGATGAATGGAGTGTAGCGCTGTGTTAAAAATCTTGCTGTGGCAGTACCTATTTTTGGCCACAAGATGGAGACTATCGCGATCAGATACTGGACATTGGGACTACAATGCCCGGCATGCTTTGCAAGAAGACAGGAAGTGGGTGGGGACTGGACACTTACATCCTCTGCCTCGTGGAGAAAGTTCCAGAGCGCGCCAGGGAAGCAGAGAAAGCAGACGCACCGAGGAGATCACGGGAGAATCTAGGCCCAAAGCCCGAGGGAGACCTGTTGTTCCGGTTTGGGTCACCTAGCCTGAGGAGAAGGAGACTCGCCAGAGCCCAGACACTGCTGCAGACCGGCGGAATCGAACGGAGAGCAGGCGGTGAGCTGGACAAGCGGCATAAAGTGAGACAATGGATCCGGCCGCTAGTATCCCCAGTCAAGATCCGGAGGAGAGACGTCCTGGGTCAGCGGAGCCTAAAGCCTGCGTCGGATGGGTGAGAGGCCTCCAAGGCTGTTTGTGATTGAAGGTCAAGCTGCTGTTTTCTCTTTAAAGTCCACAGGGCCCCAACTGACTAGTCGAAGATTTTCCTTAAATAAACTCACTGGCCAGTTGAACAGTACCCGGGTACCACACACACATACACCTTTCACCTCCTGGGACTTAACTTGTGCAGGACTCGTTTTCTTTTATGAATCGGAATAGGGGTTGAAAATAAAGATACGTTCCGAATATATATTTTTCCTCTTTTTCCGTTGCGCGTTTGCCGTGATACGAAGGGATTGTATGTTTGGGGTTTTGCTACGTGTCCCCTTTTCTGAACTATTGGGAAATTGCATTGCTTTTATGTTCGGTCGCGAATATTTTATTTTCCGAAATACGAAGCCTCGTGTTTCGTTTCTTTTCCGCTGCGCGTTTGCCGTAATACGAAAATACTGTAATAATACTTGTGAATACTGTGTTTCAACATCTGCTCAAATATTTTAGTAAACTATTTAAATGATAAAAACTCACAACTGTGTTGGAGTATATTTATTCCCTAGTGCGGGGAGACTGACCCGTGGTTCATTTTCAGCGGCTCCTCCGGGAGTGAGCGCTACAGGAGTAAAAAAAAAAAACAGTTTTCTTGAATATTTGAAAAGTGAAACGCTGTTTGCAAAGAAACTACTGAGCAAAAATGTCTGAAATTTAGATATAGGATCCAATGAATGATAATAAAAAGGGCTGTTACAGAAAAAAGAAAAAACTTTTTTGAAAAATAAAAATCCTGAAAAATGCCTAAAAGATCCTAAAAAAATGTAAAAATAAAGAAACTTTTTACTGCAGAATATTATAATAAACGGTTTATTAGATATTGAGTTAAATAATATTTTTAACATTGAAGCCTATGGGATTCACCTGAATAAACCGGTCTAATGAAACCACCGAATGGCAGGGCATTTCAGCAACTTTTCACTGCTGGTTTTTGTTCTCTGAACAGATGAAGTATTGCTTCTCTATGGGGAATTCACTGCCCTTGAACAGGCACCGTATGTGCAGGCAATTCGCCAACATTTGGCGAACTGCCTGTTCTCTGGATAGCCGAATGGCCAGGAAAGGTAACCGTACGCTGAATTTCAGCGTTCGGTTACCTTTCACCAGCAATTCGGAGCTCTTTGAATAACTAACCCTGAAAATTTTGAAAAAATTTGACCGCCAGGGAGGTTAAGATAGTGACAGAAAAATGGGACTTTGAAGAGCATGTTACCCCACTGCAAGGCCAACTATCCAAGACAGAGGGCTGTCAAGGTATGAGACATATGCAGGGCTCCTTGTACTCAAACGCTGCATCCTGGCTCACTGCTAGAAAATGAAATGATCCCAGAGTGGGATTTCATAATTCTATACAAGAGCTCAACAGAGCCTTGAAGTTATCTGCCAGGAGAAGCAGGGACAGAAATCAGAAATAAGGCCTTTTCTTACAAAAACAATAAAATATAAGGCATAAAAAATGTTTTCTTTACGAACTATGGTTCGAAAATATCTCAAACTGCCAAACTGTTCAAAGACACAGTATATTACATTTAATATCCTGTTTAATAACCAAAATTTATTTTAGACCAAAATACTTTCTTTCTTGGAAGTAAAATAAAAATATGAATGAATAACATACGAGGGACATAGATACTGCTTCTTTTTCCCTTTCCCCTTTTTTGAGGATTTCTCTTTGGCATGGGCACCATCCAGCCACAGGGAGAACACGAACAAAAGAAGAATTCCTATTAAGAACTTCATTTCCATGCATGAAGCGAGACAGTACTGATCTGCAAACAGAAAAAAAAACAGATATTAGTTTACTTGTTGTTAATGAAACCAGTGATAAAAAAGGAAACTATTTAGAACTTTCATTGTGATATGTGCAAAAGAAAACTAGTGAGTTTGCATAAAGGTACATATTTCTATGATGTCATACAGTCTCCATCCGTACTTGCTTCATTACAGGGTCGATAAGAAAGACTGGGAGCCAAATCAGGTAAAGTTTTGAACATGTATTTGTGTAGAATAATAATCCATAAAAATTATGAGCCAGAAGTAAGATTGAAGGAGCCAATAACTATTTTATCTTCGCTTCAGGGGAATTTAGATAGATTGCATTTATCGACATTAAATTTAAAGTTATGCACTTTGGAGTGAAGAACACACAAGCAATTTATACCCTAGATGGTACGGAGTTAGGGAAATCCAAGCAGCTGAAGGATTTGGGAATAATCATAGACTTCAAACTAAGTAACAATGTGCAATGTCAAACAGCAGCCGCCAAGGCCAGCAAGGTATTGACATGCATTAAAAGGAGAATTCAGTCTCGGGATGAAAACATAATTTTGCCTCTTTAGAAATCAATGGTAAGACTCACTTTGAATATGCTGTGCAATTTTTTGGCACCTGTTTTAAGTAAGGATATTATAGCGCTAGAAAAAGTGCAGAGACAGGCGACTAAATTAATAAGGGGAATGGAAGGTTTAAGTTATGAGGAAAGACTAACAAGCTTAAACCTGTTTACTTTAGAGAAACGGCGCCTTAGAGGGATCTGATAACTTTATATTAATATATACGGGGCCATTATAAACCATTGTCTGGAAACCTATTCATTAATTTGACTATACACAGGATTGCTACTAACGGCTCTATTATGACTGCGCAACTGTATTACCAACTCAAGTCAGAATATTTTGAAGCTGCTCATAGATACTGCAATAGTGCAGCAGGTCACAATGAAGAAATTAAAACAGTCACGGTGGTTAGAGGGTCCCATTTAAAAATAAAAATTTCCACATATGCGGTACATATCAATTAAACTTAATGGGCCATATTACATTCCTAATGCTTACGTTAGTGCTCACCTATATGAGCGTTAACGTTAGTTCTGGTGGCCATAGCGTGGGCGCACCATATTACAATCCAAATGCTAACTGGCTAAAAAAACTTGCTAGAGATAATTTTCTTGTTCTTTCGCTTTTTCAGCGTCAGGTTACTGTACTTTGCGCTCCATGTGCTTAACATGGAGAGCGCAAAGGGCTAATTAGCGTTAGGATTACAAAGTCCTAACGCTAATTACCGCCCTGCTGCGGTTAGCTGAAATGTTAATCACAGCTAGGACCTAGTGCTAATGGATTCCGAATGTGCAGAATCAGTCAGGACCAGCTGAACCCCCCCCCCCCAAAAAAAACCAAAAACACATACTTCTCATCCCATAGCGAGAACGGCGGCTCCATCCGCTCCTTCTTGCCACCGGAAGCAGAGAGAGACTGGGGAAAAAAGTCCCTCAGTCTACCTCTGCGAATCACACCGACCTGCCAAATCTCATGAGGCGAGATCCTGCAGGTCATGTGACCGGCAGCGGAAGCCTCAATGGAGTCCTATGAACTCCATAGAAGGGGATGCTTGTGGCGGCACTTAGCGCTGCTCCGAGCATCCTGAGGCGTAGAGCCGTGTTACAGTGCATTTCTTGGTATGGAAACAGTAGCAGGGTAGTTACAGGAAATAATGACACATTCGATTTATGTATGTTTTCCCTGGACAGCACTCTATTAGAATTATTAATGCTAATCCTGGAATAGAAAGAAAAAGCCTTAAATCTAAGGTTATGGTTTGAAAGCTCCCAGATTTAATTATAATTAGTAAAGCTTGAAAAAGAAATAAAATACAGTAGTAACGCACCAAATTTCAAGTTAAATGTGATAGCATTTTAATATTTTTATAAATATTAGAAATTATTATAGAAAATAAGACACAAATCATACACTACCCTTTTTCATGAACCTATGAAATCCATCAGCAATGGATAAATGGTGTATGGTCAATGGCTGCACACTGAAAAGCTCTACGGGTCAGACACCTTTTATCCGGAATGCTCAGGACCCCAGGAATTTCAGATTCTTCTGGATTGCAGAATCTGGGAGAATCTGAAGCTTTAGACTAGCAGGAGGAGAACGTGGCATGGGATCCGAAAGGCTTCCAGCATGGGCCACGGCCTGCTCAGCACTTGGGAGCCAAGTTCCTGACTGGCAGTGACCGTACAGAGCACGCCTCATCCATTTACACAAACACTCGGACAGCTCTGAAAATGCCAGTTTTTGGAGTCTTCCGGATTTTAGAATTCAGGATAAGGGGTGCCCGATCTGTAATTTTACAGGAGCAAAATTCAGAACCATTTACATGGATCTGTCATGTCACCTTAATGACCAAGTTTAAATGAGTAGACGAAACATCACTGCTCTATAACTGTGGAGATCCGGATTTGAATCCCAGCCAGAGCACCTCTCCAGTAAGTGTCCTTGGGCAAGACACCTAATGGTACATACTTGCCTATCACACAATATCAGCTGTGGAGTTCAGTGGTAACATCTCTACCTTTCAACCGAGGAGAGGAAAGTCAAATCCTGTGCCGCATATCCCTACAATACAACTGTGGAGAAGCAAGTCTCGACTTTACGAGAAGCGGGTTCAACCTAACTACTAAGTCGCTGATCTTCAATCATGGAAATCTGACTCGCTCACACTCAGAAGACGCCACCAGCGAGTGTCATTGCGCAAGACACCCAACGATATGGATGCGTCTACCTCACAAAATACTTGTACATCTCATAGATTGTAAATTCCCTTTGGGAACAGGGTCCCCCAGAATCAGGCCGTATCATCCATGTGTGGTATTGTAATGCATTGACTCCTTGTACTCTGATCATATAAAGCACTGCAGAATTTGGGGTAAAGAGTGTTAATGACAAAAACAAAAATGTTGCTTGAAAACAAAGGAATGCACTAAGCTAAAAATGGGGGCCAATTTTTAGCTTAGAAACTGTCCCACCTTGAGCTGGGCAGTCTGATATCCACTGCTGTGGAAGGCAGTCACAGCTCACAGGGATAGCCAATGGGATGGGGGGGGCAGTTAGCCCACCACTAATTTAATATGTTATGTTGTCCCTTTAAAGGGAATCCATTAATAAAGACTATATATAACAGGCCCAGAGGAACCTAAATTTGTAATAGAGAAATGCAACAACTACACAAATAAATAATACAGCACAAGCCATACATTTCAACCCCTTCACTACCAAGACAGAGTATACTCTATCTTTACAGTACCTGTCTTTGACCCTGTATTGTGTTTCCTCGATATGTGCCAATTCTGGAACAATGCCAATTAATTTAGTTTATTGCGAACAAAGTCTGTTTGGAAATGGGAACCTGCCCTTGAAATTTCACCACATCGAACATGACAGCCGATGTGCTGAATTTATTTGAAAAGCTTGGAAATTCGTTTTTCTGTCATTGATCCACGAAGCTCAAGCTATAGTGTAAATGTATTAGAGCTTTATGGCAAACAGATGGAGCCCGCTGCCTGTCAAAAAGGCTTACCTAGAGTCAACATATGCAGAGGGACACCTCTGTATACATTTACGGTGTGGGTAATGGAAATTCATTTTCCATAAAACCACTGGGTCCTGATAGGTTTTAAGGGGGAGGGAGGGGAATATCGCTAGGTATTGAAGGGGATTAGTAGGAAAACGTCTCAGTGGAGTGTCGCATTACAAGGACTCCCAGTTACTCGTATTCTCCTGTTCCTAAAATTATAGGATCGCACAAACAGGGTTATTCAGAGAGAGGTGAAAACCAATAGAATGACTGGAGAAGGGAAAATTCTAGGGGATAATAGCCAATTTGAAAAGTGAGATAAATGGGAGAATTTTTCTGGTTTGGCTATTCTCACATAGAATTTTCAATTCTCCAGTCTTTCTCCTGGTTGTCACCGCTCTCTGAATAACCCTGAAAGACTTTCACAAGGAAACCTTTGGGCTAGTATGGTTCACACAAGATTGGCTAATTCTTATAGGGTACTGCAGCTTCCTACTAACTCTTGATGTGAACTCAGGAAGATAAACAGTGCATCTCTCCTGCGATTGCTTTCCGCATGCATCACTCACAAACCATCACAATGGCAGCAACCAGCAATCAACCAGGGGAAGTTGGAATTTGCTGTATCTTATCTCATTGTTCTTCAATGGAAAGCAAATGTGTCCATGGCAGGTTCACTTTAAAACAATGTAACTATTCTGCCTCCCTAGCAAAGCTGTGAGGCGTGGGCTCTTGAGACTAACCAAGTCTGTATTTGACCAGTACTCACACGACAGAAGTTCAGCAGACAGCGTCAACTCAGCAAAACTGACACGTAGAAAGATGAATCCAGTTGAAACCTTTAATGATCAGACTGACACTCTTTGTAATAGTGTACAGCAATGCAGGAGAAAGGCATTAGTTTCTGTCCAGCAGTGACCACGGAATGGCTGCTATGTGACCAGGAAGTACCTTAGAAACAAGACACTGAGCAAAAGGGGTGGAAACTAGCTGAATGCAGCAAAGTTAAGGAAACCCAGCAGGGCCAAAATAACTATGAAACTATGCTGTTAGCAGCAAAAGGCAGATTATATAGTATTATATAGTAAAATATACAAATAAATCCTAAATCATGGGGCATGACAGTAACCTTTCTAAGCATGAAGACTGAGTAGGTTTGGTATTCGGTCTCAGTACTGATATCAGTGGGTTGCATAGGGTTTCAAGGTCCCATGCAGACCAACCAGATCTACACTGCAAAATTACAACCTACCAATTACTAAATTCATACAACTGAAAGTGCTTGTTACGATTACATGTATACTTCAAAATCTGGTTATCACATGTTCGAACACATCCCAACATGGCTTTGAAAATATATTCTATGCACCACCATATCGAATTTTAAATATTGGTCCTTATTCCGCCTCACTCGCATTGGAGAGCTGCAAAGATGTAACTTTGGATGGTATTTTTGAGTGAGTGGATGTAAACCTCCACTCACTCAAAAATACCATCCAGGAAGAATCGCCACATCCACGGGATCTTTCCAAGGACGTCTATTCCCTTAAGGAGTTCGTGAGTTTTTTATCGATTGGAACCATCTTCATTGACTTTATATTTTCATTGGTTTATAGGACATACATTTTCCGTGTTTTTTACATTATTTGTTTAACCCCTTAGTGACCGGGCGGTTTTACACAAATCCGTCCTTTAGTGACCGCTGCTGTTTTTACGTTTCTGCGCTGTTAGTGTTTAGGTTAAATTTTCCTCTTACTCGTTTATTCAACCCACACATAGACTTTCTAGAAATACCATTATTTCCCTCATATCGAATAATTTACTATAAAAAAATATGAAATATGATGAAAAAAAATGGTAAAAACACACTTTTTCAGAATTTAATTCCCAAAATCTACAACCACCAAAAAAGACCCTGGCTAAATAGTTTCAAAATATTGTCCCGAGACTAGAAATACCCAATTTTTACATGTTTTTGCTTTTTAACCCCTTCACTGCTGAGCCAGTTCACCTATGTGCGCTGCGCTCATTCTGACCATTTTGTGGTAATTATTTTGAGATGACAGCCTAGGTCCTATTTAACTAACCCCCTCCCCCAGACAAAAAAAACACTTTTTTTATTTTTAACCCTTTCGCTGCTGAGGCTTTTCCGCCTCTGTGCTGAGGTCATTTATACCGGTTTTGCTCATCAGGTTTAAACGTGTTTTTAAGGCTTATTTTAGTATATGACACAGACATATTATATATCGTTCTTTCCGTCAGACTCGGCAGATTCATAATATGTCATTATTATATGTATACGTCATGACTTGTTTGTATATTATAACAAAAAATGCAATAAAATATGAATTTTCAATAATTTACAACGTGTAAAGTGTTTTTTTTTTCACATTTTAACATGCGAGCAATTGCGGTTATATTTTGTATGGGGTGCGCTTGTTAAAAAAATTAGAGATGGGGTCTCGTTACACATTTTTTTTTGGGGAAAATTACACGATTTTTAACAAACGCACCGCATACAAAAATCGTTAGTGCAGCATCATTGTTCACATTATAATTGAAATGGGAACAATATTGCTGCATTAACAAAACAAAAAAAAAGAAAAAATTTTTTTTTTTTTTATAATTGTTTTTTTTAAATATTTTTTTTTTTTTTACAAACTTTTTTCTTACTCATGTTTGGTATTGTTGGAACGGCCATGCTCTGGCCGATCCAACAATACCAAACATTAACCCCTATCTGCCACGGATCGGGAGATAGAGGGTTCATTGGAACCCTCTATCTCCACCATTGGTGGCAGTTAGGGGTTAACTCCAGGACTGCTGGACTGCATAGGACTGCTATGCACGATGACGCCAGTCCTCAGGGGGCATTCCCGGAAGCTTGGCCGACATCCAAGATGTCGGCCAGCTCCGGGAAAGGATCACGAACCGGCGCTTTTCAGCGCCGATTCGTGATCCGGCCCCCATGGGGTTAATGCCAGGTACCATTTGGAAGGGCAGGCTGTGCCCTTCCAAACGGTGCCTGGGTTAACCCCCGCAACTCCGCCGATCGGGAGGGAGAGAGGTCCGAAGGACCTCCCCCCCTCCCTTTCAGGCACCTCCTCCGCACATGCAGGGGGGGGGGCGCCTGAATTAGGTGTCATCGTGCCCCCGCGATAACACCTAATTACTCCGGCGGCGGTTCCGGATGCTGGGCTGACATCGAGGATGTCAGCCCGCACCGGGGGGGCCAGCGATCGTCCGGAACCCGGCCGAACGCTGACCCCAAAGAGAGGACGCACTCAGCGCGTCCACCGCATGGAACGTGACATGCGGTTGGACGTGCTGAGCGCGTCCTTAGCAGCGAAGGGGTTAAACCAAACCTGGTCATGTTTGGTATCATTGGAAAGGCCATGATCAGGCCTTTCTAATGATGTCAAATATGACCATCTAGCTGCCACGGATTGGGATATGATAAGGGGATCCTTAGGATCCCCTTATCTCTACATGGCAGCTAGAGGGTTAACTGGCCCACTGACATCCTCACACATATGGTGAGGTTGTTAGTGGGTGGGGGGGGACCTGGAGGCTTGGCTGACATCCAAGATGTCAGCCCCCTCCAGGTTCGAATCGCGTTTTGGCGCCAATTAGCGCCGAAACGCGTTCCGGCAGTGAAATGGTTAATGCTATGCACCCCAATTCCCATAGCAACCTTCATTATACATATTGGACTTTATTCATCATTTTGCAAGTCAGCAAGGTTCACCTCAAAGACATGACCCTTGAGCCCACCGGAGGAAATTCCCTGTCTAGTCGACAAGCTGTAAAAAGGAGTCATCCTTCCAAATCAGATAAGGCCAGCTGTGGGATTACATGGGTTATCCATTCCTTCTGTGGCCTTGATATATTAACCCTTTCCATGCGGCGGATTCGCTCAGCGCGTCCTGTCGCATGGCCACTTCGCTGCGGAGGATGCGCTCAGCGTGTCCTCCCTTAGCAGCGGCGATCGGCCGGGATTCCGGGCGATTACGGCGGCCCTCCGGTGCAGGCTGACATCCTCGATGTCAGCCCAGCCTGCGGGACCCCAGCGGGCACAATAGACGTCATCGCGCCTGCACGATGATATCTATTTCAGGCACCCCCCGCCATTGCAGGGAAGGTGCCTGAAGGGGAGGGGGGGGTCCTTCGGACCTCTCCCCCTCCGTGTGGGCCAGCAAGTAAAGGCAGGCACCGCTTGGAAGGGCACAGCCTGCCCTTCCAAGCGGCGGCTGTCTTTAACCCCTAGGGGGCTGGATCGCGATATGGCGCTAACATGCGCCATATCGCGGTTCCCTCCCGGAGCGGGCCTACATCTTGGATGTCGGCCAAGCTTCCGGGATATCCCCCTAACGACTGGCGTCACTGCGCATAGCGCCAGTTCCGCAATTAACCCCTTGCTGCCACCTATGGTGGAGATAGGGGGTTCCAATGAACCCCCTATCTCCCAATCCGTGACAGCTAGGGGTTAATGTTTGATATCTTTGGAACGGCCAGAGCATGGCCTTTCCAATGATACCAAACATGACCTTGTACAGTGTAAAACAAACAAATTTAAAATTAAATTAAATTCTTTTTTAAAAAAAACTATATTTTTTTTGTTTTGTTTTTTTAATGCAGCAATATTGTTCCCATTTCAATTATATTGAGAACAATGATGCTGCACTAACGATTTTTTCTATGGGGGGGGGCGTTTGCCAAAAAACACATAATTTTCCCCAAAAAAGTAACGATTCCCCGTTTCTAATTTTTTTAACAAGCACAACCCATAGAAAATATAACCGCAAATGCTCGCATTCTAAAATGTGAAAAAAAAAACACTTTACACGTTGTCATTTATATTATGCATTTTATAATATACAGACAGGACATAACGTATACATGAAATAATGATATATTATGAATCTGTCGAGTCTCCCGGAAAGAACGATATATAATATGTCTGGGTCATATAATAAAATGTGACTTCAAATCGCATTTAAACATGATGAGAGAAACCGGTAAAAATGAGCTGAGCACAGAGGTGTGAAAAGGCTCAGCAGCGAAAGGGTTAACCTCCCTGGCGGTATTCCCGAGTGTGACTCGGGGTTAAATTTCACTACCACGAACGGTAACCCCGAGCCACACTCGGGCTGGATACATACTCACCTCCTCCTGGCTCCCTCGCTGTCCCTGCAGTGTGATCGTGGCGAGCTGCTTCCTGGATGGCTCCCTGCGAGTCACATGATGCAGGGGGGCTGGAAGCAGCAAACTTCCTTCATAATACTCACTGAATACAAATGGCAAAGTTTATGAACGGCCACTAGGTGGCAGTACAGGATAAGAAATAGACCATACCTCGTCTCACCCTTGTTCTCAGACAGATTTCAGTGTTTTTTGTTGTATTTTATTGTACATCATTTATTTGCATTATTTTGGATAATTATTTTTGGGATAATAAATTATTATGTCGTGTTTCAAACTTTATCGGACTCAGTGTATTTACTATTTTTTTAAATTTATTTATTTATAAAGGATTTTACTAGTAAGGACTCTTGATTTCAGTGCGTGATTCCTAATTATTACAGGCTAACTATGTACAATAACACGTTTCCTTTAAAACAAAATTGAGACGCTTTTAGCCACAAAATTTTGAAAAAATTAGACCGCCAGGGAGGTTAAGCAACTTTTATGGCTTGGCTAGGAATATTTAGAGACCTGGCGGGGAGAAGAGGTGATTCTTCAGTCAGCAGAAATCAGGTTTAAAACAAGATATTAGAGGCTACACTTAGTTTATACAGTTCTATTTTCTATCTAAAATGGTGGACAGGGAACAGAGAGGGTGAACGCTAGGGGTTATTCCCAGGTAGCGGTCTTTCAACACCTCAACATGAAGTTTAAATATTGATGTGTCCATATCCTACAGGCACATATAAAGCGAGTTACTTCCTTTTGCTATTGGTGCAAAGGGGCAAATTTGATAAAAAAATATAAAAATATAGAGATATATATATATGTCAATGGTTTCTTGCTTCTATTGTTGCTCTTTAGGAAACAGAGAGCTGGTTATTTGTTCTCATACGAATTTTAGGACGCCCCAAACCCCTCTCTGATCTGATGTGTACTTTTTTCTCAGCAAGCAACCTTCCATCATTTCCACACCCATCAGGCCCAGGCAAGCACCTCATTCTGGCTTCTCCTGGACTTTGTTCCCACCCACCCCATGGTTCTCATTTAGTTTATACCCTCCTATCATATGACCACTACCTATCCATTTTACCTCACTCCTTACGCAGCTGCATTCAATTCCCTCATTAACTCCCGACTTCCTCTCCCACACTTACTCATTGAACACCCACCTGCTCTCACCCCCACCTCCCTCTAGAATGTTTATCCCACTATTCCTTCTCTTTTCTTTCTCCTCCCTTCTCTCTAAAACTACCCTCTCCTTCCATACACCTTTCCAATTGCCCCAGGATGGAAAACAAGTCCTAGTACACCATGGCCTCCATGGCTTGGTTCTTCTAACCTATCAGAGGGTTGTGGTAAATGGAGTTTATTCGGCGCAAGGTCTTGTTACCAGTGGGGTACCTCAGGGGTCAGTACTTGGACCCATTCTATTTAATATTTTTATTAGTGATATTGCAGAAGGTATTAATGGAAAAGTATGTCTTTTTGCTGATGACACAAAGATTTGCAACAGGGTTGACGTTCCTGGAGGGATCAGCCAAATGACAAATGATTTAGGTAAGCTAAAAAAATGGTCGGAGTTGTGGCAATTGAGTTTTAACGTGGATAAGTGCAAGATAATGCACCTGGGACGTAAAAACCCAAGGGCTGAATATAGAATATTTGATACAGTCCTAACCTCAACATCTGAGGAAAGGGATTTAGGGGTTATTATTGCAGAGGATCTAAAGGTAAGTAGTCAATGTAATAGAGCAGCAGGAAATGCTAGCAGAATGCTTGGTTGTGTAGGGAGAGGTATTAGCAGTAGGAAAAGGGAAGTGCTCATGCCACTGTACAGAGCACTGGTGAGACCTCACTTGGAGTACTGTGTGCAGTACTGGAGACCGTATCTCCAGAAGGATATAGACATCTTAGAGAGAGTTCAGAGAAGGGCTACTAAAATGGTGTACGGCTTGAAGGAGAAAAGTTACCAGGAAAGGCTTAATGATCTTAACATGTACAGCTTGGAAAAAAGACGAGACAGAGGAGATATGATAGAAACATTTAAATACGTAAAGGGAATCCACAAGGTAGAGGAAGGGAGTATATTTAAAAGGAAACAAAGTAGCAAAACAAGAGGACATAGTCTTAGATTAGAGGGGCAAAGGTTTAAAAGTAACATCAGAAAGCATTATTTTACTGAGAGGGTGGTGGATACATGGAACAGCCTTCCAGTTGAAGTGGTAGAGGCCAAAACAGTAATTGAATTTAAGCAGGCATGGGATAGGCATAAGGCTATCCTAAACAAAAGATAAATCCAGGTAAAGTATCCATGTAATTGGGCAGACTAGATGGGCCGAAAGGTTCTTCTCTGCCGACATTTTTCTATGTTTCTATGCTGGTGGAGAGTGCTAAAGTCCAGCCCTCCTACCCCCACACAAAGATTTAAAACTGTGCAATCACATTATTACTAGGGCTTAATCGATTCATTGGATAAAAAAAAACTAAATAGAAAAAAGGTGTTTACTTAAAAGGAATTATGTTAACCCTTTCGCTGCTGAGGCTTTTCCCGTACCTGTGCTGAGGTCATTTTTACCGATTTTGCTCATCATGTTTAAATGCGTTTTGAAGGCTTATTTTAGTATATGACCCAGACATATTATATATCGTTCTTTCCGTCAGACTCGGCAGATTCATAATATGTCATTATTATATGTATACGTCATGACCTGTCTGTATATTATAACAAAAAAATGCAATAAAATATGAATTTTCAATAATTTACAACGTGTAAAGTGGTTTTTTTCATATTTTAACATGCGAGCAATTGCGGTTATATTTTGTATGGGGTGCGCTTGTTAAAAAAATTAGAGATGGGGTCTCGTTACATTTTTTTTGGGGAAAATTACGCGATTTTTAACAAACGCACCGCATACAAAAATCGTTGGGAACAATATTGCTGCATTAACAAACCAAAAAAAAGAAAAAAAAACTTATTTTTTTTTTAAAATATTTTTTTATTTTTATTTTTATTTTTTTAACTTTTTTTATACTCATGTTTGGTATTGTTGGAACGGCCATGCTCTGGCCGATCCAACAATACCAAACTTTAACCCCTAACTGCCACGGATCGGGAGCTCATTGGAACCCCCCATCTCCACCATTGGTGGCAGTTAGGGGTTAACTCCAGGACTGGCGTCATCGTGCTATGCACGATGACGCCAGGCCTCAGGGGGCATTCCCGGACGCTTGGCCGACATCCAAGATGTCGGCCAGCTCCGGGAAAGGATCACGAACCGGCGCTTTTCGGCGCCGATTCGTGATCCGGCCCCCATGGGGTTAATGCCAGGTACCATTAGGAAGGGCAGGCTGTGCCCTTCCAAACGGTGCCTGGGTTAACCCCCTGCACGCCGCCGATCGGGAGGGAGAGAGGTCCGAAGGACCTCCCCCCCCTCCCTTTCAGGCGCCTCCTCCGCACATGCGGGGGGCACCTGAATTAGGTGTCATCGCGCCCCCGGCGATGACACCTAATTACTCCGGCGGCGGTTCCGGGAAGCTGGGCTGACATCGAGGATGTGAGCCCGCACCGGGGGGGCCAGCGATCGGCCGGAACCCGGCCGAACGCTGGCCCCAAAGAGAGGACGCACTCAGCGCGTCCACCGTAAGGAACGCTACCTGCGGTTGGACGCGCTGAGCGCGTCCTTAGCAGCGAAGTGGTTAAAAAATAACAACAACCCCTCCCCCTTTTTTCATAAACAATTTGCGTAGTGTACGTAACTTTTGTACGTACATACGCAAATTGCGTATCTTGCAAACGTGTCACACAAGGTATGCGAGTGCTTGGTCAGAGGGATGGGTTGATGCTGCATGCTCAGCTTAAGCCCGTGTTTGCTTTCTCAAATGAAGGCGGCTACAAGCACTTGGTCATAGATGATGACAGCATGAAATCGGGGGTTAATAAGTTAAAGTGGTCAGGCTGCGTAGAGCGTCCCTTTTAAAAAATGTCATGAACAAAGTGAGTGGGAGGAGTGACTGGAGGTGGAAGGGAGTGACTTTGCTCAAGTGACTTGACCTGAGTGTGAGAGGGAGTGGGTATGGACAAAAGACTGGGTCTGAGTGTGGGAGTGAGTTTGGGGAAAGGGACCAGACCAAAAGGGAGGAAATGGCAGTTCCCGACCAAAGAAGGTGTGGTAGAGAGGGTGGGGTGGTGGCGCAGGACTCCAGTTTCAAGTAAGGATAAAACACAGGCATACAGCTCCTTCACCCAGTGGCAGTATCCTATTGTTTGTGTTATAGTTCTGCTACTGTTGTAAACGGAATAAAAACAAACTGGTTGTGTCTGACATAACCCTAGAACTAAGGCTAGGGTCAGACGAACGCATTTTTCGCCGCGAACGTGAAAAAGTGCGGTCGAACGAACAAACGTATTTTTTAACGGAATGCGAAAGCGGTCATACGATGCGCATTTTCGTACGTTTTGTTTCACGGAGCTGGAAGAAGAGAGATATGATCAAACAAATCAATTGCAGAATGAATCAAATAAAAGGGAAGGGGTATAAAAAGGCATTTTGGGAATGGTGGCATTTTCCAAGATGGATGCAGTCCAAGTGTTTCTTTTTGCTGCACTGGGATACCTGTACCTGAAGAAGAAAAGACAACGGCGAACATGGGTCCATCCAATCAACACTGCCAGACACACGCATGGCCACTTTGTGACACTGTACAGGCCACTGCGAGAGAGGGACCCTGTGAAGTTCTTCAACTACCTGCGGATGTCCATCCACACCTTTGATGAACTGTTGATGAAGGTGCGTGAGCCGCTGACCAAGAGGGACACCAACATGAGGGCTGCCATACCACCGGAGGAGATGCTGGTCCTCACTTTGCGGTAAGTACTATCAAACACCTGCATTCATGACATCGCTGCCAGTCATCAGACATGTGCTCGGTGTGCAGAGGCTCTATTGTAGGTCAGTAGTTATATGCCCACACACACACGCATGCATCACCTTCCAGAACGCGTAACGAAAGAGTAATGACACTGACAACGATGTGAAACAAATAAAATATTTAGTCCCGAAATAATATGACAGAAGATAACAATAACATATTAAACACATATATTATTGCATGTCCAATGAAGGTAATAAAATAAAAATAGTAGAACAACATGAATAAACTGTGACAAACATAAACGAACAGACGATACACCTCACATGGTATGATACCGAGGAGCATCTGGGGCATGAGGACCGTGCATATGGCTGCGGTGGTTCCTTTGGCTCCGGGGGTGGCCCAGCAACAGGGGACATGGGTGGGCGGGCAGGCAACGCCTGGCAGTGGTGGGAATAACCATGGGGGTATTGTGGCACGACACCGTGATATACAGGTGCCTGTTGTGGATGGGACAGTATCTCATGTATCAGGTCCAGGCTTCGGCGGCGATAATCCAGCTTCTGCGCTGGCGTCATTATGTTGAGCAGGGAGAGACATGAATTAAAAAAGGACATGTCCTCGGAATCAGCAACCATGCAGCGTGGATGTGTATGGTGCGCGTCCATGAATGCGACCATGGCCTGCTCGATATCAGCTGATGGTGGCTTCTTCCTCCTGGGAGCCGTACTGGTGCTGTCTGTGGGTGCTGTACCCGGCACCTGTTGGGACTCCACATCCTCCACCTGGGACTCCGCACCACCCTGCTCGACCTCCACCTGGCAGCTGCCAGATCCTGCGGGCTGCAGGTCTTGCCCTTGTGAGCTAGAGGTGGATGGCCGGTCAATACTGCTCACAGTCTTGCGCGGCTCCTGGCTCTTCCTCAGGAAGGACAGTTGGTCTGCATACAAATAGCTGCGCCTCTTCTTTGCACCAGCTCCAGAGCGAGCAGCTTCAGCCTCCTTTTTCAGGACCCGGGTATGATTGTCCCTCACCGTGCGCCATTTATTGATTGCTTCATGTGCTGCAAAACATGATGAGAGTGACATAAGGTTAGGTTTATATGATGTGATCATAACACAGCTTCTTTCATGTTCTAGGTATCTTGCTAGTGGATGCAGTTTGAAGGATCTGCATTACAACTTCCGCATTGGCAGATCGACAGCTGGTGAGATCGTCCGCAAGGTCTGCCAAACAATATGGGAAACCATGAAGGACCAATGTTTGCCAACACCCACAGGCGAGACATGGCTGGCAATTGCAGCAGGATTCTGGGAGAGAGCGAACTATCCCAACTGCCTGGGAGCGGTGGACGGCAAACATGTCCGCATTGTGAAGCCACTGCACAGTGGCTCACTGTATCAAAATTATAAACATTATTTTTCAATTGGCCTACTGGCGGTGGCAGATGCCAACTATAATTTTGTGTATGTGGATGTCGGATCATACGGCAAGGACTCGGACTCAACACTGTTTCGGAACTCAACACTGTGGAATGAGATTGAGGGTGGGAACCTGAACATCCCCAGACCCGCACCTTTGCCTGGCAGCGACGTGTCAGTCCCCTATGCCTTTGTGGGTGATGAAGCATTCGGCTTATCCACACATCTCCTGCGGCCCTACTCGGGGACACACCTGACTGTGAAGAAGCGGGTGTTTAATTACAGGCTGTCGCGGGCGAGACGGTATGTCGAGTGTAGCTTTGGCATACTGAGCAACAAGTGGAGGATTTTTCATCGGCCACTTGATGTAAATGTGGATTTCTGTGTGGATATAGTGAAATGCTGTTGCATCCTACATAACTATGTTCGTGCAAGGGATGGGGTTAATTTCGAGGATACCCTCACAGTAACGGGTCTGGATGAGTATGCTAACGATGACATAATACCTGTGAATAGACACACCAACAGGTTTCGCGATGCTCTGTCTAATTATTTCACTAGCAATGCAGGGCAGGTGCCATGGCAGATGGACATCATTTGACATGTGACACCTAGGCTTGTGCACCGATTATTTTTTCTGTTTGAATTTTCGGATGTTTAAAGTTTTCGATTCGGCTCGTTTCGAACGAACCCTGTTTTGATTCGATTCGGTTCGACTCGTTTTTCGGGGATATGTCATCGGAATATGGACCATTTTTCGTTTTTTGTGTCACTTTGCTCGTTTGTTGGATCTACTTTTCGTGATTTCGTACATTTCTCATTTTTCGCAACGTCTGTTCTCGTTTCAAAGCAATAAATTTCGATTTGACACAATTCAAGTCCAATCGCATATTCGTACAATATTTTGTTTTGGCTCGGAAACATTTCGGATCTGACATTTTCGGATCGAAAAATTATCTGGGAATCGCCCGCATCAGAAAACACGAATCGGGAAAATGTCGTTTAAATTCCGAAATTCTGAAAGCCGAAACGCACATCCTTAGTGACAACCATAATTCGTTATGCCATTTTGTTTGATATTACATTCAAGTTCAATGCAATTGAATTCTATGCAATAAAATGATCATTTACTCACTCTGAAGCTTCTGCTCTTTATCAGACCACGTCTCGTACTCTGGGTACACCACCCTGGACACTGTGACCCATGCACTGGCCTTCTTCTGCCGGTCTTTGTAGCTGTCGCAGGCCGTGTCCCACAGCTCGGGATGCTCTGCCACTGCATTGATCAGCCTCTCCATGTCGATGTCAGTCCCAGCCATTGTCCAACGCAACTTGCAGCTATCCCCCAGACAAGACAGGAAGTGTTTGGTCTGTGCACGTTATGTTGGCCGGACGTGTGCAGCGTCTGACGTCTCCCAATCACGCAAACACGCCGCTATGCAGCCGCAGCGCACTCTGTACGTCAGTAGTAGCGGTTTGACGTTCTCGAAAAAATGCGTTCGTTTGCCACTTGCGTTGCGCGGACGAATTTTCGTGCGGCCGTACTTCGTATGTTCCCCGGCATTGGACGTCATTTGCTGCTAGTACGGCCGTGATTTCGTGCGGCTAAACGCACGTTAAAACTGTGCTAGTCTGACCCTAGCCTAAATCATACCTAGTAAAGCAGCGGCGCGTCTTCTCCAATCAGCTCCTAAAGTGAGGTTATTTACGTTTAACTCAGTCTGACTCTAAATAGTGTGTGCTGCACACAGGACGATTAATCAACACCGATTAAATCGATTATTAAAATAGTTGTCAACTATTTTAATCATCGATTAGTTGTTTCAGCCCTAATTATTACCAAAAGAAAACTGTCCAAATTCCTATTTATTCTGCTACTTTCCCTGGCAAACAATATGGAATCTAACCCTGGTCCTATAGCTGACACAACCTTTAGTCTCCCCACTAAAAAAGGCCTCTCATTTGTGCACTGTAACATATGCAGCTTACTCACTAAACTGGACGAGCTGCGAGTCTGGTGCTGCGATTACAAACCCAAAGTCATTGTGCTCACAGAATCATGGTTAACCCCAAAAGTACCAGACTCTGCCATATCAATACAGGGGTATTCGTGTTATAGAAAGGACAGAGCAAAGAGAGGAGGAGGAATTGCTGTTTATGTTGAGGAGTCCATAAAGTTCACCCCATTACAGAATTCTAGGTCCCCAGCCACCTTTGACTTCTTCTCTGGTATAATTGAGATCCCATTCAGTAAATCAATCATTGTTGCAGGATTCTATCGCCCACCGAGCTCTCCAGTGCACTCCCTCACTGACATAACTCAAATCCTTAATAACTTACTTGCACAAAAACAAAAATGTGAACTGCTGGTCCTTGGTGATTTTAATACAGATTGGCTGAATCCTAATGCCAATAAACACTGCTCACTGTTTAAGGCCATGCAACTAACTCAATTAATCTCCTCCCCCACTCGCATTAATATGAAGAGCCCTAACCATACCCTGCTGGACTGGATTCTCTCTTCATGTCCTGATAGAATACAGGAGCCAGGCGTTCTCCCTAATAGCTTCAGTGACCACTGCCTAGTGTACTGTGTGCGCAAAATAAAGGCCACAAAATCTCACCGAAAGATAATAATCACCAAGTCTCTCAAGAAATTTAATATAGAATCCTTCCTAAGTGATCTCAAACAGCCCCCGTGGTACAGACTAAACCTAATCCCAGACCTGGACTGTGCAATTGAATACTTTCAAATCTGAGCTCGTACAGGTCTGGAATTCACATGCCCCGTTGCGTAAAGTGCGAGTAAAAAGGGGCCCATCTATCCTGGGTTACAGCTGACCTCACACAAATTTACCAGCTTAGAGATTCGCTGTGGTCAAATTTCAAGAGTACTGGTTCCATGAACGATCACGGTGAATACCGACAATGCCAGAATGCATGCACAAAACAAACAAAAATGGCTAAAGCCCAATACTTCAATGAAAATTTAAACATTAACATATCAAACCCTAGAAACTTTTGGAAAATCCTAAGTAACATACAAGCACCCCCTGTCCACTCCCAACCGGCTGCTGTCAAAGTAAACAACCAAACCCTGCAACACCCCCTAGACGTAGCAAATGCCTTTAATAATTATTTTGTGCGATGTGCCACCACCCTGATTGCTAAACTAAAGAACGACACACCTACAGAAAGGCCAAATGCAGGTCAGGCCCCTCCAGCAGTGCAGAGACCCCATATCACAGATAAATTCAACTTTAGACCAGTGCCTGTCAGTGTAGTTAAACTTCTCCGTAATCAAAAAATGAAATACCAGTCTGGACCTGATCAAATCCCAGCAATGCTGCTGAAAATCAGTGTACCAGCAATTGCAAATCCTGTCGCAACCCTAATCAATGAATCACTGGTGACTGGATACATACCCAAAATCAATCTTCAAACTATTTAACCCAGATCAATCCGGCTTTCGTCCAAATCACTCCACTACAACTGCCCTTTTAAAAGTTTGAAATGATACCCAAGCTGGCATGGAGCAAGGAGACCTAACTGGAGCCATCTTCCTTGATTTTGCCAAGGCCTTTGACACCGTAGACCATGGCATCCTAGTACAAAAAATTATAAACTCTGGTATTGGTGATCGCACGCTAACCTGGTTTCAATCATATGTATCTGATCGGTAGCAATATGTGTCCATTTCTGGCAGCTCCTCCCTCTCCCTCCCAGTCACATGCGGAGTACCCCAAGGAGCGATACTCGGCCCCCTGCTATTCACCATATTCATAAATGATCTGCCCAATGTCTGCAAAGCCTCAACTGTACACATGTACGCAGACAACACTGTAATCTATACCAGCAAACCAAATCTCCCGCACCTGGAGGCTGTGCTGCAAGAACAATTCACAGAGGTAGAAACATGGATTGCAGAGAACAAACTTTTCTTAAATACTGACAAAACTGTAACGATGCTCTTTGGAACAGCACCTAAACTACATAAATTGCAAAATCCCCATCTATGTGTCAAGACAAAATCTAATGGCACGCTGACCACAGTCACTTCTCTCAAATATCTAGGTATGTGGTTAGACCCAAATCTATCCTTTGGCCCCCACATTGAAAAACTCTCATCTAAACTTTACCCCAAACTAGGTGCCCTGTACAGAAACAAATCCTGCTTGAGCCCCGTGGTAAGAAAGCAGATTGTACAACAAATGCTTATGCCGGCTATTGAATACGGAGATGTAGTGTATGCAGCTGCCCCGCAAACGCACCTTCAGAAACTTACTACATTGTATAACTCATTCTGCCGCTATGTGCTACAATGTAACTACATGACCCACCAATGTGACATGTTAAAAGAGCGAAACTGTCCGTCGCTGGAATCTAGACGCACCCTTCACCTTTCCAACCTGGTGTTTAAGAGACTTTCTGGGAAGCTACCACCCTACCTGAATAGGCTGCTTCCCCTAGCAGTTCCCTCATCCTATAACCTCCGATCCAGGACCAGCACCTTACTTGCAGTACCACAATACAAAAAGAAAGTGTCTCGATCCTCATTTTCCTACAGAGCTCCACAATTATGGAATAACCTCCCAGACGTCATCAAATCTTCCCCCAGTCTTAAATCACTTGAGAGATCTCTATTAACATACCTCAATACAGAATGCACCTGTGAACATGTAACAGTGACTATATTACTTACATATTTATTTTCTGTGTTAATCTGTATATTTGTTTTTAATATCTTGCATTTATTACTTTGTATTTCTGTAACAACTGTAAAATTTCAGTGTTATTGAACCCAGGACATACTTGAAAACGAGAGCAATCTCAATGTACCCTTCCGGGTAAAATACTTTGCAAATAAATAAATACTATCATATGCTTGTTATTCCATTTGAAACAAAGATAAAATTCTAAAAAGCAAATTCAAGTTACTAAATAAACTGTACTTTAATTTCAAGTGAAACAAAATTAATTTCAATTTGTAAACCTACTCCATGGTGCATATTTTAAATTTTTCCAAAAGTGTCCAATTTTTCCCGGAAACAAAACAGGGGGAAAAAAAAAAGTTATTTTTTTCCACGGTTCCAAACTTTACGGAAATTTTACATCTCTAGGTATGCATGGCATGGCAGACTGCGCTGATGGCACACTGGTATGCATGTCAGACTGGTAATTAGGGCACACTGCTGGTATGCATGTCGGACTGGTAATTAAGGCACGCTGGTGGTGAGGGGGGGTTACTTTTCATGATCAGATTAATTTGTTGTTAGTCACCTTTTTTCCAAAATGATTCCAATCCAGTAGGCACAGGCAGCAGACAGCACAGAGCAGCTGCTGCGATCACAGCTCGTCTCAGGAATCGGCCCGTGGTCCCCGAAGTTTGTCACGTGTGCCTGAGCGGTAGCAAATCATGTGGCTGATGAGAGGAGCCATACCTAGCTAGCAGAGTGGGGAGGAAGAGACGTCGCTACACCACTCTCACGTGATGAGTGACTGGCGGTGCATCGCTCACTCGCACAAAGCCTGCGTGCTAGTGAACATTTAGTCCGGGTGCACACTAGGCGTATTCTTCTGCGCACTAGCGCGCGTTGAAACAACAGCGTCCGACGTGTCGAGTGCTAGTCTGCTAGTGCGCAGAAAAAAAAATGCCTAGTATGCCCCCGGCCTTAGGCTGCGGTCACACGAGCGCAATGAGTGCGTTCGTGTGACCGCACTTCCCTGCGTCCGTCGCAGCTTTGTTACGTATCGACAGGGAGGGCCGCATTGGGTAGCGCGCGCACGAATTGAGCGTGCTACCACCGGATGTCAAGAAGCCCTCCTCGTCAAAAAGCTACGCCGGATGCTGACGGGGCTACAAAGCACAATCCTCCATACGACTGCGCTCAGTGAGGTGGCCACACGGGTGTCGGAGTAGAAGGATTGTCCACTCTCACGGACGTTCCTTCTGCTCTGAAAAACACACTTGTGTGCCCGCAGCCTTAAGAAGAGAGCTGCATAGGCACAGCATGGTATGCTCTTTATACTTTATCCTCTGTGCAGGGCTGCGAAGGATGCGGCCGGGTCGGAGCCGAGTCTAGGGTTGCCTGAACCATGTGTCCGGGTGGCAGAGGATCTGAAAACCGGACACATGACTCAAAAACCGGACTATGTTTTTGAAATAATGAAACTCAATCTGGCTTCATTTAAACGCTCCCTAAAGACCCTTCTATTTAGGGAAGCCTACCACCCGACTCCGTAACAAGACATTCCGACCGACACAAAAACAGTCCTCACCTCTCCCTGCACTAACTCATAACGGCAGTCCCCCCCTCCTGTTTGTAATCCCCTCACCCATCTAGATTGTAAATTCCCACGGGAATAGGGTCCTCATATCCTCCTGTATCTGCTGGCAGTATTGATGCACCGATACCACTTTTTTTAAGACCGAGTACCGATACTTTTATTTTATGTCCTGTGAACGCTTTTCAATAAGAACAGACCTCATAAAAATTCCCCCAGCTCACATGTATACATCCCCCGAGATATATATATATATAGTGGCAAGAAAAAGTATGTGAACCCTTTGGGATTACGTGGAGTTTTGCATGAATTGGTCACAAAAAGTGCTCTGATCTTTATCGAAGTCATAACAATTTGAAAAACACAGTCTGCTTAAAATAATACAACACAAACATTATATGTTTTCATGTGTTTATTGAACATAACATGTAAACATTCACAGTGCAGGGTGGGAAAAGTATGTGAACCTCTAGCCTAATGACTTCTCCAAGAGCTAATTGGAGCCAGGAGTGAGCCAACCTTGAGTCCAATCAGTGTGATATTATTGGATGTGTTGCTGAAAGCTGTCCTGCCCTTTAAAAAACACACACCAGTTTTGGGTTTACTGGTTTCAAGAAGCACTGCCTGATGTGAACCATGCCTCGCAGAAAAGAGCTCTCAGAAGACCTACTATCAAGAATTGTTAACTTGCATGAAGCTGGAAAGGGTTACAAAAGTATCTCCAAAAGCCTTGATATTCATGTGTCCACGGTAAGACAGACTGTCTACAAATGGAGAAAGTTCAGCACTGTTGCTACTCTCCCTAGGCGTGGTCGTCCTGTAAAGATGACAGCCAGAGCACAGCGCAGAATGCTTAATGAGGTAAAGAAGAATCCTAGAGTGTCAGCTAAAGACTTACAGAAATCTCTGGCACATGCTAACATTTTTGTTGACACATCTACAATAAGGAAAACATTAAACAAGAATGGAGTACATGGGAGGACACCACGGAGGAAGCTATTGCTGTCCAAAAAAGAATATTGTAGCATGTTTGACGTTTGCAAAAGAGCACCTGGATGTTCCACAGCACTACTGGCAAAATTGAGTTGTTTGGAAAAAACGCACAACACTATGTGTGGAGAAAAAAAGGCACAGCACACCAACATCAAAACCTCATCCCCACTGTAAAACATGGTGGAGGGAGCATCATGGTTTGGGGCTGCTTTGATGCCGCAGGGCCTGGACGGATTCTTGTCATTGATGGAAAAATGAATGCGAGTTTATCAAGACATTTTGCAGGAAAACGTAAGACCATCTGTCTGCCAACTGAAGCTCCGCAGAGGATGGGTGATGCAACAGGACAATGACCCAAAGCATACAAGTAATTCAACAAAAGAATGGCTTCAACAAAACAAAATACGCCTTCTGGAGTGGCCCAGTCAGAGTCCTGACTTCAACCCGATTGAAATGCTGTGGCATGACCTTAAGAGAGCGATTCACACCAGACATCCCAAGAATATTGCTACACTGAAACAGTTTTGTGAAGAGGAGTGGTCCGAAATTACTCCAGATCGTTGTGCAGGTCTGATCTGCAACTACAGGGAACGTTTGGTTGAGGCTATTGCTGCCAAAGGAGGGTCAACCAGTTATTAAGTCCAAAGGTTCACATATTTTTTCCACCCTGCACTGTGAATGTTTACATGTTCTGTGCAATAAAAACATATAATGTTTGTGTTGTATTATTTTAAGCAGACTGTGTTTTTCAAAATTGTTGTGATTTAGATGAAGATCAGAGCACATTTTATGACCAATTCATGCAAAACTCCACGTAATCCCAAAGGGTTCACATACTTTTTCTTGCCACTAATTATATATATATACATACATATACACACACACACACACACTGCCCTCAGCTCTCATGGAGATTGCCCCCAGCTCTCATGGATATTGCCCCCAGCTCGAACGCTAGAGAAGCTGGCCGTGTGCATGAAAAGCACGCGGCCAGCGTTCCCCTCCGGCGGCAGCGATACTCATCCGTCCGAAGGTCCGGTCGCACGGTTGTGATGCGATCACGTGGCCACCTGGTCTCCAGTCGAGAGGCAGCGTCACAGATGCGCCCAGTGGCCACGTGAACGCATCACAGCAGCGCGACCGGACCTTCAGACGGGTGAGTATCGCTGCAGCCGGAGGGGAACGCTGGCCGCGTGCTTTTCATGCACGCGGCTAGCTTACCCAGCCCCGCAGATACCGGCAAGCCGGCGCAGCGCTGGCTTCCGGTATCGGGGGGTGTATCGAGCCATTTGCATGAGTACCAAGTACTCGTGCAAACGGCAGTATCGGCACCGATACTAATATCGGTGCATCCCTAGCTGGCAGGAATACTGACCTGTCTCCTGTATGTATGGTAGAATTGTCCGGTCTTTACCCATTGCACCTTGTACAGCGCTGCGGATTGTGTTGGCGCGTAATAAATAATAATAACAACTCACAGTAATGTGTGCTGTGTATGAGCATATTGCAGAGCTTCACAGCAGTAAAACACACACACACACTCATACAGTGCACATTACTGTGAGTTTTATTGCTGCGAAGTTCTGTGATACGCTCAGACTGTACATTACTGGGAGCTTTATTGCTGTGCAGTTCTGTGATACGCTCATACACGCCACACATTATTGTGAGTTTTATGGTTGTGGCACTCTGATACAGTAATGTGCGGTGTGTATGAACATATCACAGAGCTCCACAATGCAGCATCATTGTTCACTTTATAATTGTGAAGAATAGTGGTGCATTGAAAACTAAATTAATAAACACTGGTCATGCTTCATATTATTAGAAAGGCCATGCTCTGGCCTTTTCAATGACACCTCACATGACCCTTCCTCTTGTATGGTTTCGGAGATATGGGGGTCCAAAGGACCCCCATATGTAATTCCTTGCTCAGCTGGGGCGGGGCCCTGTTTCTGACGTCATCGCGCATGACGTCAGTGGACGTAGATGGATCCCGCAGGCAAGGCTGACAAAGATGTCAGCCGCCTGTGGGAGAGGTCCGTGATCGGCGCTGAGCATCGGAACTTCGCCGACTGGCTGCAGACGTCCTCCGCAACTCAGCGTAGGAGCATCTCCCTGCCGATACGCACCAGTACTGAGTACCAACACGTACCTGCAGAAAAATCCCTGTTAGGGAAAAACCTCAATATTGGCCCCGATTATCGGTAGTACCGATAATCGGTCCTCCCCTATTTGTAACCATGTTTCTGATCGCTAAGGCACATTGACATGAAGTTTATTGCTTTGCAGCTCTGTTATATATGCGCCTACAACAAAAATGTGAAGCCACTATTTAAAGAAGGAAAATAGGATATAGCATGCTCAGGAGAAATGCATTTTAAACAAAATGATAAATATTTCACGAAACCCTCACCCACAGTGCTCAGGGTGACAACAAAATAATGACGAACTTACTCACAAATCGCCAATGTTGCAGCGCTGGCATTTCTACAAAACTAAACCCAAAGGGTGACAGGAGAAGCTTCACAGCGCAGCTTCTGCTGTCATACTTTATTTTGTGAAGCCAGTGTCTCAGTAGTCCACACCACTGATTTTCACCGGTATTTTGCAAACCATCACTTTGTGAATAAGCTCTCAAACCCATTATCCAGTGCCTGACATCATCAAGCATGGCCACGACATCAGGGTAAGATTGCACACGAGCGAGAGTTACTGCAATATGCTTCCATTTAAAATAATGTGCGTAGGCCAATAAAAATGTGAAATACACAACATGGAGGTCTTTTTGCTGCAGCAAGCATCACCTTTCACTTTACATCGGATTCCATTACATCTCGTTGACGTAATGAAATTCATCTTATCGATCTGCAGCCAATCTCAATTATTTATGAGATTTAATGGCACGTTATGTTATAGGTAGGCCTCGCGCTTACGGGCAGGCTGTTGCATCCACCAATGCGTCCCTGGACATATATCAGGTTTATGTTCCACTGGGCAGCACATGAAAATAAAGAGGTGTGGAAGCTAGGAAAAATTTATTTTACTCCAGGTATCCTACAGCATATTAATCCTGCTGGAAAACACTTTTCATGTACTGTCCCTCAGCTTATGAAAAGCAAATACAATTTAAAAAGGGGGTGGATGCATTCTGACTGTTGTATCTTTAAAAAGAGTGTGTGTGTGTGTTAGTTTAGTGAAAAAATAAAAAAAAATTACTTTATATTCACAGAAAACGTGTAAACAATGATGAAAGGGGAGGGTTTGATACTAATTAGATACATTCTGACCCTAAGCTTATAACGTACTGACGTCAGGCCTTGCAATTCGTTACAAAGGCTGAAAACTACAACTCCCTTCACGCCCTGCGGCAGACAATCAAACCTGCAAAACTTTATTGAGCTCCTAGTGCCTTGACATCAGCCTCAGGGGTTTAGCATCCTCCCTCTTGCTGTATCCTGCAGCTATTGCCTGACGAGGCCAATTAGCTGGCATAGCAGGAACACCAAAACACAAATTGAATCCTCACAAAAAGGAAACACACTATACAAAACGACAACAATAAGAAGAAAACACACACACATTGCAGTCAGCAGATGAAGTGGCAACACTTACCCACAGGCTCCCTGCTCACAGGACACTGTCACAGCTTGTCTTCACATGCACTGCCTGGTCAAATAAACCTCCATGTCATAGAGACATATGTGCCAGAGATGAAAGGCTCTTTAAATATGCAGCAAGGGTTAAAAAAAATGTCTGCATCAGCGAGCTCCAGGCTGCCTATAGCCCTGCATGGTTACTGTGTACATAAACACACAGATATCCCCTTCCCTTGTGATGTGTGTGGGGATGTATAGTGCTAGCTCGGTCTTCACAGCTGTCTGGAGGAGGGGGGGATAGATAAATGGGCTCCAGGGGGGTCTTGCTTTCCTTTTTTTCCCAGGCTGTGTGGTGGCTGCACTTGCAGGAAGCATAAGATGGAGGAGCAGTGAGTGTCTACCTGCAGCATGCGCAGTGAGGGCCCCAGAGCAGAGCCATTAATCATCAGCTGCAAAGCAAGTGCACCAGCAGATGGGCATCCGAGGGACTCCAGCAGCCAGGGCACGGGGCATGCATGTCTTCCTCAACCCAGTGCTCCCATCTCCATTTTATTGCAATGCCATTTTCTTAATGTATATGAAGGGAAGCTTCCTGGCTCAGCAGCAGTGACAGCAGCAACGCTTCTCCTCTGCCTTCTCAGTGCTGTGTGCAGGCTGCATCAGGGATTCTCAGTCTGTGAGCTGTGCCTCATGCAGGAGGGGGAGCAGGGATCTAAAGAGATGAGCTACAAGAGACACATGGTGGGGGAGGCAGCAGGGTGCATTACTTCAATGAAAAGCCAACAGCAACCTCTGATCTCCCTGACTGTGTCTGTGGACTGCATAGGGTGTAATGATGAGTATGTGTGTCTGGTAATCTGTACTACTTGGCTAAGGCTAGGGTCAGACGAATGCATTTTCACGTTGTCTGTGAAAAAGTGCGTTCGAACGAATGGACGCATTTTTTCACGGAGTATGCGATAGCGGTCATACGATGCGCATTTGGATCCGTGATTTTGTACGGATCATCAATAAAACACTTTGTGCATCTGGACGTTATGTTGGCCGGACATTAGCAGTGTCTGACATCTCCAATTCACGCACACACGCCTCTAGCGGACGCAGCGCACTCTGTACGTCAGTACTAGCAGTTTAACGTTCTCGAAAAAATGCGTTCGTTTTCCACTTGCGTTTCGCAGCCGGACTTTTGTGCGACCGTACTTCGTATATTGGCCGTCATTGCCTGGCACTTGCTGCTACTACGGCCGTGATTAAGTGCGCCTGCACGCGCGTTCGCACTGCGCTCGTCTGACCCTAGCCTTAAGAGCTAACATATTTGTCAGTGTGGTCTATAAGTGGACAGGGCTGAAGCATCCTAAATCACAAGAAAATGGACATCTCAGTCTCTGCTTCCAAGATCTACCCCTGATTACACCATGGGTACCATTATGTCAGATATCAAGAATACCTAAGGGTGGCTTCACTAAGCACGGAAATTTCAGCGCTATTCACTTTGGCTCTGTTCAGCGATTCCATTTCACAGACAATATGGTGAATCCGCTATTCACCGGCTGGTCATTGCAGTGTGCCGAAGAATGAGTCATGGAAGCCTCATGAAAAAAATTGAGACTGTCGCCGAAGAGCACCATTAAGGACCGATGTGGCCCTGGCGAATTCCATTCCTGTGCCTATTGTACAGCGCTGCGGAATATGCTGGCGCTTTATAAATAAAGAATAATAATAATTCTATTGAACTGCAAAAAAAAAATGGGGGGGTGGAACTCTCCTAGTCTCCTAATAGTCGTTTAAACCAAGGAAAAGGTATTAAAATGTTTGTAAATAATTAAAAAGGGTATTTTACAAAATAAAACCAAAGCCTTTTAAAAAACTTGTAACAAAAATTTATCCAATAAATACAACAAGGGTTTTCTTAAAAATAAAAAGTATTTTTGCTGAAAATGAAAACAATAAACCGTTTAATTTTTTCTAACTATATAACTTTTTTTTTTTTTGCTTTGAATCCCATGGGATTCGCTTGTTTAGGCCGGGTGCACACGAGCACATCTAGTGGCCATGTGATGCTGCGACGGGGCCGGTCACATGCTTGTGTGTGCGCACATAGGAGGATTGTGCTTTGCAGTGTTGAGGGGGGCAGGCGGGCGTCGAGTGGAAGGAACGTCCACTCTCACGGATGTTCCTTCCAGTCTGAGTGCGCTCGTGTGCCCCCGACCTTAACCCATCGAACCGAAACACCGAGAATCAAGGCATTTCACCGACACTTTGGTGCAATTTGGTGTTCTGTGAATATATTATCTATCACTTGTTTATGGGACAATTTCGCTGCCACCAAAGTTCGGTAAACTACAACGTATTTCACTGACAATTCGCAGGTCAGGTATTTGGTGCATTGACAGTTTAGCGAACAGACGACATTTACAATTTCCTTTCTGCTCTCTTCTTGTGAGTGTAGCGCTGCTTTAAAGACTGTGTTCTGCTGCATTTAATTATTATGGCCACCAGAGGGAGATAGAGACATAATGGACTATGCTGGACAAACACTGAACTACAACTTCCATCATGCTTTGCGTGAGTACAGGAAGTGGGTGGTGTAGGAAGAGGAAAGACATCAGCAGCCTCGTGCAGGGGAGAGGCAGAGTGAGCTGAGCGGTGAAAGGTGGAGGACGCACGTGAAAACTGTCAAGGATCGTGACCAGGCCAGAGTACAGGCGCTGCCTCACTGGTGCTGGAGATCGGGACTGTGACCCTGCTGAGACCTACCTATGCAGCACTGAGAGGTCTGGATGGAAATCTGGTTCTGGCTGGACCCCGAGTGAGGAGACCGCGCTGATCGATTGGGAGTGCAGGCGGTAGATCGTTGTTCCTGTTGCGGAGATTCGACAAGCAGGGAGCGGATCCAGTGGCACAGAGTCCCAGTGCATGGCAGGAGAAGATCCTTGATCGGGTGCTGGACAGTTTGTCTATCGGATGGGTGAGAGGCCTCCCAGGCCGCAGTTCCAAAAATAAGAAACGCACACAGCAGTATTGTTTAAATCCACAGGGCCCCAACGTGACTAGTCGAAGATTGTTTGTTTCATTCACTGGCCAGTTGAATACAGTACCCGGGTACCAGAGACAATACACATACACATTTTTGAACTATTATTCACGGGACTTACACTCCAGAACTGAGGGGGTTAATCTTCTTCTTTTGCCGCCGCGTGTTTTTCCCGCGTTACGAAATCCTGTCGTTTAAATACCGTATCTACGTTATATATGCTGCTTTATTGGGATCAGTAAAGAATATAATCTATAAAAATCCACAATAGTGCTGGTGTATAGTTATTCCCTAGTGCGGTGAGACTAACCCGAGGTTAATTCAGCGGCTCCTCTGGGAGTGAGCGCTACATGAGTTTAAGGAGCGATCGTGGCAAGAAGTGCAAACCCTGAATAGTTAATGTCATTTTTGCCTATGTGTTTTGGGTTGCAGCCATCTATGAGTGCTGTAATTTGCAATCATAAAGCGTAGCCCCAGATTGTGTTAACGCAATTTCGACGCTGCTGTATCTGCTACCGCTGATCGTGTATACACGATCACAGTAGTGAAGGGGTTAATCTCCTTGCTGCTTCTTTCATGCCCATTCCAAGGGATGTTGTATCTCTGTCCTATACCCAACCTCTGTGTCTTTTTCCCATCTCACTCTGTGATCAGTCTATTTCCTGTCCTGTCTCTCACCCTCACATATAGCCAAGATACCTACTGTGCTCTTTCAAGAAACGATTTGCCTGTGTACTGTGTATATTCTTGTTTGGATATTATTTACTTGTTCACCAGTCTGTATCACTGCACCCTGGGCTGGGGGAACACTCACCACCCCCCTCAACCAATTGGACTTATGGGACTGCATCGGCATGTGATGCCATGGGGGCAGGCCCCTTCGCCGAGATATGGGCATTCTCGCAGGGGTTCCAGCTAATGAAAATATTTAAGGAGGTGCTTGACTAATGTTCTGGTTACCTGCAATTCCATACACACTATGCTGTACAGCTCCTGAGGAAGCCATGCTAAACATGGGGAAACACATTGATTTTCTTACATATAACAAAAACCCAAATTCACAGAAAATAAATATGTAGGAAATATACTCATTAGGTTACATGTTATGTTAATAGCGATCTCTTGAGTGACTTTAGACTGGGGGAAGATTTGATGGTGTCTGGGAGGTTATTCCATAATTGAGGTGCTCCGTAGGAAAATGAGGATCGAGACACTTTCTTTTTGTATTGTGGCACTGAAAGTAAGGTGTGAGTCCTGAATCGGAGGTTATAGGATGAGGGAACTGCTGGGGGAAGCAGCCTATTCAGGTAGGGTGGCAGCTTCCCAGAAAAGCTCTTAAACACCAGGTTGGAAAGGTGAAGGTGAGTCTGGATTGCTTCAGCACATATGGGCCTTATGGCTCATTTTCCATTTATCTGGCGGTTCAAGGGATGATATGTATGTATGGGGGATGGAGATCTGAGACATGATGAAAATTCCTTTCCACTCTGTACCCACTGTCCTATGTCTAAGGCCTTCAAGAGTCTGATTCTTTTCTGCTATTCAGGGATAGAGTTTGTTTTCTAACCATGCAAAACATAAATTTACATATCTCCACTTATCCAGTGACCAACCTAGAGCCAGGCCAACCTTGGCGGTCAAAATCAATTTCCAGATTATAGGACGCATGCAATATTTTGTTTTAAAAATTTCATTTTGTTTCTTTCATTTACTATTTTGTGTTTTTTTTTCTTTTGTATAGGCAGATTTTTTAGACTTTAACCCTTTCCATGCGGAGGACGCACTCAACGCGTCCTGCCGCATGGACACTTCGCTGCGGAGGACGTGCTGAGCACGTTCTCCCTTTGCAGCGTCGATCGGTTGGGATTTCTCGATGTCAGCCCAGCCTCCGGGACCCTGGCGGGCACGATAGACGTCATCACCTCCCCCCCCCCCGCCATTGCAGGGAAGGTGTCTGCCGTGCAGGCCATCATGAAAAGGCAGGCACCGCTTGGAAGGGCACAGCCCGCCCTTCCAAGCGGTGTCTGTCTTTAACCCCTAGGGGGCTGGATCGCGATATGGCACTAACATGCGCCGTATCGTGGTCCCCTCCCGGAGCCATAATGTTTGATATCATTGGAACGACCAGAGCATTGCCTTTCCAATCCAATGATACCAAACATGACCATGTGCAATGTAAAATATGTAATATGTAATAATGTAAAAAATAATTAAAAATAAAATTAAAAAAATAAACAAAATAATTTTTTTTAAAAAAATCTAATTTTTTTTTAGTTTTTTTGTTTTATTAATGCAGCAATATTGTTCCCATGTTTTTTGCTAAAAAACACGTAATTTTCACCAAAAAAAGTAACGATTCCCCGTTTCTAATTTTTTTAACAAGCACAACTCATACAGGGTTATCCAAAGAGATTCGAAAAGTCACCGCATGTTCGGTGACTTTTCGTTCTCTTCAATTCGGTTTGTTTTGCCGATCCCATTTCGGTGACCCTGCGGTGTATTCAGCAAACACCACTGGGTCCCCGAATTGCAGGGAAAAGCTGCCGAAAACCTGACGAAAACTAACCGAATGCACGCTGAAAACAAGCAAAAACATCTGGATTAAAGCCGAACAGGAGCCGAACAGGAGCCGAATCACACAGAGCCGAAGCAGCTGTGACGTAGAGGAGGCAGTGAATAAATTAGCAAAACCATTTGTATGAATCTGGGAAAATGAAACGCTGTTTGCAAAGAAACTACTGAGCGAAAATGTCTGAAATTTTCACAGGAGGTCCAGGGAATGATAATAAAGAGGGCTGTTACAAAAAAAATAAGTAAACTGAAAAAAAATCAAAAAAAAAAAATCGGACTTTTAAAAAAAAAATAAAAAAATAAGAAAAATGCTTAAAGTATCCTAAAAAATCTATAAATAAAGAGACTTTTTGCTGCAGAATTTTATAATGAATGGTTTATTAGATATTGAATTAAAACGGGAATATTTTTAACATTGAAGCCTATGGGATTCTCCTGAATAAATTTGCCGAATTAAACCACCGAATGGCAGGGCATTAGGGGAACCTTTCACTGCTGGTTTGTGTTCTCTGAATAGCCGAAGCAGTGCTTTTTCATGGGGATTTCACTACCCTCGAACAGGCACCGTATGTTCAGGCAATTCACCAGGATTTGGCGAATTGCCTGCTCTCTGGATAGCCGAATGGTCAGGAAAGACAACCGAACACTGATTTTCAGCGTTCGGTTACCTTTCTCAAGCAATTCGGAGCTCTTTGAATAACCCTGATAGAAAATATAACTGCAAATGCTCGCATGTTAAAATGTGAAAAAAAAAACTTTACACGTTGTAAATTATTGAAAATTCTAATTTTATTGCATTTTTTGTTATAATATACAAACAGAACATAACGTATACATATAATAAATATATATTATGAATCTGCCGAGTCTCCTGGAAAGAACGATATATAATATGTCTGGGTCATATAATAAAATGGGACTTCAAATCGCATTTAAACATGATGAGCGAAACCGGTAAAAATGACCTCAGCACAGAGGCGTGAAAAGGCACAGCAGCGTAAGGGTTAAATAAAAGGTAAGATTTATTTTTACTATTTCCCTATATGTATATCAGTGTAGATGACTTAAGGGGTTATTCAAAGAACACCGAATTGACCATGAAATTGCACTGATCAGTGAATTTCCCCGTATGGTGCACTTTCGTGGCCATTCAGAAATTTGAAAAGCTGGCAGTTCGCCAAATATTGGTGAATTGCCAGTGAAATGTGGTGACCTTTGGGGGCAGTGAAATCCCCATAGAGAAGCAATGGTTAAACTATTCAGGGAACACCAAACAGCAGAGAAATGTCAGTGAAATACCCTGATTTTCAGTGGTTTTATTTGGCTGGTTTAATCAGGCGAATCCAATAGGTTTCAATGTTAAAAAAAACATATTTCTTAAATATTTCTTCAACCGTTAAATCTTTTAATTTGCATCAAAAACGCTATTTATTTTTTAGGATTTCTTCTTGCGGGATTTTCTTGTTTGAAATAATTTTTTAATGGCATTTTTTCTCTATTAACAGACCTTTTTATTATTCATAGGGCCTTATATTCAAGGTTATTCAGAGAGCGTGAAAGGCAAGAGAATGACTGGAGAATGAAAAATTCTAGGTCAAAATAGCCAAACCAGAAAAATTCTCCCGTTCATCTCACTTTCCAAATCGGCTATTTTGACGTAGAATTTTTCATTCTCCAGTCATTCGCCTGCTTTTCACGCTTTCTGAATAACCCTGATGGTATTTCAAGGAATTTTCATGCAGTAGTTTTTTGAAAACTCCTTTTAAAAGTTGCAATGTTTTTTTACCCCTTGTCGACGGCTGATTTCGGATCGATTTGGTGGTCTGTTTTGAGGATTGTCGGATGCATTCGTTGATTTTTTTTGGCGGGTTATGGGATCGATTCGGTGGTTTTGCAGTGGTTCAAGGATGCAGTCAGCGTTTTATTGTAGCGAATTAGCAGTTTTCTGGCAGTTTTGCAGCGGTTTGGAAATGCGTTCGGCAGGTCGGTTCGCCGCACTTCGGGGTCTTGTTGTGAATGCTGAATTCATCGCAGGGCTGGTGAATTTAACTCGAAGTGTGACGAACGTGAGAGCACCGAAATGTCACCGTCACTGCTCTCAGAATAACCCCTAAAAAATGTATTTTGCTTGTTACAGTTAAACACAAAGTCTGAACTTCAAATTTCTTACTCATATTTTCAACCTGCAAGTTCCTAATTTAATATTCCCCTATTATATTTACAACCCGCAAGTCCCTGCTTTAATGTTTTACTGATAATGTATAGCCTGCAAGTCCATAATGTAATATTTCCACTCTTTCAGGGTTATCCAAAGAGATTCGAAAAGTCACCGCACGTTCGGTGACTTTTCGTTCTCTTCAATTCGGTTCCTTTTGCCGATTGCATTTCGGTGACCCTGCGGTGTATTCAGCAAGCAGCACAGGGTCCCCGAATTGCAGGGAAAAGCTGCCGTAAACCCGACGAAAACTAACCGAATGCATGCTGAAAACAAGCAAAAACATCTGGATTAACCTTCGAAGAGGAGCCGAACAGGAGCCGAAAAGGAGCCGAATCACACAGAACCGAAGCAGCTGTGACGTAGAGGAGGCCGTGAATAAATTAGAAAAACCATTTGTATGAATCTGGGAAAAAGAAACGCTGTTTGCAAAGAAACTACTGAGCGAAAATGTCTGAAATTTTCACAGGAGGTCCAGGGAATGATAATAAAGAGGGCTGTTACAAAAAAATAAGCAAACTGAAAAAAAAAAAAAAAAAAAAATCGGACTTTTAATTTTTTTTTAAAAAATTCAGAAAAATGCTTAAAGTATCCTAAAAAATCTATAAATAAAGAGACTTTTTGCTGCAGAATTTTATAATGAACGGTTTATTAGATATTGAATTAAAACGGGAATATTTTTAACATTGAAGCCTATGGGATTCTCCTGAATAAATTTGCCGAATTAAACCACCGAATGGCAGGGCATTAGGGGAACCTTTCACTGCTGGTTTGTGTTCTCTGAATAGCCGAAGCAGTGCTTTTTGATGGGGATTTCACTGCCCTCGAACAGGGACCGAACAGGCACCGTATGTGCAGGCAATTCGCCAGGATTTGGAGAATTGCCTGCTCTCTGGATAGCCGAATGGCCAGGAAAGGTAACCGAACGCTGATTTTCAGCGTTCGGTTACCTTTCTCAAGCAATTCGAATCTCTTTGGATAACCCTGTTACTCTAAGTTAGACTTGTGCACCGATTTTTTTTTTTATCGGTTCGGTTCGTTCGGATTTTGTAAATTTTCGTTTCGGCCGATTTTCGTTTCAGTTCGGTTTGTTTCGGTTCGATTTTCGTATCGACTTTTTTCGTGATTTTGGAAATTTTCGTGTTTTTCGGAACGTCTGTTCTCCTCGTTTCAAAGTGTCTATTCGTTTTGATGTAAACTAATGGTTTTTCGGATACGATAATTCTGCCAATACGATAATTCTGCCATTGAGATTTCTCATGTGTTGCAAGAATGATACATTGAGATTTCTCATGTTTTACAAGAAGGATACATTGAGATTTCTCATGTTTTCCGGGAAGGATACATTGAGATTTCTCATGTTTTACAAAAAAGATACATTGAGATTTCTCATGTTTTACAAGAAGGATACATTGAGATTTCTCTGGATTTTCCGGAAGGATACATTGAGATTTCTCATGTTTTACAAGAAAGATACACAGAAATTTCTCATTTTTTACAAAAAGGATACATTGAAATTTCTCATTTTTTACAAGAAGGACACATTGATATTTCTCTGGTTTCCCGGGAAGGATACATTGAGATTTCTCATGTTTTACAAGAAGGATACATTGAGATTTCTCTGGTTTTCCAGGAAGGATACATTGAGATGGGAATGATACAAAATTTAATTACAGAATCAGCGATATAAATACGATGTCCGAAATCAGGAATGGAGCCGAAATCACAAATGGAACGAAAATGAATTTCGATTTTACACATTTCTAGTCCATTCGAAAAGTTTTCGTTTCGGCACGAAAATTTGTTCAGATCTGCCGTTTTCGGATCCGAAAATTTTCAGAAAATCGTCCGAATCCGAATGCACGAATAGGGAAATTTTGTGAAAATTCCGAAACCCACATCCCAACTCTAGGGCTCGTGTCAGACGAGCGCAGTGTGAACGTCCGTTTTAGCGTACATAATAACGTCCGTCGCAGCATAGAATAATCGCCAATGGAGCCCCCCACACGCGGCAAACGGACGCAAGTTAGGCAAGAACATAAAACCGCTAGAACGGACGTGCGGAGTGCGCTGCGTCCGCAACGTCCGCATAGCTTTGTGTGTGAGTCATGAACGAGGACAGACGGACTGCATTTGTGCATCCAGCATTTTTGACGGACAAAATGATTTTCATATTTAATTTATTTTCCCTACTACATCTGTCAAAAATAACGTCAGTTAAGAAAACGGACTGTGTAGCCACTACTGTGTATTCCGTCAGAAAGTGCGTCCGTACTGCACGGGCGCACACTCCGTACACAATGAGCTCGTCTGACACCAGCCTAAAATGAGCAAGTCCAGATGTACAGTAAACAATTTCCTTTACCACTGGGAAGCACTGCAAGCTAGCACACAACCACATAGTGCAGAACACAAAAGAAAGGTTATCACTTGCGAAGTTGCGTCCCAATCCCTATTCATCCTGCAAACAAGAGATTTTGTTCTACTTAAAGGCCATTAATGGGACACTACCACTTACATAAACTGTAACTAGATTACTTGTGCATTACTAATAAAACCACCTTATAAACACATGCTGATGGTTTTCTTTCTTTGTTTGATGTAATTGCAATTAAAATGGTAAAAATAAAGTTGTGGTTTTTTTTAATCTCCGGTTTTCATTTTGTGGATTATTCCCATGATGCACCAGTTTTAACAGTAAGTGGAGTCGAGGAATAAATGTTAATATAGGGCTGCAGGGGGTCTATTGTGATTTCCAGGCTACCTGAGATAAGAGATGGATAAGAGATGAATGAGATATGACAGTGATCTTAAAAGACTTCCAATCTACCCCCTCGGGATGTCCATTGTATACATTCCACACAATATAATGATGAGTCAGCTGCCTGACCCATAGAGCCCATTCTATGGTGAAAGCCACACAGTGAGGAGCAAGTGATGTAAAGATGGGTATTGGGCGGCAGATTACTACACAAAAGATTACAAATTGGATGCACCCAGACACATATAAGGGGTTATTCATAGCTGAATTGGCCACTGAATTGCACTGAACGTTAAATTTCCCCATATGGTGCAATTTCGATGCAATTTGGCTATTCAAAAAGCTGGCAATTCGCCACATATAGACAAATTGTCAGCAAAATACAGTGCAATTTGGCAGCAGTGAAACTCTCCACCCATAAGAAATAAGTTAATTTAGTCAGAGAACGGTGAACAGCCCCAAAAGGTTGGCGAAGATGCTCCGATTTTCAGTGGTTTAATTCGACAGCTTTAAACAGGCATATCCCATATGTTTCAATGAAAAAAAAAATAATGAAAGAGCACTGAAATTTCGATGAATGAAGAGGAGCCTGTTCAGGGAGGAGATGGGTGAAACCTGGTAGTAATCTTTAGCTACTAGCAGAGAACAGGACTTTAATTCAAATTGATGAGGTTTTAATGTAATCATTTAGATGCCTTTAATTCAGTATTTTACATCCAACCTTTAATAACTGTTATCTGATCAACTTTGCCTCAACAAGTGAAGTAAATTAAATATAATGACTGCTGTCAAAATCCCTTTAGCACCCAGAAGGAAGGACAGTCCTTCATGCCAAGGTTCCCCAGAGGTACCCCCCACAGAGGGATTTTCCTCTGCTGCCTGCTGAAGGATGACTGCTTGAATCCAGAGGTAACAGATATTCCAGGTCTGTCTGTAAAACCAATCTACCTCAATTTATTAATCTTTATCTAAAAGTTCTAATTAACGTTATGACTGAAACACTTTAATTTTTTACTCAGTTACATTTCTATTTCATTTATATGTGCCCTCTTACTGGAAGGTATTAACAAATGCATGGGATGTAATAGAGTTGAGATACAGAAGCCAAAATAATGAGTGCAAACTGTACAAAACAAGATAATAATTGTCAGGGATTGACTGATTTATGCAGTAAGTGCGTGTGAGCCCAAGATGCAGTGATAGGCAGGTTTGCAGGATAACAAAAAGGAGTTTATTTAGTATAAACACATGAACATAAAGAACTATACCCATGTAGCTCTACGCGTTTCACCCCTCGGGCGTCCTCAGGAGCAAACTAAGCAGCAGTATGGAGTATTTAGAAGTAAGTGTCCTTGGCGGGTTATAACGGTACATACTCGCCACTCAGGACATACGGTAGTTAAAAATGAGAGAAATCTCAATGTATCCTTCCTGGTAAAATCCTTTCTAAAAAAAAAAAAAAAATACTCCATACTGCTGCTTAGTTTGCTCCTGAGGACACCCGAGTGGCGAAACGCATAGAGCAACATGAGTATAGTTTAAACATTTTATCTGCTTGAGTTACTGCTGATTAGCGAGTCCTGGTGGAAATAAATCTGTTTTTCCACTTTCCTACTATCCTCTATGAGACCATTCTAAGGATCTCGCTATTCATCTACTATCGGGCTTGTTCTAATGGCTAATAGTGTAACCCAACAACGTGAGTTGTTTTCTAATATGTGCTTTTTGACAGTTCTTCGGGTTCATGCTCACTAGCCAAATTTGAAATTCTGCCGAAGTAGTCAGCTATTGTTGATTTTGTAACTCTCCACTTATCCAATTACCTAAGGTAGCTCCATGCTGGAGCCCAGCAATTTCACTTAGGGATTTGTGGTGCTTTTATTTCATTCATGTGTGTGTGTATGTTCGTTCAAATGATTTTTTAAGTGTAAAAATAAACGTTAAGTTTTACTTTTATCCTTGCACATCTACTCTATATTAATAACCAGGTTACCCCCCAGGCAACTAAAGGATCAATCTTTCTGTCTATATTTTTTGGATAGCTCACTCTAAATAATCATTATACACATGTTGTTATTACTAGACGCCTTATTAACCTAGCACTGTAACGAAGCACAAAGTTGCCTGATACCAGTAGTGGTGGTTCGCGCCGCTGCGATTATCGGCTTGTGAAGTCCATAGGTCTCTATGGAGCCTTGCACGTCCCTGACTATTTGTTCCTAGTCTCACTCTGCTGCCGGGAAGAGGAGGCGGCATATCGCCACAGTTGTTTGAGAGGTGAGTATGAAATTTAATGGGGGGTTTTCACGGCGTTATACGTGATTTTGCAACTGCAAAATCACTTAACGCCAGATTCACTGTAACCAGAGGCGTCGTAACGTGGGGGTGGGGGTGCGGCCCTCCCCAGGTGACACCCGCCCTTAGGGTGACACCGTCACCCTAAGAGCGGGTGTCTCACTCTCACTCTGCGACACAGTGTTCGCTCCCTGCGAGCGTCCGAAGCTATGCAGCTCCACAGGAAACCTGTGACCACCACTCCCCATGTGACCTCCACTCAAAGAATTATTTTCTTTGAAATCAACTTTGTGACGAGCAATAAACACAATAATGCCGATTCTGGACATTGGTTTCTGCTTGATTTTCATCTACCTCTGCCTTAATTATTATTATTCAATGATAATGCAGCTATTATAGAATTGTATTGTTATTAATAGTAGCATTATCATAATTATTAATGTTAATATTATGATAATGCTACTATTAATCACAATATAATAATAGCTGCATTATCATTGTATAATAATTAAGGCAGAGGTAGATGAAAATCAAGCAAAAACCAGTGTTCAGCATTATTGTGTTTATTGCTCGTTATATTAAAGTTGATTTCAAAGAAAAAATCTTTTGAGCGGAGGTCACATGGGGAGTGAGGGTCACATGTTTCACATGTTTCCTGTGGAGCTCCACTCTCCACAGTCTGCAGCCAGACCCCCTAGTCTGGGGAGCTTCCAGCACAATGCCTGCCCTGCCCCTTCCTCACACAACACAGCACCACAAGCACGTGCCTGTGGATGGGAGAAGGAGAGAAGCCAGGCTGAGGAGCTGCCCTGACACCCTGCACATGCTGGATCTGGACAGAGGCAGGTAACATGGGCTGCACTGGGAAGGGTAGAAGAGGGGGCTAGAGAGGTGACAGACTGTACACTGGGGGGGGGGGGTGATAGAGCGAACACAGGGGCTGGGGCGGGTGACAGAGGACACGCTGTCATTCATTCATCCTTATCTATCCATCCCTGTCTGTCTGTCTATATATCCATCCATACCAGTCCATCCATCCCACTGTCTATCCATCCATCCATACCAGTCCATCCATCCCACTGTCTATCCATCCATCAACTCACTGCCATTTCCATTAGAGGTCTATTGCTGTGGATAATGTGTACAAACTCTGCCTTTACTGTTGGTCTATTGCTGTGGATCCTGTGTACGTTCATACTCACTGCCTTTACCGTGAGAGTTTTATTGCTGTGGTGCTCTGATATGCTTAACTCCTTAGGTGGAGTAATCTAATTATACTTTAATGCTACATTGTTTGCACGAATACACATTTTATGTGATTTTAAGGTATTAGAAGCAACACTCTGTAATACGATCTAGATTCATATTATTTTTTAAATCACAATTTGAATTTCATAGTACGGTCTTAAAATATGTGATCCAGATACTTTATGCTAAATGTGCTGTTGTGCGAGCAATATGTGTGATTAAGATATTGGGACTACAAGTAAGGGGCCCCAACATTTCTGATGGCTGGCCTGTTTGCACCCCATGTTATTAACTATTATATTCCTAATGCAAACATTAATGCTCACTTGCAATAACGTTTGCTGCGGTATTTACTGCATATTACAATCCAAACGCAAACGGGTTAAAAAACCTGTTTGCGTTTGGTACCTTGCGCTTCTCAGCACGAGGTTATTGCACTTTGCACTCCCCATGTTAAGTATAGGGAGCGCAAAGTGTTAATCAGCGCTGGTATTACAAAGTCCCATGGACTCCATTGAGAGGATGCTCGCGGCTGCGCTTAGCGCTGCCACGCGCATTCCGGGACATAGCGTGCACAAACAATGCAGGCAGCCTTTTTTGCGCCTGCATTGTAATCCCCCGTTAAAAAGGGGGCAGTAGGGGGAAAACTGCGGGCGCAGTTTTTTCTCCCTACTGCCCCCGTTTTAGCACGGGGATTGTAATAGAGCCCTATGTTTTTTTAAAAAAAATTGTAAGTCACATCTGTTCTTATGTGTACCCCAAAGTTTTATAATTCTTTTGGTACTTATGAAAATATTTGTTATGCTAATATCAGGTCGTAAGTATTATACTATCTTAGGGCATTTATTTGGTGACAAATGCCCTGGTTCATGATTTACATTATACCAACACGTTCATTTTTGCATCACAAACAAATGGTATACCTGTTTTTAAATTTAATAACATGGGGTGCAAAGTGGGCGGGGTTTCATCAAATTTAATGCACAATATCTCTGAAACCAAACCTGTAAAAATGTTCATTTTTGCAGCACAAACCAGCACAAACATAGCACAAACAAATGGTATATTTGTTTTTAAAATTTAATAACATGGGGTGCAAAGTGGGCGGGGCTTGCAGTCACATAATCTAAAATTAAATGTGCAATAACTTCATAACCAAACCGACACAAACGTTGGTTTTTGCAGCACAAACCAGCACAAACGTAGCACAAACGAATGGTATATTTTTATTCAGGTTTTACAAACATGGGGTGCCAACTTCACACAGCTCTCGTCTGCCTGATGTTTTAGCAACAAGTTTGTTTTATCCCATAGGCTTCAATGTTAAAAATATTCCCGTTTTAATTCAATATCTAATAAACCGTTGCTTATAATATTCTGCAGTAAAGAGTGTCCTTATTTTTAGATTTTTTTGGATTTTTTAAGCATTTTTGTAAAAAAAAATGTAAATTTTTTTTTGAACGGCCGAACGGGCAATGTCCGAATGTCCAATGTCGCCGAACGGGCAATGTCCGAATCGAACTCATGTTCGAATCGAACCGAACGCCCATCCCTAATAATAAGTATAGGAAACGTTAATGTACAGTAACCTCGCACAGAAAATTGCACCACTCAAGCAAGTTCATGCTGTAGTAAGGGTGTTGGTAAGATAACTACAAAAGACGTTATGTATAATGTCTCCTCTAGTTATCCTATCGACAACAGAGGAATAGGGCCCCAAAGGGTTTGCAAAACGCTCGTGCTAAAGTTTGTTAGGTGTCAAAAGGTGAAAAACATGGATAAATCTGCCCTTTTATACACATTTAGGCTGGGGGCACACTAGGCGTCTTCTTGTGCGCACTAGCGCGCGTTACTGTCGCCCGTCGCAGCGTTGCGATGCTGCGGACAGAACCGGTCACAGTGCGCGCGTAGCATGCGTGCATCTAGAGATCATCACTGTCGATGCGCTAGGATGCGCGTCGACGGGGCTGCAAAGCGCGATCCTCCTATGGAGGCTTTGCAACCTTGTAGAGGGGGGCGGGTGGGCGTAGAGGGGGGGCCGGTGCATTAGCGTTTTCTTTAACGCACACTAGTGCGTTAAAGAAACCGCCTAGTGTGCCCCCGGCCTTAAAACACACATAGATAACTGTGTTAAATACACATGACTGCACACAGTCACACAAGCCTAAAACCCAATGTTTATGTTTCATGTATGCAAATAATACATTAGCAATTACACAAGAGTTACTGTCCTGCATTTGCAGTATTCGGCCGGGGGAAATTTGTTTCTATAAGTACACGCTTCCCATAGGGAGATATAGAAACTGTGAAGATGCTATTTTTTTTTTATAACTGAAAGCTGATATTGTTTCAGATTTAATTCTGAGTTTTAACGCTATGAAATTACTAAATTAGAATGTAAGCTCCTTTGGGAGGAGGGTCATCTCTGCCACCTGTCTGTCTAACTATATATTACTTTCTTTGTAATGCCTCTGCCGCATTGTGAATATTAAGTAATAATGATCAATTACGCCAGGATTTGAACTCCTCCTAATTTTTTAACCCCATTGACTGCCAAGTTATTTGCCATAATCCCATTGGCAGGATCACGTGGTTTTATGGAAAATGATATTCCATTCCCCCACAGTAAATGTATACACAGGTGTTCCTCTGTATATGTTCACTGTTGGTAAGCCCTTTTGGACAGTCAGAAGGCTCCCTCTACTGGCCAAAAAGTGCTTCTAGATTTACATTATAGGTTGATCTTACTGGTACGAATTTTCAATTAATTTCATCACATACGTTCTCATGTCCGATGTAATGAAATTAGACGGACATATTCTAGAACAAAATTCATTCCCATTTATCCATAATTACTCTATACTAAATATCTAGGATATCGGGGCCCCAAAGCTGCTTCTGAACTTCAAGTATATTCGATCTTGGTCACAAAGGGGTTAAAACCAATTAGAAGTGGAAAGCTCACTTTGTATTTAAAGAGGGGGGCATGAGAAGAGTTAAAGAACACCAAGCGTAAAGAGTACACTAAAGAGTACAACGCAAAAGTAAAATAAAATGCTGTTTTTATTCTAGTTAAAATATTGCTGCTTATTATATGCACTGGTTTGCGTAGTTTATTTCACTCCCTGTGAGTCCTGTTTATTTTATTTTTTTGGAGTTGTGAGTCCTGATTTTAGCTGAACAATAACCATTTTAGACTTGAGGATTCCTTGAAATACCTAATGCTTGTATGTCAAATGGTGCAGTCTACGCAATCAATATTTGTCTTTATAATATATTGTGTAATGGAACAGTCACTTTACTGACATGCTAAAAGCAATCTGCAAAGTGCATTGGAATCACATTCAGTGCGTGTAGAAAGGAGAAAAGGAATTGAAGCGTATGGATAAATGAAGATTTAATTAAACTGTACCATTCTTGAATGTTATCTCCTTAAACCATTACCAGGGCGGCTTTTAAGCATTTCACAGGTGCCTATTGGACTATCAGTCATCATGATAAAGTAAAGACTTCCATTGTTCTCTCAAAATTGGATCCTTTTTCCTCCATAACTGAATTCACACAATTGGTGGTCTCCTTCATAGGCTAGCTGGACTTGCAGTGCGAGTGTCTGACAAGGCAAAGTGGCATAATTTTATTCTATTGCATCACTTTTCAGTTTGTTATCTTAGGGCCACATTTCAATCTTGTTGCTAATAGGGATGAGCCGAACACCCCCGTGTTCGGTTCGCATTCAAACTCGAACAATTTTGAAAGTTCGAGTTCGAACTTGAACACGAACCGAACTCAATGCAAGTCAATGGGACTCAAAAGTTCGGTTTTTAGAGTGCCCTCCAAGAGGGCATATATGCAAGATATTTGCCATAAAAGGTGTATGGGGGTCCGGGTAGTGCCCTGGGGGACAGGAAACAAGGACAAACAGTTTTTAAAAAAAACGTTTTTAAAGGGACAGTGAGTTTTCCACTGGCCGGGTGGAGTAGAGGTAACATCACTGCTCTGCATGGAGAGAGCCTGTGGAGTCATGGGTTCGATCCCGACGAGCACCTCTCCAGAAAGTGTCCTTGGGCAAGACACCTAACGGTACATACTCGCCACCCAGGACATACTTGAAAACGAGAGAAATCTCAATGTATCCTTCCTGGTAAAATACTTTCTTGGAAATGCTCATGCCACTGTACAGATCACTGGTGAGACCTCACTTGGAGTACTGTGTGCAGTACTGGAGACCGTATCTTCAGAAGGATATAGACATCTTAGAGAGAGTTCAGAGAAGGGCTACTAAAATGGTGTATGGCTTGAAGGAGAAAAGTTACCAGGAAAGGCTTAATGATCTTAACATGTATGGCTTGGAAAAAAGACGAGACAGAGGAGATATGATAGAAACATTTAAATACGTAAAGGGAATCCACAAGGTAGAGGAAGGGAGTATATTAAAAAGGAAACAAAGTAGCAAAGCAAGAGGACATAGTCTTAGATTAGAGGGGCAAAGGTTTAAAAGTAACATCAGGAAGCATTATTTTACTGAGAGGGTGGTGGATACATGGAACAGTCTTCCAGTTGAAGTGGTAGAGGCCAAAACAGTAATTGAATTTAAGCAAGCATGGGATAGGCATAAGGCTATCCTAAACAAAAGATAAATCCAGGTAAAGTATCCATGTAATTGGGCAGACTAGATGGGCCGAAAGTGCCTTCACACCGTAACCCTTTTGTGGTATTGTGGAAGAGTGCAGGGTTGGACCATGTGGTTCAAAAATTAAAATGATCTAAATCTGGTACGGGCATCATTGCACCCATATTTACAAGTGTTACCCCCATGCTCGCACAACTGCCTATAACATTCCCATTTTCTCTTTTCTCTGTCGTTCTCATTCTTTTCTTCTCCTTGTCATTCATTTTTCTCCCTCAATCCAATCCTAAATCCATCCCCAAACGCACCTGTATTATATAAAAAAACACATTTGATATAAATTTCTAAAGAGGAAAGTGTGAATGTGTTCAGTGTTCAATGTGCATGTGTGCAGTGTGAATGTGTTCATTGTGCAGTGTGAATGTGTTCAAGGTGCATGTGTTCAATGTGCATGTGTGCAGTGTGCATGTGTTCAATGTGCATGTGTGCAGTGTGAATGTGTTCAATGTGCATGTGTGCAGTGTGAATGTGTTCAATGTGCATGTCTGCAGTGTGCATGTGTGCAGTGTGAATGTGTTCAGTGTGCAGTGTGAAAGTGTGCATGTGTGCAGTGTGCATGTGTTCAATGTGCATTGTATGAATGAGAAAAATTGATGTTAGAGTTTTATTGTTGTGGAGCTCTGTGATATACTCATACACACAGTACATTACTGCGTGTTTTATTTCTGTGGAGCTCTGTGATACGCAAATACACACCACATATTGCTGTGTATTTTATTGCTGTGGAGCTCTGTGATACGCTCATACAAACCGTAGATTACTGTGAGTTTTATTGCTGTGGAGCTCTGTGATACGCTCATATACACCGCACATTACTGTGAGTTTTATTGCTGTGGAGCTCTGTGATACGCTCGTACAAACCGTAGATTACTGTGAGTTTTATTGCTGTGGAGCTCTGTGTTACGCTCATATACACCGCACATTACTGTGAGTTTTATTGCTGTGGAGCTCTGTGTATGAGCTCATACAAACCGTAGATTACTGTGAGTTTTATTGATGTGGAGCTGTCAGGTGTACTGGGGTTTCAAGCCCAACGTGCAATAATACAAAAGGGGAATCCAAGTATCGGAGTGGAAATGAGGATTTATTAAGTAAAAATAATAAAGGAAGCAAATGATAGTGATTGGATTAATACCAAGGAGGGAGGAACAGGTATAAACAAAGGAACATAGAAATATTTGTAATACTAATAATAAGGATACAGCCAGGAGAGCCTGGAATGAGACTGAGAGACAAGCAAGAGACAGAGGCAGGGATAGGCAGAAACGAGGATTGACACAGGAGAAGCAGAGGTAGGGATGGGAAAAGGAGAGGTAGGTGTGAGGTATAGACGAGCAGGAGCACTGGAGAGGCAGAGGCATGGATGGGCACAGGAGAGGCAGAGGCATGGATGGGCACAGGAGAGGCAGAGGCGGGATAAGGGCTAGACACAATATAGACTGGAAAGACAAAAGAGGACTTACTGGAATGCAAAGATGGGCACTGAGGAGACAAAGGAGGCAAAGAAGGGTACGGCTACTGGATGGCCCGGAGATTGGTGGAAGACACGGAGGCTGGTAGAACACCCAACTTGACACAGGTACTGCAGAGGCAGGACTAGTACGTAGTGGAGCATGACTGATATGTAGAAGGAGCAGAACTGGTACGTAAAGGAGCAGGACTTGTACATAGCGGAGCAGGACTGATACGTAGAGCAGCAGGACTAGCACGTAAAGGAGCCGGACTGGTACATAGCGGAGCAGGACTGATACGTAGAGCAGCAGGACTGGCACGTAAAGGAGCAGGACTTGTACATAGCGGAGCAGGACTGATACGTAGAGCATCAGGACTGGCACGTAAAGGAGCCGGACTGGTACATAGCGGAGCAGGACTGATACGTAGAGCAGCAGGACTGGCACGTAAAGGAGCCGGACTAGTACATAGCGGAGCAGGACTGATACGTAGAGCAGCAGGACTGGCACGTAAAGGAGCCAGACTGATACATAGTGGAGCAGGACTGGTACAGTGGAGCAGGATTGGAACAACGGAGCAAACAGGAATACTGGAGACTTGCAGAAGCATATGGTTTGCAGTAGGGTTGCACCGATACCAGTATCGGTATCGGGGCCGATACCGGGTACTGCAGGAGTACTTGGTACTCCTGCAGTACCCCCCGATATTTTTCCCGATACCGGAAGCCGGCATTGAGCCGGCTTGCCGGCATCAGAGAGGCTGGGGCGGCTGTCCGAATGCTCTATCGGCATTCGGACAGGCCCTGCAGCTGCTCTCCACATTGTTTTATACTTACCTTCCTGGGCGACGCCGGGAGAAAGTCTTCGCGCGCGCGCTCGTTGGAAGGCCCCCAGCCGCGATCACGTGGGACCATGCGATCACGTGGGGCCATGTGATCGCGGCTGGGGTCCTTCCAACGAGCGCACGTGCAGAAACTTTCCCGGCGTCGCTCAGGAAGGCAAGTATAAACACAGTGAGCAGCTGCAGGGCCTGTCCAAATGCCGATAGAGCATTCAGACAGGCCCTGCAGCTGCTCTCCGCGATGATACTTACCTTCCTGGGCGATGCCGGGAAAGTTTCCCCGCGTGCGCTCGTTGGAAGGACCCCAGCCGCGATCACATGGTCCCTAGTTCTCCTGGCGTCGCCCAGGAAGGTAAGTATAAACGCGGGGGGGGGGGAAATCAGTGAGCTGGGGCAAATCCATGTGTGAGCTGGGGCAGTATATCCATGAGCTGGGGCAGTATATCCATGAGCTGGGGGCATATCCATGAGCTGGGGGGCATATCCATGTGTGAGCTGGGGCAAATCCATGTGTGAGCTGGGGCATATCCATGAGCTGGGGCAAATCCATGTGTGAGCTGGGGCATATCCATGAGCTGGGGCAATATCCATGTGTGAGCTGGGGCAATATCCATGTGTGAGCTGGGGCAATATCCATGTGTGAGCTGGGGCAATATCCATGTGTGAGCTGGGGCATATCCATGTGTGAGCTGGGGCAAATCCATGTGTGAGCTGGGGCAGTATCCATGTGTGAGCTGGGACAATATCCATGTGTGAGCTGGGGCAAATCCATGTGTGAGCTGGGGCATAAGTTTCCCCGCGTGCGCTCGTTGGAAGGACCCCAGCCGCGATCACATGGTCCCTAGTGATCGCGGCTGGGGGCCTTCCAACGAGCGCGTGCGCGAAGACTTTCTCCCGGCGTCGCCCAGGAAGGTAAGTATAAACGCGGGGGGGGGATCAGTGAGCTGGGGCAGTATATCCATGAGCTGGGGCAGTATATCCATGAGCTGGGGGCATATCCATGAGCTGGGGGCATATCCATGTGTGAGCTGGGGCAAATCTATGTGTGAGCTGGGGCATATCCATGAGCTGGGGCAATATCCATGAGCTGGGGCAAATCCATGTGTGAGCTGGGGCATATCCATGAGCTGGGGCAATATCCATGTGTGAACTGGGGCAATATCCATGTGTGAGCTGGGGCAATATCCATGTGTGAGCAGGGGCAAATCCATGTGTGAGCTGGGGCAAATCCATGTGTGAGCTGGGACATATCCATGTGAGCTGGGGCATATCCATGTGTGAGCTGGGGCAGTATCCATGTGTGAGCTGGGGCAAATCCATGTGTGAGCTGGGGCATATCCATGTGTGAGCTGGGGGCAGTATCCATGAGCTGGGGGCAGTATCCATGAGCTGGGGGCAGTATCCATGAGCTGGGGGCATATCCATGAGCTGTGGGATATATACATGTGAGCTGGGGGCATTTTTATATGGTCTGTTCTTATTGGAAAGCGTCACATGACATTAAAGAAAAGTATCGGTACTCGGTATCGGTGAGTACTTTTAAAAAGTATCGGTACTCGGTCTTAAAAAAGTGGTATCGGTGCATCCCTAGTTTGCAGAGAACTGAAGAGAGGTACTTGAAGACAGGAACCATGGAGCAAGTCTAACTAGAGGAGCTTCAGAGTGTACAGCTAGACTGGTGATTACTCACTAAATGCAGAAGCATGGATGAATTGATTAAATGCATATTCTTTTAGAGTTTAAAGGGATACTTTATAGAAAATAAAATTTCCTTGTTTTTGCCCTTAAATAATTACGCAGATGCTGATGACAGTCTCTGTCAAATTATTTTCTATTTTTTTTATTTTAGGTGATTTCATCACCTTTTGTTCCTTGCCGTGCACAGCTCTTCCTCTCAGGGACTTCAGAGTTTGGTAGTTTTACTATAGACGTTGCGTTCCTTCGCAATTTTTACCCACAAATTGCGCACCGCCATTGATTTGGACAGTTTATGTACGCAAGTTCCATAGCGCATGAGAAAAATGATGGATCAGATTAGTGAGCACATGTGCAAATCCGATCCATTGGATGCCTCTCTGAGAACGCTCGCTGTTGTGGGCGATCTCAGAGAGGGTGATGTCAGCATGTTCTCTGCTTGCTGACATCACTTTTGACTGACCTAGTGACAGCAGACAGGAAATTCAAAATCCTGGCTGCTGGTGAAGCTTGGTGAGGTGGGGGAAATTCCTCCACTTCACCCAGCAATTTCTCCAGATCGGTGCAGCAGAGAGGAGAGCATAGGGAGGGTGGCATTCCTCATATCCTCGCTACTTTAAAATAATATAGTGATTAGGATGAGTAGGGTGTTCCTTTAAGTGTGCCCTTAATTTATTCTTTTAAAAACAAACTGCATTGACAAATACTAAGATTGTTACATTATACTTAAATACATTACTCTCTAAGCCTTTTTCTGCCATGTTCTCTTTTAATCGCACTTTGCCCTGGCTCAGCACAGAATTCTGACTCTATATAGTGAACCAGGAAGGTAAGGATCAATGCTGAGGCCTCAGGTCTGCTGAAGAACTAAGATTAACAACTTATCTGCAGAAAATAAGTAGTTTCACTAGCGAAGATGTGTTTTGGTAAAATGCATTGATTAAAATTCACATTAAAGACACATTGATTTTTGAAAGTAGCCAGAGAATGTGAGTCTAAGGCTCAGATTTGTTTACATAGACATTGACAGGAGAAACTGCATTTCAACATGCATTACAGAGCAATATTTTTCATTACACAGTGCTTTGAAACAGCAAATGGATGGAGACATAGATTAAAATAAGCAATATTTTAGTAAATAGGTTTTGCTGATTATTCTATAGCCTGATATTGTTAACATAAAGGATTTGAGTGACCAGACACAGAAGGACCAAAAATCAGGCAGTTTGCCATAGACCTGATTCAGCATGGAGGAGAGAGAATCTGTTTATCATGCTGAAATCACACAATGCAGAATGATCATAGAACACCGCATACAGTACAAGATGGGAAAATCCATCAGCTGATGTCACTTCCAGGCATGTACTGGCCATAGGGACTACAGGGAGATTCCCGGTGGGCCGATGACTCAGTGGGCCAGTGTGAATGCTGGGTGTGGTGAGAACTTTCTCACCATCTGTAAAACAGACGCAGTCTGCGGCGATCTCATATTGAGGCCACTGTGCCGGAGAGACCCGCTGCGCATCCGGCTCATCTTAAGACATGGTGCACACCCAACCTCAGTGCCACTGCGTTGCTTTACCCAATTGCTGTGCAGCAACTCCAGTATCTGTAGAGCGATTGGTTGAGCGTTCTGGTTGTTTTATATACTATTTTTGTGCGTGTTTGCGTAATTAAAGTGGGCCGGTCTGGATGAAGTCCAGGGCTGAATTTTTGTCCCAGTCTAACCCTGGTTACTTCTGAGCTCACATATAATAAATATGAAATAGAATTGTCTCACATCTCATCACCAGGTCCTTTGAACTTTACTGATCTCTCATCGGAGAACAGCAACATAAATAATAACTAAATGCCGGGGGTCTGCCCAGAAGCAGCCGGGCTTAAACGCTGCTAGGGGGCCCAATGTTACCTTTTTCTTACATGATTTCTGTATGCCCTTCCTAACTATGTACACATAAACAATTATGTATGTGTATATAGGAGTGGCTTTGCCCAGTTGTATAAACCTTATCTCTGCTAGAAAGCCACAGTGTGGCATAGCATTGATTTTACGGCTCTGTGTAATAACAGACCCAGGATGCATAAAAGTGAGACAGATGTCATTTGCATATCCTACCCAGAATTCCTTGCTGCATATGGGGAATGTGGCACAGGAGCTCTGGGATGCAATTCATCGAATTGCTGTGATGTGCAAGTGGCTTCTGCAATAATAAACACACTTATTATAGTGTGGAGGCTTTTTATCTCACTTTTTGTCCTCCACCACAACCCTTGTAGATATACAGTTGTGTTCAAAATTATTCAACCCCCACTGAAACTGAGTGTTTTGGCCAGTTTGACATTGATTTTGATCATTCAGTCATCTTGCTTACAATTAAATCAAAGAGGCACGTGTAGGTCAGACAAATATAACATAACATTTATAATGAAATAACCACAAATGTCTTTTCTGTGCTCACATCATTATCAGTTTTATTCAACCCCCAAGTGACATTCAATCTTAGTACTTAGTACAACATCCTTTTACAGTTATAACAGCTTTTAAACGTGAAGCATAGCTTGACACAAGTGTCTTGCAGCGATCTACGGGTATCTTCGCCCATTCGTCATGAGCAAAAGCCTCCAGTTCAGTCACATTCTTAGGCTTGCGCACTGCAACTGCTTTCTTTAAGTCCCACCAGAGGTTCTCAATCGGATTTAAGTCAGGTGACTGCGATGGCCACTCCAAAATGTTCCAGCCTTTAATCTGCAACCATGCTCTAGTGGACTTGGAGGTATGCTTGGGATCATTGTCCTGTTGAAAGGTCCAACGTCTCCCAAGCCTCAGGTTTGTGACGGACTGCATCACATTGTCATCCAATATCTCCTGGTAGTGAAGAGAATTCATGGTACCTTGCACACGCTGAAGCTTCCCTGTACCTGCAGAATCAAAACAGCCCCAAAGCATGATTGACCCCCCCGCCATGCTTCACAGTAGGCAAGGTGTTCTTTTCTTCATAGGCCTTGTTCTTCCTCCTCCAAACATAGCGTTGATCCATGGGCCCAAACAGTTCTAATTTTGTTTCATCAGTCCACAGAACACTATCCCAAAACTTCTGTGGTTTGTCCACATGACTTTTGGCATACTGCAGTCGACTCTTCTTATTCTTTGGAGACAGCAAGGGGGTGCGCCTGGGAGTTCTGGCATGGAGGCCTTCATTACGCAGTGTGCGCCGTATTGTCTGAGCTGAAACTTCAGTACCCACATCTGACAAATCTTTTCTCAGTTCCTCAGCAGTCACACGGGGACTTTTCTCCACTCTACGCTTCAGGTAGCGCACAGCAGTCGAAGTCAGCATCTTCTTTCTGCCACGACCAGGTAGCGTTTCAACAGTGCCCTTTGCCTTGAATTTGCGAATGATGCTTCCTATGGTCTCTCTTGGTTTGTTTAACATCTTTGCAATCTTCTTATAGCCATTGCCCTTCCTGTGAAGAGTAATCACAGCAATCAGTAAATGTCTAGAAGGAGCTGAGTATCACAGTCATTTTAAAGCTGCCTAAGGCTAGGGTCAGACTGAGGCAGTGCGAACGCGCGTTCTGGCGCACTTAATCACGGCCGCACTAGCAGCAGATGCCGGGCAATGACGGCCAATATACGATGTACGGTCGCACAAAAGTCCGGCTGCGCAACGCAAGTGGAAAATGAACGCATTTTTTCGAGAACGTTAAACCACTAGTACTGACGTACAGAGTGCGCTGCGCCCGCTAGCGGCGTGTGTGCGTGAATTGGAGACATCAGACGCTGCTAATGTCCGGCTAACATAACGTCCAGATGCAAGAAGTGTTTTATTGATGATCCGTACAAAATCACGGATGAAACTGCGCATAGTATGACCGCTATTGCGTATTCCGTGAAAAAATACGTCCATTCTTCGAACGCACATTTTCACGGACAACGTGAAAAATGCGTTAGTCTGACCCTAGCCTAATTGGTGCTTATTATGCTTTATTGCTGCTCTGTGACATCCACAGGTGTTTTCAATACCTGATTGAAAACACTTGAATGAACCTCTGTTCTTCAGAGTGGTAGTCTTTAAGGGGTTGAATAATTGTGTCAATGAAGAATTCACAAAAGAAACATTTACTACTGTATTACAAAGCCAATTGATGTCATTTTAGTTGCATATGGTTCTTTAAAAAGTCCTTGTAGGATTTCATTCTGAATACAATTACAAATGTACACTAAATTCCCTAAAACCCTTTACAGCATTGGGGGTTGAATAATTTTGAACACAACTGTATATGTATATATGGAAGCAGACAAGCCAAAACAGCAATAACGTGACATAAATTAATAGTCAATGTCACAAATACAAACAAACATATTGTGCTTAACCCTTGCTGCCAGGAGCTCCTGGCAGCAAGGCGGTACCTCAACTGGACCCCCACCTCCGGAACATTACATGTTTCTGGAGTTGGTTTAAATGTGCCTCCATGGGTTTTTGCCCTTGATATGGTAAATAGTTTCTTCTTCTTTTGTAACATTGAGATTTCTTGTCAATTGCACATGCCTATGTCTATATGATCCATGCCCGCTCCAATGATATATATATATATTTTTTATTATTATTTTTTTGGAAATCTGGATACTCTCCATGTAAACATGATATAAAATTATATATTTTCAGAGACTTGCGGCAGTACCACATGTGACCAGAACAGGGAGTCCACTGACTGGTAAATAAATATTGTATATAGTCTGTAAATTGTGCATTTAGACTTTGTGTGCATGTGGGTGTGATGCTGATAGGTTTAGGTAGTAATGTTAAGAAGTTTTCCTTAAAAATTTGATTCCTGACAGTGATTTTATAGAAAACCACTTGGTATTGAAGGGATAAAATGCTTAATTAAAATAACATGAAACTGCACACAAGATTCATTTATGTATACTAGTACTTTTTTTTTTATTTATTGGATGTTACTTTCTATAAGAAAAAAAATTATTTGTCTTTAGGGCACAATAGTATACGATTTCCCACACCCTCCTTATATACATATTCATCATACCAGAACACTGGTATTATTATTATTGTCATCATTTATATAGTGCCAACAGTTTCCGTAGCGCTTTACAATAACCAAAGGGAACGAAATACAAATAAACGGACGTAAGATGGAAACAAGAGGTGTAGAGGGCCCTGCTCAAAGGAGCTTACAGTCTAGAAGTGGTATCATATGAGTTTGTACCTGTAATTATCCTTGTTTCGTTAATTGGGTTCCATGTGACTCTGTTCTCAATTTAAATATACAGGGAATTTCTTTAAAAGGAAAAGGAGGAAAAGAGGATAACAATTATCTTGCAGCTGTGCATCTTAGTAGTTCTTCTCTTCCCTGTGCTTTGTGCAATCGGGCCCATGAATCTTAATTTATATGGTCATGGTATCATGACCCACCTGCTGCCCTTAGATGTTGTAACAGACATTCAAACAGAGGTCTTCCTGTTTAGGAGTGTCTCTTTAAACCAGAGATATCAAATTCCACCCCCCAGATGTTTAAGGCCTACAATTCCCAAAATTCTTTGAATGCACTAGATGGTCAGATAATAATGGGAGTTGTAGTTCAGAAATATCTGGCAGAGGGCAGGCTAGTTTGACGTCCCTGCTTTAAACACTCCTTGACACATAGCAGCTATACAGTATAGCGCTAATTCAGCTATGCAGCACAACAAATATATGCCCAGTCCACATCACTATTAACTTGCCAACATGATTCAATAGGAGTGTGATCTAGGAGACTTTGATAAGCTGGGATATTTTTTTTTTTTAAAAGTATTTTACCAGAAAGGATACATTGAGATTTCTCTTGTTTTCAAGTATGTCCTGGGTGGCGAGTATGTACCGTTAGGTGTCTTGCCCAAGGACACTTACTGGAGAGGTGCTCTTGCTGGGATTCAAACCTGTCAGGGTTATTCAGAGAGCGGTGAAAAGCAGGAGAATGACTGGAGAATGGAAAATTCTAGGTCAAAATAGCCGATTTGGAAAGTGAGATGAATGGGAGAATTTTTCTGGTTTGGCTATTTTGACCTAGAATTTTCCATTCTCCAGTCATTCTCTTGCTTTTCACCTCTCTTTGAATAACCCTGTGTGTCTCCATGGTTATAGAGCAGTGATGTTACCTCTACTCCACCCAGCCAGTACCGGATATTTTTGAGAAAGGATTTTACCAGGAAGGATACATTGAGATTTCTCTTGTTTTCAAGTATGTCCTGGGTGGCGAGTATGTACCGTTAGGTGTCTTGCCCAAGGACACTTACTGGAGAGGTGCTCGTCAGGATCGAACCCATGACTCCACAGACTCTCTCCATGCAGAGCAGTGATGTTACCTCTACTCCACCCGGCCAGATATGGTAAAGGTTGTAGGAAGAAATTGGTATGCAAAATACGTGGACTTTGAGACACAGGACTGGAAGCAAGAGACTGGGTGTAGAAATGCACCTGTAAGTGCGTTTGTATATTTTTTTATTTGTTGATTTGCAAATCATTGATGGAGCTTCAATAAGGTCTTCCATGTATGCGTTTCCATGCAGCTGTATTTTTTTATTGACTTTAGAATTGTTCTTCATGTCTGTTTAGTTTTGATAACAAAATGTAAACTTCCTGCCTAGCAGCCAGATTGATACTTTATCTGATTTCAAAAGGTGTTCTGTACAAGTCTTAAATAGTTTACACTGTCACATGGTAAATGTATAGCGCAAGTCAGGATAAAGGTAAACTAAGGACAGCAGGTCAGAAAAATATCGAATTCAAATATTCACTAGAACTTTCAAAGGAGAAAAGGAATCAGCTAAGACAGATTTGTTAGGTGATTAAGAGAAGCAGGAGGTGGGTAATGAAAGTTAAAAAAATAATAAGGACTTCATAATAGCCTCTCCGGAAACTAGTGGAAAGGTAGCTGGATTTGATTTAATGAAACAGCTGGTTTAACTTAAGACGTCGCAAGAATTATTTTACAATGCCTAATTGTAAGGCATGGTAAATAGAAATGCATTCAAGTAGGAAAATTTGTGTAATAAACATAATGTCACTAATATTGTCATTAATGCATATTGGCCCCTATTACAATCTTCGTGCAGCGCAAAGTTTTTTGCGCACGCAAAAAAGTTAGCGCGCGCAAATTAACGCGGTATTACAATCCGAGCACAGTTTTTCAGCCTTCATGTTTTTTCGAGCGCAAATCCGACGCGCAAAGCCGGGCGCAAATGACCGTTGCGTGCAGGAATCGGTGGGCAGACTGGCTGAATCCCGTGAAAAAACAATCAGAATTAAGAACCTCCATTTACTAGGTTTCGGTTGTTGCGCCAGTCAATCTGCGTATATGTGCTGCATCAAAAATAAAAAATTAAACAATTTATTAATTTTATTGTTTGGGTATGTGTGGAATGTGTAACTGTACTGTGCTGTATTTTTTTTGTGCAGGTTCATTTTGTTCAGATTGTTCAGATTGTAAATGAACACCAGGTTTTCAAAGACGTTACGATACTTCACGCAAATGTTGTTCGTACGACGGTGCGCGAAGATCGTAATACCATCCGCTCGAACGCATTCGCGCTGACAATGGTAAGTATGGGATGCGCGCACGTACTTGCACTCGCGCTGGGTTCGTGCAGGGTCAATCGTGGAAGATGCTAACGCGTATCGTTTGCACGAACGTCGTAATACGACGTTCCGCGCAAATGGTTTTGTCCTCGCACAAAAGCGCATTTGCGCGAGGATTGTAATAGGGGTCATTATATACATCAGAAACGAGTAGAGTTATATCCATGACACACCTAGGGATTGTGGAAACGTACTAGTATATCGGCAAAATTTATTTGTATTTGCGATATACACTTGACAAACTATCCTAATACATTTAATATCTGATTTAATTCTATAATGAGCTTTAGATAGATACGCCCAAATCACAGAAAACATAAAAATATTATAACTAACAGTATACAAGGCTGCTGGGAAGATAATATATATTTTTTTACTTGTTAAAGTGACAGTACCACCAAAAAAATTAAATGATTTGCTTATTTTATGTTGCTGATATCTTACTTAATGTACATTATTCTGCTCATGTTCATGTAGTTAAAAAAATATTTAACTCTATAGGTGTCACTGGGTGCATTCGTTTTGTGATCTTTTGTGTTGTAAACTGCCCCCTCACAATGGGCTCTATTACAATCTTCCCGCAAATGTTTGCGCGCGCGCAAAAACGCATTAACCGAGGGGCAAAACCCTTTGCGCAGAACGTCGTATTACAATCTCAGTGCAACAAACGCGCGTATACGTCTACCGCCGGTGAACCTGCGCGAACGCTGCCTGAGCTTACTGTACTTTGCGCGTCCTATACTTAACATTGTGAGCGCAAATGCGTTTGTGCGCTGGTACGCGGATGGAATTACAATCTATGCGCAGTTTCTAAAGCACAGACTTTGCACACATAATTTTAGCAACTCCTAAGGCTAGGGTCAGACGAGCGTGATTTCTACGGACTGTACGTCCGTGCACACGGACGTACGTCAGTACGGAAGACACAGTAGTGGCCACACAGTCCGTTTTTTCACTGACGTATATTTTGACGGATGTAGGAGGGAAAATAAATTAAAAAGCAAAACCATTTTGTCCGTGAAAAATGCTGGACGTATAAATACAGTCCGTCTGACCACGTTCCATCACTCACACACAAAGCTATGCGGACGTTGCGGACGCAGCGCACTTTGTGCGGCCGTTCTAGTGGTTGTACGTTCTTGCCTGCCTTGCGTCCGTTTGCCGCGGCCGTGGTGCGTCCGCAGTTCAGTGCGGGCGTACTTTGTGTAACAGGCTCCAATGGACTTTCTTTCATGCTATCACGGACGTACTTTTAGGCGCAATCACGGACGTGAACACTACGCTCGTCTGACCCCAGCCTAAAAGCTGGTGTTAATGGCAAATTCTATCAAGCTGGCTAAAACCAAATACACCAGCCCAAAAAAAAATACGCAGCAAAGTATAGTTACACATTCTAAACATACCAAACCAATAAAATGGAGAAGTTGTGCGTGTTTTTTTTATTGATGCAGCATATATGCGCAGATTGACTTTGACAGGTGCAAAAACTTAACGTGAGACAATTGTGGTTCTTAATTCTGATTGGCTGAATCACGTGAAAAAACAGTCCGCACACTGATTTCTGCGTGCAACGTTGCTGCGCGCGCGTTTTTGCGCGTCCGTTTTACGCGTGTTATATTTTGACGGATGAAAAAATGTGCGAGGATTGTAATACCAGCATTGTTTTACGCGCGTTAACGTTTAAGGCTAGGGTCAAACGAACGCATTATTCGCAGCGACCGTCAAAAAGTGCGTCCGAACGCATTGCCGTATTTTTTTCACGGAATGCGCGAAAAACGGTCATACGATGCGCATTTTCGTGCGTGATTTTTTTACGGATCGTCAAAAAAAAACTTTTTGCGTCTGGACGTTATGTTGGCTGGACATAAGCAGCGTCTGACGTCTCTTAATCACGCACACATGCCGCTAACGGACACAGCGCATTCTGTACGTCAGTTCTGCGTTCTCAAAAAAATGCGTTAATTTTCCACTTGCGTTGCACGGCCAGACGTTCGTGCGGCCGTACTTCGTATATTGGCTGTCATTGCGTGTCATTTGCTGCTATTGCGGCCGTGATTAAGTGCGCCTAAACGCACGTTAAAAATGCGCTAGTCTGACCCCAGCCTAACGCTTCGCGCAAAAATTCACACGTTCTGCGTGCGTTTTTGCGTGAAGAATGTAATAGAATATCTTTACAGCACTTGCTCTTCACTTTTGGAAGTGAGCACAGAATGAAGCAAATTGTTCATTATGTCCAGTAAATAAATTCATAACCTTGCATTGGGTGGGATATATTCAAAGGACAAGGGGTTGATAAATCCTTTAAACTCCCTGTCATAACTCATTCTGCTGCCATCTCTTATCTTGGGTAGCATACCCTACACAATTGACCCCTGCAATCTTATCCAAACATTCACTCCTCCACCCCATTGTCTCTTCAACACTGCAGAAGCTATACTGGAGATGTCAAGTGAAACTTTTGTACATACCTTAGTAAGTGTTGCAACATGGGAAAAATTAACAAAATGAAAGCAAGAGATAAAACCCAGAAGGGGTTTTTCAAAGAGAGCCGAATTGGCCACCAAATTGCACCAAACGGTGAATTTCCCCGTACGGTGCAATTTCGTGGCAATTCAGCTATTCAAAAAGCTTGCAATTTGCCAAATATTAGTGAATTGCCAGCAACATATGCTGCAATTCGGCAGCACTGAAATTCCCCATAGAGAAGTAATGGTTAATCTATTCAGAGAATGCCGAACAGCACCGAAAAGTTGGAGAAATGCCCAGCTTTTTGGTGCTTTTGTTCGACAGGTATAAGGCTGGGGTCAGACCAGCGCACTTTTAACGTGCGTTCTGGCGCACATAATTACGGCCGCACTAGCAGCAGATGACGGGCAATGACGGCCAATATACGATGTACGGCTGCACAAAAGTCCAGCCGTGCAACGCAAGTGGAATTTGAACGCATTTTTTTGAGAACGCTGAACCGCTAGTACTGACGTACTGAGTGCGCAGCTGCGGCATAGCGGCGTGTGTGCGAGATTAGGAGACGTCAGACGCTGCTAATGTCCAGCCTACATAACGTCCAGACGCAAAAAGAGTTATATTGACGATCCGTAGAAAATCACGCCCGAAAATGCACGTCGTCTGACCGTTTTTGCGCATTCCGTGAAAAAATACGTCAATGCGTTCGGACGCACTTTTTCACGTTCGCAGGGAAAAATGCTTTCGTCTAACCCTAGCCTAAAACAGGCGAATCCCCCAGGTTTCAATGTAAGGCTAGGGTCAGACGAAAGCATTTTTCCCCGCGAACGTGAAAAAGTGCTTCCGAACGCATTGACGTATTTTTTCACGGAATGCGCAAAACAGTCAGACGACGTGCATTTTCGGGCGTGATTTTGTACGGATCGTCAATAAAACTCTTTTTGCGTCTGGACGTTATGTAGGCTGGACATTAGCAGCGTCTGACATCTCCTAATCACGCAAACATGCCGCAGCTGCGCACTCAGTACGTCAGTACTAGCGGTTCAGCGTTCTCAAAAAAATGCGTTCAAATTCCACTTGCGTTGCACGGCCGGACTTTTGTGCGGCCGTACATCGTATATTGGCCGTCATTGCCCGTCATCTGCTGCTAGTGCGGCCGTAATTATGTGTGCCAGAACGCACGATAAAAGTGCGCTGGTCTGACCCCAGCCTAAATAAAATCCCTGTCTTCATTTTTTTATTCCACCGTTTATTCTTCTCATTTGCAGCAAAAATCTCTTTATTTTTTAGAATTTGTTTAGCCATTTTTATGGGTTTTTATGAAAATGTTTCCATTTTTTTAAATCACGTTTTTTTTATTCTGTAATAGACCTTTTTATTGATATTAATAGGACCTTATATATTATTTCCAGGCATTTTCATGCAGTAGTTATTTTTTAAATGCCTTTTAAAAGTTGCACTTTTTCCCCCCCTGTTTTGCGGCTGCTTGGCTTTTTTGGGCGGCGATCTGTTCAGTGGGTCTGCGGCAGTTTGAGGATCGATTCGGCGACCTGTCCGGCAGGTCGTCGTCATTTTTTGGCTGTGTTTTTTGGAAGCTGCATTGCTAATAATCTCATTCTGATCACTAAAAAATCCCCATGAGCAGGATATTTGACCATTTGTATTATTTATCTTTATGGCATTTACTATTTTTAATAGACATGTGCATTCGTTTTAGTACTAAAACGATTTAGTCCGAATTTTGGGATAATTTAGTTTTCATATGACTCAAGAGAAACGAAACTGCTCAGTACAAAAAACGAAAGAAACTAAAATAAAATGCACTACATTTTAGTTTCAGTCCTTTTTGTGATAATACATTGATGAGTGAAGGAGACCAGCAATGAAGAGTGCAACATCCGAAGTTCTGCACCCTGCACATGCCAATGCAGTAGGATGTTCTATACAGAGAGGGGCATTAATTAATTCAGGAGGATGTTCTATACATTATACAGAGAGGGGTATTCATTTATGAAGGTGGATGTTGTATACATTATACAGAGAGGGGTATTAATTAATGCAGGAGGATGTTCTATACATTATACAGATAGGGGTATTAATTAATTCAGGAGGATGTTCTATACATTATACAGAGAGGGGTATTAATGAATGCAGGAGGATGTTCTAAACATTATACAGAGAGGAGCCTTTTATTTAGCCCTTTAAATCCAGTGGCTGTGAGCGCTGAGATCGGCTGCTTGTTATATTATCTTTCATTACAATGTATCAGTCTCAGCTGTTACAGTAAATGACTGTAACAGCGCTCAGAGTTTCAGTAAAACAATGAAATAATATTGTTATAACCTCTTATATATAAAAATATTATTTATTAGTTTTACTGAAACTCTGAGCGCTGTGATGAGCAGTAGTCAGTTACTGTAACAGCTTTGCCTGACACGGTGCATTATTACAATGTTGGTGCTAACTTAACCAGAGCTGTTGTAAACTGAAAACCTCCATAGGCTATAATGGCTCTGGGAAGTTTATAACAGCTCTGGTTAAGTTAGCACCAACTATGTAATATGGCCCACATTGTACTGAGAGTGAGAGATACTGTAACGAGCAGCGATCTCAGCCCTCTCAGGAGCCACCACTACAATAGTAATTGTATCCACTGGTTTTCGGATGAATGAAATTAGTTTTCATACTAAAGAACTGAAAACGAATTTCTTAAGCAACTAAATAAATTGCATTTTAGTACTAATCCATTAGTTCAAAACGAAATTTTGTGCTGTGCACATGTCTAATTTTTAATAAAATTTTCATTTTTCCTGTGTCTATGATGCAGGTCCCAATTGAAATAATGTTTGAGTTGAGTTTAGAACCTTTCCTCCCAGCAATATTTCCTGCAACGGTAAACAAATCTATAACTGATTGCTTGACCAGATTTACCTTGTTTTAATCTTTAAACACAGAAGCTTAGCACGAGGCTAATATTGAGGTGGCATCTCATTAAAACATAACGGGCCATATTTTGATCTTCACGCTAAAACTGGGAAAGCGGAGAAAGCAGGTTTCTCCTTAGGCTAGGGTCAGACTAACGCGTTTTTCGCGTTGTCTCTGAAAAAGTGCGTTTGAACGAATGGACGCATTTTTTCACGGAATACGCGATAGCGGTCATACGATGCGCATTTTCGTCCGTGATTTAGTACGGATCATCAATAAAACACTTTTTGCGTCTGGACGTTATGTTGGCTGGACATTAGCAGCGTCTGACGTCTCCTAATCACGCACACACGCCGCTAGCGGACGCAGCGCACTCTGTACGTCAGTACTAGCGGTTCTACGTTCTTGCAAAAATGCGTTCGTTTGCCACTTGCGTTGCGCAGCCGCACTTTTGTGCGGCCGTTCTTCGTATGCTACCCGGCATTGGTTGTCATTTGCTGCTAGCACTGCCGTGATTTAGTGCTGCTAAACGCACGTTAATACTGCGTTAGTCTGACCCTAGCCTTAGGCCTCATTCACACACAACGCAAGAGCAAAATTGCATATTGCGTATACACGCGTATGTGCACATATGTACGTTTGGAGTATTTATAATTCCAGAATGCATTTCTAAAGCGCCAACAAGTTCCGTAGCGCTATCCAAAGTGAGAGACCGAAAAACAAATATACATACACATCACACACACCAAACAGTAGGAGAGAAGACCCTGCTCGAGAGCTTACAATAATTTCAAGCGTCCATTTTCAAAGAAACCTTAACTTTCTTTGCAGGTCGTAATCTAAAATATTGAGATAAAACTGGTAAAGTGCACTTGCTGCTCGAGTTATCAGGTGACTAATAACATATATAGCATAAAGGATATTAATATATTACATATTCACAAAGGTTTACAACCTGGGCTGCCTGTGTTCGAGAGCAGGATCCTCTCTCTACTTTTCTGGGTGTTTAACTTGTATGTACTGTACGGATGTATGCATGTATACGCACGTATACACCGGTTAACACGCGTAAATACGCTGCCGGGATGCAGCTCGGCTCCATTTTGTTTTTACGCGCGTTTACACAACACACTTATGGCCATATTACATAGTTGGTGCTAACTTAACCAAAGCTGTTGTAAACTTCCCAGAGCCATTATAGCCTATGGAGGTTTTAAGTTTACAACAGCTCTGGTTAAGTTAGCACCAACATTGTAATATGGCCCTTATACGGCTCCATACGCAGCTGTGTGTATGGAGCCATTTATTTGCATAGGTTTTATATTGTACCATACGTGCGTACGTGTGAATGAGGCCTTACCGTCCCCATTTTAGGCTAGGGTCAGACGAACGCATTTTTCACGTGCGTTTAGCCGCACGAAATCACGGCCGTGCTAGCAGCAAATGATGTCCAATGCCGGGGAACATACGACGAACGGCCGCACGAAAGTTCGTCCGTGCAATGCAAGTGGCCAACGAACGCATTTTTTCGAGAACGTCAAACCGCTACTACTGACGTACAGAGTGCGCTGCGGCCGCATAGCGGCGTGTTTGCGTGATTGGGAGACGTCAGACGCTGCTAATGTCCGGCTAACATTACGTCCAGACACAAAAAGTGTTTTATTGATGATCCGTACAAAATCACGGACGAAAATGCGCATCGTATGACCGCTATCGCGTATTCCGTGAAGAAATACGTCCATTCATTCGAACGCACTTTTTCACGGACAACGTGAAAAATGCGTTCGTCTGACCCTAGCCTTAGCTTGATATTACGGTGCAGGCACTAAACCAGCAGCCTGCCCCGTAACGCAGAGCTAAGCCTCAGGATACTCGAGGCAACGCTAAGCGCCGCCTCGAGCATCCCCTCCATGAAGTCCATAGAACTCCATTGAGGCTTCCGCTGCCGGTCACATGACCTGGAGGATCTCGCGTCTCGTGATCTGGCAGGTTGGCGGAGTGATTCGCAGAGCGAGACTCGAGGACTTTTTTCCCCCAGTCTCTCTCTGCTCCCGGCGGCAAGAAGCGGATTGAGCCTCCATTCTCGCGGCGGGATGAGAGGTGGAGTATATCAGATTTTTGGTATTTTTTTTGACTGGTGCTGACGGATTCTGCCGAAGTGGAATCTGTTAGCACCAGGTCCTAGCTGTGGGTAATGTTTGAGATAACCGCAGCGGGACGGTAATTAGCATTAGGACTTTGTAATCCTAATGCTAATTAACTCTTTGCACTCCCATGTTAAGCATAGGGAGCAAAAAAGTACAGTTAGCACGCAATGAAAAGTGCAAGCTCCGAATCGCTAAGGGGTTTTTTAATCCATTAGCGTTCAGTAGGTAATATGGGTGGCCCGCGCTAGGGCAACCAGAGCTAACGTTAGCGCTCACACAGCTTAGTGCTAACTTTAGCTTGTAGAATGTAATATGGCCCAACTTGTATTAACCCCAAGTACCGATTAGAAAGGGTCCTTGTTTAATTCATTTTTTATGTGTGGTTTATGTTTTGGTTGTTTTTTAATTGGTACTTGATGTTAATAAAAGTTATGTTTTAATGAAGCTGTCACCTCGACCTTAGCCTTGTGCCAAGCTTCTGTGTTTATGTATTTTGAGTCATGAGTGACTGGGCTTTTATTTGAAGGCTATTTTGATTTGAATTTATGCCTCATCGTCCCTTTTTGGGACATTTGTGTGTTTTAACCTTTTATCTCTATTATCATTTTTATTGTTATTATTATAAAAAATAATATATAATCACAATCTGTCAATTATAACCGTTTTGTAAAATTGCTATTTTGCCCCACATTTAAATGTTAGGTATGCATCCCGTACTTCAAATAAATGTTATGATAATATTTTTTTCAACAAAAGTACTTGTCAATGAAAGGGTTAAAATCATGTGTTTAAAGGGTTCTTAAATTGGCCAGCAACTTTCTCATATTATTGTTCCTTTGAGTTACAGTCATAAAGAAAAGAATGTATTTAATGTACTTAAACCTTTAATTAGGCTGCAAAAAGTTATAAAGAGTGTAAGCATGAACTGATGTTGCCTGTGCCAATATGAAGCCATAATTAATGAGTCTCAATAAGGATTACATAAGACAGTTCCTCGTTACCAGGCTCAGGTTTTCTAAGAGCACTCATAAACCTCTAATTTGTGTCCCTGTTGTCTTTATTTCTTCACTTGCCCATTACTGAAATAACTTAACCATGGGAAAATGGCAAATTTCAAACAGTTTAGCTCCTTAATTGGATAGTTCCCATTCCATTGTCATCTGGTGTTCTGTGATCTTATCTGTTTAATTCTCTTCTTATATTTCAAGTTGTAAAACTCTGATTTGATGTTTAAACCTCAAAGATTCATATAAGACCAGCTTTTTAGTTTAACTGTTAAAGAAAATGACATTTTCAAGCTCTTTTAACTGTGCAGTCCACCTTGGCTCGATCGATGTGTAAGAAATCTATTCTTGTGTTTCTAATTTTCTTTATAACCCCTTACCGCTGAATGGGTTGGGCCCAGCAGGGCAACATTAACCCTTTCGCTGCTGAGGCTTTTCCCGCCCCTGTGCTGAGGTCATTTTTACCGGTTTTGCTCATCATGTTTAAACGTGTTTTGAAGGCTTATTTTAGTATATTACCCAGACATATTATATATCGTTCTTTCTGTCAGACTCGGTAGATTCATAATATGTCATTATTATATGTATACGTTATGTCATGTCTGTATATTATAACAAAAAATGCAATAAAATATGTATTTTCAATAATTTACAACGTGTAAAGTGTTTTTTTTCACATTTTAACATGCGAGCAATTGCGGTTATTTTTTGTATGGGGTGTGCTTGTTAAAAAAATTAGAGATGGGGTCTCGTTACATTTTTTTTGGGGAAAATTACGCGATTTTTAACAAACGCACCGCATAAAAAATCGTTAGTGCAGCATCATTGTTCACATTATAATTGAAATGGGAACAATATTGCTGCATTAACAAACCAAAAAAAAGAAAAAAAAATTGTTTATTTTTTTTTTATAATTTTTTTTTTTTATTTTTATTTTTCATTTTTATTTTTTTTTTGACAAAATTTTTCACAGTAGTGTTTGGTATCGTTGGAACGGCCATGCTCTGGCCGATCCAACCATACCAAACTTTAACCCCTAGCTGCCACGGATCGGGAGATAGGGAGTTCATTGGAACTCCCTATCTCCACCGTTGGTGGCAGTTAGGGGTTAAGTCCAGGACTGGCGTCATCGTGCTACGCACGATGACGCCAGTCCTCAGGGGGAGTTCCCGGAGGCTTGGCCGACATCCAAGATGTCGGCCAGCTCCGGGAAAGGATCGCGAACCGGCGCTTTTCAGCGCCGATTCGCGATCCAGCTCCCCAGGGGTTAATGCCAGGCACCATTTGGAAGGGCAGGCTGTGCCCTTCCAAATGGTGCCTGGGTTAACCCCCGCAACGCCGCCGATCGGGAGGGAGGTCCGAAGGACCTCCCCTCCCTTTCAGGCGCCTCCTCCGCACATGCGGGGGGGCGCCTGAATTAGGTGTCATCGCGCCGCCGCGATGACACCTAATTCCAGCGGCTGCGGTTCCGGATGCCGGGCTGACATCGAGGATGTCAGCCCGCACCGGAGGGGACAGCGATCGGCGCGTCCTCAGCACAGCGCGTCCTCAGCACAGCAGCGGTAATGCGGAGGACGCGCTGAGCGTGTCCTCCGCATTGAAGTGGTTAATGACGGCGGGGCGTACCTCCTCCAGGCCGCATTTGCAGCGGATATGCACCATGCATCATTTGCTGCAGGAGGACAGCCTGAGTTCAGGACATCATTTGGCAGCCAATGATGCACGCCACACACCAACTGGTGGGCGGGCCTGTCGTGGCTCATAGACGCCAGTGGGACATGTTATGTTGCACCGCATCGTTCAGTCCCACCCACCACGGGGACAGCATAGTGTGCCCTGCAGCGGTAAATGCAGGGGTCAGGACGTGAAAAAAAATTAGATTGGGAACTTGCCAACATTTCTGTCCATTCCGCTCAGATTACTGGGAGGCGCAGCAGCTGCAGCACTTCTTTATCCATGAGAATGACAGTTCTTTAGCAAACACTGAGAAATTGCCATTCCCATGCCATCCCAATGTAATTAATTATAGGAAAACCCTTTAAATATAGGGTTATATATAAAATTGTGTCTGTATAGAAAGGTATTGCAGCTTCCCAGTATATCAGCCAAAAGGGAACTAAGTTCCTCAGTTACCATGAAACAACTGGTAAAGTTAATTTTGTTTAGTTTTCAAATTGTCTAATGCTGTACTTTTGGCTAGATACAAGTCAGGATTATGCTGTATATCACTTGTCTTTTTAATTCCATTGCAGTATTTTTATCTTAGCATTATAGTCATGTTATTATTATGTGTGGTGTCAATTTTAACGGTAACATGTAATTATCTGCCTTTCTGTTTATTTATCTACCAACCTATCCACGACTGAGTTATATTTTATCACATTGTGTGCATCAGAAGACTTACATTCGTCAAGTTAACCCCTTCCTTTGATCATCATCCCATCACATGCACTTTTCAATAGTTCCTATATATCATAGGTTTTAATTATGGCCCTTAGGGGTACAGCTGTCAACATATGGAAAGCTCCTATCTCTTTTAGTTGTTTGCATGTGCAGACCAGTTATAATCGACTAACCTATATACACATTACAAGAGCAATTACATGTCTCTCCTTGAAGTTCTAGTTCTGCTTAGAATTTTTTTCAGTTTATTCCTGTACTATGATTCACAGGTAATCTCAAAGATGTCCAGATGAAAGACAGTTTGAAGCTGTGTAGATAAATACAGGGTTGCTAGTCTTACTTTATAAACAAGACAGCATATCTCCTAGTTTCCTTTGATAGAAATTGTTTGACTTCCTGAAATATGTAAATATATTGCAGAAGGCACAGGTGTTGTCCATATTTCTGCACTCTTTGATGCAATCTATCAGGTTATCCAACTTTCACCCTCTACCCCAACGATTTCAAATGAAAATGAAAAATATCAGTATGTAAGGCTTCAATTTAGTTAACATTATTTCACCCATTTTGAGAATGATAAACACATATACAAATTAAGAAGCATCATCAAGAGAACAAAGCAAATGCCTTTAATAATTACTTTGTTGGATGCACCACCACCCTGATTGCTAAGCTAACAAATGGCACACTTTTAGAAAGGCCGGACGCACTCTAACTCCAACTGTGCAAACTTTTAGACCAGTGCCTGTCAGTGTCGTTGCTAATCTTCTCTGTAATCAAAAAAAAGAAACACCAGTCTGGACCTGATCAAATCCCAGCAATGTTGCTGAAAATCAGTGCGCCAGCAATTGCAAATCCTGTCGCACCCAAATCAATGAATCACTGGCAACTGGATACATACCGAAAATCTGGAAGACTGCGAGGTGGCACTGCTCCATAAAAATGGCCACAATACTTTGGTATCCAACTACCCTCTGACATCATTGCTCCCTGTTATGTCAAAAATTTTGGAAAAATGTGTGCACACACAATTATGTGATTATTATTAGGGATGAGCTGTTCGGTTCGATCTGTTCGGAGTTCGCATCAAACATCGGCCGTTCGACAGTTCGCGAACTTCGAACTTTTTGGGACGTCCGCCAAAAGTTCGAAAAATAAATAAAATTGAAAAAAGTATAAAAAATGCTTAAAAAATACAAAAAAATCTAGAAATAAAGAGACTCTTTACTGCAGAATATTATAAGCAACAGTTTATTAGATATTGAATTAAAGCAGGAATATTTTTAACATTGAAGCCTATGGGATAAAACATTCTTGTTACTAAAACATCAGGCAGACATGGCCCTCTAATCAGGCACTGTAGAGGGCAGCCTGCAGGGGCCTCCCAAGGATCCCCTTGAGGAGCATGCGATGACAGAGCTGCGACTGTGCGGGCTAGCCGCCTGGGTGCATGTGGCAGAGACAGGCAGCGCAGGGAGGGAGCCACTGCACCTGCGGCCACTGCAGACCCCTCCCCCCACAACCAGGATCAAGGGAGCCCCCACTGACTATCGGGCTAAGGTAAGGCGACACATTTCTAAAAAAAATAAAATCCGAGGACATTTTTAAATGTCCCCGGGAACATAAAATAAAACTTTTTTTCTTTCTCTACCTGGCTGAATGTATTTAATTATATATATTAGATACATTCAGCCAGGTAGAGGGGGGTGGCATGTGGGCTGCGTGGGGTCTCAGGCAGTGGTTTTTTTGTGTGTATATTTGTAGCAAATTTATAGGGGAAGGTAAGGGCAGGTATGATATATATAGATATAGATAAGATATATATCTATATTCTTAGAAATATATATATCCAGACTTGTATTACACACACATTTTGGCAACTAATTGCCCCCCCCATTTGGTTAATGCCTCCAGAAGAAATGTTGAACCCGACAGAGCAGAGAATAATATATATATTCTCTGCTCTGTCGGGTTCAACATTTCTTCTGGAGGGATCAGCCAAATGGGGGGGGGCCGCATTTAGTTGAGATTGTCCACATGCCACCCCCATGTGCGTATGTGTATATATGGTCTGAGGTCTGTGGGTGGGTGTATATATACAGTTGTGTTCAAAATTATTCAACCCCCAATGCTGTAAAGGGTTTTAGGGAATTTAGTGTACATTTGTAATTGTATTCAGAATGAAATCCTACAAGGACTTTTTAAAGAACCATATGCAACTAAAATGACATCAATTGGTTTTGTAATACAGTAGTAAATGTTTCTTTTGTGAATTCTTCATTGACACAATTATTCAACCCCTTAAAGACTACCACTCTGAAGAACAGAGGTTCATTCAAGTGTTTTCAATCAGGTATTGAAAACACCTGTGGATGTCACGGAGCAGCAATAAAGCATAATAAGCATCAATTAGGCAGCTTTAAAATGACTCTGATACTCAGCTCCTTCTAGACATATACTGGTGTGGTTACAAACATGGTGAACAGTAAAAAAGAAAAGGTCCTCGCGCAATGTGAACAAGATATATTCAAATTCTCCTTTGATAATCCCTCTGAATTCCTAAAAGACATAAAGATAGACACATATTGCGCAGTATGTCTGGAAATGGGAATCAAGGTCAAGAAGTAAATAGTAGTTCAACTCACTATTTCAGGAGCCATATATGCCGGCTCTAAGCAAAAAAGCATGGGATATATACAGTGTTGTAACGATATAATCACCAACGCCAACAACTTGTTTGTGGGATAGTCCACTCCGCCAATATGAAATCCAGAATGGTGATGGATAATGTTCGGTTTGCGAGACAACTCTTATACAGGTTGGTATCCCAAGGAAATAATGCACGTAGATAGATCCAATCCAAATTAGGATATTTATTAAAATAAATGGAATGGAATGGCACTAACGCGTTTCGACTCTCAGTCTTTCTCAAAGTGCATCTAAAATACAATACATCAAATTCACATTTTTATACTTACAGAAATCAGGAAATGATAAAAACGGCGCCAAAAAACGAGCAAACGTTATGGAAATAAAATCCCGCCGGTTACACACACTTCCGGGTTTCGGTGCACGTTGATGACAAGCTACGTCTCTCCGGCGGGTGCGCAATCAAACATGGTGAAGTCAAGAGAATGGTCCAGGAAGACAAGAGAAGAGGTGATTACTCTTCACAGGAAGGGCAATGGCTATAAGAAGATTGCAAAGATGTTAAACATACCAAGAGAGACCATAGGAAGCATCATTCGCAAATTCAAGGCAAAGGGTACTGTTGAAACGCTACCTGGTCATGGCAGAAAGAAGATGCTGACTTCGACTGCTGTGCGCTACCTGAAGCGTAGAGTGGAGAAAAGTCTCCGTGTGACTGCTGAGGAACTGAGAAAAGATTTGTCAGATGTGGGTACTGAAGTTTCAGTTCAGACAATACGGCGCACACTGCGTAATGAAGGCCTCCATGCCAGAACTCCCAGGCGCACCCCCTTGCTGTCTCCAAAGAATAAGAAGAGTCGACTGCAGTATGCCAGAAGTTTTGGGATAGTGTTCTGTGGACTGATGAAACAAAATTAGAACTGTTTGGGCCCATGGATCAACGCTATGTTTGGAGGAGGAAGAACAAGGCCTATGAAGAAAAGAACACCTTGTCTACTGTGAAGCATGGCGGGGGGTCAATCATGCTTTTGGGCTGTTTTGCTTCTGCAGGTACAGGGAAGCTTCAGCGTGTGCAAGGTACCATGAATTCTCTTCAGTACCAGGAGATATTGAATGACAATGTGATGCAGTCCGTCACAAACCTGAGGCTTGGGAGACGTTGGACCTTTCAACAGGACAATGATCCCAAGTATACCTCCAAGTCCACTAGAGCATGGTTGCAGATTAAAGGCTGGAACATTTTGGAGTGGCCATCGCAGTCACCTGACTTAAATCCGATTGAGAACCTCTGGTGGGACTTAAAGAAAGCAGTTGCAGTGCGCAAGCCTAAGAATGTGACTGAACTGGAGGCTTTTGCCCATGAAGAATGGGCGAAGATACCCGTAGATCGCTGCAAGACACTTGTGTCAAGCTATGCTTCACGTTTAAAAGCTGTTATAACTGTAAAAGGATGTTGTACTAAGTACTAAGATTGAATGTCACTTGGGGTTGAATAAAACTGATAATGATGTGAGCACAGAAAAGACATTTGTGGTTATTTCATTATAAATGTTATGTTATATTTGTCTGACCTACACGTGCCTCTTTGATTTAATTGTAAGCAAGATGACTGAATGATCAAAATCAATGTCAAACTGGCCAAAACACTCAATTTCAGTGGGGGTTGAATAATTTTGAACACAACTGTATATATCTGCGTGTTGATATATACGTATATATAGGTCTGCGTGTTGATATATACGTATATGTCTGTGTGTGGTATCAATGCATCCCTACTCTATACACTGCGCTCCGTGTCCCTATAATATATATGATCAGGGGTTACCTTTTTTTATATTTTTATATTATTCCTATTAAATTAACAGTAATATTTGATGTATTTTATTCAGTAGAAACGTTTTTTGCCTATATAACATGTGCTTTGTGAAAATAAAAAGGTTTTGTGTGTACATTTTAATAAAGTTTAGTGGATTCCTGTACAGTGCGGTGAGAAGCAAACGTAATGTAATGTAGACACGCTGCGAGGCGGAGCGGAGTAAAGTCAAGCCTGCAAACTGTTTGCTTCGCTTCGCTACGCTGTGCGTCGCTACACGCTCAGTGTGTATCAGTCTTTATTCCCGCAACGCTAGCTTACCGAATAAGTTGGTATACTTGTTACTGACCCTGCTTGTTCTGAGGACCCGATCTGTTGCCGACTTTGCCTGCCATTTGACTATTCTCTCTGTGTATTCCCTGTCTGTTCTGTTTGCTTCCTGTTGCAACTGGTGTGTGACGATTCTCACCATATACAGTAGCGCAGTACAAGTGCCAAAACATTGATGACCCAGTTTTGTTATAGCTGCTGATGTAACTGAATAGATCGGGGATCTCTTCTGCATTACCAAAACCTCCACCACTGCACTCTTCCACAATACCTCAGAGGGGTTATGGTGTGAAGGCACTTGCTGCCACCAAAGGCACAATATTTGGGTGCACTGCCACTGACGCCTATACCAGATTCATATCATTTTAATATCGGACCGCAGGGTCCAACCCTGCACTCTTACACAATACCACAGAGGGGTTAGGGTGTGACAGCACTGTTGCCGACACTAAAGGCCCAATTTTTAAGCACCTATTGTTACTTTCATCCAAAGCCTGCATAAGTTTCACCATAATTTAGCCAAAAAATCACTAAACTTGTTCTCCGTGTCCTAAAATGTCTCCTCTTTTCATACAGACTGCCGCCCCAAGCAGTTGTTTCTAAATAGATTAAAGGAAAACCATTTACCGTCATTTGAAATTTCATTTTTTGGTTTTTAAATGTTTCTATACATCCTACAAATCCGCCACTTCACGGGCAGGCTATGGGGACCTCCTAGGCACTAGACATGTGCACAGCACAAAATTTCTTTTTGAACTAATGGATTAGTACTAAAATGCAATTTATTTAGTTGCTAGAGAAATTCGTTTTCAGTTCTTTAGTATGAAAACAAATTTCATTCATCCGAAAACCAGTGGATACAATTACTATTGTAGTGGATCCGCAGAGGGCTGAGATCGGCTGCTTGTTACAGTATCTCTCAGCACAATGTGTCAGGCAAAGCTGTTACAGTAACTGACTGCTGCTCATCACAGCGCTCAGTTTCAGTAAAACTAGTAAATAATATTTTTATATATAAGAGGTTAGAACAATATTATTTCCTTGTTTTACTGAAACTCTGAGCACTGTGATGAGCAGCAGTTAGTTACTGCAACAGCTGAGCCTGATACATTGTACTGAGAGTCTAAACGTACCCTTCACCTTTCCAACTTGGTCTTTAAGAGCTTTTCTGGGAAGCTGCCACCCTACCTGAATAGACTGCTTCCTCCAGCAGTTCCCTCATCCTATAACCTCCGATCCAGGACCAGCACCTTACTTGCAATACCACAGTACAAAAAGTCTCGATTCTCATTTTCCTACAGAGCACCGCAGTTATGGAATAACCTCCCAGACGCCATCAAATCTTCCCCCAGTCTAAAGTCACTCAAGAGCTCCCTATTAACATACCTCAATACGGAATGCACCTGTAAACATGTAACATAATGACTATTTCCTACATATTTATTTTCTGTTAATCTGTATATTTGTGGTTTTTTTTAATATCTTGCATTGTATTACTTTGTATTTCTGTAACAACTGTAACATTTTAATGTTCTTGAACCCAGGACGTACTTGAAAACGAGAGAAATCTTAATGTATCCTTCCTGGTAAAATCCTTTTATAAATAAATAAATAAATAAAATATAACAAGCAGCCGATCTCAGCGCTCACAGCCACTGGATTTAAAGGGCTAAAAAAAGGGCTCCTCTCTGTATATTGTATACAACATCCACCTGCATTAATTAATACCCCTCTCTGTATAATGTATAGAACATCGTCCTGAATTAATTAATGTCCCTCTCTGTATAGAACATCCTCCTCAATTTATACCTTTCTCTGTATAATGTATATAACATCCTCCTGCATTAATTAATACCCCTCTCTGTATAGAACATCCTACTGCATTGGCATGTGGAGGGTGCAGAACTTCAGAATGCAATGCTTATCCAGCACAGGAGAGGGAACTTTTACTTAAACTTTGTGTAGCGATGTGTTAAAGTTTACTGTGGCAGTACCCATTTCTCGCCACAAGATGGAGACTATCACGATTTAAGACCCTGGACACTTGAACTACATATCCATGCATGCTTTGCGAAGAAACAGGAAGTGGGTGGGTTTGTGGAGAGCCTGTACATCCTGCACCTCGTGGAGAACAGGCAGAGCGCGCCAGGGAGCTGAGGAGAGCGGATGCACAGAGACACACACAGAAGGAAAGATCAAGAGCTAGGCCGGAGCGCAGACAGAGTGGATTGGGCCTCACAATCGGGCCACCCAGCCTTGCGGGAGAGAGACATCACCAGCTGTATTCCGGGTGCAGTGCTGAGGAGAGAAGACCCCTCGAGTAAGGAGTACCGCGGTCGATGGAAGCGGGGAGCAGGCGGTAAGCTGGTTGAGTTGCGGCTGACCGACAGAAGGCCAGACAACAGATCCGGTGGTCGGCGTCCCCAGTCAATATCGAGCGGAGAGACGTCCTGGGTCAGCGGAACCTCAAGCTTGCGCTGGATGGGTGAGAGGCCCCAAGGCCGTGTTAAATTTAAGCGTACACTGCTGTTTCCTTCTAAAACCCACAGGGCCCCAACTGACTAGTCGAAGACATCGTTGAAGTAAGCTCACTGGCCAGTAGAAAAGTACCCGGGTACCCTACATATATAAATATATATCACTTCAAGTTCTGGGACTTAACCTGTGCAGGACTCTGTTTTCCTTTTTAGAAATCCATACAAGGGGGCAAAGAAAAAGCTACATTCTGAACGATTTTCCTTTTTTTTGTTCCCGCTGCGCGTCTATCGTAATACGAGAACTGTGTATTTTATTGTGTCCCGCTACGCGGTTTTTCCTCGAATTTCGTATCTTTTAATTTTCTGCTCGGTCGGGGTTTTTTTCCGAAAATACGAAGCCCTCGTGTTTTCGTTTCTTTTACCGCTACGCGTTTATCGTGTTACGAAAGTACTGTAAATCTTCCTGCATATACCGTGTCTTAAGAGCTGCAAACCTTTTAGTAAACCTTTTGAATTATAAAACTGTTCAGCGTGTTGGAGTATATTTATTCCCTAGTGCGGGGAGACTGACCCGTGGTTCATTTTCAGCGGCTCCTCCGGAGTGAGCGCTACACGTGGGGGCTCGTCCGGGATTCAGTCTCTGGAAAAACCGCATCTAAAGGGTTAAATATGGATCCAGACACTGCTGCCGAATGGTGTGGGGAGCACAGTAGTCAGTTAGCATGTTGCATAGTCATGGATATTCCCGCAGACACTTGGCCGAAGATCAGATTCGCCAGGCCGTGGCCACGCTAGCACCAGATCATCGGGGGTTAATCCTGGACATTAAGAAAAACCCAGATACCTCTCACACGCATGTTCTTCTTGAATGGAGAAAAGGTATTCCAGCATGTTTTCAGGGCGCGAGCGTGAAGCTGACCGGTGAGGTGGAAGTCCAACTGATACAGCCAAGTACGCCACGTGGTGATCACGAGAATGTTCCCGATGTTACCCCAACTACAGGGTTCCCTCCTGCTACATTTTTCACCACTATGGGGAAACTGGTGGAAACACTAGCGAAAAACTCTACTGCGTCTCCAAATTACGGATATCGCAAGTTACGGTTTTATTCTGGTAAGGTCCCCGTGCCAACTGGAGAAGAGGACTTTGAGACCTGGATAGATCAGGCAGTGCAGGCAGTGGAAGAATGGGAAGTGGCTGACACCGTGAAGAGACAAAGGCTGATCGAGAGCCTAAGAGGTCCTGCTTCAGAGGTCATTCGAAATCTGAAAAGGGACAAGCCCGGCTGCACTGCTGTGGAGTATCTAGAAGCTTTACAGGAAAATTTCGGGGGAGTGGAGGATTGTGCTGAGCTTATTCACAAGTTCTCTCACACCTATCAAAAGGAAGGAGAAGAATTGTCCACATATGTCTGGCGGCTGGATAAAATCATCCATCAGGTCATTCTTAAAAGAGGCATGGAGCCGAGTCGTGCAAGCAAAGCGTTGCTGGATCAAGTTTTCAAAGGTGCACTCCCACTGGATCCCATAATGTTGAAGTTTCAGACTAGATACCAGAACACAAGGCTGACCTATTCCAAACTAATCAAAGCTATCCGAGAAGAAGAGGCCTTGATTCAGGCTAAAAAGGTTGCAAATGCTTCGCACACAGTTTTCACCGCAGAAGTAGGAACTCTCTCGGTAGCCGATGCAGCAAACATACAGACTGAAGTGCTGGCCTTAAAAACTCAGATGTTGCAAATGATGGAGTTTAATGACGTCACGGCTGGCTGAGGCCCAGAACTGAAGGGGTTGCTGTAGCCTCGAACAGGGGGTCTCCAGGGAACTGCAAGAAGGAAATATGCCCCACACTCCCGAGGAAGAAATGTTTTGGCTGCGGGGAAATCGGCCATTTCAGGGCTCAGTGCCCACAAGGGAGGGTTGAAAAGAAACCGGTCGAAGAATTTCTAAAAGCTGTGGAGAAACTGTTGTCCGCCCTGCAGGCGGGAAACTCCAGAGGGTCCTGGTAAGGGAGCAAACCAGGGGCCCGAAGATTGAAACCCGCTCCAAAAATCAAGCTAGGACTAAGAGGGCGAGAGGGCCCAAAGTCCGACCAACTGCTGAGCCTGCCAGGACTGAAAGAGTCATTCCTTTAGCATCCGGGCCTACGTCATGGGGAGGCAATGCACACCTAAAACCTGCACGGGCCAAGAAAAAGGCCAGGGTCCAGCAAACTGGGTCTAAGCGTCCGGATACCTCCACCAAGTTTCCTGATCAGCTGATAGGTCCCTCTCCGATTGTGCCAATCCAAGTGGAGGGAGTCTACACCAAAGCCCTGTTGGATTCAGGGGCCCAAGTGACTTTGATCTACCGAGATTTCTATGAGAGACACTTGAAACATATTCCCTTGCAAGAACTGAAGGATTTGAAATCTGGGGTATCGGCACTGAGAAACTCCCCTATGACGGGTACCTGCAAGTAAGGTTGGAGATTTGGATCTGAAGTCATCGGACAGTCTGGAGGCTGTGACGCTTTGGCCATTGTGTGCCCCCGACCCTCGGGTGCAAACAGAAGCTCTCTGATAGTGGGGACGAATACGGACCTAGTGCGGCGTCTCCTGACCCCCATCATAGTGGAAGAAGTGTCAACTCAAGAGTGCACCCCATGTTACGACGTCTATCAGAGGATGGTTGAAGAACGGAAAGCACCTGCTGAGGTGGGAAGACTGTGGAGACTGGGTGGGACAGAGAAGGTCCTGCAAGCAGGAGAAGTAGCGAGCTTCCGGGTTTCAGTCAAGTTGAACGGATCGCAACCAGGTCCTTATGTGGTGCTGGGAACCGATGTCAGTCATGGAGTGAAACCGGAGTCAAAGTAATTCCTGAAATATCTCCACAAAAGCCTTGAAGAGAACACGAGGAAGAGTCTCGGTCAGTGTGTGCAATGTGACAGATTCTCCAGTGGTTCTTAAAGCACGAATGCCTATTGGGCAAGTAGAGTCTGTTACACCCTCTCTACCGATTCAGGAGGGGGAGAAGATAAAGAGATTCCAGATGAAAGATTCTACCCCAAGGACGCTCCCATTTCACCTGAGTGGAAACGTCTTCAGTCTCAAGTTCTAAAATGGAAAGAATTATTCTCGAAAGATGAGTTCGATGTGGCCTGGCTAAGAGTACGGAACACCGCATTCGGTTGCAAGAAGACAAGCCGTTTCGTGAAAAGGTCAAGGCGAGTTCCGTTGGGAGACTTGGATGATCTGCGAGAACAGCTAAATGAGTTGCAGAGAACCAATGTGATTCAAGAGTCCAGGAGCCCATATGCATCTCCAATAGTGCTGGTCAGGAAGAAGAACGGTTCTGTCCGCTTGTGCATAGACTATCGCACCTTGAACCGAAGAACCATCCCCGACCAATATGCCACTCCTCGGATTGAAGATGCCTTACAGTGTTTGTCTGGAGCAAAGTGGTTCAGTGTACTAGACCTGCGAAGCGGATATCATCAAATACCGATGCACCCTGAGGACAAAAGAGAAAACTGCGTTCATTTGCCCACTGGGGTTCTTTGAGTTTAATAGAATGCCTCAAGGTCTGACGGGAGCTCCCGCACGTTTCAACGGTTGATGGAGAAGACAGTCGGGGATATGAATCTAATCGAAGTGTTAGTGTACCTGGATGACATAATTGTGTTCGGAAGACTCTGGAAGAGCATGAGCAACGATTGGAGAAAGTCTTGAAGAGGCTCCACGAAGAGGGGTTGAAATTGTCTCTGGAGAAATGCCAGTTCTGCTTACCGTCAGTCACCTATTTGGGACACGTGGTCTCGGCAGAAGGTGTTTCGACAGATCCTCGGAAGTTGGAGGCCGTAGCTTCTTGGCCTAGACCCCGAAACGTCACTGAACTTAGATCTTTCTTGGGATTCTGCTCGTACTATCGAAGATTTGTGGAGGATTTGCAAAGATAGCTCAGCCGCTGAACAAACTCCTACAGAAAGAAACCACCGAAGAAGGCTGTAAGGTCTCTGACCGAAACCCTTCCGCTCCGGGACCAAGGAAAGCTAAAGAATCCATACAAGGTGAATGGACTAGTCAATGTGAAGGTGCGTTTGTGAAGCTGAAAGAAATCTAACCCGAGCTCCTGTTCTGGCCTACGCGGACCCTCACAAGCCATATGAACTACATGTGGATGCCAGCCGAGAAGGTTTGGGAGGAGTCCTATATCAGGAGTATGATGGATTGCTGAGGCCTGTGGCGTACGTGAGCCGGAGCCTTGCGCCTTCTGAGAAGAACTATCCTACTCACAAACTGGAGTTCCTGGCCTTGAAGTGGGCAGTGGTGGATAAGTTGAAAGACTATCTGTATGGAGCTGAGTTCGTGATCAAGACGGATAATAATCCTCTCACCTATATCCTTACTACTGCGAAATTGGACGCAACGGGACATCGGTGGTTGGCCGCTCTGTCAGGGTTTCGGTTCAGCCTGAAGTATCGCCCTGGGGTGAACAATCGAGATGCTGATGCTCTATCAAGAAGACCCTACACTACAGAATGGACTCAGTTAACTCCAGACGGGGTGCAAGCTTTGTGTCAAGGAACAGAACGCCGGATCAAGGGAGGAGTTGAAGCGGAGGCCATAGGAGTCATGGCCGCGGCTGTCCCTGAGTTCTACTGTAACCCTACACAATTGAGAGATGAAAATCTACCTACCTTTTCCAAGCAGGATCTGAAAGCGGATCAAGCTAGAGACCCTTTGATTGCATTGACCATAAAGGCCCTGACTGCAAACCAGCGAGAGATTCTGCTGACCAATTCCCCCGGATGGAGCCAGATTGGTCTACAAAGAGTGGGAGCGGTTGAAGATGTTGGATGGTGTGGTCTACCGAAGGGGCCCCTCGACCAATTCCGAAGAGATTCAACAGTTATTTCTCCCACCAAACACAGGGAGAGTGTGTTGCGATCACTACATGATGAGCATGGACATTTGGGTGCTGAGAGAACTTTTAAATTGGTGCGAGATAGGTTTTATTGGCCTTGCATGAGGGCTGAAGTCGAGAGTTACTGCCATTCCTGTCTGAGGTGCATTCAGAGGAAAACTCTACCAACCCGAGCTGCTCCAATGAGCCATCTACAGAGTCAGGGACCCATGGATTTGGTGTGCATTGACTTCCTGTGCTTAGAGCCGGATGCTAGTGGGCAAGGGAACATTCTGATAGTGACTGATCATTTCACCCGTTATGCCCAAGCTTTTTCTACAAAAGACCAACGCGCTCCGACAGTGGCGAAGGTGCTGATGGAAAAGTTCTTTGTTCATTACGGCCTGCCAAGAAGAATACACTCTGATCAGGGAAGAGACTTTGAAAGTAGATTGGTCGGGCAATTGCTGGAGTTGTTGGGAATTCAAAAGACTCGAACTACGCCATATCATCCTCAGGGTGATGCTCAGCCTGAAAGGTTCAATCGCACGCTGCTAAATATGCTGGGGACCTTGTCTAATGTGGAGAAGCAGAGTTGGAGTCGTCACATAGCTACTCTGGTGCATGCATATAACAGTACGGAGAGTGATGCCACTGGATATTCACCGTACCGTCTTATGTTCGGAAGAGAAGCTCGACTGCCGGTTGATTTGGCATTTGGGTTATCTCTAGACCAGACGTCGGTAGCTTCTCATAGAAACTATGTAGATAGACTTCGGAAGAATCTGGCTTCTGCGTTTGAACAGGCCCGGTTGACTTCAGGTAACAGGGAACAGAGGAACAAGAAGAGCTATGATTTGAAGGTTCGAGTACAGGATCTGCAACCCGGTGATAGGGTTCTGTTGAAGAATTTGGGTGCTGCTGCGAGACACAAGCTGGCGGATAGATGGAGTTCTCAGGTTTACATTGTTTGCAAACAACTGCCAGGTCTGCCGGTGTATCAGATTCGCCCTGATGGAAAGGCTGGTCCCCTCAAGAATTGGCACCGAAATCACTTGTTACCATTGAGAGAGGCTGTGAGGGTACCAGTGGAAAACGAACTTCCTCTGGCGAATCCGCATGCTCCACGTGTTCCTCCTGTTACTCGGTCTCAACAGACCCGGGCTGTCGAAGAGAGCGAAAGGGACAGTGAGGAAGAAAGTTTCTGTCTGGACTGGATACGTTCACCGGAGCCTGAAGAGATTACCTCAGTTCCTGAACGATGGGAGAGTAATTTGAGGCCTGAAGCTCCTGAATTCTTGTTGGAAGTCCCTGAGAGACTGTTGATATCCCTGAGCCGCTTGAATTTCAGTGGGAAGTCCCTGAGGCTGTGGGGATCCCGGTAGCTCCGGAGGCTTATTCAGGTGATTACGGTTCTATGCCTTCACTGGAGGGATCATACTCTGAAGAAACGTCTGCTCCAGTGATAGAAAGAGAAATTGAGCCAACGCCCATAGTACTTCCACCTGAAGAGGAACAGAGGGAGCCTGAACAAAAACGCTCTATTCGGCCGCCCCAGCGGCTTACTTATGACTCACCTGGACATAGCACTGAAGAGGCCATCACCACTGTGCAGAGATTGCCCGAAGTGTCTGCTATGTTAGCTGAGGTAGCCCAGACCATGAGTCAGCTTGAGAAAGTGTTTCTAACCCACTGCATGTATGCTGCTGAACCTGTATATACCGTATAAACTGTGTGCATATTGTAAAAGGATAATGTAACTGTTGTACCTCCTTGGAGAGACCCAAGAGTTCTAGGAGGGGGAGTGTAGCGATGTGTTAAAGTTTACTGTGGCAGTACCCATTTCTCGCCACAAGATGGAGACTATCACGATTTAAGACCCTGGACACTTGAACTACATATCCATGCATGCTTTGCGAAGAAACAGGAAGTGGGTGGGTTTGTGGAGAGCCTGTACATCCTGCACTAGACATGTGCACAGCACAAAATTTCGTTTTGAACTAATGGATTAGTCCTAAAATGCAATTTATTTAGTTGCTAAAGAAATTCGTTTTCAGTTCTTTAGTATGAAAACTAATTTCATTCATCCGAAAACCAGTGGATACAATTACTATTGTAGTGGCTCCTCAGAGGGCTGAGATCGCTGCTTGTTACAGTATCTCTCACTCTCAGCACAATGTGGGCCATATTACATAGTTGGTGCTAACTTAACCAGAGCTGTTGTAAACTTCCCAGAGCCATTATAGCCTATGGAGGTTTTCAGTTTACAACAGCTCTGGTTAAGTTAGCACCAACATTGTAATACTGCCCCCTGTCAGGCAAAGCTGTTGCAGTAACTGACTGCTGCTCATCACAGCGCTCAGAGTTTCAGTAAAACTAGTAAATAATATTTTTATATATAAGAGATTCGAAGAATATTATTTCCTTGTTTTACTGAAACTCTGAGTGCTGTTACAGTCAGTTACTGTAACAGCTGAGCCTGATACATTGTACTGAGAGATAATGTAACAAGCAGCCGATCTCAGCGCTCACAGCCACTGGATTTAAGGCTGGGGTCAGACCAGCGCACTTTTAACGTGCGTTCTGGCGCACATAATTACGGCCGCACTAGCAGCAAATGACGGGCAATGACGGCCAATATACGAAGTACGGTCGCACGAAAGTCGGCCGCCGCAACGCAAGTGGAAAACGAACGCATTTTTTCGAGAACGCCGAACCGCTAGTACAGACGTACAGAGTGCGCAGCTGCGGCATAGCGGCGTGCGTGCGTGATTAGGAGACGTCAGACACTGCTAATGTCCAGCCTACATAACGTCCAGACGCAAAAAGAGTTTTATTGACGATCCCAAAAAATCACGCACTAAAAATGCGCATCGTATGACCGTTTTCGCGCACTCCGTGAAAAATACGTCAATTCGTTCGGACGCACTTTTTTACGTTCGCGTGTAAAAATGCTTTCGTTTGACCCTAGCCTAAAGGGGTAAAAAAAAAAAGGCTCCTCTCTGTATAATGTTTAGAACATCCTCCTGCATTAATTAATACCCCTCTCTGTATAATGTATACAACATCCACCTGCATTAATTAATACCCCTCTCTGTATAATATATAGAACATCCTCCTGAATTAATTAATGTCCCTCTCTGTATAGAACATCCTCCTCAATTTATACCTTTCTCTGTATAATGTATATAACATCGTCCTGCATTAATACCCCTATCTGTATAATGTATAGAACATCCTCCTGCATTAATTAATGCCCCTCTCTGTATAGAACATCCTACTGCAGTGGCATGTGGAGGGTGCAGAACTTCGGATATTGCGATGTTGCGCTCTTCATTGCTGGTCTCCTTCACTCAGCAATGTAATATCACAAAAAGGACTGAAACTAAAATGTGGTGCATTTTATTTTAGTTTCTTTCGTTTTTGTTGTCGAGCAATTTCGTTTCTCTTGAGTCATCCGAAAACTAAATTATCCCAAAATTCGGACTAAATCGTTTTAGTACTAAAACGAATGCACATGTCTATCCTGCACCTCGTGGAGAACAGGCAGAGCGCGCCAGGGAGCTGAGGAGGGTCAGAGAGGCAGGCTAGCAACATCCAATCAGAAGTTAGAAAAAATCAAAATAAAATTTCTAATTTGTCAGGTCAGGCCAATATTTTGTAAATATTGGCTCTGACCTCTGTGATTCTCCCTCCCTCTCCTCACTTGTGTTTTGGTGAGCGAGAGAGAGAGATCAGATTTGACAGGTTAGAGATTTTAGTGAGATTTAGTGAGATTAGAAAAATTGAGGCAGATTTAGAGAGATTTTAGGGAGATTTAGAAGAATTGAGGCAGGTTTAGAGGGATTTAGAGAGATTTAGGTGTTTATTTGTATTTTCTTGTGAAACCAACGGTTCTTCTAAGAACCAACAATCCGCTTATATATATATAATAATTATAAATTTTATAATCTATTATATATAATGTCTGAGAGGGTGTACAGCGCCGAGGAGGCATATTGCCATCCTGGCGTCAGAATCTGAGGCATCTGCGTCAGACTCAGACCCTCATTTCGACCCCGCTAACTGCTCAGAGGCGTCGCTAGATACATTATCTATGCTGGCTGATGTATCTAGTGATGTTTCTGATGCAGATCCTGGGTCACCACCTGCCAGCAGGAGACGCACAGCTCCAGCTGAGGAGTGGGTAGTGCCTCATCGCCAGAGGCCAGATATCCCTCCTTTCACGGCAAATCCTGGCATCAATATTGATGTTGCAGGATTTACCGCCACACAGTTTTTGCAGGTGTTTATGGGGGATGATTTGTTGGGCCACATCGTGGCCCAATCAAATCTGTATGCCCATCAGCATTGTGCTGCGAAGCCAGACTCCTACTTGGCAAGGCAGCAATGGACCCCGCTAGATGTGCCAGAATTTCTGAAATTCTGGGCACTTACTATGCTGATGGGCATCATAAAGAAGCCCTCAATTCGCTCCTACTGGAGCAGTAGCCCCATCTGCTCTACCCCCATTTACCTCCAATCAATGTCACGTAGAAGGTATGAAAACATTTTGCGTTTCATGCACTTCAGTGACAACAGCCTGTGCTCCCCTAGAGAGCATCCCCAGTTTGACAGGCACCAGACTTTTACATTTTATTCGTACATTTTTATGTTCTACAATGGTGCTGTATTTTGCCAAAAATCTTTGCACACCTATGCATGGGGGGCATGGGTGTACTCAGGAGATCTTGCAGAAAACAACCTGGAGAGTTTTCATGCAGTAACAAACAACAGTGTCTGCTAAGGCTAGGGTCAGACGAGCGTGATTTCTACGGACTGTACGTCCGTGCAGTACGGACATCGTCAGTACGGAAGACGCGCAGTAGTGGTCACACAGTCCGTTTTTTCACTGACATTTATTTTTTGACAGATGTAGGAGGGACAATAAATTCAATTGCAAAACCATTTTGTCCGTGAAAAATGCAGGACGTATAAATGCAGTCCGTCTGACCACGTTCCATCACTCACACACAAAGCTATGCAGACGTTGCGGACGCAGCGCACTTTGTGCGGCCGTTCTAGCGGTTCTACGTTCTTGCCTGCCTTGCGTCCGTGGGCCGCGGCCGTTGTGCGTCCGCAGTTCAGTGCGGACGTACTTCGTGTGTCGGGCTCCATTGGACTTTATGTCATGCTATCACGGACGTACTTTTAGGCGCGATCACGGACGTGAACACTACGCTCGTCTGACCCTAGCCTAAATCACAGTCCAAAACTACTGTGGGCGTAAAAATCTGAAATTTGAAAAATTACCGCCACACACCTTGTTGCCAAATGTTTTGGGCTAAAACCGTTGCATCCATGGCATCAAAGCACTCCATATGCAATACCTTGGGGTGTCAACATAACAAATATAAACAATTTTCTGGCAATAATTCAAACTGGGGTATGCGGTAGACCAAAACCAAAGATAGGCCTAGCTGAAGAAATAATCTCAATTTCAACTCTAATGACAAAGTCATAAAAATTGTATTTGAACCTTCCCAAAATCCTGGCAAACCTAGGCATGGGGGCATGGGTGTACTCAGGAGATCTTGCAGAAAACAACCTGGAGAGTTTTCATGCAGTAACAAACAACAGTGTCTGCTAAATCACAGTCCAAAACTACTGTGGGCGTAAAAATCTGAAAATTGAAAAATTACCGCCACACACCTTCTCAAATGTTTTGGGCTAAAACGTTGCATCCATGGCATCAAAGCACTCCATATGCAATACCTTGGGGTGTCAACATAACAAATATAAACAATTTTCTGGCAATAATTCAAACTGGGGTATGCGGTAGACCCAAAACCAAAGCTAGGCCTAGCTGAAGAAATAATCTCAATTTCAACTCCAATGACAAAGTCATAAAAATTGTATTTGAACCTTCCCAAAATCCTGGCAAACCTATGCATGGGGGGCATGGGTGTACTCAGGAGACCTTGCAGAAAACAACCTGGAGAGTTTTCATGCAGTAAAAAACAACAGTGTCTCCTAAATCACAGTCCAAAACTGATGTGGGTGTGAAAATGAAAAATGACCACCAAACAGTATCTAATTTGTTTGGAGCAAACGGATGCATCCATAGCATAAAAACACTCCATTTACAATACTTTGGGGTGTTAGCTTACCAAATATATGCACGTTCATAAAACTGGGGTATGTAAAAAGGCCCCTAAAAAGAAGATAAGCAAAGAAGATACTGTATGTCAAATTAGAAAATTGACAAGCACATGTCAAAGATTGGCGTAGCACCCCAAAAACAACAGAACAAATCTATATATGGGTGGTATCAATTTACTCAGAAGATGTTGCTGAACATATTTTGGGGTGTTTTTTGGCAGTAACCCATAACTGGATTTGACAATTCATGCCTAAAGTACAATGTGTGTGAAAAAATAACACAAAAAGTGACTACCTGAAAGTTTGACAAAGAGCTAGTGCATGGAAAGTGTTAAAATACAACTCTTTGAAGCACCCTAGGGTGTGCCCTTTCTAAAAATATATGGTTTGATGGGGGTAAATTACTTTGGCCGGCTTCAAAAATGTCCCAAATAGGACATGGGTGCATGATGACGAAATGTGAAAATTCCAAGTTGGAAAACTGAAATGCGCACCCCCCAAATAAGGCCTTTTAGCCCCCAAATGACCCGACATACCTATACATGGGTGGTATCAATTTACTCAGAAGATGTTGCTGAACATATTTTGGGGTGTTTTTTGGCAGTAACCCATAACTGGATTTGACAATTCATGCCTAAAGTACAATGTGTGTGAAAAAATAACACAAAAAGTGACTACCTGAAAGATTGACAAAGAGCTAGTGCATGGAAAGTGTTAAAATACAACTCTTTGAAGCACCCTAGGGTGTGCCCTTTCTAAAAATATATGGTTTGATGGGGGTAAATTACTTTGGCCGGCTTCAAAAATGTCCAAATAGGACATGGGTGCATGATGACGAAATGTGAAAATTCCAAGTTGGAAAACTGAAATGCGCACCCTCCAAATAAGGCCTTTTAGCCCCCAAATGACCCGACATACCTATACATGGGTGGTATCATTTACTCAGAAGATGTTGCTGAACATATTTTGGGGTGTTTTTTTGCAGTAACCCATAACTGGATTTGACAATTCATGCCTAAAGTACAATGTGTGTGAAAAAATAACACAAAAAGTGACTACCTGAAAGTTTGACAAAGAGCTAGTGCATGGAAAGTGTTAAAATACAACTCTTTGAAGCACCCTAGGGTGTGCCCTTTCTAAAAATATATGGTTTGATGGGGGTAAATTACTTTGGCCGGCTTCAAAAATGTCCCAAATAGGACATGGGTGCATGATGACGAAATGTGAAAATTCCAAGTTGGAAAACTGAAATGCGCACCCCCCAAATAAGGCCTTTTAGCCCCCAATGACCCGACATACCTATACAATGGGTGGTATCAATTTACTCAGAAGATGTTGCTGAACATATTTTGGGTGTTTTTTGGCAGTAACCCATAACTGGATTTGACAATTCATGCCTAAAGTACAATGTGTGTGAAAAAATAACACAAAAAGTGACTACCTGAAAGTTTGACAAAGAGCTAGTGCATGGAAAGTGTTAAAATACAACTCTTTGAAGCACCCTAGGGTGTGCCCTTTCTAAAAATATATGGTTTGATGGGGGTAAATTACTTTGGCCGGCTTCAAAAATGTCCCAAATAGGACATGGGTGCATGATGACGAAATGTGAAAATTCCAAGTTGGAAAACTGAAATGCGCACCCCCCAAATAAGGCCTTTTAGCCCCCAAATGACCCGACATACCTATACATGGGTGGTATCAATTTACTCAGAAGATGTTGCTGAACATATTTTGGGGTGTTTTTTGGCAGTAACCCATAACTGGATTTGACAATTCATGCCTAAAGTACAATGTGTGTGAAAAAATAACACAAAAAGTGACTACCTGAAAGTTTGACAAAGAGCTAGTGCATGGAAAGTGTTAAAATACAACTCTTTGAAGCACCCTAGGGTGTGCCCTTTCTAAAAATATATGGTTTGATGGGGGTAAATTACTTTGGCCGGCTTCAAAAATGTCCCAAATAGGACATGGGTGCATGATGACGAAATGTGAAAATTCCAAGTTGGAAAACTGAAATGCGCACCCCCCAATAAGGCCTTTTAGCCCCCAAATGACCCGACATACCTATACATGGGTGGTATCAATTTACTCAGAAGATGTTGCTGAACATATTTTGGGGTGTTTTTTGCAGTAACCCATAACTGGATTTGACAATTCATGCCTAAAGTACAATGTGTGTGAAAAAATAACACAAAAAGTGACTACCTGAAAGATTGACAAAGAGCTAGTGCATGGAAAGTGTTAAAATACAACTCTTTGAAGCACCCTAGGGTGTGCCCTTTCTAAAAATATATGGTTTGATGGGGGTAAATTACTTTGGCCGGCTTCAAAAATGTCCCAAATAGGACATGGGTGCATGATGACGAAATGTGAAAATTCCAAGTTGGAAAACTGAAATGCGCACCCCCCAAATAAGGCCTTTTAGCCCCCAAATGACCCGACATACCTATACTTGGGTGGTATCAATTTACTCAGAAGATGTTGCTGAACATATTTTGGGGTGCTTTTTGGCAGTAAACCTTAAAGTTCACAGTACATGTATTCTTAAATTGCGTTCAAAAAAAAAAAATCACCAAAATTTTTTTTTTTTTCAAACTTTGGCATAGATTTGTGGTAAAATGGTTTGCATGGAAAGAGTCAAAATACCCCAAGTTTAATACCTTGATTTGTGTACTTTAAAAAAATATGTATATGTGGAGGGTTATTCAGGAATTAGTGACAGATATCAGTGTTACAATGTCACTATCACTAGTTTTGAAAATAAACTCTTTGGAAATGGCAAAGTGCTACTTGCACTTATTGTTGCATAAAATAAGGAAAAAAGCGAGGAATATGTAAACATTGGGTATTGCTAAACTCAGTACTAAATTTAGAAACTACTAAGGAATAAAATTTTTTTGACGGTTGTTGATACATAAGAAATTTTGGGGGTCAAAGTTCGAAAAAGTGGTGTTTTTTTCAATTTTTGTGTCATATTTCACAATATTTTTTATAGTAAATTATATGAAATGATGAAAAAAATGGTATCTTTATAAAGTCCATTTAGTGACGAGAAAAACAGTGTAAAATATGTGTGGGTTACATAAACGAGTAAGAGGAAAATTTGACGTAAACACTAAGAGCGCAGAAACATAAAAACAGCTGCAGTCACGAACGGACGGATTTGTGTAAAACCGCCCGGTCACTAAGGGGTTAACGTAAATCGGTCTACTAGCTCAGAGAAGAGATGACTGGTGCAAATTAATTTTTGTAATAAAATAAAGCACTTTAAATCCAGGGAAAACATTCAAATAAATCACACCGAAGGCTCCTAATGACAGAGTAACTGTGAGAGCTGGATACTAACTGGGTTATTTTAAAGAGAGGTGAAAAGCAGAATGACTGGAGAATGGAAAATTCTAGGTCAAAATAGCCGATTTGGAAAGTGAGATGAATGGGAGAATTTTTCTGGTTTGGATATTTTGACCAAGACTTTTCCATTCTCCAGTCATTCTGCTTTTCACCTCTCTTTGAATAACCCTGTTAATGTATCAGACGTAAAAATAAAAAAAACTTTATAAAAGCAGCACTGGGAGAGGAGAGGGACTTTATATAAAACGTGTATTATAGATGAGGAAAGGGGGATAGTGATCCTGGATAATATAAAATGTATCAGACCTAAGCCCCTATTATGGAGAGCGGGAGGGGTGATAACACACGCTTTATAAAGTCCCTCTCTTCTCCCAGCTCTGCTTGTTATAATGGGGTTTTTACTATCCAGCCCTCCTCTGTCATTAGCTTTCAGTGTGATTTATTTGAATGTTTTCCTTCTCCAGCTGCTTTTATCATCTTGTCTGCCTCATAGACATGCAAGGGTTAAGTAAAGGTTTCCTCTCCTGTGCTGGCTGTCTGTGCTGCGAGTGAGTATTCTGGAGCTCTATCACTGTCAGATTTTCGGGTAGGGGTCGTGAAGGATTACGCATAAAAACCTTTTCTGTAGCTTTGCGATGTTGCGCTTCATTACTGGTCTCCTCCACTCAATGTAATATCACAAAAAGGACTGAAACTTAAATGTAGTGCATTTTATTTTAGTTTCTTTCGTTTTTGGTACTGAGCAGTTTCGTATCTCTTGAGTCATATGAAGACTAAATTATCCCAATATTCGGACTAAATCGTTTCTTGTACTAAAACGAATGCACGCGTCTACTAGGCACGATATTTGAAGGAATTTTTTGGTTTTATTCTTAACCTTTATTTCATGGAAAACTCACTGTTCCTTTAAAAACGTTTTTTTTAAAACTTTTTTTCCTTGTTTCCTGTCCTACAGGTCACTACCTGGACCCCCATACACCTTTTATCAAATATCTTGCATATATGCCCTCTTGGAGGGCACTCTAAAATTCGAACTTTCGAGTCCCGTTAACTTGCATTGAGTTCGGTTCGTGTTCGCGTTCGAACTCGAACTTTTGAAATTGTTCGAGTTCGAATGCGAACCGAACACGGGGGTGTTCGGCTCATCCCTAATTATTATCAATACTCAAACTACTTAAGCCCAGATCAATCAGGCTTTCGTTCAAATCACTCAACTACAACTGCCTTTTTAAAAGTTTGCAATGATATCCAAGCTGGCATGGAACAAGAAAACCTAACTGGAGCCATCTTCCTTAATTTCCCCAAGGCTTTTCACACAGTAGACCATGGCATCCTATTACAAAAACTCCAGTATTGGTGATCGCACGTTAACCTGGTTTCAATCATAAGAACATATTACAGGGGTAACTGAGATATCATGTTATGGGAATATCGAATATTTTGAATGAATTGTTCCTTTGTTTGGATGATGTAGACCAGTGTTTCCCAAACCTGTCCTCAGGACCCTCCGCCTCGCCAGGTTTTCAGGATATCTGAAGCACAGCACAGGTGATCTGATTTGCTGCTCAGTAGGGATGCACTGATACCACTTTTTTAAGACCGAGTATGAGTACCGATACTCTTGTTCAAGTACTCACCGATACCAAGTACCGATACTTTTATTTTATGTCACGTGACGCTTTCCAATAAGAACAGACCTCATATAAAGCCCCCAGGTCTCATAGATATGCCCCCCCAGCTCATGGATATGCCCCCCAGCTCATGGATTTGCCCCCCAGCTCATGGATATTGCCCCCAGCTCATGGATACTGCCCCAGCTCATGGATTTGCCCCAGCTCATGGATATTGCCCCCCAGCTCATGGATATTGCCCCCCAGCTCATGGATATTGCCCCCCAGCTCATGGATATGGCCCCAGCGTGGATAATGCCCCCCAGCTCGTGGATAATGCCCCCCAGCTCGTGGATAATGCCCCCCAGCTCGTGGATATGGCCCCAGCGTGGATAATGCCCCCCAGCTCGTGGATATGGCCCCAGCTCGTGGATAATGCCCCCCAGCTCGTGGATAATGCCCCCCAGCTCGTGGATACTGCCCCAGCACATGGATTTGCCCCCCTCCCCCTTCCGCTCATACTTACCTTCCTTTAGCGACGCCGGGAAAGTATTCACGCACGCGCGCGCGCTCTCCTTGGAAGATCCCCAGCCGCGACCACGTGGGACCATGTGATCGCGGCTGGGGTCCTTCCAACGAGCGCACGCGGGGAAACTTTCCCGGCGTCGCTCAGGAAGGTAAGTATGAGCGGAGACCAGCTGCAGGGCCTGTCCGAATGCTCTATCGGCATTCGGACAGGCCCTACAGCTGCTCTCCTCACTTTGTTTATACTTACCTTCCTTAGCGACGTCGGGAAAGTTTCCCCGCGTGCGCTCGTTGGAAGGACCCCAGCCGCGATCACATGGTCCCACGTGATCGCGGCTGGGGACCTTCCAAGGAGCGCGCGTGCGCGCGAAGACTTTCCCGGCGGCGCCCAGGAAGGTAAGTATAAACAATGCAGAGAGCAGCTGCAGGGCATGTCCGAATGCCGATAGAGCATTCGGACAGCCGCCGCAGCCCCTCGGATGCCGGCAAGCCGGCTCAATGCCGGCTTCCGGTATCGGAAAAAAATATCGGGGGTACTGCACGAGTACCAAATACTCCTGCAGTACCCGGTATCGGCACCGATATCGATACTAGTATCGGTATCGGTGCAACCCTACTGCTCAGTGATTGCAGGACTCAGTCTGTATCTCTCCAAGGTGATCTGCAAAATCTGGCCTGGTTGAGGGTCCCGAGGACAGGTTTGGGAAACACTGATGTAGACACATCCAGTTCTGAAAAATAGATTTTTTTTTCTTCAACTCTCCAGTCTTCAAAAGTTGACTTTCTGAAATACTACAGATGATAAAGGTATGTCTTTTTGCTGATGACACAAAGATTTGCAACAAGGTTGACGTTCCTGGAGGGATCAGCCAAATGACAAATGATTTAGGTAAACTAAAAAAATGGTCGGAGTTGTGGCAATTGAGTTTTAACGTGGATAAGTGCAAGATAATGCACCTGGGACATATAAACCCAAGGGCTGAATATAGAATATTTGATACAGTCCTAACCTCAACATCTGAGGAAAGGGATTTAGGGGTTATTATTTCAGAGGATCTAAGGGTAAGTAGTCAATGTAATAGAGCAGCAGGAAATGCTAGCAGAATGCTTGGTTGTGTAGGGAGAGGTATTAGCAGTAGGAAAAGGGAAGTGCTGTACTTCACACTGTACAGAGCACTGGTGAGACCTCACTTGGAGTACTGTGTGCAGTACTGGAGACCGTATCTCCAGAAGGATATAGACATCTTAGAGAGAGTTCAGAGAAGGGCTACTAAAATGGTGTACGGCTTGAAGGAGAAAAGTTACCAGGAAAGGCTTAATGATCTTAACATGTACAGCTTGGAAAAAAGACGAGACAGAGGAGATATGATAGAAACATTTAAATACGTAAAGGGAATCCACAAGGTAGAGGAAGGGAGTATATTTAAAAGGAAACAAAGTAGCAAAACAAGAGGACATAGTCTTAGATTAGAGGGGCAAAGGTTTAAAAGTAACATCAGGAAGCATTATTTTACTGAGAGGGTGGTGGATACATGGAACAGTCTTCCAGTTGAAGTGGTAGAGGCCAAAACAGTAATTGAATTTAAGCAAACATGGGATAGTCATAAGGCTATCCTAAACAAAAGATAAATCCAGGTAAAGTATCCATGTAATTGGGCAGACTAGATGGGCCGAAAGGTTCTTATCTGCCGACATTTTTCTATGTTTCTAGTCTTAAACAATTTGAGAATTCGACATCCACATTAGTTTAAATTGTTGTAAACTATACAAGGGAAGTAGAGTGTTGATATTATATAAACCAAATCTATTGTCTTAATTGAAATATGTTTAATACTTATCAAATGTGATTTGGTAGGCTCGTCGATACATTTCGATTTTTTTTCTTTCCATCAGTTTTTCTATTATTCATACTTACTCCAAGTATAGTTGAAGTTCAGGGTATACGTAAAGGTGATCTTGAATATTTTTCCAATCCAAATTTCTAAGCATTACGTAAAGCAGAGTTTAGCAACCTTGGCCCTCTAGATATTTTGGAGTTACACCTTCTATAATGCTTAGTCGCCAATTCCATTGGCTGAGCCTCATGGGAAATGTAGTTCTGAAACATCGGGAGGGTCAGGATTGCTGACCTCTGATGTAACACATAGGTGTTCCTGTGGTCAGTCAGCCTGTTGACAAGGACAATCTGTTAAAATATTCACCATCTATAGTGTCTCATTTTGTTTCAATAAATCACCCTTAATGGGATTATCTCTGGGTCCTAAAGAGTATAGGCAAGAACGGGATCAATTTTCCTGTAAGGCTATAATGTGGATAAAATCTGAATATTTTGACATGTCTTAGATAAGCAATAGATAACAATACACTCTACACAGCAAGTTGTGTGGGCTGAAAATAATCCAATATAATTTAATATAAATATGATGAATCCAGTTAAGTACTGTGCTAACACTGGAAATGATTAGCTCATCGACAAGCTGTTGAATGAGAAACACCCAATGACTCTGTGCTGTTGATGAGATCATACAGCAGATAAAGGAATGACTTTCTATCATATGGTGTGACTTTTGTTTTTCAAGTTTTTAGCCGCTCCGGAGATAGTTTTAATCTAACTGTAAATAACTTAACAGATGTTAATATCATATTCACACTGATGTAAACGTTCTCGTGTTACAATGTGACAGGACTGGGATGTGATGCATTAAATAATTATCAAAATAGACAGAAATTGGGTCACACTTACAAAATATCGCGTATCATGGAGCAAGAGTATGCAGTAAAGAGCAAAAATATGAACTAAAAAAGACCTCTCAAACCGCTTTTATATTCACCGACCTTAACATATATTTAATATTTGTATGAGCATAAAAAGCTTCACCAGCTGAGACATAAAGTAAGTAAGGTGGAGGTATTGTGCGTTCCTGGTGTAACTTGGGCAGTTCATGTTTCCTTACTATATCCGTCCCACAGGTGTGATCATTGGATCTACGGATCCTGTGCAAGTGTTGTTGCATGTGGTCTTCTACTGTAGGACAATCAGCTGTCCTTCCTTTCTCCAGGTAGCGCTGTCTTATGTATTGCAGCTTATTGCCTTGGCCACATCTGCAGCCCTCATGCCTCCCTGCATCATGCCTACGGCACGTTCATACAAGTGAAAAGGCATCCTAGGTATCTTTCTGAGTTTTTCTTTGGCCTTTTATGTTATGTTAACTCTGACCCTATTGCCTACCATATGTAAATTGTTAGGGCTAGATTACAACAAAGCCATCAAGTTAATTGACCGAGACGTAAAGGTACATGCTGGTGCTGTTTTCTTTAACGGCTCCTGCCAATATTACAAACAAGCACCTCAGATGTTGCGGCAGGTTATTGTGGTTATGGTAAATTAATGGATCCTATACTCTGTTGAGTCGCTAATTTGCAGCTATATGGAAAAAAAGCGACCTATTCCAACGTAGTTCTTCTCTTCTGGAGCTGGTGTTGAGAAGAAAACAATGGTTTTCAAAAGCTGGTGTTAAGTGATTTTGTTTTGGCAAAACCACTTTAATAATTTCAGTCCACAATGATTTAATAATTCCTGCTGCTTCCACTAGCTGTGTGCAACAGAAGACTGAGAACATATAGTTCCAGGGTTCTTCCACAGCTCCTTCTGTAGCACCTGCATGCCCCTGCTGCTCAAGCAAGCTCGTGCAGGGTAGCACTGGGCTCCATGAAGTCCTATGATCTCCAGGAACCAATACCTGTGGTGGTATGCAGCACTGCTACCAATATCAGTCAGCGGCTAAAAAATGCATTATTGAGAAGACGTTACCATATGCATAGGAAGGCTCCTCGGCAGGAGAAACAAATCAACCCCCTTTGATTGTTTTGTTTTCTCTCTAATGGCACCATCAAGCTAAAACGTTGAGCGGGGACCCTCCACAGGACAGGTCAGTAGTGCTGCTGCTGGCCTCTGTACTCACAGAAACCATGTTTTTGCTCACTCCAGACCAGAACCCCAATGAAAGCCCCTGAAATGTGATCACCCGGGAGATGAATGTCACAATCCATCAAACAAAGCTGAGGTGCTTGAAGTTTTGCACCAGGAGTGGCATAAAGTTCCCTAAAAGCAATGTGAAAGACTGATGGAGAACATGTCCAAAACACATGAAAACTGTGATTGAAAATAAGTTACTCCACCAAATAATATTTCTGAACTCTTTCCCAGATTAACAACAAAATACTATTGGTTTAAGGAAAACCCTGAACTTGTTTTCTTTGCATTTCTTGAGATCTGAACCCACTGAGGGCCCTATTACATTCTCTGCGCAATTGTGCTCGCGCAGGGCAATTTTTTTTGCGCACGAAAAAAAGCGTGATGGTGCGAAAATTTACGTGGTATTTCGATCCGAGCACATTTTTTCATCCGTCAAAAATTTTCGTGCGCAAATACGACGCGCAAAGTCGGTCGCAAATCAACAATGCGTGCAGGAATCGGTGGGCTGACTGTTTTGTCATGGGATTTGTCACGGGAATCAGCCAACATCAATCACCCATTTCCAATAAAATATTTACAAACTATAAAAAGAGAAAAAAAAAATTAACCACCAGCCAAAAAAAGAAAAAATTTACAGTGACACAATTTATAAATTTTAATGTTTGGGTATGTGTGGAATGTGTAACTGTACTGTGCTGTATTTTTTTTTCGTGCTGGTGTATTTCGTTTCGCCCAGAACGATCACATTTACAGTTACCACCTGCTTTTTCGAAGACGTTACGAAAATGCGCGCAAGCTTACGTTGCGCGAAGATTGTAATACCATCCGCGTACCAGCGCACTAACGTATTGGCGCTCACAATGTTAAGTCTGGAATGCGCGCACGAACTTGCGCTCGCGCTGGGTTCGCTTAGGGTCACTCGCGTTGGACGTTAACGCGCATCGTTTGCGCGTACGTCGTAATATGACGTTCTGCGCAAATGGTTTTGCACTAGCGCAAATGCGCATTTGCGCGCACACAAAACAAATGCACGAAGAATGTAATGGGGCCCTGAATCTTTCTGTTATTTGACCAGTTGTTATTTTCTGAAAATAAATGCTCAAAATTATATTTTTATTTTTTGGATTTCGGAGAAATGTTGTTGGTAATTTACGAAATAAAACAAAAATATTAAATTTACTCAAACAGATGCCTTTAAATGATAAAAACGGAGAAGCTGTTCATTTTGCACTAGTGTTAGGATTAACGTATTGTAGATCGAAGCAAGTATAGGTTCAGTTACTAACTTGAAAAGAAAAGAAACCTGAAAGACACAGGCATCAAATACTGGTAGAAAGTTGAAAAAACTTTTTATTAATCAATAAATCAATTTGAAAGTGCCCTGTACAGGAACAAATCCTGGCTGAGCCCTGCGGTAAGAAAGCAGATTGTACAACAAATGCTTATGCCAGCTATTGAATACGGAGCTGTAGTGTATGCAGCTGCTCCGCAAACGCACCTTCATAAACTTACTACATTGTATAACTCATTCTGCCGCTTTGTGCTACAATGTAACTACATGACCCACCATTGTGACATGTTAAAAGAGCTAAACTGGCTGTCGCTGGAATCTAGACGCACCCTTCACCTTTCCAACCTGGTGTTTAAGAGACTTTCTGGGAAGCCACCCAGTGGCGCCACTAGGGTTGGTGTCACCCGATGCGGTAATTCATGGTGTCACCCCCTCCGAGTTTACGGTTTCCTTTTTTAACTACTCTTACTCATAAATCAGTGCTCCCATATAACGCTGAATGCTCGTACACGGCGCACATTACTGTGATATTTATTGCTGTGGAGCGCTTTGATATGTGTATATACACACATTACTGAGTTTTATTGCAGTGGATTCTGTGATACACTAATGCGCACCGCACATTACTGTGAGGTTTATTGCTGTGGAGCTCTCTCATATGCTCACACACAAATGGCGAACTGCCAGCAAGTACGGTGCCTTTTCGAAGGCATTGAAAGTCCTCATAGAGAAATAATGGTTAATCTGTTCAGAGACACCGAACAGCAGAGAAAAGTCCTGTTGTTCGGTGGTTTCATTCGGCAGGTTTATTCACACAAAACTCCATAGGTTTCAATGTTAAAAATATTCCTGTTTTTATCCAATATCTAATAAACCGTTTATTCCTTTAATCTGCTGTAAAAAGTCTCTTTATTTATTGATTTTTTTTTTTTGTATCTTTTAGGCATTTTTCAAAAAAAAATCCTTTTTTTTTCCTAATAGTGTTTTTTTTCTGTAACAGACCTTTTTATTATCATTCATAGGACCTTATATATTAATTCCATACATTTTCGTTCAGTAGTTTTTTTGAAAACAGCGGGCAACAGGTTCCCTGCACTTCAGGGACCCTGCAGTGAATTCACCGGGGAAATTTGATTCCCCAAAGTGCAGGGAACAACAGAACACAGAAATGTCTGCGTCATTTCGGTGCTCTGTGAATATCCTCTTTAGTGGTGGTTTTATTGCCACCCCCTGGAAAGTGCCAGCCTAGGCCTTACCTACCCAGGACATACTTGAAGATGAGAGAAATCAGAAATCTCAATGTATCCTTCCTGCTAAAATATTTTTGTGTAAAAATATATATATATATATATATTTATATATTTTTAGGGTGTCACCCTAGGGGGTGATGTCACCCGGCTCGGGCCACACCCCCTCCCCCCCCTTGTGACGCCACTGAAGCTACCACCCTACCTGAATAATAGTAAACACAACGTAGGACTACTGTGGCGCTAAGAGAAGGATAGGGTATATGTATACAAAAGGGAGCTTCTAGAATCCTATAAAGTTAGTCTGTCCAACTAACAAGCAAAGATAAATATACAAACACAAAAACAAGGACAGCGCTCCCACGAAAAGTTATATCTTTTCAGCCAAAAAGAAATTGCGACAGAAAATCTTTCTGCTTTTTAACTGCACAGTCTATTATTTACTACAAAATTCTTATTAAAGAAAAAAAAAAAATGTTTTGTATAAAAAAATTGTAGATGCAGAAAAAATACCTCAAAGGAAAAGTCACCAGTAGAGAAGAAATCTTCACTCGAATATATATATGGGACCACTCCCTCGAACTTTGTCAGTTTCTAGGATCGTCTTTTCATCCAATAAAGGGCTCCAAACATTCAATTCGCCCTCCTGGTATGTATCCACAGTAGAAAGGAGCCTCAGCACAAGATCCACACCTCCTCCCGAGATACACAGGGAACACTGATGAATCCCTGGGTGGGGTTAACCGTTGCGTTGCTGCAGGGATCTCTTCAGAAAATTCCTCAGAGAGAACAACAGAACAATAGTGCAGCCAGTTTTTACAGGGACAGAGTATAAAACCTTTATATGGTAATAAACTTACCCTGTTCAGAGCCTGGCCTGGCTCGGGGAAAACTCGCATAGGGTTGTAAGGAGTGGCACAGCCCTTAAAAAGCCATCTCAGAGTCATCAATGTAGTCAGCAAGTTACATAGTTACATAGTTACATAGGCTGAAAAAAGACATGCGTCCATCGGGTTCAGCCTCTCCCACATAACCTACTGCTGTTGATCCAAAAGAAGGCAAAAAACCCAGTCTGAAATGCTCGCCAATATGCAACATACTGGGAAAAAATTCCTTCTTGACCCCAGAATGGCAGTCAGATTTCTAATGGCAGTCAGATTTTCAAGTGAAAATAATAAAACATTTATTCCAATAATATGAAATATCAGTGATAAAAAAAGACAGGAACCAGACGCGTTTCGCGCTTTACAGCGCTTCTTCAGTGGTAAAACAGACAAACAGGAGTACATTTCAAAAAGGAGTTCATTATATACTCAAAGACATTTAGTAAATGAGCCAGCAGCCCAAATAACCCGCCCACTTCCAAATTGGAATACATACAATTAAACATATAAATGTGTTGATAAAAGTCAAAAAACAAAGTACATATGCAGATCCAAAGCTTCTCACTAGAACTTAACATCATCTGAACATAAAATTAAAAAAATAGTAGATATAGCCAATCCATTTTATTGCTGCTCTTCGATCACCTCTTAAGGTCCTACCACCATAAAGGCAGAGAAAATCTAAAAAAATATTAAATCGGTCCTATAAACGAAAAAACTAGAAGAAAGTGCATCAGAATGATGAAAATGTAAAAAAAAAAGAAGAAATAAAAAAATAAAATAAAAAATACAAAATAAAAAAATGAAATAATGAACGCTAAAACCAATGGGCAATAGAGAGCCCTAAAAGGAAAAATAAAAAAAAGGAATATTTTTTTTTCTTTTTTCAAATCTTAATACATGAGAAGGGGTTAACTATCCAATAAAAAGAGAGATGGGTAAATTATAAAAGTGTAGGTGGAAAAAACATATGTCATATGATAGTAGGTTATAAAAAATGGCAAAGTTCAAAATGAGTTCAAAAATGAGTTGAGACCCCTGGGAATCAGGGAATCGAACCTTCGCTTTCCACCTACACTTTTATAATTTACCCATCTCTCTTTTTATTGGATAGTTACCCCCCATTAAGATTTGAAAAAGAAAAAAAAAATATTCCTTTTTTTTTATTTTTCCTTTTAGGGCTCTCTATTGCCCATTGGTTTTAGCGTTCATTATTTCCTATATTAGCAATCATTTTTGTAGACACATTTTTTTCTGTTTTGTATTTTTTTATTTTGTATTTTTTATTTTATTTTTTAATTTCTTCTTTTTTTTTTTTTTACATTTTCATCATTCTGATGCACTTTCTTCTAGTTTTTTCGTTTATAGGACCGATTTAATATTTTTTTAGATTTTCTCTGCCTTTATGGCGGTAGGACCTTAAGAGGTGATCGAAGAGCAGCGATCTATATATGTAGTGTGTCAATTTTATATATTAACACTGCCAGTTTTGTGTATTTTAAACTTGAAGAGGGCGGGCCTTTTAGGTTGCCGGCTCATTTAGTAAAGATCTGTTTAAATACACCGGATGACCAACGATAAAATGGATTGGCTATATCTACTATTTTTTTAATTTTATGTTCAGATGATGTTGAGTTCTAGGGAGAAGCTTTAGATTTGCATATGTACTTTGTTTTTTGACTTTTATCAACACATTTATATGTTTAATTGTATGTATTCCAATTTGGAAGTGGGCGGGTTATTTGGGCTGCTGGCTCATTTACCAATGTCTTTGAGTATATAATGAACTCCTTTTTGAAATGTACTCCTGTTTGTCTGTTTTACCACTGAAGAAGCACTGTAAAGTGCGAAACGCGTCTGGTTCCTGTCCTTTTTATCACTGATATTTCATATTATTGGAATAAATGTTTTATTATTTTCACTTGCTGACTACATTGATGACTCTAAACTGAGATGGCTTTTTAAGGGCTGTGCCACTCCTTACAACCCTATGCGAGTTTTCCCCGAGCCAGACTAGGCTCTGAACAGGGTAAGTTTATTACCATATAAAGGTTTTATACTCTGTCCCTGTAAAAACTGGCTGCACTATTGTTCTGTTGTTCTCTCTGAGGAATTTTCTGAAGAGATCCCTGCAGCAACGCAACGGTTAACCCCACCCAGGGATTCATCAGTGTTCCCTGTGTATCTCGGGAGGAGGTGTGGATCTTGTGCTGAGGCTCCTTTCTACTGTGGATACATACCAGGAGGGCGAATTGAATGTTTGGAGCCCTTTATTGGATGAAAAGACGATCCTAGAAACTGACAAAGTTCGAGGGAGTGGTCCCATATATATATTCGAGTGAAGATTTCTTCTCTACTGGTGACTTTTCCTTTGAGGTATTTTTTCTGCATCTACAATTTTTTTATACAAAATTTTTTTTTTTTTCTCTTTAATAAGAATTTTGTAGTGAATAATAGACTGTGCAGTTAAAAAGCAGAAAGATTTTCTGTCGCAATTTCTTTTTGGCTGAAAAGATATAACTTTTCATGGGAGCGCTGTCCTTGTTTTTGTGTTTGTACCCTGCCTGAATATTCTGCTTCCCCCAGCAGTTCCCTCATCCTATAACCTCCGATCCAGGACCAGCACCTTACTTGCAGTAACACAATACAAAAATAAAGTGTCTCGATCCTCATTTTCCTACAGAGCTCCACAATTATGGAATAACCTCCCAGACGCCATCAAATCTTCCCCCAGTTTAAAGTCACTTAAGAGCTCCCTATTAACATACCTCAATACAGAATGCACCTGTAAACATGTAACATAGTGACTATATTACACACATATTTATTTTCTGTGTTAATCTGTATATTATAGTGTTTTGTTTTTAATATCTTGCATTTATTACTTTGTATTTCTGTTCATGTTCATGAACCCAGGACATACTTGAAAACAAAAGAAATCTCAAGGTTTCCTTCCAGGTAAAATCCTTTATAAATAAATAAAGAAAGAAAGAAGACCAACACAACAGAGGTGAATGTAAAGTTCAAAGAGGAATGACAGGCAATGCTCATATGAAAAAATATAGGCAAGGTATACCAAGGAGAAAATCCCTGTAACTAACCTCAGCGGTTCAAGTCGCCTACAATACCCAGCTAGCATATACTATCCACATTTGGGGCTAAGATTAGACAAAGGAAACATAGGCAATAGTTCTCAATAGAGAGACATTAGCTATCTGTACCAGGAAAAGACCATCAATTTACAGCAAAGCCTGAAGTTCAAGTACCAAAAAGTTTTGGAAGTGAAAAAACGGGTCAGCATCAAAACCCGACGCGTTTCGCCATTCGAAGATGGCTTTTTCAAGGTTTTCCTCTTTGAACGTTACATTCACCTCTGTTGTGTTGGTCTTTTTCAAATAGATTTATTGATTAATAAAATGTTTTTTTAACTTTACCAGCATTTGATGCCTGTGTCTTTCAGACTTCTTTTTATGTTTATCCACCAGGTATTATACCCAGGGTTATGCCCTTTCTCTGGTTGGATTTTTTCCTGCTTTCTCTGTCAAGGTTTTCAACCCTGTCAATTTTTTTTTCTCATTTGCTAAATGGCTTATTTTATCATACTGGATTTATTAAAACATACTGGATTTATGTATGATTTACATGCTGGATTTATTAAATCAGCTAACACTTTAACAGAACACTAACGTTAAGACTTTTTAACATGCTTTTGTCACACTGCATTCATGTAGGTTAAATTTTCAGGCAGCTTTAAGTGTTGATATATTATTTAGCATTTCGTATACCTTTCATCTTTGTAAGGTTTACAGCAATCATTTATACATTGATTATTCCAAAACAGAAACCATTTTCAATGCAGATGAAAAAATATAAATGCTCAAAATCATTCAGCATATGCGGAACGAAAAATAACGCTGAAAATAAAAATACATCACAGAAACACAAATAACTGACGTGCAAAGTGCATGAATCATGTAATTGCAGGTGATAAAACGCATGCTTACGAATATTCAGCTGAGGGGTAAACAATCCATTTGGAGATTTATGAGAAATGTTGGAATAAGATGAGATAACTAGTTCATATGATGTCAGGCGCTAGGCATGCCTCAAAAATGACAGTTTTGAACAAAAATAAGGATGATATAGTAAGCATAATAATTTTACATTTTATATATGCGATAAAACAGTGGTTTTGTTAGAGTTTGCTATCAAGGATTATCAGAATGAAGCAGATTGTCGTTGAGTACTAATGCTGATCACTCGTTTCATTATTTATATTTGACGACAGTCACGGATTCTTGATATGGTTCACAGTATAGCAGGATTGCACCAAACAAGGAGCTGAGAAGCCACCGCATAATCCAAAATCAAGGTCAAAAGGAATGGTTCATTATAGATATGGCTGTCAAAGGTCACACAAACAGACAACCAGAACAAGCATAAGCATACATTGACCAACAGACCACAAGATTCTCCATTCTGCACCCTAGAACGAGCATAAGCATACACTGACCAACACCCCAGAATGAGCATAAGCATACACTGACCAACAGACCACAAGATTCTCCACTCTGCACCCCAGAACGAGCATAAGCATACACTGACTAACACCCGGGAACGAGCATAAGCATACATTGACCAACAGACCACAAGATTCTCCATTCTTGCAACTGTATTTTATTTCTAAATTTATAAATTTCTGGCTGATTTCATGTTTCAATGTTCCCTCCTTTTTACTAATTTTTTTTTACTTAGTCTTCTCCTCTGCCTCCCACCCCCCCTCCTGCCGTGTAGTTTCTTATAAGCACACTTAGCAAATCTCCATTCTATCTTCTAGCATACATTGACCAACAGACCACAAGATTCTCCACTCTGCTGTCCCAAGGCCTGGTCCATAATTTAAGGGCTCCTTTACAGCTGTTTCCACTTCTCTCTCTAATTACCTTTACTCAGTCCAACCTTCTGGTCCCTCCCATGCAATCATCATGACATTTCTTCTTGCAACCAGCTTCACCTTCCCTCTGCTCCCATCTGTTTCACTTACCCCCATTCTGTCACGTTCCATGCTGGCATACCTGTCTTCCTGCCCTCTGTATTTGTATATTGTGTTTCTGTTGCTGCCAATTCCTGGGTGGCCTCCCAGGGGTTAATTGGTGTTCTGTGTGCTGCTCACCTGTTTACCCTTGCCTTGATTCCCCTGACTATATTAGAGCAATGTACCTATAGGACATTGCTGGGTCATTTTCCTTTGCCTGGTCTCCTTGCGTCCTGTGTCCTGAGAGCTCCTTGCTGTGTTCCTGATATTCTCCGTTTGTTCATCCTTGTTCAGTTTTTGCCTCTAATATTTCTGTTCCAGTTTATGTCAGTTCCTTCTGTGTATTTAGTTCTGTCTATTGCTGTATTTTGTTTTGCTGTTTATGTTCCATTCAGATTCCCCGGTTACTGATTTTGGCTTGGCTGACTTCCCTTCTGGTTCTGATTCCTGTATCCTATATGACTTACTTTCTCTGGTTATGACCTTTGGCTTTCCTCTATGTGACTCCTCTATATTATATTCCTTGTCAGTACCGTTTCCAAGAAACCCTGTCATCTGCATACAAAAAAAGACTCTGTACGGCTTCAAGGTAATACTTTCCTTTAGATTAGATCCGGCTATCCTAAAGACCGGCCTTTCAGTGCAGGGTAATCTTTGGTATTGCCGTACAGAGGTCTTTAGTTAACCCTGTGTTGCTTTCACCTGCCCTTGCAGTTTTTTGACCTCACCTTCCTGCGAGTTATATTCATAGGGTTATATATTTACAGACCGACCACTTCCAAGGATCGGAGGGCAAGTATAGGGTGGTGCGTGCCTGGTGGTACTGCCACCGTGACACGTTCCTTAGATTGTAAACTCACGGGATGTCTGGCTGAGCACTTGGTTAAAGTGCTGTACTTCCTAGACAAGCTATCCTTTGGGCAGGGTTGTCTTTTCCTTATTTATCATGTATGTCTCATGTTTGTGCTACCCCATTGTACAGCGCTGCTGAATATGCTGGCGCTTTATAAATAATAATATTAATAACACTAGGAGGATAATAGAGTCATGTTACCTTCTCCCCAAGCTTGCTTTGACTTTGATGACTTTGTTGCCCTCTTCTGTCCTGACCTTTGACTTGTTTCTTCATTCTGTTGTCTCTTTGGTATTCCTAACCTTGACATTGGTCTTGTTTTGTGCCATGCTTTCAGCCCAGGTGCCCGCTGGAGGGCCACTTATTCTAATATTTGCCTCGATCCGGGCCAGTGCTTCCCCCACTCAGATTCATGGAAATCTCGTTCCTGGATTTCTGCTCACCTATCTGACACTCACCTGTCACCTCTTGGAGCTGGCCTGATGTAATAGGGAGTTACGCCCCTCTCCAGACTCTCACGCATTGGAGTCTATGAATAGGTGCTTGGGGGTGCTATCTTGTCTGCGGCTCCAACCTTGCTTTCTTGTGTTTAGTATTCATCTTGCCTTACCCCCTCTAGTCCCATTGTTCCCTCATCACCCTCCGTCCTCCTCCATCTGTTTCCAGTATCTTCAACCTGCAGTTCTCCAGTCTGGTTGCCAGTGTTCCTGTACATCTGCTAGTCGTGGTTACAGCTTGTACACCAGCGTCCCAGAACACCTAGAACCCTGAGTGCTGCTACCATCCTGCACTACATAGCCCACTATCCACAGCCTTGTTCTGCCTATTTCCAGCCTGTACACAGGCTTTACAGAAGACCTGCAAACTGAGTGCTGCTACCATCCTGCACTACATAGCCCATCTCCAGCCTGTACACCGGCATTTGAGAAGACCTGTAAGCTGTAACTGCTGCTATCATCTTGCACTACATAGCCCACTATCCACAGCCTTGCTCTGCCTATCTCCAGCCTATATACCAGTGTTCGAGAAGACCTGTAAGCTGTAAGTGCTGCTACCATCCTGCATTAACCCCTTAAGGACGGGAGTAATTTTACAAGTTTGGAACACTTTTGAACACTTCTAAAAGTAGAATTTCAGCTATTCGCTGTTCAACCATAATTTACCTCTTACATATTAAGTGTACCCACCCTTATTATATATCATTTTGTTCAGGAGAAATAGGGCTTTCATCTTCCATCAAAGATTTATATATAAAATATATTATAGTATGAAAAAAAACCTAAAAACTATGAGGAAAAAAGGAAATTTTGCAATTTTCAAAGTTCTCCATTGTATTTTTAGTGTGAATGACATTGTACGCTTAGCATTAAATGAAATAAAATACATATATTTCTGGTCGGCAATGTCTTACGAGTTCAACGGTACCCCCCATGTAGAGGTTTTATGAGGTTTTGGAAAGTTACAGGGTCAAATATAGAGTTTGCCCATTTCCCGTTTTACAACTTGAAATTTGCCAGATTGGTTTCCTGGCCCTATGTTGACTTTGAGAGGTTATGGCAGCCCAGGTATGAAAAGTACCCCAACATGTCATACCATTTTGAAAAGTAGACAACCCAGGCTATTCCAAATGGTGTACGTTTTGTTTTTTTATAGTAGTCACTTAGTCGCAAACTTGGTCTTCATGTTTGTGTTTTGCATTTTTCACACAAAAACTGTTATTTTACCGATGATATCATGCTCCCTCGACATTTTACTGGCCTAAAAAACTCATATTTCTGGTAAGCAATGTCTTACGAGTTCAACGGTACCCCCCATGTAGAGGTTTTAGGAGGTTTTGGAAAGTTACAGGGTCAAATATAGAGTTTGCCCATTTCACGTTTTACAACTTGAAATTTGCCAGATTGGTTTCCTGGCCCTATGTTGACTTTGAGAGGTTATGGCAGCCCAGGTATGAAACGTACCCCAACATGTCATACCATTTTGAAAAGTAGACAACCCAGGCTATTCCAAATGGTGTACGTTTTGTTTTTTTATAGTAGTCACTTAGTCGCAAACTTGGTCTTCATGTTCGTGTTTTGCATTTTTCACACAAAAACTGTTATTTTGCTGCTAATATCCTGCTCGGTCAACCTTTTACTGGCCTACAACATTGATATTTGTGGTCGGCAATGTGTTACGAGATCAACGGTACCCTCCATTTAGCATTTTTAGTTTGCTTTTTGGAAAGTTACACGATCAAATGTAGAGTTTGCCAGATTGGTTTTCTGGGCCTACGTTGAATTTGAGAGGGTATGGCAGCCCAGGTTTGAGAAGTACCCCATCATGGCATATCATTTTGAGAAGTAGACAACCCAGAGTGTTGAAAATGGGGTATGTCCAGTTTTGTATAGTAGCCACTTGGTCACAAACCCTGGCCACACTTAGTTTTCATGATTGTGTTTTGCATTTGTTTTACACGAAAACTGTTATTTTGCTGCTAATATCATGCTCAGTCAACCTTTTACTGGCCTACAACATTGATCTTTGTGGTCGGCAATGTGTTACGAGATCAACGGTATCCTCCATTTAGCATTTTTTATTTGCTTTTTGGAAAGTTACACGATCAAATGTAGAGTTTGCCAGATTGGTTTTCTGGGCCTAGGTTGAATTTGAGAGGGTATGGCAGCCCAGGTTTGAGAAGTACCCCATCATGGCATATCATTTTGAGAAGTAGACAACCCAGAGTGTTGAAAATGGGGTATGTCCAGTTTTGTATAGTAGCCACTTGGTCACAAACCCTGGCCACACTTAGTTTTCAAGATTGTGTTTTGCATTTGTTTTACACGAAAACTGTTATTTTGCTGCTAATATCCTGCTCGGTCAACCTTTTACTGGCCTATAACATTGATATTTGTGTTCGGCAATGTGTTACGAGTTCAACAGTACCCCCATGTTGCATTTTTATTTACTTTTTGGAAAGTTACACGGTCAAATGTAGAGTTTGCCAGATTGGTTTGCTGGGCCTAGGTTGAATTTGAGAGGGTATGGCAGCCCAGGTATGAAAAGTACCCCATCATGGCATATCATTATGAGAAGTAGACAACCCAGAGTGTTGAAAATGGGGTATGTCCAGTTTTGTATAGTAGCCACTTGGTCACAAACCCTGGCCACACTTAGTTTTCAAGATTGTGTTTTGCATTTGTTTTACACGAAAACTGTTATTTTGCTGCTAATATCCTGCTCGGTCAACCTTTTACTGGCCTATAACATTGATATTTGTGTTCGGCAATGTGTTACGAGTTCAACAGTACCCCCATGTTGCATTTTTATTTACTTTTTGGAAAGTTACACGGTCAAATGTAGAGTTTGCCCATTTCAGGTTTTACAACTTGAAATTTGCCAGATTGGTTTGCTGGGCCTAGGTTGAATTTGAGAGGGTATGGCAGCCCAGTTATGAAAAGTACCCCATCATGGCATATCATTTTGAGAAGTAGACGACCCAGAGTGTTGAAAATGGGGTATGTCCAGTTTTGTATAATAGCCACTTGGTCACAAACCCTGGCCACACTTAGTTTTCTAGATTGTGTTTTGCATTTGTTTTACACGAAAACTGTTATTTTTCTGCTAATATCCTGCTCGGTCAACCTTTTACTGGCCTATAACATTGATATTTGTGTTCGGCAATGTGTTACGAGTTCAACAGTACCCCCATGTTGCATTTTTATTTACTTTTTGGAAAGTTACACGGTCAAATGTAGAGTTTTCCCATTTCAGGTTTTACAACTTGAAATTTGCCAGATTGGTTTGCTGGGCCTGGGTTGAATTTGAGAGGGTATGGCAGCCCAGTTATGAAAAGTACCCCATCATGGCATATCATTTTGAGAAGTAGACAACCCAGAGTGTTGAAAATGGGGTATGTCCAGTTTTGTATAGTAGCCACTTGGTCACAAACCCTGGCCACACTTAGTTTTCAAGATTGTGTTTTGCATTTGTTTTACACGAAAACTGTTAGTTTGCTGCTAATATCCTGCTCGGTCAACCTTTTACTGGCCTATAACATTGATATTTGTGTTCGGCAATGTGTCACGAGTTCAACAGTACCCCCATGTTGCATTTTTATTTACTTTTTGGAAAGTTACACGGTCAAATGTAGAGTTTGCCAGATTGGTTTGCTGGGCCTAGGTTGAATTTGAGAGGGTATGGCAGCCCAGGTATGAAAAGTACCCCATCATGGCATATCATTATGAGAAGTAGACAACCCAGAGTGTTGAAAATGGGGTATGTCCAGTTTTGTATAGTAGCCACTTGGTCACAAACCCTGGCCACACTTAGTTTTCATGATTGTGTTTTGCATTTGTTTTACACGAAAACTGTTATTTTGCTGCTAATATCCTGCTCGGTCAACCTTTTACTGGCCTATAACATTGATATTTGGTTCGGCAATGTGTTACGAGTTCAACAGTACCCCCATGTTGCATTTTTATTTACTTTTTGGAAAGTTACACGGTCAAATGTAGAGTTTGCCAGATTGGTTTGCTGGGCCTAGGTTGAATTTGAGAGGGTATGGCAGCCCAGGTATGAAAAGTACCCCATCATGGCATATCATTATGAGAAGTAGACAACCCAGAGTGTTGAAAATGGGGTATGTCGGTGTCTGGACGCCGAGGAGAGCAGACGCCATTTAGCTGAGCTCCAGGCCACAACACTAAATTTGGGGTGATTGTGGCTGTCCTGACGACCCGAAATCGACACACTCTCCTCGGACACCCTGCTGACTGTACCGGATCGGACTACCTGTGCCACGACACTGTGAAACGGAGGTGTTTGCCTTCTCAGCCGGTCGCCATTTTGAGGCCTGTGCTTTCCTCCCCGAGCACTGACCACTGCGCTGCAGTGATCTCCTCATGGGCAAGAAATCCCAGAAATCGACCACCTCGGAGGAGTGTGGAATCCCAGACATCAGGATCTCACTGGGAGTGAGGGGAGGTGGAGAGGAGGGCGGCCGTCGTGAGAGGACCCCTTCCCGAGCTGGCTCATCTGAGTGCTCTACTCGGCCTCCGTCCCGGGAGACACACGTGAGTGCGACGGTTCCACAGGCCCAGCCGCTCACCCTCACTGACCTGCAGAGGGTGATGGACGAATTCAGAGGCCTCTGGCGCAGCGACCTACGGGAACTGAGCTCGGCAGTGGAATCCCTGCAGACTCGCGTTTTTGATGTGGAGGTTCGTTCTCGGGAGGCGGCGACAGCATTAGTTGGCACAGATGCCAGAGTAGCTGACCTGCAGACGCAAGTCGCCCATCTTCACTCTGCGGTGCTGGCCCTGGAGTCCCGCCATCGACGCAGGAACATCCGTCTCCGTGGTATCCCGGAGTCTGTCGACACGGGGCACCTCTTGGGTTACCTCCGCGGTTTCGTGACTCACCTTCTTCCACATGCGGATCCCTCGCCGTCCCCGGGACTGTTCTCGCCCTGCGCATCCGGAAGGCGGCCGCTGCACCGGTGGGGGCACCTCGAGATGTCATCCTGGTCATCGGGGATCTTGATCTTCGTAACCGGATTCTTGCTGCAGCTGGCCCTACATATAAGGTCAACTACGCCTCTGCCCATATCACCCTCTATCGGGATTTACCATTTCTGGCCCTGGCGGCCCGAAGAAGTTTCCAGGATGTCAGCGCCATACTCCGGGATCGCGGGGTCCGATACCGCTGGGGGGCCACGGGTTCCTTGATCGTGTCTCATGAGAGTAAGACCTACACGGCGATGACAAAGGATGAGGCGCGGGCCATTGTCAAGGCGCTGGGACTCGCGGCTCCTCCTCAGGAACCGTCCAGCTCACCGCAGGATCCCGGTTGTCCTACTTTTTCCTGGACAATGGCTGAGATGGATGGCACCACCTTTGGATCCCTGGTTGATGACACCTTCCTCACAAAGCCTTTTTTCAAATCCCCTCTCCAGATGTGTCTCACCCCTTATTGGAAACCCCCTTTTCATCGGTAGCTGAGTGTTTACCCCCCCCCCCACCTGAAGATATACCCTGCTTATATACTTCCCTTTTTTTTTGTCTATGTTCATCCGAGTGAACATGCAGACTTACTTGCTAAGAATTGGGACCTACGGTTTGTCTGACGGAGCATCAGAACTGTTTTCTCTCACCTGTGTTTTTTTTTTTTTTTTGGGACATTGGGTAGTATCCTGGGCGAGCCGCTAGGGTGGCAACCTAGGCTCTGGCCGCCCGCTCGGCCCAGGTCTCCCGACCCTGTGGCCTCTTTCATGGCCCCCGGCCTCTTATGAGATGACGGGGCGAGCCGGGAAAGCCACTCGTTAAATGGGTTGTCCTTTAACTTTTGTTTGTTTTCCCCCTTTTTTTTTTTTTTTTATTATTATTATTTATTTATTTTTTATCCTTTTTTCTCTTCCTTTGCTTTTCCTGGTGCCCCAATGTCGGACTCAATTGTTTTTTTTTTTTTTTTTTTTTTCCTTGAATCTCCCCCCTTAGACGCCTTGTCTCGCTCACCCTTCCCCCCCCCTCTTCCCATTTTGAGATATTTTGTTGTATTGATTTTGTTCGGTCCTGCGTGGCCGTTGACATCTTTATACTGCTGACTGATTTGCATATATATAATAAAATTTTAAATACCAAAAAAAAAAAGAAAATGGGGTATGTCCAGTTTTGTATAGTAGCCACTTGGTCACAAACCCTGGCCACACTTAGTTTTCATGATTGTGTTTTGCATTTGTTTTACACGAAAACTGTTATTTTGCTGCTAATATCCTGCTCGGTCAACCTTTTACTGGCCTATAACATTGATATTTGGTTCGGCAATGTGTTACGAGTTCAACAGTACCCCCATGTTGCATTTTTATTTACTTTTTGGAAAGTTACACGGTCAAATGTAGAGTTTGCCAGATTGGTTTGCTGGGCCTAGGTTGAATTTGAGAGGGTATGGCAGCTCAGGTATGAAAAGTACCCCATCATGGCATATCATTTTGAGAAGTAGACAACCCAGAGTGTTGAAAATGGGGTATGTCCAGTTTTGTATAGTAGCCACTTGGTCACAAATCCTGGCCACACTTAGTTTTCAAGATTGTGTTTTGCATTTGTTTTACACGAAAACTGTTATTTTGCTGCTAATATCCTGCTCGGTCAACCTTTTACTGGCCTATAACATTGATATTTGTGTTCGGAAATGTGTTACGAATTCAACGGTACCCCACATGTAGCATTTTTATTTAGTTTTTTGGTAATTTGACAAGTGATTTTCAGGATTTATGTCGACTTTGAGAGAACATGGCACGCCAAGAAAGAATATTGCTCCAAAGATGACGCGCCAATGATTCTAAATTAGTATTTTGAGTTGTTTGGTGCAGCCACTTTAGAATAGCTGGGCTTAACGTAAACAGGGACAGGCCAAATTCAGGGGATTCCCGAAGTCAGAGTAGTCGTTATAACAAGCCAATGAGTCGGTACAGGCAGCAAACAAAGAGTAGTCGGTATAACAAGCCAGTGAGTCGGTACAGGCAGCAAAGGGTAATCGGGACAAAGCAGAAAAGGGGATTTAGTAATTTAGCTCGGTATGATAAATTTTGAAGCACTCAGTTATGCAGAGGCCAGGTAGAGATGGGCAGGTAGGGCAATAATAACTAGAATCCTTTTGGATTCCTTTCTTGCGGCAGACACGACACTTTTTCTGGGGGGACTTTTTACAGCGGGTGGGAGGGACTCGGGAAGGAAAGTGTCTGCCGCTTAATCTTTGGAGATCTCCTGATTCCAAAGCGGATGTAACGGGGGCCGGGGTTAGGATAAGTTGGGATATGATCTCAAGCATGAATTCTAGGAAGGGATATGGCTTTTGTACTGCTGCCTGCTTGTAGAGCACGTACGCATTGAAAATTGCTATCTCGGTCAAATAGATGGCAATCTTCTTGTACCATGCCCTAGTCTTTCGGTTCACCAGATAAGGCTGTATACATTGATCAGCCAAGTCTACTCCCCCATAAACTTGCTGTAATCTACAATGCACTTCGGCTTTTCCAGTGGCTCAGTCCTCCCTCTCACAGGCACTGGCACTGTACTTTCGTCATGCACTGTAGATAACATGTATACATCCTTCTTATCGGTGAACCGAAGGGCTAGCACTTCTTCCTGACGTAGAGATGAAGAGGAGCCTCTACTTCTTTTGCCTGCTGTCAGGATTTGGGGAAAACCTCTGCGATTCTTCTGCACTGTGCCACACGCAAGGGTCTCAAAACAATATAAATTTTTAAATAGGTCGATACTGGTGTAATAGTTATCGACCCATAAATGATAGCCCTTGTTGAATAGGGGATAGACCAGATCCCACACAATTTTTCCACTGGTGCCAATACAATCGGGGCATCCTGGGGGGTCAAGGTGGCTATCTTTCCCTTCGTATATTCTAAACGCCCAGGTGTAGCCTGTTGTGGACTCACACAATTTATAAAATTTGATGCCATACCGGGATCGCTTGCTTGGGATATACTGCTTGAAGAGCAGTCTGCCTTTGAATTTCATAAGGGACTCGTCTACAGATATATTTTGGTCGGGAACATAATTATCGGTGAATTTGGCAGACATAAGACTGATAAGGGGCCGAATTTTATAGAGGCGGTCATGCATTGGGTAGTTTCTTGGTGGGCACAGTGCGTTGTCATTAAAATGGAGGAATCACATGAGATTTTCGTATCTCTCCCTCTTCATAACCCTTGGGAATAGTGGAGTAGCCAGGATGGGGTTTTTGTGCCAGTAAGACCGGATACTTGGCTTCTTCACTATTCCCATTACGAGGGTTAGAGCCCAATTTTTTTTTAACTCCATCACATCCGTTGGGTGCCACTTGTTACGTCTGTGGCGATGTGAATCCGGATGCGCATCAAGAGACTGGTTGGCAAACAGGTTGGTTTGCTCAACCACCATCTCGAATACGTCGTCCGACATAAAGAGGTTAAAAAAGCTCACTGGCTCACAGTCCTCTACCCTTACTGTGATGCCAGGAGTCGCTAGAAATGGGGGTATTTCTGGGGCAGCCATATTTGGGGGTACCCAAATGCTCTCGCGCCTCCCAGTAGATGGTGGGGGGGTCACCATCACTGGAGGGTTCACTAAGGGGCTCTATATCAGAGGCTGTGAGGGTGTCACTGTCGGCGAGAGCGTCGCTCACAGAGGCGGCCAGGATCTCATATGCCTCTTCTGGGGAATAAAAGCGGGAGGACATTTTTATGGGGATCTTGTTATAACTAAATTAAATGGGAGGTCGGGGAACTGATGGGGTCAAGTACACAAATAAAATATTAGAACACCTAAACTAAGCCCTTCCGGTCATTGTAGTGGCCGGTACTTCTATCTATCTAGACAAGGGTAGTCAGGAATGCCAGGGGTCGTATGCCAATGCGGGTAGTCAGAAATGCCAGGGGTCGTAAGCCAATGCGGGTAGTCAGAAATGCCAGGGGTCGTATGCCAATGCGGGTAGTCAGAAATGCCAGGGGGTCGTATGCCAATGCGGGTAGTCAGAAATGCCAAAGGGTCGTATGCCAATGCGGTTTCTCAATCGGGGGTACACTGCCAATCAGGGGTACACTGCAGGCCAGGGGGTACAGTGACTGGTTTTTTTTCAGGTTTTTTTTCAGTCAGGTTTTTTTTTCAGTTATTTTTTTCAGCCAGGGGGTACTGTGCCAGGAGGGTACAGTGCTTGCCAGGAGGGTACAGTGCCAGCCAGGAGAGTACAGTGCCAGCCAGGAGTTACTGTACCTGGGTTTTTTTTTTCAGTTTTTTTTTTTTCAGCCAGGGGGTACTGTGCCTGGTTTTTTTTTTCAGCCAGGGGGTACTGTGCCAGGAGGGTACAGTGCCAGTAGGTACAGTGCCTGGGGGGTACAGTGCCAGTAGGTAGTGCCTGGGGGGTACAGTGCCAGTAGGTACAGTGCCAGTAGGTGCCTGGGGGTACAGTGCCAGTAGGTACAGTGCCTGGGGGGTACAGTGCCAGTAGGTAGTGCCTGTGGGGTACAGTGCCAGTAGGTACAGTGCCAGTAGGTGCCTGGGGGTACAGTGCCAGTAGGTACAGTGCCAGTAGGTGCCTGGGGGGTACAGTGCCAGTAGGTACAGTGCCAGTAGGTGCCTGGGGGGTACAGTGCAAGGTGGGTACAGTGCCAGTGGGGGTACAGTGCCAGGTGGGGTAAAGTGCCAGGTGGGGTAAATTGACAGGTGGGGTAGTGCCAGGTGGGGTAGTGCCAGGTGGGGTACACTGCCAGATGGGGTACAGTGCCTGGGTGGGGTACAGTGCCTGGGGTTTGGGGTTTTCAGTGTTTTTTTTCTTCCTGCTCCTCTCTGCTCTGTCTCTCTCTCTCTGCTCCTCAGATCGCAATGAGGAGCAGGAGAAAGGGGCAGAGACAATGTCTCAGCCAATGATGTTGCATTGGCTGACAGTTGCAGAGGTGACAGCTTGTCACCGCTGCAACTGTCAGCTCCAGGCGCCGGATTGGCTGCCTTGCCGATTCCACGAGGGAAACAGCCCGCCTCATTTCCCACAATGCCGATCGCCAGCTGGGAGGGTCTGCCCGGGTGTCAGGCAGACCCCCAGCCAGCGATCAGCATTGTGGGAAGGGAGGCGGGCCGTTTTTCGGCGCGCAGAGGCTCCAAACGCCACGGGGCGTACCATGCCGTCCTGCGGCATTAAAGCCCACGTGGTGCAGGACGGCATGGTACGCCCTGCGTCCTTAAGGGGTTAAAGAGGCTGTTTACAGGAGAGGTCAGCAACCTTGGCCCTACAGATGTTGTGGATCTACATCTCCAATTATGCTTAGCTACTCAACTGGTTGGCCTTGTGGGAAATGTAGTTCCAAACGATGGGGGGGGGGGGGCAAGGTTGCCTACCCCTGGTCTACAGCCTTGGCTTTTTTTAACGCCAGCCTGTATACTGGTTATTCTATGACCTACAGTTCCTGGCATTCATGTGATCCATCCTGCTGTATGTCCCGCGCTTGGAACTGTATATCTATTGACTGTGTGTCCCACCATGGCATATGCCCAGGTCTACCCTGACATTTTGTGTTCTTCTCGTATTCTCGACCTAGGCTTATTTCTAACTACAGTTAATTTTAACCTGCCCGTTATAAGAACTGGTATAGGATTCCTACCATTTAACTTTCGTGTATTAAGGTCACCTGCTGTTACTGATACAAAAAGGAGCGCAGTACATCTAATTGCAGTGCACCAATTAGCTGAGGACACCAGTGTCCTAATTTCAGCAGGATAGTCCAGATTTTCCTGTTCATCCGCTGTGGGGTTTTGATAATTTAAGAATCTCCCACTAAACAAATGCTACTGTGCACAAATGTGAGTGGGGTATCTGGCAGGTTCAGTGTACGCATGTGATACAAAGCAAAACAAGAGGACATAGTCTTAGATTAGAGGGGCAAAGGTTTAAAAGTAACATCAGGAAGCATTATTTTACTGAGAGGGTGGTGGATACATGGAACAGTCTTCCAGTAGAAGTGGTAGAGGCCAAAACAGTAATTGAATTTAAGCAAGCATGGGATAGGCATAAGGCTATCCTAAACAAAAGATAAATCCAGGTAAAGTATCCATGTAATTGGGCAGACTAGATGGGCCGAAAGGTTCTTATCTGCCGACATTTTTCTATGTTTCTATGTTTCTATGTTTCTATATGACTCTTTGTGATAGAACATACACTCCTGGTATCTTTGGTGAAGAAGGGGGGATAGTCTCTTAGATTGTAAGCTCTCGAGCAGGGTCCTACTGTTCTGTGTGTAATCGTATTTGTTATTCTCTCTCCCATTGTACAGCGCTACAGAACTTGTTGGCGCTTTATAAATGCTTGTAACTGTACTGTAACTGTCATCAATGATGATGCAACAGGATTACACCCCTATCCTCCAAATATACTTCTATCAATCATCTAAGTCAGTGGTCCCCAACCCTTGTCCTCAGGTACCTCTATCAGGCCAGGTTTTAATGATTCCCTCGGGGAAATGCAGACTGAATCCTGCAATCACTGAGCAGCAAATCAGATCACCTGCGCTGTGCTTCAGATATCTGCAAACCTGCATTGGGAAACACTGATCTAAGTGCTGGGATCTGTCTGGGATTACCAGGAGCTGTGATCTTGGCCTGTGACTGAAGGTCACTGAAAGCTACACTTCCTGTTGAAATGTATGCAGCTCATGTGTGGCCACTCCATTGCACTTGATACACCAGGAGGTGCTTTTAAAGATCGAGTAAAGTCGACCTTGATAGTAAAGGGGTTAAGTGAACGTTAGAAAGTAATTTTATACCAGGATTTGGGAGTTAGGAATCAGGATTAGTCAAGTTATCCCATATCACTTTTTCCTTGCAGAGGGGAAGCACAGGAAGGGTGCTCTTATACAGTATGTAAAATGGATATGCTGCAGGTAACTCAACTGAGAATCCCGATTTCTCACCTGCATCATATTGAATTTACAAACTGCATGGTTGGGGTTTTTATTAGCACATTTTAAAATCTATGTATTCCAGAAAACATGGACCACCAGAATACTGTTTTGCATGATTTATTTAGCTATCCTAAAAAGCAATCATTCTTAGTCAATAATTTGGTCAATGGTAAGAAAAGACAACAAAATATAAACGTTACAATAAAATAAGTGCAATGGAAAAAGTTGTTTGCTTAGTATTTTTTTTTTATAGCTCTGCTTAACTATATATATTACAGTTCCTGTTTGAATTACCTGCTTACTTTTTTTTTAAGTGTACTTAATAAATTGGAACTGGACTGTAACACAGAGAAACCTTTGGCCACTAGATGGTGCAATAATTCACCTAATGGCACTGCTTATATCCAGTAGGTGGGTTCTGCGTTAATAGCCATCCTATTAAATCAGTAGCAATTTATAGTTAATGTTGTATATAAAAATGTGAATTAGTTAATTTAATGTGATATATTTAAAGTAGATTAATTCTCTTTAGGAAGAATGACATGGAAAGTAAAATGAATGAATTCATATTAAGATGAATGGCATATGCATAGTGTAATATATATATATATATATATATATATAATATATATATCAAAGAGCAATGGTAACAGCACTCACCCAACTTATATATATATATATATATATATATAATATATATTATATATATATATATACTCAAAAGGTTGTGGAATAAGGTCACTGAGGAAAAACACCCTTGATTACAGTGTTAATTTTGACAGCAAATTTTGATTTAGTTTTAGTCTTAGGCTGGGGTCAGACCAGCGCACTTTTAACGTGCGTTCTGGCGCACATAATTACGGCCGCACTAGCAGCAGATGACGGGCAATGACGGCCAATATACGATGTACGGCCGGACTGAGTGCGCAGCTGCGGCATAGCGGCGTGTGTGCGTGATTAGGAGATGTCAGACACTGCTAATGTCCAGCCTACATAACGTCCAGACGCAAAAAGAGTTTTATTGACGATCCGTACAAAATCACGCCCGAAAATGCGCGTCGTCTGACCGTTTTTGCGCATTCCGTGAAAAAATACGTCAATGCGTTCGGATGCACTTTTTCACGTTCGCGGGGAAAAATGCTTTCGTCTGACCCTAGCCTTAGTCTTTTGACTAAAATAGCATTTAGTCAAATTTTAGTCATCTGAAGTTTTTTTTCATTTTAGTTCAGTTTTAGACGACTAAAATATCATTATATTTTAGTTGACTAAAATCTACTGTAAATTTAGGCGACTAAAATCGAATAGGTTTAATTAAAGAGTAGTTAATGCTCTTTAAGCATTTCTCATTCTATACTCTTGGTGTAAACCTCTATTAACCTGTTATTTAGGGTATTAAGGTCTGAACATGCAATACATGTGCAGACATAACATATTATAAATAACATTAAGTCGCCTACTGATGAACGGGTCGGAATTCGGGAGACAAAAAACCACACAAGAAAACACGAACACATAACTGTGGAATAATATATATATTTATTATATATAGGCCACAGCTAAAACTCCACACTATAACCCCACCATAATAACATAATAATTTTAATAACAAAATAAAACAATAATCCAGTGCTGAAAGAGGACTCCCCACAACACCCACACTCCTCCAAACCAACCAACCACCAAAAATCTTCCCAACTCCCAACCATCTGACCAAATAATCCTAACTAAAAAGGAACCCCTAGCCAGCACTGCCTACAAGCCCCCGCCACGAGCTCCTCACATAACCCCTTATGGGAGAGCTCCCCCACCAAGGGAAAACAGGGCTTGTTCAATCCCTTCCTCGAGTCCCAGGATGAACAGATCCTTGCCCACATCTGTCAGGTGAACTCCATCTGCCATAAAATAACACTCTGCCAACTCCTCTTCAAAGGGTAGATGTCACACCACCACACCCTCCATCCTCCTCGCGAACCTTCCCATGCAGCGATTAAGCTTGATACGGCCCAGCCGCACCGCCTCCTCATTCTCCGCCTGCTCCCACACCATCCTTGGCATCACCTCGGACCACAAATCCACTGTCCATGGTGACTACACCCTCAACTGCCGCAGATCTTCCTGCATCTGCTCCAGCAGCATACACAGAGGACCACACCCAAATTGTTCTCTCCCATGTGAACCACCAGCACATGGGGAACTTCACCGTGCCTCAGGGCACCCAAAATTGTCGGCTTAAACTCCTCCCATAGGAGTCCATGGATTCCGATCCACCGTACCCGTGTTGCCGACCCAAGCAGACACATCTGAACTCCAGAGGATCGCACCAACGCCCTTCTTCTCGCCCAAAAAATCAGCGAGTCTCCAATGATCCACACCACTCTTGGAGGATGTGCAAAAACACATTACCAACCTCTCCACCACACAAAATACTTAAAAAGAAAAAACTCCCCACACAAAATATTTTAAAAGAAAAATTCCCCACCAAACCACCACACATCCCTTCCAATAACCACGATCATACCTGCAAAGAAAACATATCATAAACAAACACCAACTCCATGACTCCAAATACTCCAAACCCCCACACTCAACCCCAAAAAAACAACAAATTTACAAAGATAAAATAGAATAAATATATATATTCCGTATAAAAGTATATTTCATATATCATGTAAAATAGATAATTCATTTTTCAAAATTTTCTCTTTGTATCTTTTTTTTTATAAAAGTTGAAAACATAACATAATATACAGCAAATCGTGCTCCACATTACCTCCCAGCTTTAACAGAAGAGTACAAAATTCATGACAGCAAACCAGGACGAACGTAAGACTTAAAAGCCCTTGAGTTCCATCCTCCCAAATCTTGACTTTCCGTTGCCGAAAAACCCAACCTAGAAGCTTCCATTGCAGCCCCAATTCGAAAAGAATGAGAACCAAAATCTTTCGGGTTTCTCCCTAAACTAACCAAACCCTTCCTAAAAATAGAAATAAACTGAAACCTTGATAAGCCCGACCCATCCGCATAACATAAAAAAGCCACACTAGACTCCACCCGGACCTCCAAAAAATTCTTAACGTTCTCCACTGGACAAACCACACAGTTATCCACACTGTATAAACCAACTTTACGCCCCCTACCCAACTGATCCGTCTTGGAGTTAGCAACCCAAATAACCAAATCCCTAACTCCCAACCAAACCGCATCAGCTCCTAAACCACCACCTCCTCTCCTAGAATTACACACCAACTCAACTACTCAAAATGCCCCAAAAAACCCTAAACAAAAAGCTGCCCTAAAAAGCAGAACCTCATAAGGTGAAGAACAAAAACTCCCAACGAAATCCCATAGCCCCTCCAATAATTGTCTCGAAACTGGGCGCCTATCGTCCGCCCTGCATCTCCCTTTTACGTAACCCCAAACCGCACATCTGATCACAAAATCTTTGGTAACATCTCTTCTCCCCGATACTTGAAAAAGGAAAGCCAAGGCGGCAAGAGACTGCCGAACCACTCCCGGAGATGCCCCAGACTCAAATAGTCGAATGAGGTATGCTCTAAGCAGACTTACCTCATCCAGACCACCTACTGCCACGTACCTGAACCGCTTCGCCAAAGCGTCCCAATCCCTCCATACTCGCAAGTAGGCCTTCCAAGAGGACTTAGACAAAGAACCTCTCACCCATCTTCCAAAAATTCCGAGCCTAGCTGCCAAAGGCCCTCCGGACAAGGGGTGCCCACTTCCTCTGCCAACGGAGCCAGGGAACGAAACCTGCCCCACTGAAAACGAGACAAAGCATCCACCACTGAGTTAAGGCGACCGGGACATGCCTTGCCCTGCATAAAACATTAAACTTAAGACACAGCAACGCAAATCTCTTCAGCAATCTAATAACCGGCAATGAGGAAGCCGATAAAGAATTAACCGCCGACACCACCGCCATGTTGTCAGAACGGAACAAAATCCTTCTTCCCTCCAGAGCAGCTCCCCACAGCTCCAAGGCCACTACTAATGGAAACAACTCCAAAAAGGCCAAATTCCTCACCAAGGAAGATGCCAACCAATGATCAGGCCAACGAGAAGCACACCAACGACCCCCAAAATATACCCCAAAACCAACACCTCCTGAAGCGTCCGTAAAAAATTCCAGCTCCTTCGCCAAAACCTCTTTCGAAGGGAATAAGGCCACCCCATTAAACACCACCAAAAAGCATTTCCACACTTCCAAATCTTCTTTCATGGTACTGGAAATCCTAACAAAGTGATGACCTTCCCGAATACCCCGTGTCGCCAAAGCCAAACCACATAAAAAGACTCTTCCCACCGGAATGACCCTGCACGCAAAATTCAGGCGACCAATCAGCGACTGAAGTTCTCTCAATTGTAATTTCTTCACCGACAAGGCCCCTTCAACCTGTCTCAAAGCTTCCACCACTTTTTTCACAGGTAAACGACACACCCCTTTCACTGAATCAATCTCAATTCCCAAAAAAGTGATCACCGATGCTGGACCTTCCGTTTTATCGGAGGCCAAAGGAACACCAAACCGGTGTGCTACCCACTGAAAAGACCGAAGAATATGCAGACACTCTACTGTCCCTTCCCTTCCCACACATAAAAAATCTTCTAGAAAAATCCTCCCTGCGTCCTGGCATCAGAGGCAACTTAAGGGCCCTACACCCTACGTGCTTCAGGCCTTATTTATTTTAAAATCCAGTTTCCAGTTTGATTTAGTTTTAGTCGTAGTCTTTTGACTAAAATGCCATTTAATTTGTCACATTTTAGTCATCTGAATTATTTAAATTCTAGTTATATTTTAGTCAAAAACATGTTATAATATTTAGTCGACTAAAACTAGACTAAAATTTTTAGTCGACAAAATTAACACTGCTTGATTTCACCTTAACTTTCTTTGTTGTATGTAAATAAACTAAAGGTACAGGGATAACGGAGGAAATGCTTAGTTCAAAGTCCTGGACATTATCTATTCTCCAACTCCATCCAACTGTCCAACTTTACACAACAACATTAAACTGCTCAATACCGGCAGCCCTGGTATCGGAGAGACGTTACCCAAAGAAGCCAAAAATGGAGGATCCCAATCCCCAACAACAATCAGCCAACTACTGATTACAGCCAACTACTCAGCCAACTTGACTGAGTAGTAACAAGAATGTATTTATTAATTTCAGAATGTCATGTGATATTCTGTTTTTCCACTTATTTTAAACACAAAACCAATTAAAGGCAATAAACTAAAAATCTAAGTTACAATAAACCATTCCTCCCAGGCAATAAGTAAACACAAACAAATGAACTACCACACTCACATTATATATTCAGGTTCTTATTGTAACATATACATTTTGATAGTCAAGTAAACATCCTCCATGGAGACAGAGACCCCTTCAATGTATTTGCATTCTCTTTACTGTAATAATCCATAGACTCTTGGTAGGAGGCAGATGTCTACACTCCTTCAAGGGCACAAGGTCTGTTTTGAGCACGAAGACAAGGTGGTAAGGAAGTGTGCCAGGTATTTTTGTCAGGCATGTTAGCGGGAAGTCTTAATAAAATGTGGAGGGCGTAAATATATAGCAGGAAATATGCACCAATATAAATAGATATTTATACACATTAGGGGTTATTCACAAAGCACCGAAAAATCAGCAAAATTCCATTTTGCCGACTCTTCGGGAATTCGCTTTTCACCGTAGTGCACTGAAGATGGAGTTGCCGTACACTCCTGAACTGACTGACGAACACCGAACTGCAAGAAAAAAAAAAAGGAACTCTCAAGCCGCCTGGCAGCTGTGAGTCCTGGGACCTCTTCGGTATGCTGGAGATGGCCGTATGCCGGCACAGAGGCACCCTACTCCATATCTGGAGGGAATGTCCTGTCCTTCAGCCCTTTTCAGAGGTGGTGTTTGCTTATATCAACGCGATAACGTGCTTGCAGGTACCGTTTACACCTCAGGTGGCCCCGATGTCTCCTGGCACATATGTGCGGTCTCTAGCAATACACTTGTTTAACGAGGCGAGGGCTCTGATCCCTAGGTCCTGGAAGAAACAGGTCCCCCGGACGGTCTTTGAATGGATCGATCAGGTTAATAGAGTTTGGGAAATGGAGGAAATGTATTATTCACTGGAAAACAAGTATGATGTGTATTTCTGTCAGGTTTAATACCTTACAGGTACTTGCCTTTCAGGTGATGAGGCTGTTATGCAGGTCTCGGGGATGCACACACTTGTGGAGAGGAGAACAACACAGGAGGGCTGTGGGGCAGGGTACACTGGAAACTCACAGGTTGGCTGAGGGTAATTAGGATCGCAATCCTTGAGTCCAGATACGAGGGTAGTTGCTCCTGGGAGAGCACATTGGGAAGGGTCGTTGCTCCTGGGAGAGCACGTGGGTAGGGTAGTTGCTCCTGGGAGAGCACAGTCAGTATTGGGGGATCTTGGAGCAGGGGGAAACACGATGAGTGGATAGGGAAAGCAGGTTTCTGGAGCTTGGTATTTGCAGGTCTTGTTCATAGGAACAGGAGACAACAATGAAGCACTGTGGGAAGGTAGGAGGGAACTTTTATTGGTTAGACACATGGGTGTGTCACGTGACCTGAGGTATATGTGTGTTAGGTGCATTAACTGTTTATTAGCTGGTTCACAGCAGAAGGGCAGCTGCCACTTGCATGGATTCACGCAGGAACGGACAGGTATGGTCCTGACAATTTCAATGTGTGGTATCGGTGGTCCGATTTTGTCCAGAAACAACGCTGCCTCGGCCTGTTGGCCTAACTTTAACCACAGTGTCGGGAGGCTGTAGACATTCACAGACGCTCAAAACTCCAGTTCTTTAGTTCTATAGATCTATTGTTTTCTAATAGTAGATTCAGTAGTATGTATTTCATTCACATGTGGTTTTTGAATGGATTCAATTGTTTCTTATGAAAGCCTGGAGCAACTCAGGCGGAGGGCCCTTAAGTTGCCCCTGATGCCAGGACACAAGGAGGAAGTTTTAGTTAGTGTAGAGTTAGAGTGTGAGGGGATAAAAGGCACGTGCTCAGTGGCTCTGCGTGCCTTTTCTTCTGAGGTAACTGAAGGAATGAGATCTGCAGCTGCTACAGCGTGTTATCGTGAGGTGATGGCGGGGGCGGTGACCTGGAACAGCTTATGCGGGAGGTTTGAGCGGCTGCGACGACTCGGGGTGTTGACTGGGCAAGGAGGAGAGTGTGGGAGGTGCTATCGGCGGAGCCGGATGCAGGGATTCGGCCGTCAAGGGCTTCTCATCTCCCGGAACGCTTGAGCTCGGCGGGGGACTCCAGCAGTGGGCCGACATCTGGGAGGACAAGGTCAGAGTTGGTGAGAGGCAGAGGGCAAGCGGCAAGTCGTGTGGAGGCAGGGGCTGACGTAGTTGGGCCTGGGGCAGGCTCGAGCTCTATAAGGAGGGTGTCAGGTGAAGCAGTTTGGGGTTCCATTAGCGGCTGATAAGACCAAGGGCCCGGCGGCAGTCATCACTTTTTTTGGGGATAGAGATCGGTTCGAGGTGAGTGTAGACTGCCTTTGCCCAAGGTTGAGGAAGGTTTGAGGCATGTGGAGGGGGCTTTGTCGGTTAGGAAATTGCGGCTGAGGGATTTTCAGTCGCTTATTGGTCGCTTGAACTTTGCTTGCCGGGTTATTCTGGTGGGGAGAGTTTTCCTGTGTGGTTTTACTTTAGCGACATCTGGGGTTTGGGAAGGTCACAATTTTGTTCGGATATCAGGTAGTATGAAGAAAGATTTGGAAGTTTGGAGGTCCTTCTTGTCTCTTTTCAATGGGGTGGCCATGTTTCTTCCATATAAACGTTAGCCAGGGAGCTGTAATTTTTGGAATTTTTTCCGCTGGTGGTGGCCTTGGAACTTTGGGGGGCAGTCTCGTGGGTAGGAAGCTTTTGTTTCGGTTAATATGGCCATGGTTTCGCCGGTTAATTCACTTTTGGCCTCATCGGGGCCGGTAATTCGGTTACTGAAGATGTTTGTGCTTCTCTGCTTAAAATTTTATGTTTTTTTCAAAGGGCACAGCACGTTCCGGGACACCTTAATTCAGTGGCAGATGCTTTGTTTAGTTTACAGTGGGACAGGTTTTGTTCTTTGTCTCCGATTGCAGAGGTAGCGGTGACCCCTTGTCCGTAGGGCCTTTGGCGGATTGGCTCGGAGTTTTTGGAAGATGGGTGAGGGGATCTCTGGTGGGATCGACTTGGAAGTCGTATTCCTGAGTGTGGCGTGCCTGGGAAGCTTTGGGTGAACGTTCCAGGTACGTTGGAGTCACAAAGTGGGGTGAGGATCACTTGCTTAGGGCGTACCTTATGGGTTTGATTGGCTTCACCGGGTGTGGTGAGGCAATCTTTGGCCGCCTTAGCGTTTCTTTTTCAGTTACAAGGGAAACAGGATTTCACTAAGGATTTTGTTATTCGTGTGCGGTGTGTGGTTATGTTAGGAGAGGGGGCAGTGTGGACGCTCGGTGTCCGGTTTCTGGGCATTTACTTCAGGGTTTGTGGGAATTTGTGGGGGGAATTTGTGGGGGGATTTTGTGTTAATACTTACGAGATGTCGCTCATGAGGGCAGCGTTTAGTTTGTGATTTTTTTGGGCCCTTTAGGTTGGGTGAGTTGGTGTGTGACATGAGGAAAGGAGGGGGCGGTTTGGGGGCTGATGCTGTATGGTTGGCCGACGAATCAGTGGTTGTGTGAGTTTTTAGGTCTAAGATGGATCAGCTGGGGAAGGGTTGTAAGGTGATTTTGAACAGGGTTGGTAATTGTGATATCTGTCCGGTTAGGAATGTGGCGGCTTTCTTGCAGGTGCGGGCGTTGTCCGGGGGTGGCCTTTTTATGTCACGCGGATGGGTTGGCCTTTTCGAGATATCAGTTTGTTACCCTTTTTAAGAAAGGTTTGATATGTTTGGGGAGGAATCCAGACGAATTCGGGTCTCCTTCATTCCGGATTGGAGCGGCAACCGAGGCTTCGCAGCTTGGTTTGGATGGCGAAGAAATTCAGGAGTTTGGCAGGTGGGGGTCTCGGGCTTTTCATACCTACATTCGGCCGGGGCTAGCGTCCTGAGGTTTTTGGTCGAGTAAGGAGTGGGTAATGTTTTTTGCAGGGATTACTGAATTTTTGTATGTGTCATGCGGTATGTTTAGTTTGTTATGGAATTATTTAAAAAAAAAATTTAATTATGAAAAAAAGGAAAAGATATGTAATATATATATACTTATATATAGATAAAAAAAAGAAGAAAAGCAAAATTAGGTATATAATGATAGGGGTGTTTTGGGGTGTGTAGGTGGGTGCATATGTGTAGGTTTATAGATATGTAGGTGTAGGAGACTTATACATATGTATGCTAGGGTTTTCATTACAAGAATAGGCAATGTTTTATTAATTAATTTGGAGAGGGGGGTGTAGGTGTGGAGTCTTTCTGTTGGATGGAGTGGTGGATGTGGTGCTAATCCTTTTCTTTTTCTAGGGTGGTATGGATTCTGGGAGATTCGTTGTTGTTCTGGGCCCGGAGGAGGGCATTGGTTCCGGCGACCAGCTCGCAGCTGGGTTTTCCGGGTTCGGCGGCACGAGTCCGGTGGTTCGGAATTCATGGGCTCCTATGGGAGGAGTTTATGCCGACAGTTATGAGTGCCCTCGGGCACAGTGAAGTTCCCCACGTGTTGGTGGTACACTTGGGGGAATGATCTGGGCGTGGTCCCTCACGGGCAGCTGCTGAAATTTATGAGGGTGGATCTTCGGCAGCTGAGGGAGTGGATGCCTTGTACAGGTTTGTGTGGTCAGAGATGCTGCCGAGGTTCATTTGGAGGCAAGCTGTGGATCCGGAGGCAGTGCGGCTTTGCCGGGTGAAGGTGAACAGGTGGATGACGAGGTTCATCCGGCAGATCTCTGGCGTGGCGGTGCGGCATCTCTCCTTCGAGGCAGAGGATGCTTTTATTTTCTATATGGAGGATGGGGTGCATCTAACCGATGTGGGCACTGACATGTTTATTCTGGGGATTAAAGAGGGTATCGAGCAAGCCTCGTTTTTTATTGGTGGGGGAGCTCACGCATAAGGAGGTTATGCTGGTGAGCTTGTGGCGGGGGTGGGTAGGGTTTCTTGATTTAAGGTGGAATTTGGCGGATTAGAAGTATGGGAGATGGGAGCGGAGTTAAGTTGGTTTGGTTTAGGAGAGGTATGGTGGAAGTGTGGAGTACCCTGTCAGCACTGTCTATTATTGTTACTGTTTATATGTTAATTTTATATTTGGTGGGGTTTTAGCTGTGGCCGATAATAAATATATATCATTCCACAGTACAGTAGTTGGTGTCAGTATTGTGTTGAGTAGTTTTTTTCTTATTTTCTCCTTGCGTGCGACCGGCCATCGGTAGGCGACTTATTGATTTAAACGTTCATTACCGATTTTAGACTGGTAAACATGCTATTGCTTATGACGCAAGTAAATAAGGGAACTCGGAAAGCATTTATGTTCCTACCTTTTCTACCGTGGAAAGTCTTACTCAAATTTGTTTTATTTACACTGCTCTTCATGTATTATGATGTGACTTTGATATTGTTTGCCCACGAAATTCTTTAATAAAACCAATATTATACAAAAAAAATGGAACTCTCCTATTCTCCAATAAAAATGTCTTAAAATGTGTCTGAATAATTAAAAAGGTCCTTTAAAAAATAATAAAAAAGACTGTTACAGAAAAAAATACGCCTTTAAAAAAAAATTGGGAATCAATAATCTCGTCTAAAAATTACAAAAAGGTTGTACTCAAAAATAAATGAATATATAAAGAGATTTTATTGAAAATGAAAAGAATAAACACTTTTTACTTTTTCATGATTATGGATTTAGAACAGTAATGCGGATGAATGGAAGGAACCAGTATACTCATCCCCAGTGAGTATTAAAGTACACCTGTCATGCACTACACATGTTGAGCTTTTTTAATAGGGCTTCTCTCCCTATATATACTGTACATGCAACACAAATGTAAAATTTTGAGTTACAGTATAAAAAAAAATTGCTGTCACTCACTTCCAGTGGTACATGTGGAAGTGTTTATATATAAAATATATATATATATATTACAGTGGCAAGAAAAAGTATGTGAACCCTTTGGGATTAGGTGGAGTTTTGCATGAATTGGTCATAAAATGTGCTCTGATCTTCATCTAAGTCACAACAATTTGAAAAACACAGTCTGCTTAAAATAATACAACACAAACATTATATGTTTTTATGTGTTTATTGAACAGAACATGTAAACATTCACAGTGCAGGGTGGAAAAAGTATGTTTACCCCTAGCCTAATGACTTCTCCAAGAGCTAATTGGAGCCAGGAGTGAGCCAACCTTGAGTCCAATCAGTGTGATATTATTGGATGTGTTGCTGAAAGCTGTCCTGCCCTTTAAAAACACACACCAGTTTTGGGTTTACTGGTTTCAAGAAGCACTGCCTGATGTGAACCATGCCTCGCAGAAAAGAGCTCTCAGAAGACCTACGATCAAGAATTGTTGACTTGCATGAAGCTGGAAAGGGTTACAAAAGTATCTCCAAAAGCCTTGATGTTCATGTGTCCACGGTAAGACAGACTGTCTACAAATGGAGAAAGTTCAGCACTATTACTACTCTCCCTAGGCATGGTCGTCCTGTAAAGATGACTGCAAGAGCACAGCGCAGAATGCTTAATGAGGTAAAGAAGAATCCTAGAGTGTCAGCTAAAGACTTACTGTAACGGTTAGCCCCTGCTTGGGCCATCGTGGTGGTTAGGACCAAGGAGTGAAGCCCTTAAGGCAGGTGAGTTACTGACTGGACACAAGGACAGACTGATTGCTCCAAAACCAAAGGAGCATCAAAAAACAGAACTGAATTGCCACTAAGCTCCGAAGGTTTCAAGACCGACAGATCACTTAGGACACGCTCAGAAACACAAAGACACGCCTGACAATCTGTGAATTGAGTAGGCTGCAGGGCAGTCAGAGAAACACAATGATACACCTGACAATCCGTGAATTGAGCATGCTGCAGGACAGTAAACAAAACAGACAGACTATACTAAAGAGGTCCTTATAAGCGGCCTCTGAAAATATACTAAACTAAAGACAGACAAGGTACATAAAACATGAAACATACAAGAATCGTCATACAGGCAGAGGTTGGCAACAGATCAGAATATACAGTACCAGGAGTGGGAAGAAGGGATAGTCAGGAATAAAGCCGAGGTCAGAACCAGAAAATACTTGGACATGAATGCTTTGCAGCAACACAGGGAACACGAACCAGACAGAACCACCATGAAACTCCACAAACCGTCAATGAGGCTCTGTGCTGCTGGGACATAAATAGGGAGTGGGCCTGTGTAATTGGGCCATGTGACCCCAGACAGCACAGCCAGACACACCACAGGGGAAAAAACAGACATGAAGCCCCTTCACCACCAGGAGGCGCAGCCAAAACCAGGGAAAAAGTAACACTTACAGAAATCTCTGGCACATGCTAACATTTTTGTTGACATGTCTACAATAAGGAAAACATTAAACAAGAATGGAGTACATGGGAGGACACCACGGAGGAAGCCATTGCTGTCAAAAAAGAATATTGCAGCACGTTTGAAGTTTGCAAAAGAGCACCTGGATGTTCCACAGCACTACTGGCAAAATATTCTGTGGACAGATGAAACCAATATTGAGTTGTTTGGAAAAAACACACAACACTATGTGTGGAGAAAAAAAGGCACAGCACACCATCATCAAAAAACATGGCGGAGGGAGCATCATGGTTTGGGGCTGCTTTGCTGCCTCAGGGACTGGATGGATTGTTGTTATTGATGGAAAAATGAATTCCAGAGTTTATCAAGACATTTTGCAGGAAAACGTAAGACCATCTGTCCGCCAACTGAAGCTCCGCAGAGGATGGGTGATGCAACAGGACAATGACCCAAAGCATACAAGTAATTCAACAAAAGAATGGCTTCAACAATACAAAATACGCCTTCTGGAGTGGCCCAGTCAGAGTCCTGACCTCAACCCGATTGAAATGCTGTGGCATGAATTTAAGAGAGCGATTCACACCAGACATCCCAAGAATATTGCTACACTGAAACAGTTTTGTGAAGAGGAGTGGTCCGAAATTACTCCAGATCGTTGTGCAGGACTGATCTGCAACTACAGGAAACGTTTGGTTGAGGTTATTGCTGCCAAAGGAGGGTCAACCAGTTATTAAGTCCAAAGGTTCACATACTTTTTCCACCCTGCACTGTGAATGTTTACATGTTCTGTTCAATAAAAATATGGAAACATATAATGTTTGTGTTGTATTATTTTAAGCAGACTGTGTTTTTCAAATCGATATGAGTTAGATGAAGATCAGAGCACATTTTATGACCAATTCATGCAAAACTCCACGTAATCCCAAAGGGTTCACATACTTTTTCTTGCCACTGTATATATATATCTTGAGTATAGCAGTACGTATATATATATGTGAGGGGTGTTTAGCCTGAAGTCGTGAGAGGGCTTTAAAACCATTTATGAAATACAGGTATCATCACTGAGTGGGAAGGTGCTCCTCCACCCTTCCCTCCCTCTATTTTATAGTTCCTTCTTTTTTTACTTCTCACAAGGTAAACCCACTTTCAGATTTGCCATCAGGTCGGCGTCGAGCACACGTCAGCAGAATTACACTGTTTGTGGGATCTATTCCTCCAAGGCTTGTTTTCCCTGACCACAAATATTATTATTATTATTCTTTATTTATAAAGCGCCGGCATATTCCACAGCGCTGATATGTATTTGTATATATATATATATATATAGAAATCTGGCACCATTCTGAGGTCAAGTAGGAATTTTTCCCCAGTGTGTGCATGTTGGCGAGCGCTTCAGACCGGGATTTTTGCCTTCTTTTGGATCAACAGCAGTAGGTGATGTGTGAAAGGCTGAACCTGATGGACGCATGTCTTTTTTCAGCCTATGTAACTACTATATGTAATTTAATTTCAACTGTTACTATATGTTGCTGTAATAAACATCTTATATTTTGGATGCCTAATGAGTAATCATATGATTTGGACCCTAATAAAAGCTTTTCAGTGTGTGGGCCAAAAGGGAACTTCGTTCCCTTTGGGAAAATAGCGGAGGAACTGCATTCCCACATGTTTCTGCTCAGCTTGAACGCTGTACTCCAGGGGTCCCATGCACAAATATTCCTCTGAACACCATTCATCTTCTGCTTTTAATTTTAGTGATTCCTGTATTAACTGCGAATGCCATGGTTAATTATTTTGCTGCGTTATTAAATATATTTTCCTTTTCTGCAAACGGTAAACCACGTTAAACTCTTAATTCTCACATCTCTTCATGCCTAGTAAGTGCATCGTGTATATTAAAAGACAGTTGATACGTTATAGATTTACTAGATAATAAATCCTTAGCATAGTAGTCACAAATGATTCGTTAAAAGCTTGTTAAAAAACATAAAGCAGCAGATAAAAAAAAATCAAGGAATCTTGGAATGCAGATACAACTGGATACGAATGGAGCTGGGATTAGCAGTGAATGCTGCAGAGCAGAGTGTGCCAACTTTTTGTCCTGTGTTAAGTGGGATTCCCTTGGCCCCTTCTCTCCATTCTAGCACCTGTTGAGTCGCCAGGTGGCAGTCTGCATTCACTGCAACTTTGGGAAAGTGAGAGGAAAAGAAAGCAAGGAGGGGAGGGAGAGAAGAAGGGGGGGAGAAAGAGAGTCAAGTAGTTTCAACGTCTCTAAACTCTTTCCCATTTGTTAGAGCAAGGAGCAAACTTTAAACAGACACCCACACTAAGCTCGCAGTCTCCCAGCTAAGGAATCTCTTTTCCTATTCTTCACTTCTAAGTTTTATTTTTATTATTTTTTTATTATTATTATTTTTGTCTGGAGGATCCCACCGGCGAAGCAGGAGAACCCTTGAATGACCCACAACCCTGTTAAGCTCTGGAGGATCACCCTGCTGAGTGTAACCTGCTTCCATGCAGGGATCTCACTTGCTCCATTACTTTCATGCTGTTTGGTCACTGAGCTGATCAGGAATTAAACGAAAAAAAAAACTGTGTGAGAAATTTGGTACTAAGCCAAAGCGAGTAAGGTAAATAATCAGCACAGGCGCGGAGAACAGACTTTGTTACTGCCTAAAAAAGGAATTGCCGGTGAGAATAAAAAAAAAAAGAAAGAAAGAAAAAGGCTGGTATACCGAGGCACGTTTTTATCACACCATGTCCTAAGGCAACACTTTTGCTGACTGTCACATGGTGTTCACGCAGGGAGTAAAACTTGAGAATCAAAAATTTCATTGTTCTGGATCAAGACGCTATTCCTAGAGATCTGAGTGAGTTCTTTCAGAATTCCTTTTTTTCAGCAGTTTTATCTTTTTGATTTTTACTTTTGCAACAACGACAAAAGAAAGCTTGGTCGGAGTAGTTTTGCATTTTTATTTCTTTTCGGAAGTTGTTTTCACTTTTTTTTGCTGTTGATTTCTTTCTATTTTCTATTTTTTTCTCCTGAAATTGACAGGTGCTCTTTCCACAACAAACTTTCGTCCATCTGGCTACGCTTCTCAAAAAGAAAAAAAAATCTTTTTTTGTATTTTAATTCCTCAGTTATTTTTTTTTTTTATCCTTCTTTTCCCAGTTTGGATTTAAACCAGTATCTCCCTTGGATTTAATCACATTATTGTGTTTTGATTTCAAACCTGGAGAGAGAAAAGAAACAGAGGATCGGAAAAAGAGTTGTCTTTTCATGGGATTATGAGGGATCTACCACATGATTATCTGCCACCAATGTTGCCAAAACAGGCTCAGTGCTTTCTTGTAAGGGGTGCAGTGATCATGCTCTGCTTTTGTTGAGGCTGACTTTGACCTTGCGAATTTCAACTGCTTTTGTTTGTACATAGTGTTTTTGCTCTCCCTCCCATTCATCCAAATGATCCTCTTGGTGCTACTCATCAGAATCCTAACTTCCAGCCTGGACTACCAGCTCAATGGAGTACAAGCTGAATCCAATCTGAGCAGCAAGTTTAATTTGGGAAGTACCAAGGAGCAAAATGGTAAGAGGATATATACATTGTTTGTTTTTGACTTATTATTTACATCAAGCCAGTCCCGTACGTCTCTCGAGGAGCTAATGGCGTAGAAGCATGCGGGGCTGGGTTAACTGTGTACATGGCAAAGTAAATACGAAGCACATGCAGGTTAAATGGCGAGGAAAACAAACCTCTTCCTTCTTTTTCAACTATGTACGAAGCCTGGTGCCTGTAGAACGAGATCCGTTTGCGGTTTAGGATCGTTGAATGGCTTCTATTTCATTCTGTGCTGGAAACAAGCTAATCCTACATAGGAAATGAGAATTACTTTGAGCTTTCAAGTACCTGAAATGTTTAGAGAACCCCTGAATGAAAGATCCCAGGGGCTAGAAGTAAGCGAGTCTGTAGAAAGGCTTCTTTCATGTAGCCTGGCAGCGTCGGGGGTGTCTCATTTATGTATCCGGCGGTGTCCGCTAAACCGATATTACTCATATTTTGACCTTCTGTGCTATATGGATTTGAGGTCACGAAGTCATTTCATTTAAGAAAAAAATGAAATTATGCGAAAGGGGTTATTCACAAAGCACCGAAATGTCAGCAAAATTGCGATTCCATTTCGCCGAAACTACGTGAACTATTTACCTTAGGGTCACTGTAGTGCACCGAAGATGGAGTTGCCGAAGCCCCCATGAAAAAGTTGGAGAACGTCGCCAAACAGCACCAAAGATCGCCGAACTGCACCATATTTTGCCGTCATTTCGCGTGTTTTGGCGTATTGACAGTTTAGTGAATAGACAAACTACCAGGAAATTGCACCGTATGGTGAAATTCGCAGTACGTTGCAATTCGGCGGCAAGTTCGCCGCTTGGTGAATAATCCCTAAAAGTATGCAAAGTTCCTTCGTTACGCCTTTTGTTTAATATCATTTTTCAGCTGGAAGCACAAAATTCTATGATTATTCTTCAATTTAAAGCTAGAAAACACTTTTTGTTAACAGATTTATCTGTAGGAATAAATGGTTGATTTGTGTTCTGCCGGTTTTTAGTAGGAAACTGAGTGGAGTGGGTTAAGTTGGCCTAGAAGATTAAAAGCACCTCGCACTTGTGAGTTGTTAGCAAGATCCTGATATTGTTTCTGCATGCTGCTTGAATATGTGTTGACATATGGCACCTACGGACTGCCAGATCGTGATCAAAGACCAGCACAGGGATCAATCTCTAATCAGACTGCACTGTGAAGGGCCATGAGGAGCTGATCAAACGGCTGGAGAAACCCTGCTATGTTATGGCAGGAATTGATCAAGATGACCTTTGTCATCTATCTTTAGTGTTGAAAAAGAATGCCTACAGTATGTGGCTTTGGCTAAGAAGATACTGAGATATTCCAATGCCGAATCACTATATAGTACAGCATTTCTTGCTAAGTGATATGGAAATCCAATATTTAAAGACATGTTATATGTTGCAGATTATCTGATTTAAGGGACATACTAACATTTGGTAAAATACTGACTTTTAACGTGTCTTTTGCCTATGTTTTAGCCGTGCATGTGGATTACAATAGGAGTTATGCACATGCTTGTTGACGGTTAAAAGTGTTTGTCGTCTGATTGATGTCAAAGCTTTAATGAGAATGAATACGTAAATCATGAAAGGACTTGATAAATGCTATTTTACCTGCCCTGCCTTAAAAGACATAAAAATGAAAACAGATGTTCTGTTCACATTCGAAATTCTTCCCATACAGACATCATAGTCTGTGGTCTTTGGTGGTCCACAGTGCTCCATGAAATAGTGAAACCTTCGATCCGATAAAGGGAATGCAAACTTGAGTGCCCATTACAAGCCAGTCACGTGGCGTAAAGAGGCCAGTGAAGTCTAAACTCCAGCTGTCGAAGAACATTTAGTGGCCCTGGAGCCATTTAGCACTTCGTAAAACATCATACCCAACATTACTAGAGGCAGAAAAGCAATTTCATAATATGATACTCGTGAGGAAAAAGTGCTTTAAAGATTACTTATGTCAAGTGAAGAGGTGGTTTTCTAGCCCTCGACTTTCAGTAGAGTGGGACTTTACAAAATACTGTTGACTTCTAGTCTGTACCCATTAATGTAATCTTGCCAGACTCTTTTGACCCTCTCCTACCCTACCCTTGACTCCACAGTTTGAAATTAATAATAACAGATGGGACTCTACCTTTTCCTGAGATAGACATTTTGTATCATCATTGGGTGGGTGTGATGGACGGCATGAGGAGAGCTTTTTGTAACCTCGTAAGGACAGCGTAATCTTGCCCAGTGAGAACAAAGATACAAATATCAAATACATATATTTTCTTGGGTTCACAATATTTTATAAAGGGTTTTATTTATTTATATATATGTATATATATTTTACTCATGGAGCTAGCAAACCAATATTTTTCTTCTTTTAAAAAGTTAAGGTATAAGAGCTTCCTGGTTCTAAGACAATGGAGCGAACCGCTTAAACAACAGAAGAATTAAAAACAGTAATATGTCATTGTTTTCATCACCAGGCAATTTAGCTGTCTGAAAGTGGACTTTGATTATTAGGCTGATTTGAACATGTTGGATTGAATTGTGTTTTCTCTAAATGACTGATGTCTATATGTTCTCAGCTTTCCACCTGACCACAATAACCTGAACCAGCTTAGATTCTCTTAAAAAAAAAGACCTTACTATGTTACCTCAAAAAGGTCACACAGAATGACTGCAACCATATTATGTTACAGCAATAAAAGTCATCAAAGACACTATAGAACTGCTAATAACTTTGATGAACATTGACTAATATGACCAGGCTTTAATGACAGGGAGGGTGCAGAGTGCCTTATAATATAGTTGCAGAAGGACATATGGTTAGCTTTGGTGGTTTGAGGCTGTGGAACATTAATTTGTGTTTTGTGAAGCTCCAAAGACAACATCCCTATAAAGATGTAATGTTCTTATGAATACAGCAACATTGAGTAAAGTGCAATTTGCATCGATAAATTAGTTTAATCTGCAAGCTTTAAGTTCCCACGTGGAGAACCAATAAGTAGGCAATGGCATTATTTTTGCTCTCGTACAATTGTAGCTTATTTAAAATCCCATTTTAACTGATGTCTCAAAATACATTGCTATTTTAGTTGGACCCCACTCAATGGATTTTATGTATCCATAGGACTATGCATCTACGGGTTGGACAGCTCATCATGAGTCGCAAACACAAAAGAAGGGTTGGCTAACAGGGCAATGGTTTGCAAATATGAGCCGATCCTCGGCAGAATTTCCAAAAACCTGGTCCCTCTTTATTGTGAAATGCGTTAGGCTGTCTCTTTCATGCTTGTTTTGTTTTTTTTGGCGGCTTGACTTGGTACTTATTTTTTATTTTGCTTCTCTAATGATGTATTTCTTATAGATTTGCTGTGCTCTATTCTTTGTATCAGGGGTGTATTGATGTTATTTTTAGAATATAAACTTTTGTTGCTGTGGATTCCTCTTTTATGGGTAGTTTGTGTATGTTTAAAGTGACGATGTATGGGTCATACATAGTGGATATTCTGCAACTGGACAAACGTAACTAACTACCCATTTTTTTCATTCAAAACTGTACCCTGGGGCTAATTGAGGTTAGTGTGTCTTTAAGTTATTTATAACTTTCTATGTAAGGACTTGGTTTGTATTTGTTCACCGAACCAATTTGTAATAGCTATATGGTTACATCCCCTGAAGGAAAAATTAAATCACACCCAAATGTTTGGGGAATGGCAAGCTCCTTCCTTTGTACATGGAAAAAGTGTAACCTCATCACTGTGACTCTTGTCTTAGCGAAGCTCTATACTTGATGCTGTGCTAGCCTCATGCATGGCTTCATCATGGCATCTGACATTGCTAGCTGAACAAGGTACATTATCATAAGAACTTTACACGATACATATTCACAATCCAGCACACGCTCATTGCTTTACTGAGACGCACACACAAAGGGCCCGGCTGTGAGGAAACACTAAAGGGATCATTCAGTAAGCATGAGTCTTCCAACTGCGACAAAAGTCTGCGTTTCAAAATGAGAAATTCAGATAACAGTAGGAGACACTTCCACAGTGAAGCTTCTCCTGCAGCTATTTGAATTTCCCCTTTGTGAAATGTTGAAGTTTGATGTGGTTGTAACAACGGCAGTATTCGCTGCTGCAAACACATATGTAGTTTAGGCTTGTGTCACTTCAGTCCTCGCTCAGTTACCCGGTGTTATCGTTTGCTTATTTTAGGCCACTGACAGTACTCTACAGATAATGGAATATAAGAACATTGTATGGATCTACACTAAATTGTAACATATTTCTCATTTCAAAAAAATCCCAACTAACTGATTCGCAGTACACTATGGGCTCTATTACATTCTTCGCGCAAACGTTAACGCGTGTGCAAAAACACATTAACACGAGGGGCAAAACCCTTTGGCTGAAAGTCGTATTACAATGTCTGCGCAAAAAATGCGCTTTAACTTCTACCGCGGGTGAACCTGCGCGAACGCTGCGTAGCGTACTGTACTGCGCGCATCCTATACTTAACATTGTGAGTGCAAATGCGTTTGTGCGCTGGTACGCGGATGGTATTACAGTCTAAGCGCAAAATTTAACACACAGCGTTTGCGCGAATAATTTTAACGTCTTTGAAAAGCTGGTGGTAATGGCAAATCTGAACGTCCTGGCCTAACCCAAATACACCAGCACAAAAAAAAAATACAGCTAAGTATAGATACACATTCTACACATACCAAACCAATAAAATTGAGAAGTTGTGCGTGTTTTTTTATTGATGCAGAATATATGCGCAGATTGACTTTGACAGGCTCAAAAACTTAACGGGAGACAATTGTGGTTCTTAATTCTGATCGCGTGATCCACACACTGATTTCTGCGCGCAAAGTTGCTGCGTGCGCGTTTTTGTGCATCCGTTTTACGCGCGTTATTTTTTGACGGATGAAAAAATGCGCAAGGATTGTAATACCAGCGTTGTTTTACGCGCGTTAACGTTTAATGCTTCGCGCAAAAATTCACGCGTTCTGCGTGCGTTTTTGCATGAAGAATGTAATAGAGCCCTATATGTGAAATCCAAGAGCAGTAGATGCTGGTGAAATACTTTATAAATAAATAAATGAATAAAATTAAAAAGAGTGTCGTTTTAGGGTACTGCACTATCTTATTTGCAGTGCCCCCTGCTTATGTCTTATTAGCAAGGAAATTAGCTTTATTTAGTGCTTGTTGGTGTAGGAAATTGTCAATTTTGAATGAATTCTAGACTCTAATTGCTCTGCTTTTATGAATGCCTGTAATACTCCCCATTTGCGTCTGTTATATGAGGACCATGTTAAAAGGTCACAGCCGTATCACATTTCAGTCTGTAGATTTGTAATGGTGTTTTGACATACTCCTAGGCAGGGTAATTATGTCTGGATGAAGTCTTGGAATAATACATTACGTGCATGGAAATGAAGGCTTTTTTAGTAGTGTGCCGGCTTGTATCATGGGAGGTTTTGCATTCTTTAGATGCATCTATATAAAAACAGATACATATCAATGAAGGATCTCGTGTGAAGTCACAGGGATTGCCTGGTTTTAACGAAATCACAGACAGAAATATTTGTGCAAAGACGTGGTATGGAGGAATTATCTGATGTTGCTGGATAGGATTTTGCTCTGATCACTTTGAGATGATCGACATGAGGAGAAGTCACTCATCAATATAAAACAATAGATAAATTAAATGTATGAATTTACTGTGAGAGTAGAATGACGTAGAAAAGTACAAATTCCTATGTTATTTATGTCTAATGCGAGGCTAATATGCAATAAATCATTAGTATTACACTTTATTTTATATAGCGCCACGTATTTCTGTAGCGCTTTAAAGATCAGTGTACAAGGTGCTGATACATTACAATACCACACATGGATGATACGGCCTGATTCTGGGGGACCCTGTTCCCAAGGGAATTTACAATCTATGAGATGTACAAGTATTTTGTGAGGTAGACGCATCCATATCGTTGGGTGTCTTGCCCAAGGACACTCGCTGGTGGCGTCTTCTGAGTGTGAGCGAGTCGGCTTTCCATGATTGTAGAGCAGTGACCTGGTTGTTAGGTTGAACCCGCTTCTCGTAAAGTTGAGACTTGCTTCTCCACAGTTGTATTGGAGTGTAAGGTGCTGGTTCCGGGGCGGTAGGTACGAGCCAATGTGCAATGAAGAAGTCTTGCAAAAGCAGAGATTATATATATATATATATATATATATATATATATATATATATATATATATATAATATATATATATATTATATATATATATATATATATATATATATATAATGATTTATTGTAAATACACAATAAAGCAAAGGCAATAATAGATATAGAAGAGGTATGCAATAGATGGAGAATACTGAATAGGAGGGGAAAAGCTAAGGAATAGGGAAGAAGTGTATATATGTATACACAGGTTACAGGGCTAGAGGGAACCAGAGCAGAATATATACAGGTTACAGGGCTAGAGGGAACCAGAGCAGAATATATACAGGTTACAGGGCTAGAGGGAACCAGAGCAGAATATATACAGGTTACAGGGCTAGAGGGAACCAGAGCAGAATATATACAGGTTACAGGGCTAGAGGGAACCAGAGCAGAATATATACAGGTTACAGGGCTAGAGGGAACCAGAGCAGAATATATACAGGTTACAGGGCTAGAGGGAACCAGAGCAGAATATATACAGGTTACAGGGCTAGAGGGAACCAGAGCAGAATATATACAAGTTACAGGGCTAGAGGGAACCAGAGCAGAATATATACAGGTTACAGGGCTAGAGGGAACCAGAGCAGAATATATACAGGTTACAGGGCTAGAGGGAACCAGAGCAGAATATATACAGGTTACAGGGCTAGAGGGAACCAGAGCAGAATATATACAGGTTACAGGGCTAGAGGGAACCAGAGCAGAATATATACAGGTTACAGGGCTAGAGGGAACCAGAGCAGAATATATACAGGGCTAGAGGGAACCAGAGCAGAATATATACAGGTTACAGGGCTAGAGAGAACCAGAGCAGAATATACAGGTATAAAGGGAAACTACAGATCAAAACAAAGATACAATACAACAAGGTGTACTTAGGTTATATATATGTATATATATCCGAGTCCTTGGAGATATGGGCAAGTCCTTATAATCCAGGCAAGGAAAACTTGGGAGGTCCAGGAGGATAACAAGTCCAGAGGTCTGTAGTAAGTAGGAGATCCAGGAGGTTTACAAATAATAAGTCCAGGAGAGATATAACAGATAGTCTTGAGAAAATAGGATCCAGCAGAGTATGGGTCCTAGGAGGCCCAACAGGTAGCTCCTTGCAGCTTGGATATTTCCAAGACAATGTGGAAGCGTTGGGCTTCAGGTGTGGCCTGGTTTTATGCAGGAATAGTAGGTGATCTAGGCAACACCTGAGCGATGCACAGGCAGAGGTGAGTAGTGGTACTGCTATATGAAAGTCCCACTACTATGAGCCAGCACTGGGTTTAGGCTTTTTATTACGCCGCCGGCGTTGATCCTTACATATGCCCCCTCCTAAGGGCACACTCTGGGTGCCCACAATGTCCTGTGAATCGGTGACGGTGTGATTAGACTCTAGAAGATCTTCTGATTCTGAAAATATGGAATCCAGTATAATTGTATCTGTTAATAAAGACACCTTTGGTTTAAGCCCCCTGGTACTGATGATAGGGGAGTCTATTTTAGATACTCCAGGTTTCCTTTCAGGGCAAGCTATCCCATACGGTTGTACAGCCGGGAAGACGGTAGGTATAGGTACGGTATTCTGGGTAGAATCAGATAATGGGGGCAAGACGTTATTTACACTGCTCTGTAGTTGATCCTGTAGGGACATAATGAGACTCTGTTGATTGATCACAGACTGGGCAATGTTACTGACTTGATTCGTGAGTGTAGTCATAACAGAGATCATAGTAGGTATAGTGGTGGTTTCAATAGATTCCTTTATAGGAATTATACTAGCAGCAACGGTCATATCAGGTAAAGAATGTTTGGCATGGGTCTTTGTAGTCCGTCTCACCAGGCAATTTGATCCCCGAAGAAGGTTTAGCAGATGGGGTTTTGGTAACCGGTATTGGTCCGGTGTCGAGTATGTTGACCTGTAGATCCTCGGTACCGTGGAGCATCTTGGCGGTGGGTACAACTGGCGAAGTGTTGGTAGGAGGCACCTTGGCGATGAATGATGATACCTCAGCATCTGGAACTCTGGCAGCAGGCGCTTTGGCATGAACTGAAGCCTCGTCATGTGATAGCGTGGTAGCAAGCACCTTGGCGTGAACCAAGGTGTTGGTGACAGACTGCTCTTCACAAAGTGGAGCTTCAGCAGCGGGCACTGCGGCTTGGGTTGAAGTTTCCAGACACGATTTTATTTGCCCAGCGAAGGCCTTAGGATCGTTTGGCTCAACCTCCGATATTTTTTTGGAGGGAACCGGGTGAGAGTTACCGAGATCTGTAATTCGAAGGCCTGTAGGACCTTGATCAGCCACATTTTCAGATACTGTACCTCCTATAGGTGAAGGTATACGTTCGGTTTCAGTGAATTCGCCAGAGGAGGAACAATCAAAAGGAAGAAAGTCCTCTCGTGGATCTCTGCGAGGGACGACTATGGTGGATCCGACGAAGCCAGTACAGCACCCAGGACCACCCTTAGGACGTCGTGCTGTTTGTATGGGTATCTCCATTGAATCATCACTATCCCAGCCTTCAGAACTATGGCTTAACATGGGGAACCGTGAGAGACATTGGTCTGTACGATGATGGCTGGAAGTGATTAGAACAGTGGCTGTAGCGGCATTAACTCTTTCAGATTGGTACACACCTTTCCTGGCCTTCAAGGCTGATTCAAATAAATTCAAGTCCTTTTTGCGAACTACTGTCCCATTGGAGGCAATTGTACAGTCAGTAGGTATGGGTTCCATAGAAATAAGGGCCTGTACAGGGTACTCTGTTGTCTTGATAGGGGTTTGGCTGTGAGCAATGGATGTAAAGGTGCTGGCAGCAAATACAGGTGAAGTATCCATAGGAACATCATATGAACGGGGTACCGATGGTTCATAATCCATGCTTTCATATTCTATAGATGCAGGTAGAGGAGTCTGCTGTATGGTGGGCCTTGGTGGAGATTCTGGTGGTATTACCTGTTGGAGTTGCAGGTTCTCGGTAATGCTGATTAGACACAGGTTTAGGCAATGGGGTGGATTTCCTGGTAATAGATTTTGTCACAGGATTCTTTGGTGCAGGTATGGGGGTCTTGGATTTTGGGGTTTGCTTAGGGGGTCTTATTGGGCAAAGCGGTATCCAGTGCCCCCTAGAACCACAGTAAATACAGACCCCCGCCGCTTGCCTCCTGGCGCGCTCTGCTGGGGTTAGAGGACCACGATGTATCTTGGTAAGGTTTTCTTTTGCAGCAGGGTTACAAAATTCTTGGAGTTGCAATTGTAGGAATCCAATCAATTGGGTGAGGAACTCATGGAAGGATTTCTGGATTAACCCCGTGAGTACTTGATTCATTGCTGGCTCGTTGGTATTACGCTTCCACATTCTGTAAGGTGCTGGTTCCGGGGCGGTAGGTACGAGCCAATGTGCAATGAAGAAGTCTTGCAAAAGCAGATATATATATATGTATATGATGATTTATTGTAAATACACAATAAAGCAAAGGCAATAATAGATATAGAAGAGGTATGCAATAGATGGAGAATACTGAATAGGAGGGGAAAAGCTAAGGAATAGGGAAGAAGTGTATATATGTATACACAGGTTACAGGGCTAGAGGGAACCAGAGCACCTTACAGATTGAGAAAATAGGATCCAGCAGAGTATGGGTCCTAGGAGGCCCAACAGGTAGCTCCTTGCAGCTTGGATATTTCCAAGACAATGTGGAAGCGTTGGGCTTCAGGTGTGGCCTGGTTTTATGCAGGAATAGTAGGTGATCTAGGCAACACCTGAGCGATGCACAGGCAGAGGTGAGTAGTGGTACTGCTATATGAAAGTCCCACTACTATGAGCCAGCACTGGGTTTAGGCTTTTTATTACGCCGCCGGCGTTGATCCTTACATGGAGGGATGTGCTGAATGGGAGTTTTGACTTCTTCACGGTCGTTGGGTAGAGGCGTTACCCCTGTACTCCACAGCTGATATTTTGTGGTAGGCAAATATGTACCATTAGGTGTCTTGCCCAAGGACACTTACTGGAGAGGTGCTCTGGCTGGGATTCAAACCTGGGTATTCACGGTTATAGAGCAGTGATGTTACCTCTACTCCATCCAGCCGGTACTAAATTAAATATTACTTTACTATACGCTTCACTATGGGTAAAATCCTAAATCAGGAATCTCAATCTCTGACCCCCAGATGCTGATGGCCTCCAATTCCCAGCATTCTTTGAATGCAGTAGATGGCGAGGGAATAATAGGAGTTGTAGTTCAGAAACATCTTGGGGGGGCAAACTTTGAGATCCGTGATGTAAAAGTTTGAATCCTTGAGAAGGGGGGTAGAATTGTCACACAGTCTTTAAATCCTGAATTGTACTATGTCTCTGAGCCTACAGTGATAGAGCATCAAACCACCTCTAACTAGGTGACCAAGGTGACTTATCAACTGCTAGACTTTTTTATGAGGTAGCAAAGGTGGATCAAATACCAAGCTGTCAATATAAGGAGCTTCATCACAGGTTCGGGCAAAACCTTTACTGCAGAGAGCACCAGGAGGATTTATATCTCAAGTAGGCTGGTTAATCTCATAACAGCAGTCATGAGGTTGCCATAGTGTGGGACCTGCCGTGGTGGAGTACATTGGCGTTGTGGAAGGCTTATGTAATATATGATCATATTTTGTAACCAAATCATCTTTATTTGTTAAGTTGTTCTTAAAATGTTTAAAACTATGTCAACGTGGAGTGCTCTAAATCTTGTATGTTACTGTATATGTAAGTACTGATTTACCCTACAGGTCCAAGCATCCACTGCAACTGGTCATCATGCCTAGCTCCTAGCTGATGAGGGTCCAACAAACCCGAAACAGCGCTGTCCTAGGAGTGGCTTTGACCAGTTGCATAAACGTTATCTCTGCTAGAAAGCCACAGTGTGGCATAGCATTGATTTTAGGGTTCTGTGTAATAACTGACCCAGGATGCATAAAAGTGAGACAGAGGTCATTTGCATATCCTACCTAGAATTCCTTGCTGCATATGCGGAATGTGGCACAGGAGCTCTGGGATGCAATTCATCGAATTGCTGTGATGTGCAGGTGGCTTCTGCAATAATAAACACAATATAAATATATATATTCTTGTTCCATCACCGTGGATAGTCTGCAAAGTTTTAGTAGAACTAGTAAGCGTTAAATTATGTTTATGCAATTCCAGTGTCACAATGATTGCTTTAAAAGTAAGATTTTTTTTATGAAAAAAAAACAACAAATTGATAACATAGGTTTGATAAAAGTATTAAAATTGGAATAAAGCCGAGTCTGTACTGTCAAACGTATGAAAAAATAAATATAACATCAAGAAGCATATTTTTGCAGGTGAACTGGGTGTATCTCCTGTTATACAAGGATAACGTGCCCTGAGGTGCTTTGTACAACCTTGTAAATATGCCCTTCCTAATTTATTTCCACACCCATGACCGGATTGTGTTTTCTGTTCTATCATTTTCTGTAGCATGCAATCTTACATTCTACACCTACCTGTATTCTGAATCCCCAGACAGTGTGATAGCTTGCGATTCCAGACAAGGGAGCTTTTGTGGTCCCGACCATCATGAGATTAGAACTGTGTTTTCTGTTGTTTTTTTTTCAAAGTCACTAAATCAAAGAACATTGCCTTCAATTTAAAGATCAAAAAAGACATTAAAAGTATCCAGCCGTGTGAACCACTCCAGGGCTAGAACATTGGCCCTTGGAAAGAGTAGCCCAATGCTGGCCCTAAATAATGAAGAAGAAAAAAAATCGATCTGTTTTTTTCTTAATCATGAAAAGGACCTCACTGGGAATGGAAAACGGGCATGCTCAAATATCATAATAGTATGAGAAAGCACATGAAAGGGTGGTAGTATGTATTTTTGAAAATCAATAAGGAAGAGTTTTCTTCTTCAATATGCCATGTACTTTCAGAAATACATGCTATTTTTCTATATGGCGCATTCCCATGTTCATGTTCTGGTGTAAAGCACGTAGACTGATCCATGCTCACAGCAACTCACACAAGGTGAAATATTCAATATGTAAGTGATCATGGTGACATACAAGGCTATTCACTAAAGGGTGAAACTCAGGAGAACTGACAGAAGAGAACAATCTAGACCAAATAGCCAGTTTGGAAAGTGAGATAAATCTGAGAATTTTTCTGGTTTGCCTATTTTGACCTCGAATTTTCACTTCTCCTGCCAATTCTCCAGCCTTCATCCTTTAGTGAATAGACCTGATAATAACACGGTAAAATATATTTTCTTGCTATACCTAACCCTCACTTTCTTAAAAGCTTATTTGACTGATTTACTATGCACTTCACCACTACATAAAATGTTTTGTAAAAGACTGAGTACATACACAAATACTGTAAATACAGTCAATTACCATACTTTTTTTTTATCATGAATCAGACGGAAAACATCCAGAACGTGTAGGTAGGCCATGGACACACCTGGCAACATATCTATATATACACCATATGCAATTAGGCAACAAGGTGGAATGCAATCGATCCCAAACATTAAGAGCTATATTACATTTGAAACGCTAACGTTAGCGCTCACCTGTGTGACTGTTAACGTTAGCCTTGGTTGCCCTAGCGCGGGCCAACGATATTACAATCCGAACGCTAACGGGTCAAAATACCTGTTAGCGTTTCGGAGCTTGCACTCCCTTGCGTGAGCTTACTGTACTTTGCGCTCCCTATGCTTAACATGAGGAGTGCAAACTGTTAGTTAGTGTTAAGACTTTGTAATCCTAACGCTAATTACACTAAGCTGAGGTAAACTCAAAAGTTTGCCGCAGCTAGGACCTGGTGCTATCTGATACCGCTTCTGTGCAATCAGTTATTACCAGCTAAAAATAAAAACAAAAGAAAATCACATACTCACCTTTCATCCCGCAACGAGAACGGCGACTCCATCTGCTTCTTCTTGTCGCCGGGTGCAGAGAGACAGGGTCGGCCCGTCCATGGAGCCGTTTGGAGCAGCGGCGCCAAGCGGCAAATCTTGGGCAAATTTTTGGAGCTGGCACCGGCGCTATTTTTTTAGCGTCATCGGCGCCGGTGCACTAATTTTTCCAGCTGCTGGCAGACCGCGCCTCCACACATGCGGCTATCCGGTACCCACAGTTGCAGAGTGCAGGATTAAGCCGCGTGTGGGCGGATACTTTCATGCGACAACGCGTCTGTCCTCCAGGCTCCCGCCGGAACACCACCAGCAACCACCAGGTATGCGTGGACGGGCCTGGCTGTTACAAATATAGGGGCCTCAGACAAGGCATTGGGAGATGCGCTCTCTGCCCTCCGAGTCCTTCTAGGCTTTCCAGCATGGAGACTCTCCCACCTGTACGCCTGGAGCTTGGGCTCAGAGCCGCCTACCCCAGCTGCTGGAGGAAGAGCAGTAGGGGGTGGTGCTCACAGGAGCTAGATAGTCACCTGGCCCGACTACAACAATGGCGGGACCTGCACCAACCCTGTGCAGACGTGTACACTGCAAACTTCATGAGCACCCAGATAATCAAAGGGTATGAAGCTGCCTACTCTGCCTCACACATGGCTGCCCCCTCCTTCATAATTTGGGGGTTCACCCATAAGGCTCTGCGGTCATCACATCTGATGTAAGGCCCCTATATGCACCTACTGGGAGGTGTGGTGCAGGAGGGGCTCTGTGACTGCAAAATGAGCCAGTCATTGCAGCAGGCCTATAGACTGACACCAACACCTCATGTGGTGCTGAAATGCATTTCCCCTCATTCTAGGACAGGATGTGCTGGGGCTGAGCATGATGGGTAATGCAGTCCAGAAGGTTGTGAGAGGCAATATTAAGGAACTGTTGTTAAAAGGCCATTTCTGATGTAACAGTCCCACCAGGTTTGTATCTGAGGCAATAAGTGTTCCCCAAAAATAGGAAAACTATGAGCTTACTCCACTGGTTTAGGGTTTTAATTTGTTTGTACATTTATATAATTACACATACATCATTTACACACTGTGTACACACATATATTTAACAGATACATTGTATATACAAATACTGTGTATATTTGTCAGGATTGGAGTGCAACGGTTGGTGAAGTGGGCCCATGATGCAGTGATTGGAGGAGTCACGTAGGTTACAGGGCACAGAAGGTTTATTAAAGTATAAACAAAACAGGAAACAAACGGATCTGAGTCAATATTAGGCAAGCAACAGACTGTGTATGCTGGTTCCAGGGTTTGTTGGGAAGCAGGGTTCAACTTGACAACGAGGATACTTGAGAGCAGGGTGTACTTGCCAGCGAGGTGCTTGAGAGCGGGGGTGCACTTGCCAGCGAGGATGCTTGAGAGCAGATGTACCTTTGATAGCGGAGTTCCACTTGGGACCGGGGTTCCACTTGTCTGGATCACAATGAGGGGTTCAGGTTCAATAGCAGGGAGCTTCAGGAACAGGAGTGGTTGTTTGCACTTCCAGAACATTAATGTTGAAGCCCTGATGGAAGAGTGGATCCCTCTTTTAAGCAGGCTTCATTAGGAGTAATAGCACACACCTGAAGGCACCACAACAGGAGCTGAACAGCCAGAGGATCCTGTAACCTGTATACAAACATAAGCAGGTAAATAACAAGCAAATGCAGGTAAATAAGGGTTTGCCAGGGATTAGGTGCGGGCACAGGCTTTGTCTGAGACTGATTCCTGACAATATTACACATACATACAGCAGATACACACCCACTGTGTACAGTGGTGTATTTAGGTTTTGTGCTGCTCTAGGCCTGACTAAACTCATGCACCCCCTAATTAAAATTTGAGGCACCCCTTCCTGTCAAGGCCACACCTCTTCCTGGTTAATCCCCACCCTTCCTCTTTAAGCTCCACCTTTTCCTCTTAGAGCTCCGCCTTTTCCTCTCTTTATATTAAAAGTGGATACCAAGTGCCTACTTGTATATTTTGTATACCATTTCAAATTTATCTATTGAGATAAATAAAATTATGAAATGTTTAAATGCAAGCATTTTTACAAAGAACAGCCACGCATGTTAAGTATTCTGGATCACAGCCGCTCTAATTGGTTGAACAATAAAATCCACAGAAACGTGCACTGCATATGAGCGTATCACAGAGCTGCACAGCAATAAAACCCACAGAAATGTGCACTGTGTATGAGCATATCACAGAACTGCACAGCAATAAAACTCACAGTAATGTGCAGTGTGTATGAGTGTATCCCAGAGCTCCAAGGCAATAAAACTCACAGTACTATGCAGTGTGTATCACAGAATCCACAGCAATAAAACTCCCAGCAATGCAATGTTTGGTGTGTGTCAGCGTATCAGAATCCACAGCAATAAAAATTCCAGCAATGCAATGTGCAGTGTGTATGAATGTATTAGAATCCACAGCAATAAAACTCCCAGTAATGCAATGTGCGGGTCAGCGTATCAGAATCCACAGCAATAAAACTCCCAGCAATGCAATGTGTGGTGTGTATGAGTGCATCAGAATCCCTGCAATAAAACTCCCAGCAAACCGTGTGTATATGAGCACACAGCAATTATTTATTCTACATTTACCGGCCTCCGTCCGCGGTAGGGCTGTGTGCAGAGTCAGCAGGGACTGTGTACAGACTCAGCAGGAGGTCCCTCCAGGCCATGTTAGGATCGCGGCTGTGCCTGTGCGTGGAGCCATCTTGTCAGCAGTGGGGTGCCACTGCCAGAGGGTGCACCGTGGCTTTGATTCCCTTCCTGGTGGGTGTTCAATCCAGAATAGAGTGACAGTCCATGTTAACGAAAGGGTGGGCAGCTGCATGCGTGTCACATGGTTCAGCCAGTCAGGTGGTACTGAGACTCAGTACCACCTGACTGGCTGGACCGAGTGTGACCTGCACGCACGCAGCCTCACCAGGAGCCAGGCAGCTCAATGACAAATTTCTATCACTGCAGTGCTGGTTAAGGAAAGGTCCACTTTAAACAGCAGTAAGCAGACAGGGCTTCTATATTTTGCTGATACCCCCCCCCCTTTACCTGCCGTTTACTGTCATCTTCTCTCTCTGGACACAAATCACATCCCCCTCCTAGAGCTGCTGCGGGGCAGGGGAGGAGCTATGGAGGGAGGAGAGGGGGATTTTTATTCTATTCGATTTTATTCCGTATGCAAACGCCATGCTCCGCTGCTCGTTGTTTGAGAACACAGCTCAAAGCTGACACACAGTGACAGTGGCACCTCCTAGTACCCCCTAATGACACCCCAATAATCACTGGTACCTGGGGCGGCCCGCCCTCCGCCACTCCTCTAAGTACACCACTGCTCTGGTGATATGCTCACACACAAGTTTGGCGAACTGCCAGCAAGTACGGTGCTGTTTGAAGGCATTGCAAATCCCCATAGAGAAGTAATGGTTAATCTATTCAGAGAACACCAAACAGCAGAGAAATGACAGTGAAATACCCTGATGTTCGGTGGTTTCAATCAGCAGGTTCAGGTATTCAGGCGAACCCCATAGGTTTCAATGTTAAAAATATTCCCGTTTTTATGCAATATCTAATAAACCACTTATTTTAATCTGCAATAAAAAGTCTTTATTTATTGATTTTTTTTTTAGTACCATTTAGCAATTTTTCAGAATTCTTTTGGCAAAATCCCCCCCTTTTTTTTAATATCGGTTCTTCTTTTTTTGTAACAGAACTTTTTATTATCAATCATAGGATCTTATATGTAAATTCCAGACATTTTCGTTCAGTAGTTCTTTTGAAAACAGCAGGCCATGGGTTTGCGGTGGCAGCATACAGCGGCCGACTCCATGCACTTTGGGGACCCTGCGGTGAATGGTGAATTCACTGCAGGGTGGGGAAATTTTATTCCCCGAAGTGCAGGGAACTACAGAACGCCAAAATGTTGGCGTCATTTCGGTGCTCTGTGAGTAACCCAATTAGTGGTGAGGTTTTTTGTTGCCCCCTGGAAAGTGAAAGCCTAGGCGTTGCCTACTCAGGACATACTTGAAAATTAGTGACATCTCAATGTTTCCTTCCTGGTAAAATAGTTTTTTTTTAGGGGTGGGGCCACCCGGCGGGCCGCCGCCCCCTGGAGAGTGCCGCCCTAGGCCTAGGCCTTGTTGGCCTAGGCCAAAATACACCAGTGACTGTGTATATGTATATTTTCCCACACGCGCCTTAATCTGTCTCCCGCCGCTCTCCCGCTCCTGGCCGCGTGTGTGTGCGCACTGAGAAAAAGTAGTGCTAATTTCTGCAACAGACTCAGAGCAGCTTTTCTCTCCTTCCGACCGTGGCACCAGCCTCCCCAGGCATCGTATCTGTGATACACCAAGTGAGGAGAAGACTTTGTTGGGAATTAAAAGAATAAAATGGGATTAACAGAGAGAGGCACTTGGATAGACACACGATGGACAGGAAGAGATTGTTGGAGAAAACATGACATATGGAAAGACAAAACATAAGGCAGTGGAAACGTGGGAAGATATTTAGAGTTGGTGTATTTTGGGTGGTGAGATTGGGGGGAGGCAGCATTTCATCCTTGGCTCCAGGCAGCACAATGTCTTGGGCCGGCCCTGCAGAGACAGACTGGGGGGGAAAGTCCCCCAGTGTCCATCTGCGATCGCTCCGCTGACCTGTGAGATCCTGCAGGTCATGTGACCGTCAGCGGAAGCCTCAATGGAGTCCTATGGACTCCATGGAGGGGATGCTCGCGGCGGCGTTTAGTGCTGCACCGAGCATCCCGAGGCTTAGTGCCGTGTTACAGGGCAGGTTGCTGGATTAGCGCCTGCACCGTAATATCACGCTAAAACGGGAAGCTAAGGAGAAATCTGCAGGCGCAGGTTTTCCTCCTTAGCGTCCCCGTTTTAACGTGATCAATGTAATATAGTCCTAAAACGGCAATTAAGAGCACCTCGGTGTTTAATCACTGTATATGTAATACATTCAGATCACTGCTAGGATGCACATAAGGACTTCTTTAAGATACAAAAAAGTGTATTTACTCTATATTTAAGGAAACAAACATTTTACCCTCTAAAAGACTTTTTTTTTTTATTCATTTAAGCACATGAATCAGTACAATTATAACAGTGCAACAGGTATTCAGATATGAAAAGCTATTGAAAGCATGTCAACAATCAGTAACAATAAAGAGCCCGGAGGCTAGAACGTCCACATCTAATGTCTCGGACATGAATGTTTAAGTAGGTGAAGGACGAATGAAAAACTGGGAAACATAACGAAAGTCCCCCCTTACGGCTGCTGAGTCAGACAGGCAAGAACATTTACAGTCCACGTGGGCGAGACCACTAAGGAGAGGCATATGGGAAGAGGAGGAGAGAAGAAAGAGAAAAAAAAAAAAAAGGAAAGAGAGGGTGGGAAATATACGCAGAAAAGAAAGAGCACACACAAAGAAACTAGTCAGAGAACATCAAGAAAGGAGGACAAGAATCTCAGAGAGGGGAGGGGCCAGCACCCCACCTTATGAAGTCTACGAGAGGGGAACCTTAAACCCGTAAAGCACGTCCCTCAGGAGAGGACACGAAACCCTGCCAATAAAACCACTTCCGTAAATGCTGCGGTGTCTGTCCCCTCGCTGATGCCAGCAGGCTCTCGTGCATTCTAAGCTCCTCCATCCGGGCGATCCAGTCCACGCTCCTCGGTCTGGATCCATTCACCCAGTGCAGGGCCACAAGGGATCTGGCAGTAAGCAACATTGGTAGGAGCACCGATCTGCACAGTGCGGTAGTGGACAGGGGGATCTGCAGCAGCAGAAAGACCCGTACTGTGAGGGGCAGGTCAACATCAGTAACCCTTAGGATAACCGTGTGCACTTGGGTCCAGAAAGGCTGGAGTATCGCGCAGGACCACCACATATGTAGGTAGTCCCCGTCCTCTGCGTCGCAACACCAGCAGGTAGAGGAGAGACTAAGCCCCATTTGAAAGCGCAGCACCGGAGTACAGTACCAGAGCGTCACAATCTTATAGGCCTGTTCCTGCAGCCGAGTTTGCTGCGAACCTCTGGACCAATTCGTACGTTTTGGCCCAGCTCTCCTCATCAATCATTTCATCTAGTAGTTCCTCCCAGCGCGCCTCAAAGGGTGGTGGGTCTGGAGCGACAGGGCTCACCAATATCATGTATAGAGTGGAGATGCCATGACGCGGGGCAGAAGAAGCTAGGCATAGTTTCTCAAAGGGGCTGGTATCCTGGAGAACGCGGTGCGTTCCCGGCAGGGAGCGGAGATAGTGTAAAACCTGTGCGAGGTTGAATCTTTCCAGGAATGTCGGGGGTGGCGTCCCCGCGGTGCGGTCCCACGGTGGTGTGTATTGTGCATCAAGAATTAAGGCAGTCGCCCTTGGCTTGGTAGGTTTTCGACAGCCGTGCCCTGAAGGACTGAGTCAACGTTGTCCTGAAGGCGGGGTTATCTGCCAATGGGTGCAATGGCGATGGGAATGTGGACAGTTGGTATCTCGAGGCGGTCGAGTCCCATATCCACATTGTAGCCGCAACAGTCGGGTGGGCCCTTACCTCCCTTGGCCTACTCGCAGCAGCTATCCATGGGATAGACCAAAGGCGCACCGAGGCAAACGAGTGCTCCAGATCCTCCCAGAGTGCCCCCCTCCCCCAGTGGACCATTCAATAATACGCAAGAGATGAGTCGCGATATAGTATCTGTGGGGGTCAGGCAAGGCCACACCACCTCCCGACTTTTCCCGAACCAGGACGGTCCATCGCACTCGGGCGAGAGGCACGCCAGATGAACCGCAAGAAAGCCGACTTGATGAGAGCAAAGAAGTAGGTCAGAATCCGTATCGGGAGGGTCTGGAACAGATACAGGAGGCGTGGTAAGACGTTCATCTTCAGAACGCTAATCCTCCCAAACCACGAGATATGCATCTTAGTCCAGGTAAGGAGTTCCACCGTCAGAATCCTCCACAGTGGGGGAAAGTTGTCCTCGAAGAGTGTGTCTAGCCGGGCTGGAAGTTTAATCCCCAGGTACGACATTGCCCCTTCACACCAGCGAAAGTGGAAAGAGTCTTTCAGGTGGGTCTGTTCCCGCGCAGGTACGGTGATGTTGAGGATCTCCGATTTTAGCATATTGATTTGCAGATTCGCCAGTTCTCCGTATGTCCGGAACTCCTCAACAATTGCTGGTAAAGACTCCAGTGGAGAGACCACAAAGAACAGCAGGTCATCTGCGTAAGCCGTGACCTTATGTTCCCCAGCACGGCCCAGTATCCCCTGTATGTCCGAGTTATTCCGGATTGATTCCAAGAATGGCTCCAGAGAGAGGGCAAATAGAAGCGGCGACAGTGGACATCCCTGCCGCGTGCCATTACGCACCCTGAAAGGGCAGGAGAGCGCCCCATTTACCTTCACTGACGCCGTGGGCTCTGAGTATAGCGCCGCGATCCACGTGTAAAACTCACCTGAGATCCCCATGGCATCAAGGGTTGCGAAAAGGAATGACCAGGCTACCCGGTCAAATGCCTTCTCAGCATCTGTCGACAAGAGAAGGACACTCCTACCGGACCCCCGAGCCTCATGAATAACGGCAAGTGCCCTGATAGTGCCGTCCCGTGCCTCCCTTCGTGGTACAAAGCCAACCTGGTCCCGTTTCACCAGCAGCGGGACAAAAGGCTGCAAGCGGATCGCCAATATGGAGGAAAAGAGCTTCAGGTCGCAGTTGAGGAGGGAAATCGGACGATAACTCGAACAGAGTTCCGGGTCCTTCCCTTCTTTCGGGATGACCGGAATCGTCGCCAGTTGCGATTGTGTGTGTAGAGACGAGCCATCATGCAGAGCATTGAGTGAGGCAACCAATGGTGGCAATAAGATACGGGAGAACTGTTTATAGTACTCAAATGGTAAGCCATCTGGCCCAGGTGCCTTTCCATTTTTCTGTCTTTTCAGTGCGATCCGAAGTTCCTCCATCGAGATAGGATCGTTCAGAGAGGAACGCTCCGGTCTCGTCAGTCTCCTGTGAACCCTGGAAGATAGGTATGTAAGGATTCGTTGGTTGCGTTCTGAATCAGGAGTCGGGGTGCAAGTGTACAGTTCTGAGTAGTATTCCCTGAAGGCTCTAACTATTGCGTCTGGTGTCTGGGCAAAGTCCCCCCCGACCGTCGGATCCTAGGAACGTACGCCAGGGCCCGTCGCTTTTGGAGCATTCAAGCCAAAAGCCGACCCGGCTTGTTTTCATTATATGCAAAGAAACAGCGCGAGTGAAGCACCGCTCAGTGTATTTGTGAGTGTGCCAATTCCGTCAACCGTAACCGCCGTTGTTGGAGTAGGGCGTAGGTTGCTGCCCCAGCCATCCTCATGTGATCAAGTTCCAGATCCTGTTTTTCAGAGATCAGTGCGTGAGTCTCATCCATCCTTTCCCGTTTCTTCCTGGAGGCAATCGCGATCAAATGACCGCGGATAGTTGCCTTATGCGCCTCTCATATGGTGTGTGGTGACACGCCCTCGGTTCCATTCTCCGCAAAATAATTTTGTAGGGATGTCATGATCTCATCCCGTAGCACCTGGTCCTGTAGGAGAGAGATGTTAAGTCTCCAATTAAAACATCACGGGCGACAGTGCGCCGATCGAAGAACCATGGATACCGGCGCGTGGTCCGACCACGTCCTGCTATGGATTGAAGTCGAAACAAGATCATCTAATGCAAAATGAGAGATGTAGATATAGTCCAGTCGGGTATAGGTAGAATGCACTTCCGAGTAAAAAGAGTAATCACGCGTGAGTGGATGCATGAGGCGCCAAGCATCTATCAGTTGCAAGTCTTTCAGCGAGCGTCTGATGGATCGCAGAATATGGAGGGGAACCCTAGTGGTGCCCACCGACGAGTCCTCCGCCGGGCACATCGCCACATTGAAATCCCCCCTAAGATCAAAGTCCCCTCCGCAAACATAGTCAACTTCTGTGCAATTCTGGAGAAGCATTGATGTTGCCTAGAATTAGGGAGATAAATCGAGGCAAATGTGTATTTAACCTCGGCGATCGTACCTTTCAAGAACACCCCCCTACCGTCTCCCAGGAATAAAGCATCTGTGTATACGAAGGGGAGGTGTTTGGAAATCAGGATCGAGGCGCCCCTCACCTTCCCCTCCGGCGTCGTGTCATGGTATGCCGTCGTGTAGTAGGAGTCGCGAAGGTTTGGGTGTGCATCAGTTTTGAAGTGTGTCTCCTGAAGGAGTGCTATCGAACATTTCTCGCGACGTAGGTCCCGCAGTAGCCGATGACGCTTTTCTGGGACATTCAGTCCCCTCACGTTTAGAGTCAGGATCCCCATCAAGTCCCGGTGGAACTCTGGAGACTGTCCTCCTCCCCTCTCCATCGAGCAGGAGGTGAGACAAGGAGTGAGACGGAATAAGCGGGAGTAGTGAGATATAGGAGAAAGGGGGGAGCGGGGTGAGAAAGGGAGTAGGAAGAGAGAGAGAGAAAGAGAAAAAGAAAAAAAAGGGGCCAATCTATATTCTTCCCGTGCAATGGTACCAGATCAACCAAAAACAAAGGGTCAAAAGCGTCCATCCAGGAGGAGAATGCTCCCCTCGAAAATCGAAGCGAGCACAATGTCTCCTCCTAGGAGTAGTGCAGGGACGCAAAGAGAAAAAACCCGTGGGGATGTGAATTGCCCCCAGCCAGCAGTTAATAGAAAGTAAACTTAAGAAACTTATATACAAGTGTCAACGGTCCCCTCCGATAACATTGTTGTACTAGAGCACGCATGGTGCCGCAAAAGAAATATGCAAGGTTATTCAATCGAACCCCTCCCACCGCACCAGTCACAGGACTCTATCAGGGAATGCATGAGCAGCGAATCACAGTCACCAATACAAAGATAGGGGAACCCCCAGCACATCCGTAAGTCTCAATACGTAAAACCTACAGGACATTGCTACAGGCGATCAGTATGTATAAATTGGTCACATCGAGCTTGTATGCATTCATCCTCCATTCCCGTACGTTTACGTGCCTGCCCCTCCCCACCCTCCCCCTGTGTTCTCCCCACTCCGAATCAACCCCCCTGAATTATTCAGCTTCAGGTGTGAAAGATAATGCGCCTGTCACTCCCCCATATAAGGTGCCCCTCCAGATCGTGAGAAGTTCCCCCCATAGGGCAGATCACATCGTTTCCCGTCAGTGTCCATGGTCTTCCCCTAACGAACTCTCCCCCCTATATTCCCTACTACTTCAGAGATCCAATGCCTTTTTTTTTTTCGTTTTTACCCCCCCCCCTCCCCTGCGTCCCCCTCCCCCCAGGTCCCTCGAGGTCCCCCCTCAGTAGTAGGTAGATAGCCGCACCCATCCCTCCCGGCAAAGACATGTTGCACGCCATCTCCTTCAATAAAGAGCTTCCCTCCCGTCAGTGGCTGCAGCCCCCCCTCCGACCCCCACTCCATGCAGTATATTTCCCTCATGTGTCATGTAGCGGGTTCATTCGCGTAAGGAGTCAGGGTGGGCGGGGACCTCTGTTTCCCGCCAAGCAAGTCCATCAGAGACCACCAATCGCGACAAGGGAAGTCACCAGGCAGATGGGCACATGTTCTGTGTGTGGGTAGGGAGCAGTAATAAAAATGTCATGTCGAGGGCTCCGATCTCACCGGCCATATCATTGTTCTGTGTAGCCCGGTCGCCCATTTGGAGGCCGGTTAAAGCCCGGACAGTCATCTCCACCAGCAATGCCGTGATGAGTTGGCGCCCTCCTATAATCCAATAAAGAGAAAGAATGAGGGCGTGTGCGGCATCACCGCCATAAGACGATACTGTCGATGTGGGAATAGACAGGAACAAGGGGAGCATAAGGACCTCATAGAGTCAGTAGGCGCATGGTAACAGGAGCTATGTGAGCCGGTAAATCTTGGTCTAGTAGCAGATCAGTTGAGGCGATTGACCATCCTGTGCGTCGGGTGAAGGCGAGCGGGACCCCTCTGCCCTCCGAGGCCGGGGTCGACGAGGAGGACGCTGAGGACGACCCCCCACATTAGCTGGGCGCTCCGTGGGGCCTCCGGCCTCCCAGTTAGAGACCGAGACAGAGGGAAGCGCAAGGCGCAGCAAAAAAACAGGCACATCCTGCGGTCTCCTGATGGTAGTGGTAGTCCCATCAAGACGTACCTGGAGCAAAAAGGGAAATCCCCAGCGATAGGGAACTTGACGTTGGCAAAGCAATTGAGTGACCGGTCTCGGCCCTCCGGGCCGCCAGTGTAAACGGGGAGAGGTCCTGGAAGAGTTCCAGCCGGTAACCCTCAACCTCCCATTCCCTGCGTGTACGGGCCACAGTCATTAGGCGGTCTTTGAGCGCATAACTGGTGATCCTACAGATCACGTCTCTAGGTGGAGCTCCCGCCGGGGGCACAGGGCGCAGAGCTTGATGGCATCTATCCAGGGGGATATCAGTTATTGCGGGGTCATCCAGTATGCGCAGGAGAACGGAGTGGATACAAGTCCCCAGATCATCGGTGGAGACCGTCTCAGGGAGCCCCCTGATACGGACATTATGTCGGCGGCTCCGATTGTCCAGATCATCCAGCCGTCTTCTTACCTCTGAAAAGTCATCCTCGAGGGAGGCCGGGAGCCGCGGTGGTAAGTTAGCGCGGCGTTCAAGTGCGTCCGTACGTGTGGTGAGATCTGCCACCTCCGTTCGTACATCTCGGAGCTCCGTTTGGAAGCTCGCCCGGAAATCTTCCATCATTGCCGTCAAGTCAGAGCGAGTGGGGAGCGCCGCCACCATGCGCTCCAAGCGTTCGATGGCTGGCACGGAGTTTGGGATCTCGTCCATAAGAGGGCGCGCTGCCGCCATTTTGGGAGGTGAGAAGGAGCAGGCCGCAGGAGCCGCACGAGGCTGAGAAGGGTGTAAGAAGTCGTCCAACGGCCCAGAAACCGTTCTGGTGGTGCGGCGTGGAGGCGAGGCCGGTCGATTTTCTGCCTCGCACCATTGCCCGAGTGCTATGAATTGTGCTAAAATGTCGGAGGGGACCGACGAGTCACTCTAACATGCGGCCATCCTGACCGCAAGCCAAACCACGCCCCTAAAAGACTTTTTTAAGTTACAGCGTTCAACTATAAATTTGTTTGAATTGAGATTGTAACTCACCCACCATTCTTGTTCCACGGCGCCATGAACCACACCAATCCGAACCCAGAAGTAGCACATCGTTAATGGTGTTGCCCATTATCTGAGTACCCGTCAACTTCATGTTCGGCGTTTCTAAGATGTGATGTCATGGTAACCCGGTCTGAAAGTTAAACTTTGATGTTTAAAAGAGTGTATGCTCTTAGTGCAGGTGACATGAATTCTGTAGCTCTGGATTATCAATAGGGCTAGCTAAAAACAACGATCAGTAAATTGAAGATAATGTCAAACTTATCAACAATAAACATCTGATGTACAGGGCTAGCTAGCATGTTTGCAAGTTCAACTACCATTATGTGTGTACCGAGAGGCAGGGAGGTAGGGGTGTACTCCCTCTTGTTGCCTGCGGTTTAGACATTAATGGCTGTGTGTTATTTTTAGTGATGGGCCGAACATCTGAAAAAGTTTGACCGTGAACTCAAACACAATTCGAACACCATGCAAGTCAATGGGGCTCGAACATTCGAAAATTAAGGTCCCCTCCAAGAGGGCATATATGCAAGATATTGGCCATAAATGGTGTATGGGGGTCCGGGTACTGCCCTGGGGAGAGGAAACAATGAATTTTTTTTTTAAAAAAAAAATGTTTTTAACCCTTTCCATTTCACCGCTGTGCGCTGAGCTCATTTTTACCGCTTTTGCTCATGTTTAAACGTGATTTGAAGCCATGGGAAATGTTTGATTAACAATGAGTGGGAAATGTTTGACCAACAAGGAGTGGGAAATGTTTGACCAACAAGGAATGGAAAATGTTTGACCAACAATGAGTGGGAAATGTTTGACCAACAATGAGTGGGAAATGTTTGACCAACAAGGAGTGGGAAATGTTTGACCAACAATGAGTGGGAAATGTTTATGAATCCCATAGGCTTCAATGTTAAAAATATTCCCGTTTTAATTCAATATCTAATATTATTATTATATTCTGCAGTAAAGAGTTTCTTTATCTTTAGATTTTTTAGGATCTTTTAAGCAATTTTTTTGAAAACTTTTTTTTTCTTGAACTTTCCGTGAACATCCCGAAAAGTTCAAAGTTCGCGAACTTTCGAACAGTCGATGTTCGAATCGAACTTCGAACCGATTCGAACCGGCAGCCCATCCCTAGTTATTTTGAGGGGTCAGCAAATTTACACTTTTATACAAGCTGTACGCTCACTCCTTTACTTTGTAGCAAAGTGTCATTTCTTCAGTGTTGTCACATGAAAAGATATAATAAAATCTTTCCAAAATTTGAGGGGTGTACTCACTCCTGTGAGATACTGTATATATATATATATATATATATATATATATATATATATATATATACACATACAGTTGTGTTCAAAATTATTCAACCCCCAATGCTGTAAAGGGTTTTAGGGAATTTAGTGTACATTTGTAATTGTATTCAGAATGAAATCCTACAAGGACTTTTTAAAGAACCATATGCAACTAAAATGACATCAATTGGTTTTGTAATACAGTAGTAAATGTTTCTTTAGTGAATTCTTCATTGACACAATTATTCAACCCCTTAAAGACTACCACTCTGAAGAATAGAGGTTCATTCAAGTGAAGTCAAGAGAATGGTCCAGGAAGACAAGAGAAGATGTGAATACTCTTCACAGGAAGGGCAATGGCTATAAGAAGATTGCAAAGATGTTAAACATACCAAGAGAGACCATAGGAAGCATCATTCGCAAATTCAAGGCAAAGGGCACTGTTGAAACGCTACCTGGTCGTGGCAGAAAGAAGATGCTAACTTCGACTGCTGTGCGCTACCTGAAGCGTAGAGTGGAGAAAAGTCCCCGTGTGACTGCTGAGGAACTGAGAAAAGATTTGTCAGATGTGGGTGCTGAAGTTTCAGCTCAGACAATACTGCGCACACTGCGTAATGAAGGCCTCCATGCCAGAACTCCCAGGCGCACCCCCTTGCTGTCTCCAAAGAATAAGAAGAGTCGACTGCAGTATGCCAAAAGTCATGTGGACAAACCACAGAAGTTTTGGGATAGTGTTCTGTGGACTGATGAAACAAAATTAGAACTGTTTGGGCCCATGGATCAACGCTATGTTTGGAGGAGGAAGAACAAGGCCTATGAAGAAAAGAACACCTTGCCTACTGTGAAGCATGGCAAGGGGGGTTAATAATGCTTTGGGGCTGTTTTGCTTCTGCAGGTACAGGGAAGCTTCAGCGTGTGCAAGGTACCATGAATTCTCTTCAGTACCAGGAGATATTGGATGACAATGTGATGCAGTCCGTCACAAACCTGAGGCTTGGGAGACGTTGGACCTTTCAACAGGACAATGATCCCAAGCATACCTCCAAGTCCACTAGAGCATGGTTGCAGATTAAAGGCTGGAACATTTTGGAGTGGCCATCGCAGTCACCTGACTTAAATCCGATTGAGAACCTCTGGTGGGACTTAAAGAAAGCAGTTGCAGTGCGCAAGCCTAAGAATGTGACTGAACTGGAGGCTTTTGCCCATGACGAATGGGCGAAGATACCCGTAGATCGCTGCAAGACACTTGTGTCAAGCTATGCTTCATGTTTAAAAGCTGTTATAACTGTTAAAGGATGTTGTACTAAGTACTAAGATTGAATGTCACTTGGGGGTTGAATAAAACTGATAATGATGTGAGCACAGAAGAGACATTTGTGGTTATTTCATTATAAATGTTATGTTATATTTGTCTGACCTACACGTGCCTCTTTGATTTAATTGTAAGCAAGATGACTGAATGATCAAAATCAATGTCAAACTGGCCAAAACACTCAATTTCAGTGGGGGTTGAATAATTTTGAACACAACTGTATATACATATATATATATAATTATCATGACCTGTTTTGTGCCATAGACCATAGATTTGAGGATGAGGGAGAAAAATAACAAAAATTCCCACTTATTGCTTAACAATGATCATGCCAGCTCAAATGCATACCTTAAGCTTTAGCTAAGATATTATTTAAAATGTAGACGTCATACACCTGATATATTATGCATATCAAAGGATCTACATAATGATCGAATTCCACTGGTGACCTCATGGACCCGTGGACTGGAAAAAAGTCCCCTTTCATCTCCATTAGTGAAACATTACTAGTGTGGCATGTTGAATTTTGTTTAAATGAGCTATCAAGAAGGGAAAAAAAAATTGATGTCTGCATGTGTGCAACCCTGTAGCAATATGGAATGGAATGTTCAAGAGATAACGAATGTGAGCCTGTAAGCGTGTAGGTTGTACTTAGAATTGCTGTATCAACGTTAAGACTCATGTTTGGTTTATTACCTTGGGGCCTAATAGTACATTTGTCACCACCAGGACATTCCTAAGGCTGCCAGAGAGCACAGAGGGCTGTCTTTTCTTTACAGAAAAAAAAGAAACCCAGGCCAGAATGACCATGTCACCAGCTTCTGAGATTATTAGATAGAGATATGGCTAATGAAAATATTTTGCAGATCATAAACCCAGATTGTTGTTTTTTTAGGAAATGAAAGGTGCTTAATTACAATACAAAGCGAGTGGCAGTTGCTGAAAGATAACCTTTCTCTTTCCTCCTCTATCTTTTGCACTGCAAGGCATTTGTCGATGATACTGCACAGTGTCTGAAATAATTCCACATGTCTGTACAGTATGTGTTTGCTAATGATAACTGACATAGACTTTTCCTAATTAAGTGCAAAAGATGGGTCAAAAGACGATCATTTGAGAACAAGGACTTATCTTTAGATTCTTTTACAGATTCCAGAGATATTTAGAATTGTATTTTGCAATCCTCCTGCTCTTGTTTGAAAACATTCTTAATTTTCTTGTAAAAACATTCCATTTGTCTAATACTTGTATATTACAATTTCGTCAAAAATTATGATGATGATCACTGGGGCTTAATAGTAATGTTTGGAGTTGTTAAAACGTCATAATTCTGTGTGGATACTGTTAAAAGGCAAGTGCATTTACAGGTAATGTCCTGACATAATCATGTACCTTGAACACCTCAAAAAAAAGAGAAGAGATTACAGGATGTGTGACTGACACTGTGATTGCACCAATGCTATGCTAGTGAAGTGAGGCTGGTTTGCCCACGCGTGATCAGTCCATCATGACAGCTGACCGCTTTCTGACTATGTTTCTGACATCATGCAGAACGCTTATAGAAAAAGCAATAGCAAGGTGAAAAAATGGCCAAGTGCAGCACCAAGTGTGTAAAGCGCTCCAACTCTATGGCAGACAGGTCAACTCACAGGGTTTTGCCGTATGACACTCAATTTTTCCTTCAGCCCTCCAGATCCCTCAGCAGGCTTAGGCTGTCATGCTCTTTTCGGGAGGCATGTGAGAAAATGAACAGCAAGTGCCTGTTAAATGGCATTCGCTATTAAAGAGTTAAAACCAGCACTGTTTAAACATGTGCCAAGTGCTGCAAAAATTGCCACCTGATGTGCATAGGCATCTCTAGGGGGAGGGGCAGGGGGACAATTGCACCCCCCTAGGTTATTCCTTGCCCTCCCCATGTGCCCCCCACCAGGGATCAGCATCCAGCTTCCCCCACATCTTCGGACAGTGATATCTCCGGCCCCCTGAATCATACATTATCGATTTAGGTGTCACTGGAAAGGGCAGAGTCTGGCCTTTCCAATGATACCCAACCTGACCATATTCAGAATTAAATCATAAAAAATAATATAAAAACGTAGCAATTGTTTTTCAAAGGTTGGAAATGGCTCAGCAGTGACAGGGTTAGTGGTCAGACTATATATTACATTGTGTAGTACTTTCGTTTTTGCCTTGGTTTAGTTATATATTAAGGGTTAATAGGCAGGTTTCATCTCTCACAGTTTACATTTTATTTTTTTCCTTTATTACATTTTAGTAGTTAATGGGTAGGCGCCATGTCTCACAGTGTATATATTTCATGTTTTCTCGTGATAACTGGCATTTTAGGAGTTAATGGATAGGATGCATGCCCCATAGTGTATTCATTTCATGTTTTCCCTTAATGGCATTTTAGGGGTTAATGGGTAGACTACATGCCTCACTTTCAGGTTTTGTATGGGGTGGTACCGAGGTGGCAGAATAACGAGCCCGGGATGCGGTGATGCACTAGTACAGGGGTGTGCGGTGAGTGGTGAGTTGCTGCAGCAAGCAGCACAACAATTGGTTTGGAGGTGAGGAACAGGACACTTATAGGACTTGACAATAGGGAAGCAGGAAACAAACCATGACAATAGGATCTTGGATATGCTGGATACTGGAGGGTATGGAGACAGGAAAGGCTGGTAATGATGGTAAGGTTTGAGATTCAGGATCACGCAGGAAAGCCACAGCATAGGTCCTCTCACTGGTAGTGGTTTGGCAATGCTGGAGCAAGGAGGAGAGAGGGCGTGACCCTTTATTCAGGTAATTGGTGTGACCTATTGTGTGTGTATTTTAACTGAATATGTGCTGGATTTCAGCACTGGAATTGAGCAGCACAGGAAGGAAGTTGCCCTCAAGGGCAGGCACAGATCAGATGCACAATACTTGAAGGGGGCTGCCAAGGCACAGTTCAGGAACCTGACACTCACAGTCTATTCCCTTGCTTTCCCTTGATTAATGGCATTTTAGGGTTAATGGGTAGGCTACATGACACACTGTTTATTATTTTTATTGTATTTCCCTGCTTTAATGGCATTTAAGGGGTTATTATGGAAGTTATACTATAAAGGGTCAATTCATCTTTAGATCCTTTGCTTTTTGTCACATTTTGGGAATCAATTTCTCTGAAAATATGGTGAATTCCATATTTAGTGAATGATCACTGTAATTTGCAAAAAAATGGAGTCGCTAAATCAGTTATCGGACATTGGCAAAAACTGCCGAATGGCGGCAAATAAAATATTGTATTTATGTATCAGGTTAGTACAACATAAAGGTATCATTGCATAACATTACTCTGGGGTTTTGAAATCTTATTTATGTATACTTTAGTTTTTTTCAATGGTATGATTTAGTGGCGAATATTATTAGTGCCCCATAGTTTTGACTGTGGTATCTTATGTGCCCCCCTATATATTGTTCCTAGAGTCGCCACTGCTGATGTGTATGCATTGATGTGACACTCCCTTTTTGGGGCATGGCCATGACAGCGATGATGGGGATCCTGTCACTGTCTGGCCCCCTCTCACCCGATCTAGACTTGCCAAAGGTTCTGGTCTCACAGCTAAAATAGCAATGTTTTGGCTTGAGAGCAAGGCCTTGTATGGAAAGTGAGAGTATTTTTATTAATGTATGGTGGCATTGGTTACCTGGTCAAAAAAAGTCTGCATCTGGATTTAACTAACCAAACATGTAAGAGCCTTCCATTTGGATAATTACTGCAGTTATTAATATGTATTGGCTAGCAAAAAATGAGGTCAGCTGACTACTCAAATATACTGAATGAGCACGTTTTTCCATCAATGGATTTTTTCATCCCTGATGGCACGGGCATATTCCAAGATGACAATGCCAGGGTTTATCAAGCTCAAATTGCTCAAGAATGGTTCAGGGAGCATGAGGCAACATGTTCACACATGGATTGGCCACCATACAATTCAGACCTTAACCCCATTGAGAATCTTTGGGATGTGCTGGAGAAGACTTTATGCAGTTGTCCAACTCTCCCATCATCAATACAAGGTCTTGGCGTTAACTTTATACAACTCTGGATGAAAATAAATGCTGTGACATTGCATAAGCTTATCCAAACATGGCCATGGCGAATGCGTGCCATAATCAAGACAAAAGGCTGTGCAACGAAATATTAGTGTGTGTGACTTTTTTGGTTAGATAGTGTACATTAGATATCTATAGTTTTCATATAACAGCATAAAGATTATTTTTACACAACCGATTGAATGTCATCTGAGAGCATTATGTGACACTAGAGTAGGCAGGGCAAAAGCCTTCACCCAAAATGGCCAGGATTAGGTCCAAAAACTAAGCACATTAAAAAGGATTTAAGCACAATCAAAACATCAATTGATTAGATATTGTGGTGCTGAAATAACATACTTAAAGAGAACAAACACCAACAGAAGCTCAGTGCATACACTGTTCTGTGTATTTCAAATCTAGAATTAAATACAGAGCAAAATATGAGGATTTGGTCATTCTATGTAGCCATGCTGTGTTATGACTGCCATGTCAAATCACTTTGCATTTTTTATTGTTTTACTCTTTTAATGGCCATCAAAGCATTGCATTGAGTTGGACATGCCATGCGTCATTTAAGTAATGGGACACACTAACTCTTTTTTTTCTTTTTCCATAAAACGTATTGTTTTCATAAATCTATGTAAACTCTGGTGAATTCGAATAAGGAGGAAGCTAAGATGAAATTGTAGGAAAATCGTAATAATGTGTATACATTTTAATTTCTACCAGAAAAATATGCAGTAAAGTTTAATTTCCCTCATGGTTCATTGCAAAATTAATCAGTAGACTTGCATTTGTCTAAAAACGTTCCAGTTAGATTAAGATCAAATCCGTATGATGACATCGACATGTTCATACAAATCTACACAATTAGCAATCCGTATTTATTGCTTTTATTCTTAAATTAGTTAATTTTGAGATTAACATTATGGTTCTTAATAGTTGTGGTAGAAAACATACAAATGTATTATAGCGCATGTCCTGGGGATTATCATTAGCCGATTTGGAAAGCACATACCAGACACATTCAAGTTATAATTCAAAGTATAACACATGTGTGTGATCACTCTGCCAACATGTTTCAATCCATTCTGAACACTACCAGACGGTTTTGTTCTTTAGAATGCAATAATCACGCACAGGTTTGACTAAACATGTACTGAAACTATTTTACAAGGGAGGATGAATCCTGAGATATGCTTTTCGGTTCCACCTTACAGGAGTAATTACAACAGATTACAAAGTGAAAACAAGACCCTGCCCCAGGATAAACCAAAAGACCAGTGGTATTGAAGATTTCTTTCCTTGTAATTCCTTTCATCCCTGCTATAGAAGACATCACTTTAGTATGCAGAAAAAGACTGACACAAAAGTGCAGGAATATAAATTCAGAAGATAATGAAAATTCCGACGCCAAGTCTGAAGCAGAAGAACAAGAAATGCAGATATGTAGGAAAATGCTTCATCAGATACCCGTGTCCTTACCACTATTTTTCAACGAAATTCATTGAAGTGGTATCACCTCTCCTACAGAAAAGTTCCTGTTGTCCACTCAGAACTCTTGATCTGTTCACAGAAGTCTTAAACTACAGTACAAGGGGGCGCTGGAGTGGCAGAAAGTGGAGGGAAAGAAGACACAGTGGTGAAGCAGTACGGCAGCTATGTTCTCCGTGGGTCTTTCTCAAAAAACCCAAAACAGTACAAATATAGAAGAAAAGATGGAACAGCGCCTATACAACACCTCACTCCTGTGGGAGGTTAATGGGTACCGGATAGGGGGTAAATACCCAATAAAACCGTGGGTAAAAACGTGGGTAAAAAGAGCAATGCAACATCGAATAAAACAATTTACCCTATATGTTCTTATGTTCAATGTGACCAGGTGGAAATCACGGTACATGAAAGAAAGAAACACATATATGGCACAGTATGTCTGTACATAGATAAATAGTAGGTGCGTGGAGAAAATACACTCACATATGGTGGAGCCTATACAATAAAGGCTCAATATGAAAGCAGTGGGTCTCTTCAGGGATGACCCCGTCCCGTCTTCATATGATTCCAGAAATTACTTGCATGGACCATACATAGAATAAAACAGACACAGACCATGGTACAGCATTGTAAGCCACAGATAAATAGGCCAAGTGATCACAACACTTACGTGGTAATGAGCCTGTGCAGATTCACTGGCTCTGTATGCACGCCTCAGTGTAAATAGGAATACACCAATCCCCTTTCATTTAGTGAGAAAGACTGATAGACTCTCCACCATGAAGTAAAAAAGTGTATTTAATATACAGATGAAAAACAAATAAATAAACCAAAACGCGTTTCACTGCTTGCGCAGCTTCATCGGTTGGTGTCAAAAAAGAAAGTGATATTCACATACCTAACAGATAAATGGGAGGACATCAAGATCTTTATCCATTAGATTGGGGGAACACCTCCGTAACATAAGAAAAGGGTATGAGCTACACAGTTTATCTTTACATTTTAAAGAAGCACATGCACAGGACCCAGTGGGATTAGAATTCTGTATTCTCAAAAAAGTTAAGAGAAGTTGGAGGGGGGGCGATTTGGACCTTATCCTGGCTAAGGAAGAGATGAGGTTCATTTATGAATGTGGCACCCTCATTCCTGCTGGCCTTAACAGTGATTTTGAAGTTTGCCATTTTTTATAATATTTCTTTAATAATTCTCCTATACATTTTTTATAACATTTTTTATAATTTTAATTTTAGTGATACTGTGTATCGGCTTCGGTTCTTTTTTACCCTCTTTGAATTACTCCTTATAACCTATGGGGCTGGATTTTCTGTTATTTTACTTTTATTATTATTAATTGTTACATATTGGCCACCATAGATTATATTACATCATTAATTGGGTTTTCATTTGTGGTGCCATAGCCACCTATGACCTACCATTAGAAGTTTTATTGTATTAGTATTTACAACATGTTTTCTTTATTTTTTAAGCATTTGCCTTCTTTTACATATAGTTTTATATTATTCATATTATTTATTTAGTACTGCTTCATATGTTTAATTCTGTGTTTTTTATGTTTTTTATGTGTTTTCCCATATATATGGAATATATGCTTGGCGGGGACTTGAATGCTCTTTTGGAATGTGACCCCGATATGTGCCCCCAAATAAGGATCCAGCCTATTTCTTCGGTATAGCTCCGGGGAGCTGTTATGAGGGCAAAAGGCTATTCCAAAAATGGCGTTTTTGAGCCAAGTAGGACGCAAATAGAGCTTTCTGCGCATAAGAGGAGGAGTATCGGTGGCTGGATATTACGGCGCATGCGCCCGCCCATATATGGAGAAGAAATATCATGTGACGTCTGAAATAGGATTCCGGAAGCACCAGGAACCAGGCTGGAAAGCAGAGAAGGGCGGATGTGGCGTCTCATCATTCAATACACCTGCTGATGTGATTATTGCGGTTATAAATGTATATCTGTTAAGTATGTGAATATCACTTTCTTTTTTGACACCAACCGATGAAGCTGCGCAAGCAGTGAAACGCGTTTTGGTTTATTTATTTGTTTTCCATCTGTATATTAAATACACTTTTTTACTTCATGGTGGAGAGTCTATCAGTCTTTCTCACTAAATGAAAGGGGATTGGTGTATTCCTATTTACACTGAGGCGTGCATACAGAGCCAGTGAATCTGCACAGGCTCATTACCACGTAAGTGTTGTGATCACTTGGCCTATTTATCTGTGGCTTACAATGCTGTACCATGGTCTGTGTCTGTTTTATTCTATGTATGGTCCGTGCAAGTAATTTCTGGAATCATATGAAGACGGGACGGGGTCATCCCTGAAGAGACCCACTGCTTTCATATTGAGCCTTTATTGTATAGGCTCCACCATATGTGAGTGTATTTCCTCCACGCACCTACTATTTATCTATGTACAGACATACTGTGCCATATATGTGTTTCTTTCTTTCATGTACCGTGATTTCCACCTGGTCACATTGAACATAAGAACATATAGGGTAAATTGTTTTATTCGATGTTGCATTGCTCTTTTTACCCACGTTTTTACCCACGGTTTTATTGGGTATTTACCCCCTATCCGGTACCCATTAACCTCCCACAGGAGTGAGGTGTTGTATAGGCGCTGTTCCATCTTTTCTTCTATATTTGTTCACAGAAGTCGCTTACATACTTGCCATACTTGGAAAGAAAGCCACAAAGCTAGTTCCGGTAGACGAGAAAATGAAAGATACTTCACCAGGAATATTCCCAGAGAGTTCTTTTTTGCTCAATTCTAGAGTTAAAACCTGACCTTCCCTCCAAATTCACACCACTTGCCGCCCCTTTACCCCTACTCTTGTGCCATATATGTAAGGGGGTTTTTTTCCACCCTTTTCTTCTCATTTCTTCCTTTTCACTTTCCTTTCCTCTTTCTTGCAGATTTCTTACCCTTTCTTTCACTACTCAGCACCTGCCAGTCAAGCAGGTTGTTTTAAGATTTTATTGCACAGTAGAGGTAGACTCGTAAGTCCCTACTGTAAGCTCATACACAGATGTTATCTAATGTGTGATACTCTCACTGTCGCCAGATATCACTTTGTTGCTTTATAGAATCTTGTTGATATCACTTTGCATTGTTTATCTTTACTGTATGTACATTACACCTGCTGATTCAATATTTAGCTATGTCAAAAGGATGTATACATGCCTGTTCTTTTCACAATAAACTTTTTGATTGCAAAAAAACCTGTAAACCACCATCTACAGAAAAGTAGCTTAAAATGGGCACCATGGCATATGCAAAATAGATTCTGCAAGAAGGTGACTTTATGGTTCTTCTTGAATTGCAAGATGCATTCCTACAAATTACAATTGCTTGTGCAAGCAGACAATTTCATTGTTTCACTAGTATCAAAGATAAACATACTCTCCACTTCCAGTTTTGAGTCTTGGCCTTCGGCCTAACCTCCGTTTCATGAATATTCTCAAACATTTTTCTGGTTCTCACAGAATTCCTAGGGCAGGAAAGGGGTATATTATTCCTTATATTGACTATTGGCTAAGTAGCCTCAAAAGAGGAACTCGCTGTGCAGGTTTCCAAATCTATACATAGCATGGTTGGCTAGTTAATTGGTATAAAAATCTCAACGTGTTCCAGTGCAGAAAATAGTGTTCCTCCGAATGATATTCAATACAGTGAAAATGAAAGGTTTCCTAACTGAAAAGTCAAAGCAAGATCTGCTTAGGTAGACACGTTCAAGGTCTCCAGGATCATTTTATTCTCAGTCATTTGTCAACAACATTACAAAGAACTAAGAAAAGTTTTGGAAGCTTTAAAGTTCTTTTGGCCCTCTGATTCAAAGTCATCTGGTCCAAGATCAGCCAGACAGCTCAAAAGCGGTAGTTTATTTAAACAAACAAGTAAGTACAAAGTCCTCAAGTCTAGCCAAAGTTTGTCAAGAGATTCTGTGTTGGGCAGAGTCTCACCGAATTTACTATTAGCTGTCCATTTTGCAGGCAAGGAGAACAGACTAGTGGATTATCTAAGCAGAATAACGTCGGCTCAAACTGAATGATCTCTCTCATACCTGTAAAAGGAAAGCTCATCGAGCCGTAGACCTGATGGGTAATTCTATTCCACTAGAAACGTCAATGTCTTGGTTCTCTCAGAAAGAGAGTTGATTGTCATGTACTAGATGTACAATCTCTTCAATGGTATTTTTCCATAGCACATGTATTTCCACAGATATTCCACAGCAATCCTTTCCTCAAAGTTGGAGGATCAGCAAATGTTGTTGCAGTGTTGCTGTGCTGCCCATTTCACCACATGGAGAGGGTTTTCCAAAGTAAAGGCCCACTTAGAAAATTTTTTGGTTCTTGTCCATCAATCAGTCTATTTCGAATACCCAGCTATTCCCATTAAGATCCTCCATGAACTTCATTTAACCGGGTTGACGATGGTGACTCCCTACTGAAATCCATGTGTTTATCCAGTAATCTAATTTCTATTATGAAGCAAAAGAAAAAACAACTTTCAATTAGAAGAAATTATGAAAAATGTTGGGGTATGATGATCTTCCTTTTATAAAGTAAGGAAGACTGACCCAGTTTCTACCTTCATTCCAATCTAGGGATGGGGGCAGAAACATGGTGTAATATGTTTTTAAGCCCTCTAAGCACGAGTGACAGTCATTGCATCTATATCCTTCTGAGACCTGGCCATCTGTTAATCAAAAAGTTTTCAAGAATATTTCTAACATTCATCCTACTATAGATAATATAGATCTTTCATGTGATCTACGTTTAGAATTGGTTGCTCTCTGTGAATCTCCTTTTGAGTAATTGCAAAAATGTCACATTAAGATAATGATGAAAGCAATCTTTCTTGCAGCCATTACTTCTGAACAGGTAGGATAATTACTTGCTTAGCTATGAAAGACTCTATATGAAAGACTCTATATAGTTCATATAATTAAAGTAAGGTTTTCCTTCGACTACCTGTCTTTTGTCTGAAGGTCTCTTATGTTAAAAAGTTGAATCAGGAACTTGTCCTCCCATCTCCTGTTCAGACTAGATCACACTCTTTGGATGATAAATTGCCCTTCAAATCTACATTGTTAAGAGGAAAACCTGGAGACGTTCATTTTATCTTTTTGTTTTATTTCAAATTAACTACAGAGGTTCATAGCTTCTAAACCGACTAAGGCCAGATAGATTATCTTGGCATATTTCACTAATTATGTTCCTTCTCCATTTCATTCTATAGAATATTCAACCAGATCTGCAAAGCAGCTCTTTGGATATCGTTGTATACTTTTTCCACATATCCTGGCATTCCTTGATGCAGTTTTTGGGTGAAAGGTGCTCTAAGTGGATTTTAAGGATTAAATCCCCCCCACACCCCCATTATATTACGGGTTTTGTATATTCCAAAGGTTACTCTGACATATGGAAAAACCTATGGCACTGTGCCAATCCAATTTTTCAATTAAGTCAATAACTGGAGCCATTGTATTTTAGAATTCCAGTCATTACCTTATGACTCAAACCACTATCCAATGGACATTGGGCTGCTTTCTGTAAATTACCAGCTCCCATACGTTGTATAGAATATGAAAAAAAATGTAATTGGACCCAAAGGCACTACGGATCTAGGGTACGGTGTAGAGGTTAATAGTACGCTGCCCCAAGGATATGTTTGACACCCATAAGAACACAGATAATAGTAATAGAGAAGAAATTCCCTTAGCCTAAGGGAATTTCTTCTCTGTTGTATAGAATATGTTAATTTACAGCTAGCCAATGAAGAACACGCTATTCCATCCCTAATCATTCTTTATCTGCATGAACTGTTATTCAGGAAAGAATATTGGCTGTTAGACCTGGTGTCGAATGATCTCACTTTTGCAAAATCACTTAACACTTTAAACCAAACTCATTAAGAATAAAAAAAACGTAGCTCAGATTGTACAGGGAAGACAACAGAGCAATTCCCCACTTCCTCTCACCAAATGCAACAGAACAGTGGGAACAAATTGTTCCCAGTGTTCTTCTTTGGATCCATCCCATGTCCCTGCATGTCCCATGCTCGCAAACTCCAGCAGAGCTCTAGCAGCGGTGCACGTGGCTCCATAGAATCCTGTGGTCTCCTGGAGCCGATAACAGTGTGTCTCAAATAATTTTCAATCAGAATAGAGCAATTAATAGTGATTTACAATTGGAAAAAGGCAAGCACAGGATTTTCCATTTGCGGCTCCCATTAATGGCTCGGGTGGAATACAGCCTCTAATTTTCTTACCATAAAATTATTTTTTGCGGGCAAAGCTGTGGCACAAACCGAGCTCCCGATGAAGTTTTCTTTTCAGTTATTTTGTCATCCTGGTTCTTACTACCGTGACTCTTGGTTTTTTATGTGATGGCAGGGGAGTCAGGATAGGATAATAGGAATGAGGGTTTGTTCCTTTTAATATATCTTTGCTTTGTTTGAAGTAATCTTGTACATAAGAGGATTTTTGCAAAAAGAAAAACTCAAAGGTTATACTGTTGTTGTGATTATTGAAAATGAAACTTACGACAAGAAAATTAAGGGTTTTCTGTGAATTGTATAAGTTGTAGTTTGTAGTCAAGCAATAGTTCATAATCAAGAATTGTTTTATGGGTGCATACCGTCATGAAATGGGTTGTAGACACCAGTCATGTCCATTGGGCTGTAATGACCATGGTACATGGGCCAATGTTTACCAAATCACTATATGAATGTTTGTTCTCATAAGGTTTGGCAGCTACAGATGCATACCAGTAACAATATAATCAAATAGGATCAGCAGAAGGAGAATGGAGAACTATTTGTTCTATGGGTCCTTTCCATTTTCATCAAAAGGAGGCTGCTGATTGCACAATTTACTCCCAACAAGAGACCAGTCATAAGTATGAATATTTTTTATATTTTTCCATTTTTATATATTTGCTATGGGATTTTGATGATATAAAATCACTAAAACACCTTCGTTTGGCAGCTAGAATTTTTTTTCAATACTGGCTACTAGCCAGTCTAACGTTCAACCTAGAAATTGCTCATTGGTTAGATGTGGCTCTGCTTGAATAGCCTGGGATTCATTATCATTAAACTAGTAGGACGTTTTACTTAGTAGTTCACTCGTTAATGCTAATGGCCTAGGTAGACTCAGGCCTGTAATTTTGTGGCTCTTTGATTCTAGATAGTGTTACAAGCTAAGCTTTAAAGCATAATTTTTCAGTAAAGGTAATAATTTGCACTAACCTCTATAATAAAATGATGCCGGTTAGAGTGTCCCTTTGTGGATTCCATGAAGAGTGGGATAATTTGTAATATGATGGGGAAGGGAGTTCCATGAGATCAAAAGATACATAGGGAAATCAAGTTGTGACAAATTGAGTGGATTCTGAGATGTGAGTCGTGATAGTACACAATCTTCATGTGAGTGGAGGGCTTAGTGAAGGATATGACTGTTAAAGACTGGTGTCAAAGGTACTGTAAGTTTCTGAAAGACTACTAAGGCTAGGGTCAGACGAGCGCATTCTGTGTGGACTGTGTGTCCGTGCACAACAGACGTACTTTGTGACTGACGACAAGGTAGTGGCCACACAGTCAGTTTTGTGACTGACAGTTTTTTTGACTGATGCAGAAGGGAAAATAAATTAATATGAAAAACCATTTTGTCCGTCAAAATGCTGAGCGTCAAAGTTGCAGTCCGCCTGACTTTGTTCCATCACTCACACACAAAGCTATGCAGACGTTGTGGACGCAGCGCACTCTGTGCGTCCATACTAGAGGATTTACGTTCTTGTCTAACCTGCGTCCCTTTGCCACGTCTGTTATGCATCCGCAGTTCGGTGCGGACGTACTTTGTGTGTGGGGCTCTATTGGTCATAAGTATATGCTAAAGCGGACGTACAAATGTGCGGCAACACGGACGTGATCAGTGCGCTCGTCTGACCCGAGCCTAAGGTAGCTGTTTGAATTTCTGTAGATGCTACATCAAAGTTGCATGTCAATTAGTAGGGCTCCTAGAATGGACAGTTTGGAAACATTGTAGGAAAAATAATATGAGTTCAACTAGTACACCTTTTTCACTGACAATGTTTGTCATTAGACTCATTAGGCTCATTAGACTAAAGATGGAATCCATAGAGGTGAGCATGTGAAGAGTAGGCTTGTGCACCGATTTTTTTTTTCGGTTCAGTTCGTACGGATTTTGAAAATTTTCGATTCGACTCGTTTCGGCCGATTTCCGTTTTGATTCGGTTCGTTTTTCGTATCGACCTTTTTTTCGTGATTTCGGAAATTTTCGTGTTTTTCGGAACGTCTGTTCTCCTTGTTTCAAAGTGTCTATTCGTTTTGACGTAAACTAATGTTTTTTCGGATACGATAATTATACGATACGATAATTATACGATACTATAATTCTGCCAATATGAGAATTCTGCCATTGAGATTTCTCATGTTTTACAAGAAGGATGCATTGAGATTTCTCATGTTTTACAAGAAGGATACATTGAGATTTCTCTGGATTTCCAGGAAGGATACATTGAGATTTCTCTGGTTTTACGAGAAGGATACATTGAGATTTCTCTGGTTTTCCAGGAAGGATACATTGAGATTTCTCTGGTTTCTATTTCCAGGAAGGATACATTGAGATGGGAATGATATAAAATCTAATTACAGAATCAGCGACATAAATACGATGTCCGAAATTACTGAAAAGGAACCGAAATCAGGAATGGAGGAATGGAGCCGAAATCACGAATTGAACGAAAATTAATTTCAATTTTACACATTTCTACTACATTCGAGAATTCCGAAAAGTTTTCGTTTCGGCTCGAAAACTTTTTCGGATCTGCCTGTCACGAATCCCCCTGAATACTAAGATAGTGGTCCCTTTACGTAGACCGCTCTCTACCCTTCCGATCCTTGAATGGTCGGCACAACTAGATAGATAATTAACCAGACAATAGACAAGCAAGGGTAAACACCAGACAGAGGTACAGAATAGAGTACTCGTTCTCCCTAGGACCTTAGTAATATCAGAGGTAGCCTGATGTGTGCTTAGGGTGCCACATAGACTGACCTCGGTACCAAAGTTAAGAGCAGAACCGTGAGAAGAGTAAATGCCAATACCAAGGGTTATACACAGGGTGGTTCGTTCGCCAATGCCAGGGGTCGTATACAGAATGGTTTGTTTGCCAATGCCAGGGGTCATACACAGAATGGTTCATTTGCCAATGCCAGGATTCATACACAGAATGGTTCGTTTGCCAATGCCAGGAGTCATACACAGAATGGTTCGTTTGCCAATGCCAGGAGTCATACACAGAATGGTTCGTTTGCCAATGCCAGGAGTCATACACAGAATGGTTCGTTTGCCAATGCCAGGAGTCATACACAGAATGGTTCGTTAGCCAGAAACAAGGTCAGACACAGATAAATTAGCCAAAAACACAAGAGCTCTGCGGGAAGTGAATACCACGTCAGGGCACCGGCGAACTAGTGAAGCCGGGTTTTAAACCCGGCGGGTCCGCGTCATAACGCCAGGCTCCGCCCCCCGGCGTCCCACGTGAGCGCACCCGGTGGCGTTATTATTCGGCGCCTGGCCAGCGAGCAGCGAGGAATCTGCTGCCAGGCGCCCCAGAACAGAGCCATCCGTGACAGAACCCCCCTCTACGGGCGGCCACTGGACGACCCCCAGGGGCACGGGGGTGCGCCAAATAGAAGGCCTTCACCAACCGAGGGGCATGGACCTCTGCAGCCGGAATCCAAGAACGATCCTCTGGACCGTAACCCACCCAATCGACCAAGTACTGTAAGGACCCCCTAGACTTTCTGGCATCCAGAATGGCCTCAACCTCGTACTCCTCCTGGCCCTCCACAGAGACAGGAGGAGGTGGAGCACGGACCTTGGTGTACCGGTTACACAACAACGGTTTCAAAAGGCTTACGTGGAACACATTGTGTATCCTGATATGGGGGGGTAACGCCAAAGCATAGGAGACAGGGTTGAGTCGCCGCAGAATCTTATAGGGGCCGATATATCTAGGTGCCAACTTCATGGAAGGCACTAAGAGCTTGATATTCCGTGAAGAAAGCCAAACCCTGTCCCCAACTTGATACACGGGTGCCTGCCTCCTGTGTCTGTCGGCCTTGGTTTTCTGGATGGCACTACTCTCTTCCAGTGCCCGTTTGACTCTCTCCCAAGTCTCTTTCAATGATGCCAAATGCTCATCCAAAGCAGGAATCGTGGTATCAGGAAACGTAGCGGGGAGCACGGGAGGATCAAAACCATAAACAGTGAAGAAAGGGGAATGTCCTGTGGATTCACTTACTGCACTGTTCAAAGCATACTCTGCCCAAGGTAACAGGTCTGACCAGTTATTTTGTTGTTCTGATATAAAGCACCTGAGATATTTCTCTATATTTTGGTTGGCTCGTTCTGCTGCTCCGTTGGTCTGGGGTGATAGGCCGAAGAGAAGGATAAGTCTATCCCCACATTCTTACAAAACCCTTTCCAGAATCTGGAGACGAATTGTGTCCCCCTATCAGAGACAATCTCCAGAGGAACACCGTGTATGCGAACCACGTTGGAAATGAATATGGGCACCAGTTCGGCTGCCGAAGGTAGTTTCCGAAGAGGCACATAGTGACCCATCTTGGAGAATCGATCTATGACCGTAAGTATAACTGTATTCCCTCTTGACTCAGGTAAATCTACTATAAAATCCATGGCTACATGCGACCATGGGCGTTCGGGGATCGGCAAAGGCTGGAGTAAACCAATGGGTGCTGTTTTGGGACTTTTATGTCTTGTGCACACCTCGCACACAGCTATGTAATCTTTAACGTCTCGGCGCAACGTGGGCCACCAGAGGAGTTTACTGATACTAGCCACTGTTTTGGTGATACCCATATGCCCAGAGGTTTTATTGTCATGATAAACGTTAAGTACCTCCTCTCTTTCGTTCTCAGGTACAAAGAGTTTCGCGGGAGGTTTCCCCCAGGAGCTGCACCCTGGACGGTCTGCAACCTTTTCACTAGAGGAGACGAGACACTAATTGTGGTAGAGGCTATAATCCTTTCCTGGGGTACAATGGGATGCTGATCTTGGATATTATGTTCATAAGATTCATACTGTCTCGATAAGGCGTCTGCTTTAATGTTTCTGGACCCAGGTCTATAGGTAAGCACGAAATTAAAACTTGAAAGAAACAATGACCATCTCGCTTGTCTGGAATTTAAACGTTTAGCATCTCCAATGTACGTGAGATTCTTATGATCGGTTATGATAACGATGGGGTCCCTAGACCCCTCCAATAAGTATCTCCATTCTGTCAAGGCCGAGATGACTGCTAACAACTCTCTATTTCCAATGTCATAGTTCTTCTCTGCCGGGGACAATTTCCGAGAATAGAAGCCGCATGGATGCAAGGGTTTGTCGGGTGCCTCCCTTTGGGACAAGACTGCACCAAGACCTAGTTCGGAGGCGTCAACTTCTACTTGGAAAGGCAGAGCCGGATCTGGATGTCGGAGAACAGGGGCAGTAGTGAATGCTTGTTTAAGTGCCTCAAAGGCTTGAGTGGCTTGAGGTGTCCATTTCTGATTTCCCACCCCTTTCTTAGTCAAAGCCGTGAGGGGAGCTACCAAGGCTGAAAAGTCTTTAATGAATCTCCGATAGTAGTTAGTAAACCCCAGAAACCTCTGGATGGCTTTAAGCCCTTGGGGTAGAGGCCAGTCAAGAATTGCTGAGAGTTTTTTAGGGTCCATTTGAAAACCCTCAGGGGTTATTATAACCAAGGAAATGCACTGTTTCTATGTCGAATAGACATTTTTCTAGTTTACAATACAATCCAGCCTTCAATAGTTTATTCAATACTTGTTTCACGTGGGCGTGATGAGTGTCCACATCAGGAGAGTATATCAGGATGTCATCCAGATATACTATGACGAATTCTTGCAGAAAATCCCTTAGGGTGTCATTTATGAGGTCCTGAAAAACGGCTGGCGCATTACATAATCCAAAGGGCATCACCAGGTATTCATAATGCCCGCTACGTGTATTAAAAGCCGTTTTCCATTCATCTCCCTTTTTAACCCTAACCAGGTTGTAAGCTCCGCGTAAATCGAGCTTCGTATATACGGGCCCCTTTTAATCGGTCGAACAATTCTGTTATGAGAGGTATGGGATATGCATTTCTTATAGTTATCCTATTCAAACCTCTATAATCGATGCAAGGTCGCAGATCTCCCTCTTTTTTGGAGACAAAAAAGAAACCTGCTCCTGCTGGAGAGGAGGACCGTCTAATGAATCCTCGCTCTAGATTCTCCTTATGTATTCCTCCATAATGTCGTTTTCTTTTTGTGACAAAGGGTATACATGTCCCCTAGGAGGCATCGTACCGGGGAGTAAATCAATAGCACAGTCATATGGACGATGTGGTGGTAGGACCTCAGTCCTGGCTTTAGAGAACACCTCCTTTAATGCCAGATAACATTCAGGGACCTCTGTGGATAAAGGAGGGGCTGTGGCAATATTGAGGCTACCAATCACATTGACCCTGCCTAGGCAATTAGACTGACAATTAGGACCCCAACATCTTATGTCTCTCTGGACCCAATCAATAACCGGGTTGTGCTCTGTTAACCATGGAAACCCAAGAACGACAGGACATGAGGGAGATTCAATAATTTGAAATCTTATCGTTTCATGGTGTAAAACTCCTGTTTTCATACATACATCGACAGTGTCGTGAGTGATATGTGGACATGACAGGGTTTACCATCTATGGCCTCCACCATTAGAGGTTTTTCCTTGAGAACCAGAGGTAAGAGGTTTTTGGCAGCAAAATATTTATCCATGAAATTACCTGAGGCCCCAGAGTCTAAGAACGCCTCAGTCTTGAGGTGAACCCCCTCCCAGGTTAGGGAGATCGGTAACAGAATCCTGGATTTTTTTTTCTCACTATCCACAAAGGAGGCATAAAGAGACCGATAACCTGGGTATTGGCTGTTCTTTGACCCGATTTGCCACTCTCCCCCTGTTAACCCTGGGTCTCTGAGGACATTGAAGGCGGAAATGATCAGCCCCTGCACAATAGAAGCAGAGCCCCTTTTCTCTTCTGTGAGCTCTTTCAGCCTCTGAAATACCCGTTTTTCCTATTTGCATAGGTTCAACGACTGGCATATCTGTTTTTGCGTTCTCCGGTTACCTGACGTACTGGTGTGTCTGGGTAATAAGGGTAAAGGAGGCAAGACCCTTCTGGGTCTGTCTCTGGGGTGTCTCCTTTCCCTAATTTGATCGTCCATGGCTATGCAAAAGTCAATCAAATGGTCCAGATTTTCTGGTAATTTTAAGGGAGCCAGCTCAAACATAAAAGCCTCGTTCAGGCCTTCGGTAAAGGCTAAGGTTAACACGTCGTTCGGCCAAAGCACCTCTGACGTCAAAGTCTTAAACTCTATGGCATAGTCGGAGACCCTCCTATTACCTTGTTTAATGTGAAACAAGGACCTACCCGCATTGGTAGCCCTTCTAGAGGGATCAAAGGTACGTTTTAACTCAGAGGTAAAACCCTCATAGTCATAGATGATGGGTTTCTTATTTTCCCACAACGGCGTAGCCATAATAAAGCTTTTTCCATTAAATGATTAATCAGATAGCCTACTTTGGCTTTATCAGATATACAAGACCCTGGATTGTTCTCAAACAAGATCTCGAGTTGGGTCAGAAAACCCCGGCATAAGCTTGGTGTACCATCATAACGTAAGGGTGCCTTCATACTAAGCCTATGTCTCTCAGGAGAGACCGAACTGACTCTAGGCAATACTGGGTCTGGAGGGTTTGTGGTACCAGTATTGGACCGATTTAACAGGGTTTGTAGAGCGAGAGAAATCTGGTCCATCCTATGGTCCTGCTCCTCTTGTCTGGCTGCGATACGTGCCAACTGGTTAGAGAGGTCTGCGGGATCCATTGGCCCTGACGTAATGTCACGAATCCCCCTGAATACTAAGATAGTGGTCCCTTTACGTAGACCGCTCTCTACCCTTCCGATCCTTGAATGGTCGGCACAACTAGATAGATAATTAACCAGACAATAGACAAGCAAGGGTAAACACCAGACAGAGGTACAGAATAGAGTACTCGTTCTCCCTAGGACCTTAGTAATATCAGAGGTAGCCTGATGTGTGCTTAGGGTGCCACATATGACTGACCTCGGTACCAAAGTTAAGAGCAGAACCGTGAGAAGAGTAAATGCCAATACCAAGGGTTATACACAGGGTGGTTCGTTCGCCAATGCCAGGGGTCGTATACAGAATGGTTTGTTTGCCAATGCCAGGGGTCATACCAGAATGGTTCGTTTGCCAATGCCAGGATTCATACACAGAATGGTTCGTTTGCCAATGCCAGGAGTCATACACAGAATGGTTCGTTTGCCAATGCCAGGAGTCATACACAGAATGGTTCGTTTGCCTGCCAGGAGTCATACACAGAATGGTTCGTTTGCCAATGCCAGGAGTCATACACAGAATGGTTCGTTAGCCAGAAACAAGGTCAGACACAGATAAATTAGCCAAAAACACAAGAGCTCTGCGGGAAGTGAATACCACGTCAGGGCACCGGCGAACTAGTGAAGCGGGTTTTAAACCCGGCGGGTCCGCGTCATAACGCCAGGCTCCGCCCCCCGGCGTCCACACGTGAGCGCACCCGGTGGCATTATTCGGCGCCTGCCAGCGAGCAGCGAGGAATCTGTGCCAGGCGCGCCCAGAACAGAGCCATCCGTGACACTGCCGTTTTCGGATCTGAAAATTTTCGGAAAATCGGCCGAATTCGAATGCACGAATCGGGAAATTTCGTGAAAAATCAACATAGTACACCTGTTAGTGACCTTTATAGGTTTTGACTGTTCTCCCAGAGGTCCACGTCGTGGTCTTTACTGCAGAAGTGTGCCTATTGTTCAAGCTAGTCAGTGTATCCTGATTTCTGTGTTCCTGGCCAAACTATGACATCTCTCCACTTCCTTTGACCTTTGGCCTTAGTGACTATTCTGATTTCTTGTTTCCCTCACTAGGTTTCTGACTGTTCTATTGGCACTTTGGCCACCTTAAATCTGATATACATTTTTCTATCCCTTCTTACATCCTTCGTGCTTAATCTAACATTAGGGAAAGACCATGGTGACGATAATAAGGAATATAAGCAACTTTTTGAGCTGCTAATTTGATGGGTTCTGTGGTGTTACTATATTGTCTAGGGCTATATGTGTTTAAAAGGTTGATTAATCTGTGCCATATAAGCCATGTGGCTTACTAAAAAGAAAGGCAGAGGAAGAAAGGAATTTTTACGATAAAGTTAGTTGGAACCAAAAGGAATAAAGACCCCTTTACACCACAGTCCCTCGCAGAGGTTAATTTGATTTGAAAAAGATTTTTTTGGAATTCCTGAAAATGGCATCCAGGTGTTCTAAATAAAATCACCTTTACCTCATGGATAAAACTATTTGGCTGAAATAGCAGACTTTTGATTTATGCATGCGTAGAGCTACGTATATGTCACACGTGCATTAGTCAAAAAGCTATTAATTCGTGCAAGTTGACACAAATACAAAACAGAAGACTGCAATCTATTACTTAAGGCTACATTTTAAGCAGCAGCAAAGAAATGTTTAAAGAAAACAGAAAAAACATGATGATTCGTATTAAAGAATTGGCTTTGAGATGTGTCTTCATTGAAACTGGTAAAAACAGTCACCATCCGGTCCAGAACGCATTTCGCTGTTTCAATTTCTAGGATAAACTGTGGTTGTTTGGATAACACTGACTCGATGTTCAGTAAATACATAATATCCATTTTCTGCAGAGCACCTTGGCACATTTATGGGCTAGAGATAGTAGCAGGTCTGGACAAATTTTGCAGAAACACACTGCCTACGTGCGGATTCTAAGATCGCAGTAAGCATGTTCAGTAAATTATATTAACCTTAATCTTTCAAATTGTTGTTTCCGTATTATCACACATCGTTTGATTGAAGCAAATATAATGAACTATTATGTTCTCTGAGTCATGAAAGAACTATATGCAGGAGAATCTTTCAGTGATTGTTTCCAATGCCAAAAATATGTTATAATCAAAGAGAAAGAGATGACATTTCGGATGAAAATGTATTAAAGCTTGGCACCTTGTGAAAAGTCTTAAAGTGTATGAATGCATTTGCTTTATAGGTTGTACCGGCTGGGTGGAGTAGAGGTAACATCACTGCTCTGCATGGAGAGAGCCTGTGGAGTCATGGGCTCGATCCCAGCGAACAACCTCTCCAGTAAGTGTCCTTGGCAAGACACCCAACGGTACATACTCGCCACCCAGGACATACTTGAAAATGAGAGAAATCTCAATGTATCCTTCCTGGTAAAATCCTTTCACAAAAAAAATAAAAAAGAATATAAAGGGCAATTATGGGACAAAAAGTGGAGGAGTCACAATGGAAACCAGGAGAAGGTTTCTGCTAATTGTTATTTACCTCCGCAAAGACACTTTATAGAGAACCTCTGATCCATTAATGTACATTGAACATACTCTACATAAACTATTAGTAGGACATGCGTGGTTCTAACGGAAAGCCATAATTAAACAGTCACTTAATGTTGATGCCGAATAAAGTAAATTGCTTGATCCTTGTTTATTTTAGGCAATCCCAGACTGTTCTTTGGTTCTGCTTGAGTACATATAGGGGCATTCAAAGCATCTCCTTATCCTATTCTTTCTGTTTTGAAACTTATAAACAACTTGAGAATTACTGTCGCACGTAACACAAAATGAAATGTTTCAGATAAGAGCATTTCATCCCACATGATCAAAGCAATCATCTCTAACCCTACTAGTAAATGGAAATATCCAAGAGGTAATTGTTTGATATATTAAGAATACACAGTCGTGTAGTATAAAAAATAAAAGAAGAGCAGCTTTAATAGAGAGGTTGTTAAAATATGCAAAGGAAAAAGGACTAGCTGCAAAGTGCAATAATATTATTGTGGAATGTAGTAAAGAGACCATACTAACTGCCTTAAACAAGTGGGAAATATAATTAAATATTAACCCTTTCCCTGAGGAGGACATGTGGGGAATGTCTTCATTGACTCCTGCTATATGCGGGGGACGCTCCCCACACGTCCTCTGCTACGGAGAGTCCAGGGAGAGATACTCACCTCTCTCTCTGGGGTCCCGCGGCGTTCTGACTTCCTGGAAGTCAGACGCCAAATTTATGGGCCTCCCCGCATGAAATGATGTCATCGCACATGCGTGATGACGTCATTTTCAGGTGACCCCCCGGCAATGCCGGGAGATTGCCTGAAAGGGAGGGTGGGATAATAAAAGTGATTGGTATAGATCGTTAGTAGAGGTGTTTCAGTATATTCGCTGCTTAAATATATGTGAACTTCACTATAAATTTTTGAACAGATGTTATCTAATTCCAAAAAAACTTGCCAAGATGTATGATAATGTGCAGGCAAACTGTTGGAGATGTGGTCAGCACAATGCAGATTTTCTGCATATATATGGTGGTCTTATCTAGTGATACAGCCTGTCCGGCACAAATGTCTCCATAATTTGAATACTCTTTTGGGAGTTTACCATTAATATGACACCTGTTGCCACCCTACTGCATATCTTCCCAATGTTTTAGGCCCGTGTCAGACGAACGCAGTGATCACGTCCGTGTTGCCGCACAGTTTAACGTCCGTCGTAGCATAGAATCATGAGCAATAGAGACCCACACACGCAGTACGTCCACACCGAACTGCGCACGCACAACACATGTGGCAAACGGACCCAAGTTAGGCAAGAACATAAAACTGCTAGGACGGACGCGCAGAGTGTGCCACGTCCGCGTAGCGTTCTGTGAGTGATGAGGAGATGTCAGACGCAGCGCATTTGCGACGTCCAGCACCTTCACGCACACAATGGCTTTTCATATCCTTTTCAAATTTTTATCATTTTTCATATTAATTTTATTTCCCATACAGGGTTATCCAAAGAGATTCGAAAAGTCACCGCACGTTCGGTGACTTTTCGTTCTCTTCAATTCGGTTCCTTTTGCCGATTGCATTTCGGTGACCCTGCGGTGTATTCAGCAAACAGCACAGGGTCCCCGAATTGCAGGGAAAAGCTGCCGAAAACCTGACGAACACTAACCGAATGCATGCTGAAAACAAGAAAAAACATCTGGATTAACCTTTGAAAAAGACGAACAGGAGCCGAACAGGAGCCGAACATGAGCCGAACAGGAGCCGAACAGGAGCCGAATCACACAGAGCCGAAGCAGCTGTGACGTAGAGGAGGCAGTGAATAAATTAGAAAAACCATTTGTATGAATCTGGGAAAATGAAACGCTGTTTGCAAAGAAACTACTGAGCGAAAATGTCTGAAATTTTCACAGGAGGTCCAGGGAATGATAATAAAGAGGGCTGTTACAAAAAAAATAAGTAAACTGAAAAAAAAAAAAAAAAAAATCGGACTTTTAATAAAAATAAAAAAAAATCAGAAAAATGCTTAAAGTATCCTAAAAAATCTATAAATAAAGAGACTCTTTACTGCAGAATTTTATAATGAATGGTTTATTAGATATTGAATTAAAACGGGAATATTTTTAACATTGAAGCCTATGGGATTCTCCTGAATAAATTTGCCGAATTAAACCACCGAATGGCAGGACATTAGGGGAACCTTTCACTGCTGGTTTGTGTTCTCTGAATAGCCGAAGCAGTGCTTTTTCATGGGGATTTCACTGCCCTCGAACAGGCACCGAACAGGCACCGTATGTGCAGGCAATTCGCCAGGATTTGGCGAATTGCCTGCTCTCTGGATAGCCGAATGGCCAGGAAGGGTAACCGAACACTGATTTTCAACGTTCGGTTACCTTTCTCAAGCAATTCGGATCTCTTTGGATAACCCTGATAGTTCCCTTTTTTTCTACGCCCGTCAACAAAAACAGATCGTGTGGTGTCTACAGTATCTTCCATCAGAACGTCCGTCCGTTGTGCACGCACGCAGAGTCTGGAATTAACAATGTCTGGAATTAACATATAAGGTCCTAAGAATAATAATAAAAAGGTCCCTATTTAAAAATTATCTGAAATTTTTTTTTGCTGAAAGACTCTCAGAAAATGCCTAAAAAAAATCTGAAAAAATAAAGAGACTTTTGCTGCAAAATAAAAGAATAGACAGTTGAATAAATATTTAATAAAAATGGGATATTTTTTTTACATTGAAACCTATGGCCTGATTAAACCTGTGAATGAAACCACCAGCATTTCGGTGCTGTTTGGTTTTCTCTGAATAGATTAACCATTGCTTCTCTATGGGGATTTCACTGCCGTTGAACAGCACCGTTTTTCATTGGCAATTTGACAATATTTGGCGAACTGCCTGCTTTTTGAATAGCCGAAATGGCCACGAAATTACACCAACGGGGAAATTCACTATTCGGTGCAATTACGGAGCCAATTCGGCTTTCTTATGTATTTAAGATTTTTATTTTGTAAAGAAGTCAGCATATATTCAAACATATTAATGCAAGGGCCACGCAGGGCCAACCATAGCATACGTACGACTTGTGGAAAATAACAAACAGCCCCCGAAAAGGGGGGGGTCTCAGCTTAAAGGAAATAAGGGGGGGGAGATGTCTCAGGGGAACACAGAGCAATAACAACTATCAAGGGATGGGGGAATCTCGGCTTCAAAGTAACAATATGTCATAGTGGGGGGGGAAGGGGAGGGGGGGAAATAAAAATTAGGGGGGGGCAACAACAACGAAAGTCTGCAGTCAAAAGCACCTAATACCTGGGGGGGGGTTCGTAGGGAATCAGCAAGGTCTCGAGAAGTGAAAAAAGAGATGGGGAAAAGAAAAAGAAAAGAAAAATAATAAAAAAAAAAAAAAGGTTCAGTAGCCCCAGCCGGGGAGTATCATCAGAGGTGGGTATAAGAGGATCGTAAAACATCAAAAGAAAATAAAAAAAAATAAAAACAGTCTCAGGCGTCCCATCAACCCGTGTCTCTAAAAGGGGGTACTTGCTTGGCAGGCAGCTCGATCCATGGAGGGCCGACTCGCGCTGCCCAAGCCGATGCATCTTCGGGGGGCCGAGGTGCCTCTGAGATCTCCGCTCCAACCTCCTTCGCCGTAAACCCCACTGTGTCTTCAGCAAGGCAGACCTCATCTAAAGTGGGGGAATCCACCACGCACGGGTCACCAGGTGGTGCAAGAGCGGTCGGAGCCCCCCGTAAAACGCCGCTGCCTCTTCCACTTCCTTCAGGAGCAGAGCCGGGGATGGGGTGATAGGCCCAGGTTGCGGCTGCCTTCCTGCCAGCCCGCGGGGGTCAGTCTCTATTACCACAGCAGGGACGCCAACCTCTCTGTGGCCCTCAGCAGCATCCGGAATACAGGCCTCAGCGGTGTGTTCCGTTGACGCGGCCCCGACCTCCGCCAGTTCCGAACCTCCTCCCGACAACTCCGCAGAGCAGCCATCATCCGGTGCCAGACGCCCTTGGTTAGGGGACCGTCCACGTCCTCCCCGTCTAACAGCTTCAAACAGGCCTCCAGGCCTGCAAGGAAGACGTCTGTACCTCCTAAAGGGGGGGGTCCATCGCGCCGATCACCCTCCAGTCCGCCCACTGCTCCCAGCAGACATCCAGCCTGGGCAGCGGGGAGACGTGGGCCCACCATCTCCCCAGCTCCCAGCACAGGTTCACAACGGGCTGAAACAGCAGGATGAACAGGCGGAAAGGCCGCAGGAGCCGGAATGAAGGCCGCAAAATGGCCGCCAGTGCCTCGTGTTGTCTGCCATCCAGCGGCCGCAAGGGGCTTCTCAGGTCCGGAGGGGGGGACAAAACGGCCTCCGGACATCTCGGTTCCGGTGGCCAGCTAGCCGGGGTCTTCAGGTCCAATTCGCGTAGCAGAGGGAGTAATAAATAGACCTCAAAGGTGGCAGACGTGCGGAGCTCCAACAGAACACGTCCGCTCCCTTCGGCAGCCGGCCACGCCCCCCCAATTCGGCTTTCTTATAATAACCCTGAACTGTATACATTAAGAAAGTATAACAAGAATCGAAAATTAAATCAAACAACAATTAAAACCTTGTTTTATTAAACATATTTTTATTCATACTATTTATAAATAAAACAATACTGGAAGTTGTGATTATATTACTGTTAAATGTATTAAGTTTTCTCTCATTACACAAGAAAGAGAAATTTAGTTGAATCATTTGCTTTAATAATGAATCCTGCCAACCCTACGTGCCCCTGTGGTCCGCAAATGTGTCAATGTCAATGTCAAACATTCTTGAACCCAGCACAAAGGAGATCTTTTAGGATTTGTCAAGTTCACTTCTACACCCAATGTTCATTGTTATCAGAAAGTTAATCCTTTTTTCCTCTTAGATGCTGGCAGTGTGACAATACAAATAATGCAAAAGAATAAAGATTCAAAAACCATTGCATTGTGGTATAATATATAATAAGTACACCTTTAATTCACCAGCAACACATTAAAAATGTTAGGGCCCTATTACATTCTTCACGCAAAAACGCACCCACAACACGTTAATTTGTGCGCCAAACGTTAACGTGTGTAAATCAACGCTGGAATTACAATCCTCGAGCATTTTTTCATCCGTCGAGCAATAACGCACGTTAAACGGACGCGCACAAATGCTCGCGCAGTAACGTTGCGCGCACAAATCAGGGTGCAGACTGTTTTTTTCACGCGATTCAGCCAATCAGAATTAAGAACCACAATTATCTCACGGTAAGGTTTTGCGCCTACCAAAGTCAATCTGAGTATATATGCTGCAGCAATAATACATGCACACACAACTTCTCAAATTTATTGGTTTGGTATGTGTAGAATGTGTAACTATACTTTGCTGCATTTTTTTTTTTTGGGCTGGTGTATTTGGGTCCGGCCAGGTTGTTCATTTTTGCCATTAACACCAGCTTTTAGAAGTTGCTAAATTCATGCACGCAACGGCTATGCGTTACAAACTGCGCATAGATTGTAATACCATCCGCATACCAGCGCACAAACGCATTTGCACTCAAAATGTTAAGTATAGGATGCGCGCAGTACAGTAAGCTCGCGCAGCGTTCGCGCAGGTTCACCTGCGGTAGACGATAACGTGCGTTTGTTGCGCTGACATTGTAATTCGACGTTCAGCACAAAGGGTTTTACCCCTCACATTAATGCGTTTTTGCGCCGGCGCAGACGTTTGCAATAGGGCCCTTAGTGTTGCAGTTCATGAGATTCAGCTGAAAAAAAAGATAAAGAGAATATTCACTAACCTATTAGGCTAGGGTCAGACGAACGCATTTTTCACGTCTACCGTCAAAAAGTGCGTCAATGCACTTTTTCACGGAAGACGCGATAGCGGTCATACGGTGCGCAATTTCAGCCGTGATTTTTGACGGAGCTATTAAAAACAAATGGACGTAATGTTGGCCGGACATGTGCAGCGTCAGACATCTCCTAATCATGCACACACGCCGCTATACCGACGCAGCAGACGCAGCGCACTCTATACATCAGTATTAGCGGGTCTACGTTCTCGAAAAAATGCGTTCCTTTGCCGCTTGCGTTGCGCGGCCAAACTTTTGTGCGGCCCTACTTCGTATATTGGCCGTCATTGGACGTCATTTTCTGCTACTGCGGTCGTAATAAAGTGCGGCTGCACCCTCGTACACACTGCGTTCGTCTGACCCCAGCCTAAGCATGGGAAAAAAATGTTTTTCCTTCAGTGAGCTTCGAGGAACTACAGCAAATTCGCTATTTTGGAAATTACCACTGTAGTTCTCAGTAGTTTTCACCATTCTTTCCACCAAAGTTGATTCCAAGTTTGTTCAAGATAGTATTCAGTGGTGTTCCCCCTGGTGTTTCCATCCAAACTTATTCAGCCTAGATTTCACTATATTTCCATCATGGTTTCAGTCAAAGTTGTCTATCAATGTTGTTACTGTTGTTTTCACCATGTGTCTATCAGGGTTCAAAGAAGATCACCACTTTGAAATCACCAAAGTATATTCACTGGTGTTGCAAACAATGATGCAACAATGTTAAATGTAGAATATTCATAGTTTACTAATTTTCCATGAAGATTAACAGGCTCATTCAAACAGAGCCGATGTGGCTCCGAAATGGAACTGGACACTGAAATTCAGCGTACGGTTACATTTCCTGGCCATTCGGCTATTCTGAGAGCAGACAGTTCGCCAAATGTTGGTGAATTGCCTGCACATACGGTGCCTGTTCGAGGGCAGTGAAATCCCCATAGAGAAGCAATGCTTCGTCTATTCAGAGAACACCGAACAGCAGTAAAATGTTGCCGAAGTGCCCTGCTGTTCGGTGGTTTCATACGACAGGTTTATTCAGGCGAATCCCATAGGCTTCAATGTAAAAATATTCCAGTTTTAATCAAATATCTAATAAACCATTTATTATTTTATTCTGTAGTAAAAAGTCTCTTTATTTTTAGATTTTTTTTGATCTTTTAGGCATTTTTTGGGGTTTTTTCATTTTTCTGTAATAGCCATTATCATTCATTGGATCTTATATGTAAATTCCAGACATTTTCGTTCAGTAGTTTTTTGTAAACAGCATTTCACATTTCAAACTTTCATGCAAACAACTATTTTGTTTTTTTTAAACCACGTTCGTCTGCCTGTCGGCTTTTTCCGCCGGCTGCTCTGCACTGTAATCCCTGGCTACTCGGATTTTTCCACCATGTTCAGTTTGGTTTTTGCGCCGGTTTCTGCGAGTTTCCGGTGAGTGTTCGGAGAGTATTCAGTGAGTGCTCGGCGACTGTTCTGTGGGTTTGCTCTGAGTATTACCTGCACTACGGTGGCCCTGCGGTGCTTGCTGAATACCCTGCAGGGTCGGCAAACTAGGAATCGCTGAATCGCCTCGAAGTGCGGGGAATGAAAAGTCACCGAACGTGCGGTGACTTTTCGGATCTCTTTGAATAACCCTGTAAGGCAGTACCTTGTCAAGTGTCATTTGTTGTTGTTTTGTTGTTTTAATTAACTTTACCTGCAGTGGTTGAATTTTGTTGATTAGTAGAAGCTCACCATAGAGTGACAACTGTGACTTTTACTGTTGTCAACTGAGGTGAACTTTCCTGTAACAATGTTGGTCAATGAATAACCCTTTTTACGTGTAAACTCTATTTCCCCATAATCAGTCAACTAACTCATTGGATATTTTGTGTGTTTCCTCAGTTTGAACGTATCACACTGATACAATAAAATAAAATAGGTAAAATAAAAAGTTCTAGTTGACAAGTTTGGGTGACACATGTTACATTACTATTTCTTGATATAAAGAAATATAATGACTTTGTTTATTACAGGAACATTCAGATAGTGAAAAAAGCCTAATGGCCCAAGCCATTAATGCCAACACTTGCAGATGTAGTATTAAAGGCTTGGTCCTCTATCATAAATGAGCCACAAACTTTGCTTAGTTATTGTGGCTCTGTACTGTAAATTAATAGGTTATATTGAAGGCATTCATTTGTGGCTAGCTGGAGAAGAATGATCTAGTTCTACATAGTTAATTGTTCTGCAAAAGAATTCCAGCTCAGAAGTCCTGGTGTTAAGTTATTTTGCTTTTGTAAAATCACCTATTGCTTTATAGTCGCTTAACTAATAATTCCATTGTTTACCTCTTGTCTCACAAGGCAGAGTATCACAGCACCCCTGCACTATCTGTTCATGTGTAGAAGAACACGGAGAACAAATATTTCCCAGTTTCCTTCCATGGCTCTTATTGTGCAGGGCTGCACTTCTCTACATGAAGTCCTATAGACACCATGAAACAATACCAGTGGTGGCACTGCGTTATTAGTTAGTGACTCCCTAACATTATTACTTGAGCCACTAATACCCTCACAAAGGAGCCAGTAACAGGGCCGCTAAGGGTTACCGCTCATGGCAATGTTTTCCTTTCCGTCACCCTGTTACCTCTCTATTCCCTAGTGAACACTAACTGTCTCGTTCAGATGAGTTGGTGTTAACGCTAGGATAAGTGACTTTAACGCATGCCCCCATATTACATCCCTAACGTTAACCTGTTAGCGCATCGATGATTGCGCTAGCTTGCGCAAGCTTACTGTACTTTGTGCATCCTTTGTTTAACATGGGGAGAGCAATCAGTAATTAGCGTTAGGATAAGTAAGGTATTACAAAGTGCTAGCGTTAATTGCTGCAGCGATGCGCACACCAAAACTTTAGATAGCACCAGCTTTTAGGTGTAACTGCACTTTTGCAAATCATTTAGCACCCCCTAAACCCCTCCCCAATAAATCAGATACTCACCTCTCATCCCGCTGCAAGTAAGAAATTGATCCCAATCAGCGCAACCCATCATGGAGTCCTATGAACTCCAAGAGGTGATACTTGCAGTGGTGCAGAAGCGCTACCACGAGTATTACTGAGGGTAGTGCTTCCTTCTGGGGCAAGGTGCCAAGGTAGCACCTGCCCTGGAATCTAAGGCTAAAATGGGGATGTTATGGGGAAACCTACAGGGGCAGGTTTTCCCGATTAGCATCCACATTTTAGCATTAGCTAGGGAATAGGGCCCTAAATGTTTTGTAGAAATGGCAGGACCTATGAAATTGGATCCAAAATTAAGTAATCAGGGCATAGTTTGGACAGCCATGCGAGTGGACACTTAGTTTGATGGTTCTGGAAGGATTTGTTCATCCCAGACATAAAAATAACAAACGTCTATATTTCTAAATCGCTCAAATTTTTTATTGGCATAAAACTACTGCAATTTTGGAATAACATTTTACCAATTAATATCTGCTAAGATGTACACAAATTGTTACCAATTCCACCTCTCCTAACATTCAATAACATGCCCTTGCATATCAAGCCAATCAGATGTCAGCCTCAGCTGCTTATGACTCTCCCATTGGCTAATTGAGAAAATACGGAGCTATATATCGTGCCCTAAAGGCTGGGAACACTGATCAAGTCAGCCCGAGTGACAGATTTTCAGGTGCAGGGAATTCCCCCACCCCATTGGGAAGATTGAATAAGCCTGATGGAACACCCAACAGGTTGAGGAATTGGGTGGCACATTTAGCCACCCATGACCATGAAAAATACTATATATGGTCACCATGGCTAGACTTCCTAAATATTTTATTATTTAATCCTTTCACACCATAAAGTGTGTATAGGTCTTTATTCTAAGAGGTAACACCCCGAAAAAAATTATTAAAGGAACAGAACATTAAGTGAACATGACATATTATAATAAAATATATTAAAGTTTTTATATTTTTAATAAAAAAAAGATTTATTAAAAAGGGATTGGAGAACAATTTTATTCAGTTTATCAAGATCCAAAACAAACACTGCCTTCTGAATGTCAGCTATGTAGATTTGAATAGAAAATAAAAATGAAATTTTAATTATAGAAGTGAAATGATTCTTTACAGTAAAAATTGCACACATAGATACATTCCAACATTGTATAGGCAGTTTTTAATGGCCTTTTTGTTTTGTGTAATTTATATTTTTATTATCTATTTTTATTTTTGCTATGACATTTTTATTTATAGCTCTGTGCCCCAGAAGAAATTAAATTGTCATATTTTAGGTGGACTGTGTAGTAACTATTTCTTTCAGGGCATTAATGAAAATTAGTTAAGAAATGTTACAAATTCTTCACTGCATTACCAGAAGCTTAAAGGGACACTCTAGGCAACATGACCACCTAAGCTATTTTAGGTGGTCATGATGCCCAGAGTATGCTGCCCTCTGTCCCCCCTCCCTCCGCTCAGCGGTTCAGCTGTAAATGCTGAAAACAGCTGAGAGAGGCGGAGAACTTTACTCCGCCCTCCCAGCTGTCAGTCAGCAGAGCGAGAATCATATTTCCCACTTCTGCTGACTTTTGCCGAGTAGGAGACGTCATCGCACGTCTCCAACTCACCGCAGAAGCTGGCGGCTCCCTCTGAGGGTTAGTGTTGCGCGCATCCTCTTGCGCGCAACACTAATCCTCAGAGGGAGCCGGGAGGAAGCCTGCCGATTGGCTGGCTTACGTGAGAGGCGCGCATGCGCGATTCTCACGTAAACCAGAAGGCAAGAAGAAGAAACAAGGACGGGAGCGGAAGAGGAGGGAGGTGATTATAAAAAAAAAAAAAACAGCGCTGGAAACAAGAGGATTTTAGGGTAAGTATTACAGTTAAAAACACAAAAACAAAAAATAACTATTTATTAAGGGAATAGGGATAGGTTGGGATTAAAAAACGGGGGGGGGTGATTTTTGTTAGAGTGTCCCTTTAAATAAAAGGTTAATATTTAATTTAGGTTTATATCCTCTCTTAGCTACTCTGTAACACTATTATCATATTCTACTTGTTTTAACACACAGATACATTTATCAAACTATGCTAACTTACAAGCTTTACTATTTACTGACGTTCAGCACAAACTATCATACTACAGTGTGATCATTAATGTGTAACATAGTGTTGTTAAATAACTTCAATGGATTATTTGGGTTAATATGTTAGCAGGGGGAATCTAATTAACTTTTTCTAAAGAATAGGACATTCTCTGTCAATGACCTGTTTATAGTTACTCATCCTCCTTTACACACTGTACCTACTTTTCTTTCTTTTTTATGCTACATATATGTCTTTCTTTTCCTCCCTGGTGCCATAGCATGGCTGATGTATAAAAGATATAGAAATATTATGTATGATAATTTACACATAGCAGTAATTTACAGGGTTATTCAGAGAGCGGTGAAAAGCAGGAGAATGAGTAGAGAATGGAAAATTCTAGGTCAAAATAGCTGATTTGGAAAGTGAGATAAATGGGAGAATTTTTCTGGTTTGGCTATTTTGACCTAGAATTTTCCATTCTCCAGTCATTCTCCTGCTTTTCACCTCTCTCTGAATAACCCTGTATGTGTAGAGATCGTTTTTTGTACAGAAAATACAATCATCATGTGTGGAAGTTATAAACTCACTTACAAATTGTTAGGATGATACTTTCAATCCCAACTTCCAATACTCTCAGAAAGACAAATAACTATTTTTCTCTCATTAGTAACCCCTTCATTACAAAGTGATTTTGCAAAAAAACATTGTCAGGAACCAGTGGATTTTTTTTAATCATTCATTTAATAATTTTTAATTAATTATACAGTAAGAAATATTTAGGCATATTCCCATTGTATTTCTTGCTGTAATAAACCTATTTGACCAGTATATGGCACCATCTACTGTCAAATTGAGTTACATCTGCAGCTCGATTCTTTTTACTTTTTCTTCCTGAATCTGCTTGCTGAATGTCCAATCTCAGGCATTCCTCAGGCATTATTCCCACAGGGCTAAAATTTTGGAGGCACCTTCTGCAGCCAGAAAGCTAACAGAATTTGTTTGCAGCATACTAATTTAATTTGCTGTTGGGCTACAAATGTGCAGATCGAGATATCTAGATATTGAGCACCGGATGTGCCTTCGAAGCCCGAGATATCTCAATCTCTGTAGTGAAGGGGTTAAATATTGGAGTCCCCTATTCCACCAATGCTGAACAGGAAGTCGCTAAGAAAAAAATAAGTGCCAACTGATATCTCATACTGGCTTCATGTTACCGGGTCTACTACAACCATGTTGCTATATTAGCAATTTGATTTTTCAATGTTCATTGATTTTGCAAAAGCAAAAGTATTTTTTGCAGAGCTACATTGGAATAGCAGCAAGTCGGAATAGCAGCCCCAGCTGATAGGTCCATGGCAACATCGGAATAGGGTGCTTAGGCTGGTATAACCTTTGCAATACAAAAGGATGAATATGTCCTGTTCTTAGGCACTTTGGTAGAATAATAATAATAATAGTAACAAATACAAGACTACCTGAAATGAATGTTGTATGCTATTTTTGTATTTTCTTTATATCCCCGCATACAGTTGAGAGAAAAATGACAAAGGTTTTCATGGGATACCTGGCATAAGTGCCGGCTGGGTGGAGTAGAGGTAACATCACTGCTCTGCGTGGAGAGAGCCTGTGGAGACATGGGCTCAAGAGCACCTCTCCAGTAAGTGTCCTTGGGCAAGACACCTAACGGTACATACTCGCCACCCAGGACATACTTGAAAACGAGAGAAATCTCAATGTATCCTTCCTGGTAAAATCCTTTCTCAAAAAAAAAAATTACAGCTCCAATAATTTCCACCCAAATTAAGCTTTCCTAACCTAATATGTCCCTTAAAGCTAAGCTCCTTCAGCCATATCCTGAATCCCACCTTGTCCTCTGAACCCAAAGACTAACTCTCTCTAAATCTGAACCAGGCCTAACCTAATTGTACAAACATTCTTCTGCATGGTTTCATCCTCAGTGGACACCATTGCTAGTCCACAATCAAGAGTGCAACATTTCAGACATATAATGGTTAAACTATTCTACCAACGGGATGTTATTTCTTTTAATTCGTTGTGTAGTATTGTGGTGCCAATTTTTCCCTGCATATTCCCAGGTTGCAATGTCACTAACATGACAGGGGCACTTTAAAGATTCAATAAATATGACAGGGGCACTTTAAAGGTGCAATAAATGTGACAGGGGCACTTTAAAGGTGCAATAACACACAAATGAACTGCATCTACATAGGTTGGGTATCTACCCTCAGAGTATGTCTCTCTAATATACTACACCCTATTCCTGTAGTGCTATTTTATATAACTCCCTTGCACAGGAAGCCATCACTGATGTCTTTTTTAATGGCCTACTGTTCCTCCTGGGCATGAACCATAGTATTATTTATTTATTTGCAAAGTATTTTTACCAGGAAGGATACATTGAGATTTATCTCGTTTTCAAGTATGTCCTGTTCTGACCAAATAATATTTGACTGAAAAACCATCGGAATAACCGTCTGATAATTCAAATCTCTGACTCATCAAATTTATTTATTTATTTATAAAGGATTTTACCAGGAAGGATACATTGAGATTTCTCTCGTTTTCAAGTATGTCCTGGGTTCAAGAACATTGAAGTGTTACAGTTACAGAAATACAAAGTAATACAATGCAAGATATTAAAAAAACAAAAAAAAAACAACACAAATATACAGATTAACAGAAAATAAATATGTAGAAAAATAATCATTATGTTACATGTTTACAGGTGCATTCTGTATTGAGGTATGTTAGTAAGGAGCTCTTGAGTGACATAAGACTGGAAATTAAATATTGCTAAACAAATTATTATTATTATTATACTTTATTTATACAGCGCCGGCATATTCCGCAGCGATGAACAATGGGCACAATATAGGCAGGGTTACAATACATGGAGACTGAACAACATTTTATAAACCAGTACAGGAGGAAACGAGGGCCCTATTCTTGTGGAAACTCACAATCTAGACAGGTTGGGGGTGGAAACAGGAGGAGAGGAATGCTAGGTGAGCGTGATGGACTGGTTGGGGCAGGGAGGTGTGTCAGTGAGTCTGGTGGTAGGCTTCCCTAAATAGGAATGTCTTAAGGGAGCGTTTGAAGGAAGGGAAACTAGGGGAAAGTCTGACCGTACGAGGGAGAGCATTCCAGAGGATGGGGGCTGCGCGTGAGAAATCCTGCAGTTATTAGAATCCATCTGATGTTTTCTGATGGATCTGAATACAGTTGTATCGATTCAAATAAGTAAAAAAAAAACAACTATATATAAGGAAGATTTGAGTGTAAAGTGTTTTTAAAAAAAAACTGTGCATGACATAAAAAGGACTACTATTTTATATTTCATAAGCTGAGTGTAAGCTTGCAATGTACAATGCATCAAAACTAGTGGTGTCCTTTTCTATATTTCAGATGCTGTATGCAAGTTTGCAATGTGCACTGCATGAAAAGTGTTGCCCTATTGTATTAGAGTGAAGTTTTTAAAAGATTTAGGGCCCTATTCTGCACCTGCAGATTTTCCCTTATCGTCTCCATTTTACCATCATATTCTGGGGTAGAGGTTATCTTAGCACCTTGCCTGGGACACAATGCAAAACTGCCAAATACCAGCAGCGGCACTTCGCGCCGCCTCTTGTATCGGCTTGTGGAGTTCATAAGACTCCATGGAGCTTTGCGCGTCCCAGCTGTGAGCTCGCTCTCGGGAGATCGTACAGAGCTGCGTAGTGATCACCGAGTGAGACTAGGAGAGACCATTTGTTCCCAGTCTCACTCTGCTCCCAGTGAGAATAAGCGGTCCATTGCACCACACTTTTCACTGCGCGACGAGAGGTGACCATGGAATTTAATGGGGGGGTTTCAGAGTGCGTTATATGATTTTGCACTTGCAAAATCATTTAACACCAGCTTTTAGGAGTCGGTATTTAACCATGAAATACCAATTGCCGTGTGGAAGCGCAGGCTACATTGGCATAGCCTGAATTTAAATGCAAAGGTTACAATTAACATCTCCCATAATAAGTATAGTCGACCTTAATATACAGTAACCTCGCACAGGGGAATGGCTGAATCCGAGCCGCAAGCTGAGCTTGTAGCAAGAATGGAATCCCAAATACCCGTTGATTAACTACGGGAGACATTATAAATAATATTTCCTGTAGCTAGCTTATCAAAAACTATGGAATGTAGCCCTTAGTGCCATGTGCATGACATAAAAGTGTCTGCCCTTTAGACTAATGCAATATGTTTAAACTTCAAACGCATCCGAAGTTATTAAAAACGTTTGTTGTTTCTGAAATTTCCCAATTCCAAAATACTGTATGAGAAAACCGAATCAGAGCCTTTTGAAATGCTTCTGAATCTGAAATATCGAAAAGCTGCAATCTGCTGAGCCGATACAAATTTTTGATGTGTATTAGTCAATGCATTCTACCCATACCTTTTTACTTATAAACCCTTAGGCTAGGGTCAGACGAACGCATTTTTCACGTGCGTTTAGCCGCACGAAATCACGGCCGTGCTAGCAGCAAATGACGTCCAATGCCGGGGAACATACGACGAATGGCCGCACGAAAGTTCGTCCGTGCAACGCAAGTGGCAAACGAACGCATTTTTTCGAGAACGTCAAACCGCTACTACTGACGTACAGAGTGCGCTGCGGCCGCATAGCGGCGTGTTTGCGTGATTGGGAGACGTCAGACGCTGCACACATCCGGCCAACATAACGTCCACACGCAAAAGGGTTTTATTGATGATCCGTACAAAATCACGGACGAAAATGCGCATCGTATGACCTCTGTCGCGTATTCCGTGAAAAAATACGTCCATTCGTTCAAACGCACTTTTTCACGGACAACGTGAAAAATGCGTTCGTCTGACCCTAGCCTAAGTGCAGTCAAATGACATGGTATGCATGATCTATATTTTTCTGCCAAATATCTGGCAGCACTCTGACTTCTCCCATAACCTGCCTCCCCCCCTAACCTGTCTAGACCAGTCTTGTTGCCTGCCAAGCTATCTGTGGAAAAAAAAGTCCTTTTTTTTCTAATTTACTATAGTTTGACTCATAATGTGAAAGACTGGATACAAAGTCCCTCTTGCATCTCAGGGGTTACAATTCTCACTTCTGATAAACTATAAAAACCTCTTATTTTGCAGTGTAAAAAGGGAAAGGCCGAATAAAAAGCTAAGCCTTCTAGAATGTATTTTCCTTTGTTTCTGATCCCTGAGCTAGTTTGCATGATGAACTGGCTTTCTTTTTGATATCCTTTGATATGCCAGATGCACAGATTTCATATTTTTTTCACCTTGGCTCTCTGTGACTCTAAAGCTGTATAATAACCTCTGAGAACCTCAGATGATTAGACATGCAAAGTCTTTATTTAGGAGTGTCATTTGTCTGATCAAAGGGAAAGTTGTACTCATTTTATGGTGCAGCTGAATGACTTGCCCAGCACTTTTAAGGCCGCAGAAAAAGAGCGTTAAGTAGGTATAGTGTCTCAGACTACAAACAGTTTTCTCTCTTTTTTTCTTTTTTTGTAACCGGCAGTGGTGGATTATATGAGGCTGCCGCCTTCTGAGTTAAGGCCTGTTTGTGGTCTGGGCCTGATTCAACAACTCTGAGGCAAAGTAAATGGAATGGCTGTAATGACCTATTTATGGAAAAGTCATTAAAAGCTACACAACCCAGTAAACAAATTAAGTTATTTATTAGACCTTCTCCCTCTCCCAATTTATACAGGGTTATTCAGAGAGAGGTGAAAAGCAGGAGAATAGCTGGAGAATGGAAAATTCTAGGTCAAAATAGCCAAACCAGAAAAATTCTCCCATTTATCTCACTTTCCAAATCAGCTATTTTGACCTAGAATTTTCCATTCTCCAGCCATTCTCCTACTTTTCACCTCTCTCTGAATAACCCTGATAGTGATTCGTTTTGATTCCAAAACCGTTAGTCTAGGGTCAGACGAACGCACTGTGAACGCGCGTGCAGCCGCACTTTATCACGGCCATAGTAGCAGCAAATGACGGCCAATGACGGGCAATATACAAAGTACGGCCGCACAAAAGTGCAGCCGCGTAATGCAAGCGGCAAACAAACGCATTTTTTCGAGAACGTGATACCGCTAGTACTGACGTACAGAGTGCGCTGCGTCCGCATAGCGGCGTGTGTGCGTGATTAGGAGACGTCAGACGCTGCTAATGTCCGGCCAACATAACGTCCAGACGCAAAAAGTGTTTTATTGATGATCCATACAAAATCACGGACGAAAATGCGCATCGTATGACCGCTATCGCGTATTCCGTGAAAAAATGCGTCCATTCGTTCGAACGCACCTTTTCACGGACGACGTGAAAAATGCGTTCGTCTGACCCTAGCCTTACAGGGTTATTCAGAGAAAGGTGAAAATCAGGAGAATGACTGGAGAAGTGAAAATTCGAGGTCAAAATAGCCAAACCAGAAAAATTCTCCCATTTATCTCACTTTCCAAATCGGCTATTTGGTCTAGATTGTTCTCTTCTCCTGCCAGTTCTCCTGGTTTTCACCTTTCTCTGAATAACCCTGATTGTGTATTCGCAATATATATTTTTTTATAATTCTGCATCAAAACCTGTAATCACAAAGTTTTAAAGTAATATATCTTTTTTTTCCAGGCTATTTTTAGCATTCAGAGGTTTTTTTATTGGAATGTGCATATAAAATGTATCTCTTCATCCATTTACAATCATTTTATAAAGAATGACGACTTCTAGGACATGTTTCTCGACATTAAATCGCAACAAACGGTATTTTCTTTCAAAATGTATATTATTCACTCATGCATTATCTGAACTTTCCTCAAAAAAAGTTCGGAGATTTGTTTGATGAAAGTAACGATAATACGTTTTACAGCTGAAAGCCATTTCTTCCTTCTCTGAAGTAATTACATCATAATGGGATACTAGGAGAGTGCGGCTCCATAAAATCCAAGTCATCCAAGTCAGAAGAGTTTCCCTTCTGGGCTCGTGCATGTCTGGGCTTGTCTTAAAATAATCCACTTCTAGTTTACTTGACTGCATATGGGTGAATGCCAGAACATACCAGAACATCAACACTGCACACTGAAAACTCCATGTTTTACTTGACAAGTAATAGATAATCCAGGGATAACCGTGCAATTTCTGAGACTCATTTTTTTACACAAGAAAAATGGATGTCTGGCTATACATTTAAATGATTACGGCACACGTGTCTTTAAAGAATCATACCATGATAACAGCACTTGAGATTACATACAAGAAAGGAACAGACAGCAAGGTTTATTTTTTTTTAAGCTCCCGGTTCCTTGATACAGTCTGTAAGAAAGATGCAGTTGTAAGAGCAATGAGCATCTTAAAATAATCTTCGCTTTGTGTAGGTACTGTCCTTGTTGGTAGGGTCTAGGGATGCATGGTGCGGAAAGCAGCTGTACCTCTATCAGGTCTGTCTATTGGATGAGTACGTAATCTGCCCTGGGCCACCTGAGGCGCGTTAAATTCCTCAGCCGCTACAAGTGCTAAATTAGAAACTTGGCATTGAACACTTTGCTGCAGTACAGCACTCAGCACTGCTAACTTAGCACTTGCAGCCAAGTAGAGAGGTGCTGCTGAGTAGCTGAGTGTGACGTGGGAAAGATGGCCGCCTCCACGGAGCAAATAATTCAATAAGGAAATGTTCAGTTTGAAGTTTTGCTGGACCAAAACACCAAATATTTATCGGAACATGGTAAACATTAACACTAAAGTGGTAATAAAATGGATATTGCAGAAAAAGCAGCTTTCATTAAGCAATCCTCTGCCCTTTTGCTTCAATATTCACAGCCAAAGCATTCAGTGAGACAGCTGCAGCAAACTGAACTGCTGCAATGTAGCAATTCAGCAGCTGCTGAGGAACTGAATAGGCCTCTGATTTAGGGCATTGCTTCCCAAACCTGTCCTGAAGACCCACCAAAAGACCAGATTTTAAGGATTACCTTGGAGAAATGAAGACTGAATTCTGCAATCACTGAGCAGCAAATCATATCACCTGTGCTGTGCTTCAGATATCTGGCAAACCTGACCTGGTAGCAGGTCTCAAGTTTGGGAAACACTGCTTTAGGGAGACCATACTATACTGACAGTCCGGCAAGTCAGCAGTCTGTGCACACACTGGTTGCAAAGTTACTTATCACCAGGTTCTGACATCTTTCAGAAATACTGGCTCCAGACGGGAAGAATGAGCTATGTCGGAATAGCTCATTCTTCTAATTTTGGCTACAAATTAATGTACAATTGCATAGGATAATTTCTTCCTCTTTGTGTCGTTGCTCTCTGCACCTCTTTAAAAGTAATTATCGGGTAATTAAGGCGCTAGAAAATGAGGCAGAGGAGAATGTTATGGACCTGCAGTATGGGAATCTTGCTCAGAACCTGCAAATATTAATTCATCATTGATTTATCGTTTTCTTTAGAGCCTGAGAATAATTTCACAGGAGGATTGCAGCCATGCTCTGGCTGTGCGCAGTTTTTTTGAGTTTTGGGCATTCAGGAGTTACACTGTGTGTTACAGAATTTATTATTACTTGAGGGGAATCACTGTAGTAAAAACTGTTGGTGTAGGAGTTCCACTCAGCATCACCAATGTTGGACACTAAGGCTAGGGTCAGACGAAAGCATTTTTCCCCGCGAACGTGAAAAAGTGCGTCCGAACGCATTGACGTATTTTTTCACGGAATGCGCAAAAACGGTCAGACGACGCGCATTTTCGGGCGTGATTTTGTACGGATCGTCAATAAAACTCTTTTTGCGTCTGGACGTTATGTAGGCTGGACATTAGCAGCGTCTGACATCTCCTAATCACGCAAACACGCCGCTATGCCGCAGCTGCGCACTCAGTACGTCAGTACTAGCGGTTCAGCGTTCTCAGAAAAATGCGTTCAAATTCCACTTGTGTTGCACGGCCGGACTTTTGTGCAGCCGTACATCGTATATTGGCCGTCATTGCCCGTCATCTGCTGCTAGTGCGGCCGTAATTATGTGCGCCAGAACACACGTTAAAAGTGCTCTGGTCTGACCCCAGCCTTAATCAGCATGCTCACCATATGCTCATTATAGCATGCTTTTCTTGTCCGGTGGATTGACATAATTAATTTCCTTTGGATATGAGTGTAAATTATGCAATTTCAGGTTAAAAATTTCAACATGGAAATGTCAGCCTAAAAATTATGCCCAACCTTATAGCAATGGAGTGCAAGACTATGCATACCTCAGTTTAGGACCTGCTTAAATTGCTATGGATTTGATGACACTTGACAGGGTATGATAAGAGTTACTGTCCACAGCACCTTGAAAGGAGCTATATCGTACTTCTAAATTTTCTTAACCCAATGACACTGATAACCCTAAATCCCTTTAATCCTAATCTTTAACCTACCTACACAAACATACCCGATAATGCACTATATCCCTCCAAAGTACATTTAATGTTCGTTTTCCTTTTAAATCTAATTCCTGGCTCCACCTATAAATTTACCTTGTCAACGAAGTTGCACACGTGCCATTATGTCTGTCACTGGAACAATTACATGTTTAACCACATAACTTCAAAGATTGAGAATACTTGAATCTCCAAGCACCTGCTGGTGCCCTGATATGATACTGAGCAACTCTCTAACTCTGCAATGCAAAGGAATTTTACTTATTGTAAAGAAGATTTGTTTGGTAATGGGCTCCAGAATGTGCCCTCTAAGTTATAGCACTTTGGGCGTGATACCAAAGGTGCCAAAACAGTTTAGACAGCTCGCAACCCATTATTTTTTCCTTAACCCCTTCCCCCCACGAGATGTGCTATGCTGTCCTCACAACGGGTGAGTCTAAACGCCGTGGGCAACATAGCACACCCAGCTCACTACGTATGGAGGCCTTCACCCCGCCTCCCCTGTGCGTGTACCAAACGCATTTATTATGTCACAGGACTGCCTGAACTCTGGCTGTCCCTTGGTAACCAATGATGCGCTCGGCCCACAGGGAGGGGAGGCGTGTTGAAGGAAGGCTCCAGAGCTTTCGGGGTGTGCTATGCTGACCTGCAGTGTTTAAGCACTGTCTTGCAGTTCGGAAGTCCCCGGCTTTAAGGATTAAAGGAAACAAATTGATCCCAAGCTGTATTCTAGAGATGGAGTAGCACTTCTTTGCCAGCAGATGTTGCCCTCTGCTGTCAAATAGCGCATACAGTTTGAAAATGTGCTTCTGTGATTATCGGGCACATTTTCAATGTATGTACAGTATAATCCAAGATTGTTTTTCATAAATCCATTGGGTCTTAAACACAAATTGGTAGTAAAGGGGTTACTAAAACAATTATATTTGCACGTTTACCAGACTGTACTTGGCTTCTAAAAGACACTGTTGTGAGATTGCTATGTTCTGAATGCATAAATATTATTTCTCAATTATGAATCTTACTTTTGTGCTAAAGTGTTTGGAAGTGATATAGTAAAGCAGTAAAAGTGTTCTGAGGATAAAGTCACTTTATGTTCTTATTAAGAATTCTCATATGAGTTCTGGGTACGTTTCAGCAATGTAAGAACTCAACAATACTTTGAATCCAGATCACACGTCTTATATATTGAATGGTATTGTAGATTCATTTTCTATCATCAACAAAGTCAGTGAGTCTTTGGGTAGCAAGTTAATTTCCTCTCTGCCAAGACAGGATTCATTCTGAATTTCTTCCCTGTACTTTAGCTGACATGGTTCCCTTATCCAAAAAGAACTTCTCTGCTTTGGCAACGTGACAAAACAGAAGCATACTCCACAGGGATGGTTCTTCAATATGCACATGTGATGTCTGATTCGGCTATGCACAGTATTGCATAGAGGAAAAGATTAAAACCATACCGTTTTATATTTATTTAGATAGTTATGCACTGGGTCTGCTGAGTTTCATGACATTTAGTACTTGTTAAATTTTAACACATTTATTTTCTGCTTAAAAAAGATTTATTCTTCGATTTTTCTGGCTAGCCACGACTAGACTGGAGTACTGAAAAAGAGGCTATGTTTTTAAGAAAATATGTAAGTTTTGATAGCTATGTATACACAGAGAAACAGCTAATAATGTTCCTTCTGGTCATCTGTTTTTTTTTTTAAATTCGTTTTATAGTTTTATTTTTAAAGCAAAACCCCTAACTATAGATATGTGGTCAAAAGCAGTGGTTTTGATCAGAATGATATATTTCTGGTGAAATGCCCAATGACAGGAAATGAAATTTGTGTACTTGGCACAGAATAATTGGCTGTAATAATGTCCAGAAAGCTGTACTACGTGTGATTTACTTCTTCGCAGTAAATACCCTGGCTATTTCAAACAAGCTTAATGGAGAGAAAAGGAACAAAAGCCGTTTGGAAATTTTGGTGTATATTATTTCATCTAAACAATTGTAGCATAAGCTAAACTTACTCTCTATAGCTGTAGGCTTAATTTAGAGAAGATATAATCCATTATGTGACTGTTTAAGTTGTGTTTGATATGAAATAAAATATGAAGGGCCTGAGTAATTATGAAAAAACACCAACCATTAAACAACATACTATATGTTAAGGCTTAACTCTTTCACTTTGATGATCGAGTGTACTCGATCTCCAAAAGCTCTTGCTTAACAATGTGATCTGGTCATTTCTGAAGCTATGCAAAAGTGTTTTGTTTATTTCAAATGAATTTCATTTGCAAACAGGCTCCAGAATGTGCCTCCAAATTTTCAGCACCTTGGACATTTCTGCCAAGGTGCTGAAGCTGTTTGAGGACATTGGAGTTCTGGTTACTTTTTACAGAAACACGGAACTCCAGCTGTATTTTTATTTATATATAGTAGCCTTTTTTTGCCTCTGCCTTTCAAATAAACTGTCTCAAAAATTTGTGTATTAATGGTACATAAATTTTTACACTATCTGTAATGGAAAGTAGTTTTCCATAAATCCACTGGGTGCTGGCAGTTGTTTTATGGAAAATCACTTGATAGTGAAGGAGTTTAAAATAATTATGCTTAAACACTTATGTTGGATTTTTTATTTTTGAGAAAGTATTTTACCAGGAAGGATACATTGAGATTTCTCTTGTTTTCAAGTATGTCCTGGGTGGCGAGTATGTACCGTTAGGTGTCTTGCCCAAGGACACTTACTGGAGAGGTTCTCTTGCCGAGATTCGAACATGTTACCTCTACTCCACCCAGCTGGATTATAATCTTATGTAAAGCATTTATTTCTATATGTTCTGCCAAGCTTAATTGAGGTAGAAACTGAGATAACTGACAGATGGGAAACACATTTAAGGGGTTATTTAGAGAGATCCGAAATGTCGCCAAAATGTAACCAAACACTGAAATTCAGTGTAAGGGGACATTTCGGGGTAATTTGGCTATTCAGAGAGCAGGCAGTTCGCCAAATTTTGGCAAATTGTCTGCACGTATGGTGCCTGTTCGAGGGCAGTGAAATCCCCCAAAGAGAAGCAATGGTTCGTCTATTCAGAGAACACCGAAAAGCAGAGAAAAGTTGCCGTAATTCCCTGCTGTTCGGTGGTTTCATTCGACAGGTTTTTTCAGGCGAATCCCATAGGCTTCACTGTTAAAAATATTCTTGTTTTCAATATCTAGTAAACCGTTTATTATTTTATTCTGCAGTAAAAAGACTCTTTATAGTTTTTTTAGGATTTTTTTATGCATTTTTCGGGATTTTTTCGGCAACAATTTTTTTTTTTAAATCGTATTTTCTTTTTTCTGTAACAGACCTTTTTATTATCATTCATAGGATCTTATATGTAAATTCCAGACATTTTCGTTCTGTAGTTTTTTTGCAAACAGCGTTTAAATTTTGAAACTTTCAAGCGCACTGGGTTTTTTTTTCCCGTCTGCTTGTCGGCTTTTTCCGGCGGCTGCTCTGCGCTGTGATCGGCGGCTCGTCGGGTTTTTGCAGCGTGTTCAGCAGAGTTTTTGCAGCGGTTTCTGCGGGTTTTCGGTGAGTGTTCGGCGAGTGTTCTGCGGTTTGCGGCCCGCACTATGGGGGTCCTGGCAGTGCTTGCTGAATACACAGCAGGGTCGGCGAACTAAAATCGCCAATTCGCCCTGAAGTACGGGAAACGAATGATCACGGAACGTGTGGTGACATTTCGAATCTCTCTGAATAACCCTAATCCTGACAGTGTGAATGGTAGCATTTTCTATATTTGTATCCCAGAATCTGATGATAGTTTGAGTCTACTCTCTGAACAACAAGTCTTCTATTTTCTGCACATCCTTCAATATTGATGATAACCAATGCAGAGGCCTATGACTCATCCAAAATTGGCAAGTCAATAAACCAAGTTTATTGCTGTGTCTATTTTATCTACGTCAACCTGTGATGTCATCAGGTGACATAGACGTTGGCACTAATTTATAACATTTTAAGTTATCTTATGAAGTTATCCCCAGTGGTGAAATGTGTCATGGTTAACCAACCAGTGAAGGTGTCACTTTGATGATATATTTTTATATATCAAAATGATCATGAAGATCGTCAAGTATTTATAGAATGCGGAGAATATTATTATTATTTAATAAGTGCCAACACATTCTGCAGCGCTGTACAAGGTGCAATGGGTTAAGACAGGACAATTCTACAATACATAAAGGAGACAGGTCAGTATTGCTGCCAACAGATACAGGAGGACTTGAGGGCCCTATTCCCGTGGGAACCTACAATCTCGATGGGTGAGGGGTGGGAAACAGGAGGGGAGGACTGCAGTGATGAGATGTTAATGCAGGGAGAGGTGGGGACTGTTTTTGGGTTGGTCGGATGTTTTGTTACGGAACTGGGTGGTAAGCTTCCCTAAACAGAACGGTCTTTAGGGAGCGTTTAAATTAATATATTATAAAGTGATGCACTGTGGTATTATATTCTGTTTAAGTATTATCTATCTATATTTTTTAACAGAAAAGATCTTTGTGGAAAAGAAGTTCAAATTCACAACATGGAACCTGATAGTTTTGTGAATCTCCATTTCCCTTTGACCTGTATTTGATAAAAGGACATTCCCTTAATGCATTGTGCTGATAACATCAAACATCTTTTCCTGCAGATGGCAGTTAACTCTTTGACCTTATTTTTTTTACTTTTGATCTCACTTTCTTTAGGCTTCTGTTGTCTTCTGATACCCATAATTTTTTTTTACCTAGCATGTGATCTTTACACAAAAAAAAGTATATATATATATTTTTAAAAAAAAAATGTAATTGGAAAGGCAATGGAAGCACTAACCTAAAAGGTAAAATAAATCTTGATAAAGAACTATGCTTTGTCATTCATTACATATAGAAAATAGTTTTGCATTCAGTAATTATGTTGTCAGGTATCTGAAAGAAGCAATATTCATTGCCATGTAGAATGGATAAAGCCTAATACATGCAAAACTACAGAATGGCTGTAATGAATTTGAAGGTGCCTTCTTCAAACTTAGCTCGTGAGGAGTCAAAACATTGCTTCTAGATGTACCTCCATTATTCCTGCCCCAGGCGAAAAAGCTTGTGTTCCTGTTCCTTTCTTTGTACCAAAGCTCAGCATCTGGACTGAAGCACTGATAGCGAGATGAAGAGATGAAGAAAGTGCACACACACACACACAGTGGATACCGTTCTATTGTCTGTGTTTGAAGAGGCAGGAGTATTTTTGCAAATTATTGCAAATAGAATGAATTGAATACAAGGACACAGGGGGCTCCTTTGCAAAATAAACCTGAAAAAGAGGAATCTGGTTTTATAGAGCTTGAAATTGTAGGATGAGAATTTCATACAAATGTTTCTATGGCCTCCATATAGGGCAGCCGTGTCTTCCCAGACTAACTCTGCTGCATAATCAGTTAGCAGTAGCTGGAAAGCCCCCCAAAAAACAAATACTCATCTCGCAACGAGAACGGCGGCCCGATCCGCCACTTCTGTCTGCCAAGGGGCAGAGTGAGACTGGGGTAAAAAAGGTCCCAGTCTCTCTCTGCGATCACTCCACTGACCTGCAGGATCCCATGAGAGGCAAGATCCTGCTGGTCATGTGACCCAGCAGCAGAAGCCTTCGAGGAGTCCTACGGACTCCATGGAGGGGATGCTCGTTACGGCACTTCACTGCTGTCCCGAGCATCCAAGACGCCAGCGGGGAAAAGGGGGTGCTAGGGGGAGGTTAGAAAATGCAAATTTTTCCCCTTAGCGTCCCCGTTTTAGCAAGGCCCAAGTGATAGGGCACCTATATAGTTCAGGAAAGGGAACATTCAAATACCCAAAACGCAGAATGTGGTTTGTTTCCATATACTGTAATATGGCCAGAATGGCTGAAATGTTTTGAGCTATGTAACATTACATGCACTCAGCAAGCTACAACAGTCATACACATGTGTATAAGCACATTGGATGATGATGATACAGTAATTCTTCAAATGTAGTTGTACAGTTTAAAAAATGTGATTTGTCTAAAGACAAATTCTTTGCTGATTTCGACACTACACAAAAAATAAAATAATGCATTGCTGTGTTGAACATGTATAGTATTTTCATGTTTGCTAAAATTTAATTTCTTAAACAAAACCACACAAAGTAGTTAAATTCCTTTAAATCTGTAGACATGGCCGTGAAAGTGTGTTCTTATTGTGAGGGATTTGACATGTCACTGGCCCTGGAGGCTAAAAATCAACTACCCGTAGATACTCGAGTATAGTGCGACCCGAATATAACGCGATAGATAGAGATTTAGTATGGAAATGAGAGAATACTCAAGACTCGAATATAACGCGAGGAGCAAAATTATAAGAGTATACTGTACCGGTAAACAATTAAAATCCTTTGCAGTTCTCTCAATAATCAGGCTCCCCCTCAGGCCAGGGTGCTCTGCTCTAGAATGATTGCAGTTGTTATTAAGTATGAAGCTTCTTTACTAGCGATTTAGATGGCTAGTGGAGGCGAGCAAGGTGAATGATTGACTTAAACCGAGCGTGCGCTTCTGGCTGTGAAGGATTCCCCCTTTCCCAAATTGGGGAGTCCCTGAAGTGTTTGCGGGTGTCAGGGAGCCCGCATTCACTTCAGGGAGACTACTGGAGCTTCCGGGACCCTTGGGATCCCTGGGGAAGTCAAGTTTTTTTTTTTTACATGCAATGCAGATGTCTCGAATATAACACTCCCCATTAAAATTTAAGGTAACTTTTTGTCACCAAAATCTAGCGGTATACTCGAGTATCTACAATCTACAATTTTTGAGCAATCAAAAATCACATATATCCATGCCCTGGCACTTCACAAGTTTTTCAACACTCAACTTGACCTACATTGACAAGTAGGCATCTGTTTCTTCCCATTTCATTGACAGGTCTCTGTAAATGTTCGCTGTCAGGTAAATGTTTTCAGTGGTGGGCTTTGTTCTTGACTATAAAGCTCTATGAAGTGGAACAATTCCCCAGTCTGTTCTTAGGATCAGATGGATGTTGCTAATTCTGCTAGGAGTTTAAGACACCGTTGAAAAGGGGGAAGAAACAGGTTGGTCATTTCTTTCTCATAGTGGCAGCAAGAAATCAAGTCTCGGCAACCAGAGTCAACCTGCCAACTTGGCTCCTCTTCACAATCATTTGCTGAGGAGAAGTCATAATTCACAGTAAGGCATTGCTGATGATGTAGGAGATGACATAACACGCAGTGACATTCCAGGTTTATAAACATAACCTGACAGTTAATATATCAGGCAGATTATGTCATATTTTTATTGAGAGACTCAGACTTACATATTTATTTATTTTCATATGTTTGACCAGGAACTTTGCCACCTCTTGTTATTTTATGGAAGGCCTTTCTTGTTGTAAATGTCAGTATGACTATTTTACACAATCCACAGTAGGGCTGTGCAATTAATTGCAATCGCAATCGAATCGCGATTTCCGACCCTGCAATTTCTAAATCGCATAAGGCTGCAATTTTCGGCTCCCTGTTAACTTCTGGCGGCATGGTGCTTTGGGCGCTCGCAGGGGGAACCACGTGACGAGCCACGTTCTCGCGGCTCGTCTCCTGGTTCCCCCAGGCGAGCGCCCAAGCGTCATGCCGCCAGACGTTAACGGGGAGCCGAACACGTGGCGCACAGAGGTGAGCTGGGGTGATTATCCATGAGCTGGGGCAGTATATCCATGAGCTGGGGCAATATATCCATGAGCTGGGGCAGTATATCCATGAGCTGGGGCAGTATATCCATGAGCTGGGGCAGTATATCCATGTGCTGGGGCAGTATATCCATGTGCTGGGGCAGTATATCCATGTGCTGGGGCAGTATATCCATGAGCTGGGGCAGTATATCCATGAGCTGGGGCAGTATATCCATGAGCTGGGGCAGTATATCCATGAGCTGGGGCAGTATATCCATGAGCTGGGGCAATATATCCATGAGCTGGGGCAGTATATCCATGAGCTGGGGCAATATATCCATGAGCTGGGGCAGTATATCCATGAGCTGGGGCAGTATATCCATGAGCTGGGGCAGTATATCCATGTGCTGGGGCAGTATATCCATGTGCTGGGGCAGTATATCCATGTGCTGGGGCAGTATATCCATGTGCTGAATACTGAATACATTTAGAAAATATGTAGCATGTTTGAAAAAGCAAAAACAATTGTCTAAATCGCAAATAAAATCGCAATCGCAATATTCATTAAAGAAATCGCAATATGATTATTTTGTCAATATTGCACAGCCCTAATCCACAGTGTTAGAGATTATGATGCTGTAAATAAGCAGTAAATAGGTAGGGCCATATTACAAAGCTGGTGCTAACTTAACCAGAGCTGCTGTAAACTTACCAGAGCCATTATAGTCTATGGGGTTGTTAAGTTTACAATAGCTCTGGTTAAATTGGCACCAATTTTGGAATACTGCCCGTAGTCTCTAGATTGTAAACTCATCTGAGCAGAGCCTTCTACACATTGGGCAGTATTACATACTGCATGCTAAAACGGGGATGCTAAGGAGGAAAACCTACAGGTTTCTCCTAAGCCTCCCTGTTTTAGCTCCATATTGCGTGGCAGGTGCTGATTCAACAGCCTGCTCCATAATGCAGCTCTAAGTCTCAGGATGCTCGAGGGGACGCTAAGCGCCGCTGCGAGCATCCCCTCCATGGAGTCCTGCAGGTGAGATCCTGCAGGCTGGGGACTTTTTTCCCCCCAGTCTCTCTCTGCTCTTGATCGAGCCGCCATTCTCGCTGCGAGATGAGAGGTGAGTATCTGATTTTTGGGGTGCTTTACAGCTGGTGCTGACTGATTCAGCAGAAGCGGAATCCATTAGCACCAGCTGCTAGCTGTGGTTAACTTTTGAGTTAACCGCAGCGGGACAGTAATTAGCGTTAGGACTTTGTAATCCTAACGCTAATTAACTTTTTTCGCTCCCCATTTTAAGCATACAGAGCGCAAAGTACAGTAACCTCGCGCTGAAAAGAGCAAGATCCGAATCGCTAACGGGTTTTTTATCCTGTTAGCATTCGGAATGTAATATGGTTCGCCCATGCTAGGGCCACCACAGCTAATGTTAATGCTCACACAGGTGAGCGTTAGTGTTAACTATGTAATAGGGCCCACCATGTGTAGACTTTTAGGAGGTAAAAGTCAGTCATAGTGTGTAGAAACCTGACCAGATTTATAGACCTGAAAAAGAAGTCTCACCACGGTAATATGAGATAGTTTAAAGCTTTATACTGTGGCAGGAGTACCAAAGAAAACTTTCAAAAAAATATTTATTCCATTTGCCTTTGAAGTGTATTTCTAGCACTCTTTTCGTTCACAGCACAATTACATGACCTGCCTCTTCTGGGTCTTGTTAAACAGTACATGTTTATCCTTTCTGTAAGGCACAGCAGAGAAAAACATTAATCACAGCCTGTCAGCACAAACAAAATTCCAAAGCAAATGAAATTCAACGTCTCCTAGTTGTCACATCAACAATGGCATGCCCATAATCATAGCATAACCTTTTAGCCACTATACAGAAAGCAGACAGGTCTTCAGGATATGAGCTAAAACAATTACTTATTGGAAACTACAAGAAAAGCCTTAAAAATGAATTTGGGATGTTAATGATAAGACAATAATAATTAGATAAAATAACAAATAAAAAAAAGTCACTTCATATTTTTTATATCTTTTAATATATATTTTTTGCTATTTTTTTGAAGTTCAGCTTTTGGTGGATGATAATATAAAATCTTTTCTACTGTTGATTTCCCTGTAACAAGTTTATTCCCTGGGAGAACGATATTCAGACTGCTGTGTAACCTTACAACCTCCCATTAATAATTTCCTGAAGCTAGTTATAAAATACAGAGCTACTATTTGAAGGGGGTATTTTCTTTTCTTTGACTTTTAATGACTAACTTGTAGAAGAGAAACCTCTATGGCCTGTTTCGCATTTTTAATAAACTAACCCTTCAACTCCATTGTGGTGGTTTGAATTTTTCCTAGTAATTTATATTTCTACCTAAATTAGCTAAAAACTAAAGCAATGTCATGAATTTTATTTATATATCGCTGTCAATTCATAAAGATAGTGTGTTTCAAATGCTTTATTTGCCATTCAATTACATTTTTATAATTAAACAAAGGGAAAATCCATATAATGCATCAATAAAAATGAATATGAATAAATTACACGGACATATGTGTCGATGATCAATCAATTGCAATAGTGCTTATTTTCGCTTATACGTGAAATAGTGCAAAAGAACTGTGAGTCCAATAGTGCGTAAAAGTCCAGTATAAAGCAAATAATACTCAAAAAGTCAACCTGGGCCTCCTTGGTGGGTTATAATTGGATCCTGTCGTATAACCCGCCAAGGAGGATCGAGTTGAAATTAAATTGCACTTTATTGATCATCGACACATATGTCCACATAATTTATTCATATTAGCTTTTATTGATGCGCTATATGGATTTTTTTCCCTTTGTATATTGTTTGGCACATATTTTGTTGTTTTATTTGTGCATTCACTATCCATTTTTAGGCAGCGTCACACCACTTGAATATTTTATTATTTATTTCTTTATCGCCATCACCCATTAAATTATTGCTAATATTGGGTGCCTTCACTAATATACATATATATAATATAAGCAATCCAAATGGATGCACTCCAGGGCATATTCAAAATTGCATTAAAATTGACCGACGTTTCGACCCTGCGCCTGGGTCTTTTTCAAAGTAACTGACAAAGCAACTATACAACATATAAATAGATAAAATGTGCTGTACACTTACCAATAGCACCATTGCTGCACACCTGGCATCCTCTCTCCAAAACTGGAAGTGACGAGTCAGTAGCTGTAGGTGTTGCTGAGCTTGCTGGGAAAGCGAGTTCAAAGCACGAAAATCAAGAGTAAAACCAAGGATAGCCTAGAACCACATCAATGGAACTGGTATGTGTGCCAACAACAGTTTAAAAACAGCATGATGAGGATTTCAATGCTAAATCAAATGGAATAGAGAATATGCTGTGCAATAAACATGGTCGTGGGGTGACAGGTTTTGACGGAACATAAAAATATTCTAGCAGAACAAAGGGTATATATTGCCTCTCAATTAATGTCAAAAGATGTTTAAATTAAATGAAATAAACGTGAGTATGATGCTATGGTTGCCCATATCATGTAAAAAGTGATGCTAACAAATATGGTGGAGAAAAACCAAAAAGTTGCTAAATAATTGTAATCAATGAACCAGGTGAACATATATATATTTTTACTAACAGCTGATCCACTGACGTAGTCAGTCAGATCACAAATTCATATTGTGACAAAAATTAAAACAATACACTGTGGCCCCTATTACACGCTTCCCGCAGCGCTTTTGCGCGAGGACAAAACCATTTGCGCGGAACGTCGTAGTACGACGTTCGCGCAAACGATCTACATTATCGTCTACTGCGATTGACCCTGCGCGAACCCAGCGCGAGCGCAAGTTCATGCGCGCATCCTATGCTTAACATTGTGAGCACAAAAGCGTTAGTGCGGATGGTATTACAATCTTCGCGCAAAGTCGTACAAGTGACGTTTGCGCAAATTTTCGTAACGTCTTTGAAAACTTGGTGTTAACTGCAAATATGACAGTTGTGGCCGAAACGAAATAACTCTGCAATAAAAAAAAATACAGCACAGTACAGTTACACATTCTACACATACCCAGACATCAAAAATTAATAATTGGCCAAAAAATTATTTTGCTGCAGCACATATACGCATATTGACTTTGACAGGCGCAACAACCTAACTTTAGAAAATGGTGGTTCTTAATTCTGATTGGCTAAATCCCGTGAAAAAACAGTCTGCCCACCGATTCCTGCACGCAACGTTCATTTGCGCACGAATTTGCGCATCGGATTTGCGCAGGAAAAAACATGAAGGCTGAAAAAATGCGCTCGGATTGGAATGCTGCGTTAATTTTCGCGCAATAATGTTTTTTTCCGTGCGCAAAAAAAATTGCGCTGCGCGAGCGCATTTGCGCGAAGCGTGTAATAGGGGCCGGCCTTTATTGGGGTATATTACAAACAGTAAAACTGATCATGATCATGAAACACACATAAACCAACATATATCTTTAAAAAAAAGAAATCTACTATGCAATATACCCATATACCTATACTATATTGCATAGTAGATTTCATTCTTTTAAAGATATATGTTGGTTTATGTGTGTTTCATGATCATTCATGAGCAGTTTTACTGTTTGTAATATACCCCAATAAAGTTTATTGTTTTAATTTTTGTCACAATATGAATTTGTGATCTGATTGACTACGTCAGTGGATCAGCTGTTAGTATTTATTTTCTGTGTAAATCTGTATTTTATAAAACCAATAGGTACTAGCCCCGGTGTGAGCGCACTTATCTGTTAAGAAGCAACTTGATTGGGAAACTTCAACAATGATCTTGATGTTTCCTGATTATGAAATCATAATCATGACCTAATATTGAACGATAAAAGACTCCATGGTGCAATAACGTTTCAAATAAATTAAAATACAAATTGTATGTATGAGGAACTCACAAGTGTAGAGCCTAATAGGGCTCAACTATCGTCGCTTCTGACCACTCTGGGGGGTCACATCCCTTGCACACGATTTTTCACACTTGGCTCAGCCGTGGGATCATCCATAAAAAGATTTCTTTAGCACTTTAAAGGCAAAAAGACACTTCCATTGCGCAGATATCAGTATTCTTATATTGGCACATTAAGAATTGAATACTTACAATCTTTTGAGCCTCTTTAGGAAGTGGCTCAGTATATAGGTATATCACGGATCTGTAGCCAATAGGTTTGTTGCTCAGACTGGAGAAAAATGAACAGAAAAAATGCACTATACTTATAGTAAGTATGCAACATTTATTAAAAAATAATATAAAGAGATGCGTTTCGCCCAACAACACTGTAGGCTTCCTCAGTCCTGTACAGTGTTGTTGGGCGAAACGCGTCTCTTTATATTATTTTTTAATAAATGTTGCATACTTACTATAAGTATAGTGCATTTTTTCTGTTCATTTTTCTCCAGTCTGAGCAACAAACCTATTGGCTACAGATCCGTGATATACCTATATACTGAGCCACTTCCTAAAGAGGCTCAAAAGATTGTAAGTATTCAATTCTTAATGTGCCAATATAAGAATACTGATATCTGCGCAATGGAAGTGTCTTTTTGCCTTTAAAGTGCTAAAGAAATCTTTTTATGGATGATCCCACGGCTGAGCCAAGTGTGAAAAATCGTGTGCAAGGGGTGTGACTCCCCAGAGTGGTCAGAAGCGACGATAGTTGAGCCCTATTAGGCTCTACGCTTGTGAGTTCCTCATGTATATTTGGTCTTGTGTTAATATCTTGCATTTTACTATTTTTTTGTATTTCTGTAACCACTCAATGTTCTCGAACCCAGGACATACTTGAAAACGAGAGAAATCTCAATGTATCCTTCCTGGTAAAATCCTTTTATAAATAAAATAAAAAATAAAATACATACAATTTGTATTTTAATTTATTTGAAACGTTATTGCACCATGGAGTCTTTTATCGTTCAATATTAGGTCATGATTATGATTTCATAATCAGGAAACATCAATATCATTGTTGAAGTTTCCCAATGAAGTTGCTTCTTAACAGATAAGTGCGCTCACACCGGGGCTAGTACCTATTGGTTTTATATCTGTTTGGTGTATAGGGTGTACACAGGTGTTTTCTTTGAGCTGCAAACTCATTTATTTAATATGTAGCGCCACTCATTCGCTCTACAATTTTAAATCTGTATTTTGTGTTTTGTTTTTTAATATCTTGCATTTACTTGCATTACTTTGTGTTTCTGTAACGACTGTAAAATTTCAATGTTCTTGAACCCAGGACATACTTGAAAGCGAGAGAAATCTCAATGTATCCTTCCTGCTAAAATACTTTATAAATAAATTAATTAATTAGGGATAAAAAAATAACTCTTTTGTTCTATGTGACATTCACGCTATTTACTAAATTTCCATCTTGTGCACTATAGGGGTTATGTCACCGCTATTGTCATTATTGTGGATTTTCTATATATATGTATTTTATAATTCCATTTTTGTTTTGTGGTTTTGCACACTTACTCCTTCTTGCCGGCATATCAGACAAACATGAGCTAATTATGTAATTGTACTTCTAACAAAAATGGTTCTTGATATACGGTATTCCCATAGCATAACATCATTTGTCTATCAACACATCATATTTAAATAAAACATGTAAAGAATTATTAATATTTTGAGACATCGACACTGAAACATGCTTAAGAAATATTTGCGTTGCTGTGCTGCAAAATTCCCAAAGAAACTCTAGAGATCTAATGCTCACTTGATCCACCAGTAAAGTATTGAACGTATTCAGGGCATGTTTAAAAGATTATTCATAATCCTTTTTGCATCTTAAGCATCTGTACATGTTAAAATTAATTCCTATAGTTAGCTGCGCTTTTTGGTCCCTGAAGCAGCCGGAGACCTCACACATTCGCATTGCCATAAGGGCATCTCGAAAGTTCAAATAAATAATAAACTATTATTTTTTCATTTCTCCTGAGTATTCATATATGTTAAAATTAAGACTGACTAGCTTTACCGCTATGTTCTTAAAGCAACAAGAAAGGAGCCTTTGCAGCATAAATACTGCAGGTAAAAGAAAAAAGGATATTAAATATTATTTGAAAAGGAAACTATGACCTGACCTTACATGTATATGAAGGTCTGCTACTACTATTTTAAGTAGTTCTACTATGCTACATCTATTTTAGCTACTTTATCTATCGGTGAAGAACATCGTTCCAAAAGAAGTTAAATATTTATGGCACTCTTCCATGACAGTTTTTACTTCAAGTAGTAAAAAAATAATAATGCCACTAGCAGTAGAAGCGCAAGCATTGGATTGTCGAAGGACAATAATATACACTAATGGCAAAGAATGCAGATTAGTATTGCAGATTTGTAATTTTATGAGGTGACAGGCTATATTAGGGTCTTTCAGTGACCACATACAAGAGGGGTTCGCAGCCTTGGTCCTGCAGACGTTATAAACTACATTTCCCATGAGACTAAGACAACTTAATGAGGGACTGATCACCATTGGAGTTTTAATTCCAAAACCCCAGACACACACGATCACCAATTAACCTACCTTCCTCAGCTTTCCTCAGCTTTGTTAAACAGTATACAGTTTCAGGATTTTAGAGGCATCAGCTTCCCAGTAAAAATGTGCCACGTTCCTCATGTTCCAGCAACACCTTGATTGAAGGTATCCAGTAATGCAATGACGTAAGGTGTTATATTGTTTCTGATTTTGCAGCAGAATCTAAGCCTCATGTAAACTTAACCGGTGATCTGGTAAATTTAGCAGCTGAAAAGACACTTGGGCCCTATTCCAACCGAGTCGCAAACTTTGCTTACAGCTAGAACATTGCAGCATGTTACTTGGAATTAATGGCTAATTTGTGGCTAGCCAATGAAGAACGAGCTATTCCAACCTCGCTCGTTCTTCATTGACTTGGGCCGTTATTCAGGAAAGAATAATGGCTCTTAAACCCCTGGTGTTAAGTGACTTTGCTGACTTTGCTTTAGCAAAATTACTTAACATTGAGATTTAAACACACTGGAAAATCCCAAATTTACCCTTAATCCTGCAGTGCCGGCCGAGCGCAGTGCAATCCATGCCTCCTCTTTCTGAAAGCAGTAATATACTAGCGAACAAATGGTTCTCAGTGTTCCTCCACTGTCCCTGTTCGACCCAGCAAAAGCAAGCTTGTGTAGAGCATGCATGGATTACGCCTGGCTTGATAGAGTCCTGTGGATTCCAGGAGCTGATAAGAGTGGCAGCATTATAGATCAGAAGCCGACTAAAGAGGCCGGTAACAATGAGCCACAAATGGAAAACGACTTGCCCACAATTTGTTTTCCATTTGTGGTTCCCCAAGAATGGCTCATTTGGAATAGGGCCTGTTAATAGCTCTGGTATGTTTACATCAGACTTAGTATATAGCCATTGAAATCTAGCACATTGTGCTGCTTCAGGCTGCTGATGCTGTATGCCAAAGTGTCACTTTTACTACAATTCTAGATTGTTTTCAAAGGAAAGGGTTCAAACAGTAACCGAAATGATATGACCCCCTTCAACTTTCCACAAAATATAGATTCTGCTTCCTAACTGGTATGAAAATCCATCAAAATCCTTTTTTTTTCACAAATGAACCAAAGAATGAATTGGGTACAACATGTATTTGACTATGAATGAATTAACAAAAGGGAAGTGTATTACAAACCAACTGATATTCATACTTGTGCCTTCATGCCAGTTTATGTATACTTTATCACAGTTCCATATGGGAAGTTATACATTATTTACCAGGTTAGAGCTTCTTCACTACCAAGGGTCCAATTCCAACTTCTGGTATATAATAAACATCATAAATAGAGATCTAAATGGGAACAGGTAACATTACTTTACACCAGGTTCTCACCTTCATCCCTCCAGTTGTTTCGGCACTACAGCTCCCATTTTGCTTAGCCACTTGTTAAGTTGACGAAGCCTTCTGGGAAATGTAGTTCCAAAACATCTGGATGGCCAAGGTTGAGCACCCTTGTTTTTACCCCATATTAGGTTGTGCCTGAGCACACATGACACACCATTTGCACATGCCTATGTATAACATCAAAGTACTATAGACTTTGCGTGCAAAAGAATCTGCTTACATATCCTGAGGTTGGCATATAAAAGACGAGAGGTGTTCAACATGTATATGATGATTTGTCCCTTCAGTATTTGTCTCACAGCTGTAAATTTACTATGTGTTATAACAGTTTTTACACTGATTTTACGTTTGCACCATGGTGGTAAAATGTCTGTTCAATCTGCAGAGTGCCACCCTGTCTGTTAATGTGTTTGCAGTTAGCGCGCTGTCTACATCTCCCCAGCACTGTAAAATAACTTGTGCTTTCATACAATCCAGGTGTTGCCCAAGCTTCCTTTCTTCCCATATGTTATTCTATTAACGTCCCAGAATTCCTATTTTTCTCGATGTTCAAGCCATTTCTTTCAATGTATTATTACTTTTTTTAATATAAGATGACTGTGAGGGACAAGTCTGCACATGTTTTTAACTTGATATCATTCTGGATGCTTGCCATTGTTCATATATGGAAATATGCAATTCACAATGTATTATTAATATTTTTCCTCTTTTATATATATTTACTGCAGCTGATCACGTAGGGATACATATAAGAAAGTTATTTGAATGCATATATCATCAGTAATCAGCGTACACATACTCATAGTTCATATGTAGGAACTCATGCATGGTAGATTTTATCTTTGCCTATTTATTTATTTATAAAGTATTTTACCAGGAGGGAACATTGAGATTTCTCTCGTTTTCACGTATGTCCTGGGTATTTGGCTGTTATTACTACCTAAAGTATTCATATGTGAAAACTTTTTTTACGAGATCCATTTTAATCTAATAAATGTGCACATTTATTATACATAATAATAGAAGTTATTTCATAGTTAATATTCAGTCAGAAAATACCACTTTGAGGTAAATGCAGGTTTTTTTTCAGGTTGCTCTCCTGGATAAAGTCCTAAATTAATGGCAATTGCCTGTGTTTTAACATTGCATACAGGTAATGTAGATAACTCCAGCTTAAGTTGGCCACACTAGCATGGCACTCCAATAATGGTGACGTAACACCTTAAACTGTGATATCATATCATATACTCTTACTGTACATTGTTGATGTACATCCTGTTTTCTTGTTTTTAATTCTCATGGTTTTTGTTTACCTATTTTCTCTCCCAAAATAGCTTTTGTTCAATTGTATTTATTATTCTCACCATCAATTTACATACAGGATTATTCAACAAGCTCCGAATTGTGCCCGAAAGGTAACCGAACGCTGAAATTCAGCATAAGGTTAGGGATGAGCCGAACACCCCCGTGTTCGGTTCGCATTCCAACTCAAACAATTTCAAAAGTTCGAGTTCGAACTCGAACACGAACCAAACTCAATGCAAGTCAATGGGACTCAAAAGTTTGGTTTTTAGAGTGCCCTGCATGAGGGCATATATGCAAGATATGTGCCATAAAAGGTGTATGGGGGTCGGGGTAGTGCCCTGGGGGACAGGAAACAAGGACAAAAAGTTAAAAAAAAAAAGTTTTTAAAGGGACAGTGAGTTTTCCATGAAATAAGGGTTAAACATAAAACCGAAAAATTCCTTCAACTATCGTGCCTAGGAGGTCCCCATAACCTGCCCGTGAAGTGGCAGATTTGTAGGGTGTATAGAAACATTTAAAAACAAAAAAATGACGTTTCAAATGACGGTAAACGGTTTTCCTTTAATCTATTCATAAACAACTGCTTGGGCGGCAGTCTGTATTAAAAAAGGAGACATTTTAGGATACGCAGAACAAGTTTAGTGATTTTTTTGGGCTAAATTATGGTGAAACTTATGCAGGCTTTGGATGAAAGTAACAATAGGTGCTTTAAAATTGGGCCTTTAGTGTCGGCAACAGTGCCGTCACACCGTAACCCCTCTGTGGTATTGAGGAAGAGTGCAGGGTTGGACCCTGTGGTCCAAAAAATTTAAATGATATGAATCTGGTAATATAAGCGTCAGTGTCAGTGCAGTCAAATATTGTGCCTTTGGTGGCAGCAAGTGCCCCTTCACACCGTAACCCCTTTCTGGTATTGTGGAAGAGTTCAGTGGTGGAGGTTTAGTGAATGCAGAAGACATCCCCGATCTATTCCGTTACATCAGCATCAGGGGATTGATAGCTGCTGATCCAGGACTGATTCATTTTTATAAATGTCAGCCGGTCTATAGAGTCGGTGGACAGACGCACTCTTTTGTCTGTGATAAAACCTCCAGCGGCACTGAACGTCCTTTCAGAAAACACCCTGGATGAAGGGCAACCTAGTAGCTGCATAGCATATTGGCTAAATTCCGGCCAGTGATCCAATCTCAACACCCAGTAAGCCAGTGGATCAACTGCTGGAAAGGTATCCAGGTCTGCCCTTGCCCCTAGGTAGTCCTGCACCATACGGTGAAGACGCTGGCAATGGGTGCCTACATTTGACGTCCCTGGGCGTCGTGGACTAAAAAATTTAAAAAAGGCATCAGTCAAGCGGCCCTGGCCTTCACCACTATTCCTCTGATCATCCGCAGCCTCAGAAGCACCTGTGTCATCATTTGGTAACCTACTAGTGCCTGGAAAGGTGTTACACAAGGGGTGCTTTAGAGCGTCCTTAAGTTTTTTCATCCTGTGCTCCCTCTGTGCGGGCAGGATGAGCTCTGCAACTTTACCCTTGTATCGTGGATCAAGAAGGCTTGCCAACCAGTAATGATCCCTCTCCTTGATAGCATGAATCCTGGGGTCCTTTAGCAGGCTTTGCAGGATAAGGGAGCCCATGCAGCGTAGGTTGGAGGTGGCATTAGCTTCCGAGTCTTCCTGGTCAATGAAGATGACCCCATCATGCACTTCCTCCTCCCAACCACGTACTAGTCCTTGTGTTTCTGGGCACACAAAACCCTCCCTTGAGGAATCCCCACCTTCAATGCCCCCACTACTTAAATATTCCTCCTCGTCCTCATCCTCCGCCTGTCTGATCTGAGGAGTACCCGCTGGAATGCTGTCTGCGGAAAGACTGGGGCCTTGAGAGCTAGGGAAGGCCTCCTCTTCCTCCTGCTGCTCTGCCTCTAGAGCCACATCTATAATTCACCGCAGAGTGTGCTCCAGCAGGAACACTAAAGGAATTGTGTCACTGATGCATGCACTGTCCCTGCTCACCATCCTCGTTGCCTCCTCAAATGGTGACAGTACAGTGCTTGCATCCTTGATCATCAGCCACTGCGGGGGGGGGAAACAAGTTGACCTGAACCTGTCCTTGTGCCATACTCACACAGGTACTCGTTCATTGGCCCTCTGCTGCTTGCGCAGACGCTGCAGCATTGCTAATGTCGAGTTCCACCTGGTGGGCATGTCACAGATCAGACAGTTTGTGGGAAGGTGGAATTCTCTTAGAATTTCTGCCAGGCGAACACTTGCTGGGAATGACCGTCTGAAGTGGCTGCAGTCTTTTCTGGCCTGGCTGAGAAGCTCTGCCAGCCCTGGGTACCTGGTTAGGAAACGCTGTACCACCAGATTTAGGACGTGTGCTAGGCATGGTACATGCGTCAGTTTACTCAGGCGTAGGGCGGAGAGAAGGTTGCTGCCATTATCACAGACGATCATTCCCAACTGAAGCTGGCGTGGTGTTAACCATCTCTGCACCTGCCCCTGCAGAGCTGACAGAATTTCTGGCCCGGGGTGGCTCCTGTCCCCTAAACAAACCAGCTCAAGCACAGTATGGCATCTTTTTGCTTGAGCCATTGCGTAGCCCCTGCCACTTAAACTCGGTTTAACTGCCACTTAGCCAGAGACAGAGAAGGAGGAGGAGGAAGAGGGAGATGTGGTGGTGGAGCAGACAGACCTCATACAAGCAGCTTTCTGGAGGCGTGGTGGATGAACAAGCTCCAGCACAGAGCCCCGTCTTTGATCCCTCCCAGCTGCAATCAGAGTTACCCAGTGTGCTGTGAAGGAAATGTAATGGCCCTGTCCATGCTTTCTGGACCACGTGTCTAAAGTCACATGCACCTTGCTGCTGACTGCCTTTCCCAATGACTCCATAACATTGTCTTCCACGTGCTGGTATAGTGCTGGAATGGCCTTCTGTGAAAAGTAATGGCATTTTGAAACCTGCCACTGTGGTACAGCACATTCAGCAAATTCACGGAAGGAAGCAGAGTCCACCAGCAAGAAAGGCAGCAGCTGCAATGCGAGTAATTTTGCTAAGCTGGCATTTAGACGCTGTGCTTGGGGATGGTTATGACTATATTTTTTCTTAAGCTGCTGGGGCAACGTAATCTGACTGCGTAAATCTTCAGCTGATGGGATGCTGTCACATTGTGAGGAAGGACCTGGTACATCCATTACTGTAGCATCATCCCTGTCAGTGGAGGTTGGAGTCAATGAAATGGCAGGACATATATTGGGGGTAGAGACAGGGGAGGAGGACTTACGCAAAGTTTTGCGCCAACAGCATGCGTGGCAGGTGGTCATATGTCACCTCAAGCACGTGTTACCCAAGCGTCCGGTGTCTTTCCCACGCTTGAGCCTCATTCGACATAGATTACAAACAGCAACGGTGCGGTCTGCTGCACATTTCTTAAAGAACTCCCAGACAGCAGAGTTCCTGGATGTGTGCTTTGAGACAACAGCGCTCTGCACCTGAGCAGCTCTGACATCTGATGCCTTGGACTGGCTAGTGCTACGGTTATTCATAGAGGACGTTGTGCCTCGTGTTTGTTGTGCCTCCTTCTCCTCCTCCCTTGACTCCTCTGTTCGATCAGGCACCCAGGTGGAGTCAGTGACCGCATCATTGTCATCACCCCCTATCTCCTCGTCACTGGAGCCAACTTGGCAGTATGCTGCAGCTGCTGGGGCAACATGAATGCCAGTTATTTGTGTGTTATCACTGGCACCCCCTTCCTCTAGGTTGATTATACTCCCTTCCTCAACCTCAGAGATTGAATCAGAGCACTGTAGTTGCTGCGCATCCTCAAGCAGCATGTCACTGTCATTGTAGTCAAGCAATTCAGCTGACTCCTCCGTGTGTGATAGTGAGGCTACGGCAGGAGTAGCTGTGGGCATGGAGGCTGCATTAGATGCTTTGGCAGCTGAGGTGGACTGTAAAGCACTACAAGCCTGGCTGGCAGAGGACTCGGAGGATGAGGATGGCCTGGTTAGCCAATCCACCAAATCCTCTGTATGTTGCTGCTGCTTAAGACGGCCAGCACCAGTTAGAAAGGACAAGCGTGCCCCTGCAGAGGATGCAACACGTCCACGACAACCAGAGGCACAGCCTCCCGACACAGAGCCTGCTTGCCCTCTTATCTGTGCCTGGGAGCGTCTGCCTGTCCTTTTTGGTCTTTTTGACATGGTGAGTGATATAAAGATTAAAGATATACAGAACTCTGATTCAACTCTGTTATAAAAATTGGAGATATGCTGCAGAACTCTGATTGAACTCTGGAATAAAGATTAAAGATTTCCAGAACTCTGGTATAACTCAGTGAGACACCCTGATAGCTGGCAGCCAGTGACAAGACACAGATTAAAATTCCCAAAAACCTCCTATAAATCTGTGAGACCCCCTGATGGGTGGCAGTGACAAGACACTAATTAAAATTCCAAGGAACCTCCTATAAATCAGTGAGCCCCCCTGATGGGTGGCAGTGTGACAAGACACAGATTACAATTCACAGAAATCTGATAGAAGTATGTGGGACCCCCTGATGGGTGGCAGTGACAAGACACAAATTACAATTCCCAGGAACCTCCTATAAATCTGTGAGACCCCCTGATGGGTGGCAGTGACAAGACATAAATTACAATTCCCAGAAACCACCTACAAGTCAGTGAGACCCCCTGATAGGACCCCCTGATAGCTCGCAACAGTGACAAGACACAGATTACAATTCGCAGAAATCTGATAGAAGTATGTGGGACCCCCTGATAGCTGGCAGTGAGAAGACACAGATTACAATTCCCAGAAACCTCCTATAAATCAGTGAGACCCCCAGATGGGTGGCAGTGAGAACACACAGATTAGAACAATTCCCAGATATTTTGTATAAATGACCGACCCCCAAAATTGCTGGTGGCAGTGATAACACAAAGATTACAACAATTCCCAGATATTTTGTATAAATGACCGACCCCCAAAATTGCTGGTGGCAGTGAGAACACAAAGATTAGAACAATTCCCAGATATTTTGTAGAAATGTCTGACCCCCAAAATTGCTGGTGGCAGTGAGAACACACAGATTAGAACAATTCCCAGATATTTTGTAGAAATGAAACCCCCATAATTGCTGGTGGCAGTGAGAACACAAAGATTAGAACAATTCCCAGATATTTTGTAGAAATGAGACCCCCCCAATAGCTGGTGGCAGACTGGCAGTGAGAACTAACACTAACACAACAATCTCCTCTCAAAAAACACGTGCTGAAGGCTGTGTGAAGCCTTATATAGTGTGCTGCGGGACTTAGCTCTGGGAGCCCATGATTGGACAAAATTTGCCCAATCTGGACTCTGAGCCGTAATTGGCATAGTCTTGAACCTGTCTTGCACCTGACCTGTGGTCAGGTGCAAGGCTGTAGCCAATTACAAGCTTCAGGCCAGTGGAAAAGTGCATTGTGGGCGAACATGCGGCGAACACGCGGAAATGTTTGTAGTTCGCGAACATGCGAACAGGCGATGTTCGAATCGAACTCCGAACCGATCGAACTGAACAGCTCATCCCTACGTACGGTTACCTTTCCTGGCCGTTCGGCTATTCGGAGAGCAGTCAGTTCGCCAAATGTTGGCGCATTTCCTGCACATACGGTGCCTGTTCTAGGGCAGTGAAATCCCCATAAAGAAGCAATGCTTTGTCTATTCAGAGAACACAAAACAGCTGAGAAAGGTTGCCGAAATGCCCTGCCATTTGGTGGTTTAATTCGACAGGTTTATTCAGGAGAATCCCATAGGCTTCCATGTTAAAAATATTCCCGTTTTAATTCAATATCTAATAAACCGTTGATTATAATATTCTGCTGTAAAAAGTATCTTTATTTTTAGATTTTTTAGGATCTTTTAGGCATTTTTCGGGAATTTTTTTGTGAAAACTTTTTTCCAGTTTTTTTAAATCTTTTTTTTTCTGTAACAGCTCTTTTTGTTATCATTCATTGGATCTTATCTGTAAATTTCAGACATTGTCGTTCTGTAGTTTCTTTCCAAACATCGTTTCACTTTTCAAACATTCAAGCGTGCTGTTTTGTTTTTTTCTCACTCCATTCGTCTGCGGTGTTGAGTTTTTCCGGCGCCTGCTCTGCGTTGTGATTGACTCCTGCTCGGGTTTCTTCGGCGTGTTTGGCGGGGTTAATCCAGATGTTTTTGTGTGTTTCGGTGTGCGTTCGCCGGGTTTTGCGGTGACTTTTCCCTGCACTATGACGGCCCTGTGGTGCTTGATGAATACACCGCAGGGTCGCCGAAATGGGATCGCCGAATCACACCGAATTGAAGAGAACGAAAAGTCACCCAACGTACGGTGACTTTTCGATTCTCTTTGAATAACCCTGATAGTGTCAACAGGCTCTGCAGCACATTACAATATAGTAAGGAACTAAAAAGTTAAAAAACAAGAGCCAACATGCTTAGAGAGGCTTGCTCAAATGAAGGTACAGCACCTTCAGGTGGAGGACAGGTGGAGGCCATCTGCAGATCTAGAAGGGGTGAACATATTCAGCAATGAAGAGATATAAGGATGTTTAGAGTTATTGGGGCCTTTGAATGTGAGGGTCAGTATTTTAAATTGAGTACATTAAGCTAATGGAGGAACTGCCAGAGGAGGGAGGTATATGAGGAGCGGCAGATGAGAAATATGCACCTGGAAGTAGCATCCATCATGGATTCCAAAGGGGCAATACAGGTGCTAGCTGTGGTCAGTAAAAAATAAAATTATAGTAATGAGGTTGTGATATAATAAGCTTATAAATGAGAGTTTTAGCTAAGCTTCCATATGCTGTGTTACAGTAAGTAGTAAGTAGTTGCCTTGTTGTTATAATGCTATGTTTTTTGTATCCTTTTATAACGTCGCTTCTTCTGAAATACTAATAAATAGCAGAAAAGCTTAAAACTCTTACCCGTTTTCTACATAAATAAATATCTGATGTATGTGGAGAATTCATCTGGGCTTAAACTAATGGTCAAAAAAAGTTTCGTACTGAAGAGAAACACATAAGTCTGTCCCTTTCTACCTCTGTATCTATAAAATGAAAATGGCTGCCCCTCCTTACTACCTCACTATAGAGCAGTGTTTCCCAAACCTAACCTCAGGACCTGCTGACAGGTCAGGTTTGACAGATATCTGAAGCACAGGTGATATAATTTGCTGCTCAGTGATTGCAGGATTCAGTCTGCATTTCCCCAAGGTGAACTGCAAAATCTGGTCTGGTTGAGGGTCCCGAAGACAGCTTTGGGAAACACTGGTCTATGGGGTTGTTAAGATTAAAGCAGCTCTGGTTAAGTTAGCTCCACCTTTGTATTAATAAGCCTTAACACCACCTTTGCCAAATACGTTTTTTGTTTTTTTTTGGTTGTAGAGGCCCTTTAAGGCTGTGTGAAGCGAAGGAGTTTCCTCCACCCACACAGCAGTCACCAGGCAGGCTGAATTTGAATGTCCTATCTGCCAGTCACTAAATCGGTCAATAATAATATCGGCTTGCCCTACCTATTGATATCATCCTCCCTCTGATCCCTGGAAGCAGTGAGCGTTTTGGGAGATGGCAGCCAATGGGTAGGTTCTGTGCGACCGCAGCACAAGTCAATCGTTCTGTGTCCATGATGCGGAATTTATAAACAAGAGTTCAGACATTCCAATGTATTACACCAATTTGCCTAAGATAGTTGCAGGGACTTCCCCATTTCGAAAGCCCTGAGTTGAAGAGTAGGAGCTGCCCAGAGACAAGGAAGAAAAGTATTGTTTTCTAGTCTTAAACAAAATAGCAAAAAAGAAATAATAATTGGGCAGAAGCTGCTTACAGCATCTGCCCAATTATTTAAGGGGGAAACAAATGGGTTAAGTTTTAAAAGTGTCATTTTAAATTTCTATATAAGGGATCTCATACCCTGTCTCCCCAGATTTTGCTGAACTACAACCATCTATTTAATTCAAAGTATTCTGGGAATTGTAGGCCATTTCCATCTGGGGGACAGATGTTTGAGATCCCTGTTCTATATAAAGAAGGTGACATAAAATACACATTATACCTACATACGAATTTAATGTTTTTAAAGGGTTTTTTTGCTTTTTTTTAAACTGATAATCAAAAATGCCAGTAAACTCTTGTAGATTAGCCTATTATGTGGTTATTATATTCTAAGATTTTAGTAAGGCTAAGATATGACAGTACCATGCCTAAAGATTTGCATCCTAACAGAATTACTGCAAGATTACAATTTTTATCCTACGGTTATTATGCAGCTAAGCATTTAATTTTTCAAAGAAATGTTAAAAATAATATTGTTCGTAAATAGGGGTTCACGTTTATTTAAAATGTTGTAGTTTAAAATATTACTTCTTTTGCTACTGTTCTCGACTGTGCAAGTAATTTGAATACATTAAAGTTTTATTACACGTTTTAAAAAAAAAAGGTGTAATTGTTTTACTTTGCCAAGATTCTCTGGAGATGTAAATAATCATACGAGTTTAAAGATTAAACAACCATTGATTCTAACGTAGCTGTCGCCCTGAGAATGTAATCTTAAAACATTTACAATATTTTACGGATTGCGAGTTTGTTACAGTATTTTTTTACCTAATAAATGGAACGCAAACTGCATCCGTTGAGAGTTTTGAGACTGAGCCATGAATTTGTCGAGGCTGGAAAATATTTGTTAGATTGTGATTACTTGTGAAATTTGTTTTAACACTTTAGTGTTACTTTGGGATTAGGTGATTTCTTTTTTTTCCGAGGGAAAACATACACCAGAAGCTTTACAGCTATACTGATGACTAAAAAAGGTTTGCAATTAAAACATGTTTATAATTTAAAGTTTGCACAGTATCACTTTACTAATATACCTTACAACATTACAAAAAAATATTCTGTCTCTTCCTGAGTAATATATGAAAAATATTCATGTGCTGTTCTTTTCTTTATTTATTTATTTATGTATTTATTTATTTGCAAAGTATTTTACCAGGAAGGATACATTGAGATTTCTCTCGTTTTCAAGTATGTCCAGGGTTCAAGAACATTGAAATTTTACAGTCGTTACAGAAATACAAAGTAATTAATGCAAGATATTAAAAACAAAACACAAACGTACAGATTAACACAGAAAATAAATATGTAGGAAATAGTCACTATGTTACATGTTTACAGGTGCATTCTGTATTGAGGTATGTTACTAGGGAGCTCTTGAGTGACTTAAGACTGGGGGAAGATTTGATGGCGTCTGGGAGATTATTCCATAATTGTGGTGCTCTGTAGGAAAATGAGGATTGAGCCACTTTCTTTTTGTATTGTGGTATTGCAAGTAAGGTGCAAATCCTGGATCGGAGGTTATAGGCTGAGGGAACTGCTAGGGGAAGCAACCTATCCAGGTAGGGTGGTGGCTTCCCAGAAAATCTCTTAAACACCAGCAGGGTTATTCAAAGAGAATCGAAAAGTCACCGCACATTCAGTGACTTTTCGTTCTCTTGAATTCGGTGCGATTTGGCGATCCCATTTCGGCGGGCCTGCGATGTATTCAGCAAGCACCACGGGGCCACCGCAATGCAGGCAAAAGTCGCTGAAAACTCACTGCAAAACGAGGGCGAACGCTCACCGAAACCCGCAAAAACATCGGGATTAACCTGCCGAAAATGCCGGAAAAACCCGAGCAGGAGCCGATCGCACGCAGCGCAGCCACTGGAAAAAGCCGACACCACAGACGAAGGAGGTGAAGAAAAAAAAAACAGTACGCTTGAATGTTTAAAAAGTGAGATGCTGTTTGCAAAGAAACTACTGAACGAAAATGTCTGAAATTTACATATAAGATCCAATGAATGATAATAAAAAGGGTTGTTACAGAAAAAAGAAAAAAACATTTAAAAAAAAAACGGGAAAAAAATGTTTGCTAAAAAATCACAAAAAATGCCTAAAAGGTCCTAAAAACTCTAAAAATAAAGAGACTTTGTACTGCAGAATATTATAATAAACGGTTTATTAGATATTGAATTAAAATGGGAATATTTTTAACATGGAAGCCTATGGGAAGCTTATTCGCTTGAATAAACCTGCCGAATTAAACCACCGAACGGCAGGGCATTTTTGGGATCCTTTCACTGCTGGTTTGTATTCTCTGAATAGACGAAGCATTGGTTCTCTATGGGGAATTCACTGCCCTCGAACAGGCACCGTATGTTCAGGCAATTCGCCAAGATTTGGCGAATTGCCTGCTCTCTGAATAGCCGAATGGCCAGGAAAGGTAACCATACCCTGAATTTCAGCGTTCGGTTACCTTTCTCCAGCAATTCGGATCTCTTTGAATAACCCTGCAGGTTGGAAAGGTGAAGGGTGCGTCTAGATTCCAGCGACAGGCAGTTTAGTTCTTTTAACGTGTCACAATGGTGGGTCATGTAGTTACAATGTAGCACAAAGCGACAGAATAGTTTCATCAAAATGTCTTCTCCTTTCATTATTTACTTATTTACTTACTTACTTATTTATTTATTTTTTTGAGAAAGGATTTTACCAGGAAGGATACATTGAGATTTCTCTCGTTTTCAAGTATGTCCTGGGTGGCGAGTATGTACCGTTAGGTGTCTTGCCCAAGGACACTTACTGGAAAGGTGCTCTTGCCGGGATTCGAACCTGTATACCAAATAAGACAAGATAATATGTAATATAGCTTTCCTATGTATTATTTTACATGGAAAATTATATGTATAAATACGTTACTTTCAGTGCGTTTTTCTTTTCTACTTTTGTTCTATGCAGTAGCCATCTTCCATAGGTCCAGATGGTGACCATAAGCAAGGAAATGAAAATACCTAAAATTAACTACATTTGTAAATAGGGGATGGTAAAGATCTGAAAGAGAAACTCTCTCAATGATCTGCAGATTCACATTATGTGACAGTAGCGGAGTTTTATTTCGGCACTGCAATTTAATCCATTAAGAATCTCCAAAAAATAAGTTTTTTTAAATATTAATTGAAAAACTGAAAAAAAGTGACATAAACAACAAACTGTAGGTATGAGTATTGGCTTTCTCATTGTGTGAGTGTTGAGGGGAGTCTAATTTAGAGGTTGGCATCAGCAAACCTTTTCTGACTAGCAGCTGTTCCAGACAGGGTCATAGGTTGGCCCATAAGTGTATGAATTATAGCATATTGACATATCTAACAGGAGACATTTGTTGTTTTAGTGTGAAAATAACAATAAATGTATGAAAATGGCCCATTTTCATAGAGTTGCCTTAGGGTTTCACCTGCATTTCTAATCCTTCGTGGATTGAGAATGGCTTTTTTACTTAGGGTAACCAGATGGCAATTGCAATTGAGGATTGTAGCACTTTAGAGCTTAATTTTAAATCAATACATATGGATTTTGTGGTTTTTTGAATATCCTCTGTTATCATTAAGCCTTGCTACAGCTAACATTCCGCTTCTACTCCAAATTTAATCAGTATTAGGTAGAGTGACAGAGACCATTGACCTATTTGTTTGGGGCAAATTCAGACAAACATGCTGTTAATCGTAAAATCCTACCCATTTATAGAAAAAATATTAGTCAAAATATAAATTCAGTTTTGGATGTGTAGCCCCATGTTTAGATTCAAAGAATAGCATACAACCCTTGGTATGGAAGAAGCAAAGTAAAATATCTATAATATTATAATTAACTATTATTATCTATTATAATAATTATATTATTCTACTGTATTATATAATAATTATTCATAATAATTTTTTTTATAAAATCATAAGAATTTGGTAGTGTAAATAAACCAATAGAAAATGGGAAAAAATTCCCATTCTTCAGTTATATGGTCATGTAATTGCTTGAGTGATCATAGAAGCCCAGACACTTTATTGGCTGTACTTTACTTTAATATATAATTTTCCGCCATGCATTGGTGTTTATGCTACTCATAGTTCAATAATGCCTGTAACATTCAAGTATATGTCAGCCATATATTGTATTTCTTTTAAAAAGTACAATTCGGTAAGTTGAGAAACACATTTCCCTGTATAAAAAATAATGTGTATACCCCAGAGAATTGCAGTTAAAAAAAATAATTGTATTTATAGCTGTACATGCCAGACAAACGGATCAAATTAATGGAATAAAATTATGTTCTAGAGTTTTCAACTTATTCGTAATATACAAGATAAAAGCGAATATCCATACGGCGCATCTAGTACAGTTAATAGGTTAATAAATCAATGGATATATAAAATCCATAAAAATCTATTAAAAACTCATAAAACGTGACAGTAAAAAATGTAATAAAAGTGTATATTTTAAGTCAATAAAGTGCATAGAGAAAAGTCCAGGTCAAATGTGCAAACAGTGCAAAAAAAGTGTTCAAGTATATATTGATGGAATACTCAAAAAATGATAATGGAAATGATGAGCTGATCTTCTTATAAGTGCTGGTGCTGACCTCATATCCGTCAGTAATGCCTCAAAGAAAGCACATCACAAGAGAGAATAATAGTGCAGACAATCAAAATAAAATAGGCTCGAATTGTAACCAAAAATCCAAACCACTCCACATTTGTGGGAGCCCACAAGGTCCCGGCTCAAGGAGAAAACAGCCTGTGGCCAAATAGAGGGTGGCACTTCCCTTCTTTCTGTTCGTACTGGAGACTAAAAATAGAGAGAATCGGGAGACAGCACTCCCATGCGTAATGCTGCATGTAATATGGATAATGTGATATAAAGAAGAAATAGGCACCTCACCGATTTTTAATTATTCATAATATTTTTTTCAATCTATGTCGCTCTGGGTCCTCTTTAAAATGGGAAACCCAAACCTCTTTGCTTCGTGATGATGGATCAAAATTCACAACGGAAAAAGGGGTCGGAGAAAGGTGGCAAATATTGGGAAAAATTTATTGGATGCATTTTAAATAAAAATAAATACAGGACAGAATCTCCTGTAACTTCCTATATGTCAGCCATATATTGTATTTCTTTTAAAAAGTACAATTCGGTAAGTTGAGAAACACATTTCCCTGTATAAAAAATAATGTGTATACCCCAGAGAATTGCAGTTAAAAAAAATAATTGTATTTATAGCTGTACATGCCAGACAAACGGATCAAATTAATGGAATAAAATTATGTTCTAGATTTTCAACTTATTCGTAATATACGTCTGTCTGTCTCAACATCAGAACAGCATCTAGAGGTGTATGTGAAATATCATAAGTGAATGGAATTTATGCACTGCCACAGGCACTTTCCCAGTAATGCTTGGCAATCCAACTACAGCCTTTACATTTTTTAGAGCTTGCCAAGAAGATATTTAACATGTTGTGGGATATATTTGGGATACAAAGTTATTTCTCAATGCTTGTTTGAAAAAAAAAATACAAAAAAAAGCCATAAGAATAAAAACTAAATACCAAAACATTTTTGATAAATTGATGTTAACACTTTAATCAGACTTGTGCCGGCGCAAAAAAAACTTAACGCGAGGGGTAAAACCATTTGCGTCTAATCCCGTATTACATAGTGAGCGCAACAACCGCGCGCAAACGTCTACCGCGGGTGAACCTGCGCGAACACTGCGCGAGCTTACTGTACATTGCGAGTCCTATACTTAACATTGTGAGTGCAAATGCGAATGTGCGCTGGTACGAGGCTGGTATTACAATCTATTCGCGGTAATTACCGCATAGCCTTTGCACGCAGAATAAAAGCTGGTGTTAATGGAAAATCTGAATAACCTGGCCGAACCCAAATACACAGTCCATAAAAAGGAACCATTAAAATGGAAAAGTTGTGTGTGCATGTATTATTGCTGCAGCAAATATGCTCAGACTGACTTTGGCAGGCGCAATCTCTTAACGTGAGATAATTGTGGTTCTTAATTCTGATTGGCTGAATCACGAGAAAAAAACTGTTCGCACACTGGTTTTTGTGCGAGACGGTACTGTGCGAGCACTTGATCGGCGGAAGAAAAAAGAAGCGAGGATTGTAATTCCAGCAGTGATTTGCTCATGCAAAAGTTTACCGCTTGGTACAAAATTTTTCGCTTTGTGCGAAGATTGTAATATATCCCTTATTTTTTTAAAGCAACAAGTCATACACAATAAAGAAACCCATTGTTAACCCAAATGTGGGCATAAAAAGAAAACAAACTGATAATTGCAGAAATATGGTTTGATCCAATAGTATAAAATGCAAATCTAAAATCAGTTTAAATTCAATCCATATGTAATTGCAGTTTAGGAAAAATTGCCCGTGACCTGAGATCTGTTTTTTAGTTTCAGACAATAACAAGTGTTATGTAAACAGATAAATATGTTAAAAGCAAAAAGAACTTATTCAATGGGGTTTGTAGTCGCACACTGCCGTATATAGAGAGTCACTTTGGGCTTGGGGTACATGGACCTAGAGATGCATTTGGGAGGTGCGGGCCTGATTTTTTAATATTGTTTCCCAGCCCTCTCCTATGTTGGAGTCACCTTGTGCCTGCAATTCTAGGTGCAGGGTGTTTGTGTTTCCTGTGCCTTATTCCCTGGTGTCATGTGTTAATATTGTTATTTAATGTGAATGGTTATGTGTTACTGTTATTATTGTTTATATCCTTACAGTGTGTGTCACTAGCCTCTTCCAATCTCCAGGATCTTGCTTAAACCAGTTCTTTTTGTCCCCCTTTCTTTAACCTTTGTTTCGCCAGTTCGTGTGTGTGGGAGGGGGATGGCTATTGGGAGGCTTTGCAGCATGGAAACGCTGGGTTGTGTTTGCTATTGTTTTTCTATACCTTCCCCCTGTCTGTGTTTGTAACTGTAAAACCTGTAAATAATATCATTCCCAGTATGATTTTCACCCTGCAAGGAGCTCCGGTTACTGACTGTTTTTTGGGCCAGAATCAGTACTCCTTTGGGATACTGACGGCAAGGGTAACATTCTGCACGTGGGTGCGGGACCCCACGTTACAGACCTAATCTGTTTTTTATACAGCTTTAAGAGCTTCCAGTGCTTGTAATATGATTTGTAACTTGTATGACCCTGTATCCAAAATGTTTATGTGTACAGTCTATATATATATATCTCCTGAGGAAAGCTCCTGAGTGGAGCTGAACTGAAACATCAACCTCTAGCATTTTTTAACACTTTTGGAACAATAAAGTATTCTGTTTTAGGCTAGGGTCAGACGAACGCATTTTTCACGTCGTCCGTGAAAAAGTGTTTTCGAACGAATGGACGTATTTTTTCACGAAATACGCGATAGCGGTCATACGATGCGCATTTTCGTCCGTGATTTTGTACGTATCATCAATAAAACTCTTTTTGCGTCTGGACGTTATGTTGGCCGGACATTAGCAGCGTCTGAAGTCTCCTAATCACGCACACACGCCGCCAGCGGACGCAGCGCACTCTGTACGTCAGTACTAGCAGTATCACGTTCTTGAAAAAATGTGTTTGTTTGCTGCTTGCGTTGCGCAGCCGCACTTTTGTGCAGCTGTACTTCGTATATTGCCCGTCATTGGCCGTCATCTGCTGCTGCTACGGCCGTGATAAAGTGCGGCTGCACGCGCGTTCGCACTGCGTTCGTCTGACCCTAGCCTTAGACCCAAAGTGTCGCCATGCTTTCTTCTGACCACATCAGCTTAATTGTTGCTGAGTGACAGGCACTGGGCACATGTATTGCAAAGAAGCTGGAGTGCATGATACTTTCAATTTCTCTCTATATATAGATAGATATATTAAGAATGCAACAATGCCATTTTCTAAGACCAAGTGCGAGTACCGATAATCTTTTCAGGTACCAACCGATACCAATTACTGATACTTTAATTTAAAGTCATGTGACCGCTTTCCAATAAAGCATTTAGGATTTTGCTGAATGCATGTCCAGTTTTGTTAATATTGAAATGTATGGCCAGACACTCCATTTACCCACTGCACAGACCTGTACACACGCAGACCACAGACACACGCACACACACCAGGCCTCAGATAGATGTATACCCACACCAGACCTCAGATACATGTGTATATATATATACACTTTCCAGACCTCAGACAAAGACACTGGGATGGCTGTCAGAATGTACTAACAGCATTTTGGCAGATCCCTCTGGCTGTCCGTAGTCCAGCGAGCAGCCGCCAGCATCTGAAGGTTGTAACGCGGCTCTGCTGGGGCTGAGCTTATGAAAGATCTCGCAGAGTTTGCGAGATCTCAACAGGGCCATGTTACAACTTTCACATGCCAGTGGCCGCTCGCTGGAATGAGGCCATGATGGCTTCTGGTATCGGTAGACGTATCGGGGGCATGTGAATGAGTACAAATACTTGTGAAAATGCCCGGTATCATTGCATCTCTAATCCATATAGTGGCATTGCACTGGCACATGGGGTATCTTTGCTACAGGAGATATTTTATGTAAAATTTGGAGAAATTGGGAGTTTCAGTTGAATCTCCTACCCAGAATTCATTGCTGCATGTAGGGATTGTGGCAAAAGTGTTCTGTGAGCAATTTTGTAACTTTGAGTCGCTCAGACATTAATGGTGACTCAGATATCAGGGCTTGACTAGCAGATCCGACTCACCAATTCCTCCAAAAGTGCTCAAAGGGTAACGATAAAAAAAAGAATAAACCAATAGGAAAGGCGTTAACCAGTAATCAGCTAAATTACACCACGAATTCTGCCAAAGCAGTAGGAGAATGGGAAGATGAATATTAGCAACAATAATTAGACGATTACAAGTCTATGACACCAACATAAACAGTTTGGTCATCACTTATGTCACAGATGTTATGTCACAGAACATGTTTTAATTTTATAAATGTTGAAAAAGTGACATTTGAGTTCTCTCGATAGGTTTGACCTTATATTAAAAATTTTCGCACTGCTCCTGATCAGTATTAGTGGGCACAAGCTGGTTCAGTAGAATGGACATTGCTTCCTGGCAAACTCTCAACAATGTTCACAATGAAATGTATTTTTATACATTTGTAAATAAGCTCCTACGTCTTCCACTGGAGAACATTTCCAGTCTCCTTTTATGGTTAACATGCATTTCTTTAACTGTAAGCCTCTCTTTGTTTTCGGACACTAACTGGGAGTCAATTATGTCACAAATTAATACATGAATTGCCTATATGACTTACTGAAAATTTTAATTAGGAATTCTTTACATTCATTTTGAACTTGTATTTTCAGACAAGACACTGATATATTGTTTCCTACATTTTTCTGTTTGCTGTTTAATGAAATCAGATTTTGAATGACTAATACAGGTCTGTTTCTAGTGTTCTGTTTGACATTTGTTCGTATTGGTTTATATCCACTTCAAACTTTATTCCATATATAATATGGTTCTGCAAACCATATTGCTAATAAAGTAAAGTATAAACCAATGCCACTTCAATGCACTGAATTTTTGTTCTAATTAAAACATTATAAGTCATATGAGTCATAGTAGTTAATATAACATTTAAACAAATCAGTGCTGTCTATAGTGTATACACTATATCAACAAACGTATTGGGACACTTGACCATTACAACAAGGCGTTTTATAACATAGCAATCAAAATACATATGATTATTGAGATGGTCATCCCTTTGCTGCTATAATAGTTTCCAATCTCATGGGAAGGCTTTCCACATAATGTTAAAGTGTGTCTGCCCATTCATCCAGTAGAGTATTTTTGAGGTCAGCCACTGATGGTGGATGAGAAGGCCTGGCTCAAATCTCCATTCCAGTTCATGCCAAAGGTGTTCATTGAGGTCAGGCCTCTGTGCAGGTCAGTCATGTTCTTCCACAACAATGTCTTCCAACTATGTCTTTATGGACCTTTCTCTGTGCACTGAGGCATAGTCATACTGTAATAGAAAAGGGCCTCCCCCAAACTTTTCCCACAAAGTTGGAAGAATAGCTTTGTCCATAATGTCTTGATATGCTGAAGCTTTAAGATTTCCCTTCACTGGAAGTAAGGGGCCTAGCCCAACTCCTGAAACACAGCCCCATACTATTATGCCCATCCTCCAAACTTTACAGTTGGCACTATGCAGTCAGGAAGGTAATGTTCTCCTGTCATCTACCAAACCCACCAGAGTGCCAAACAGAGAAGCGTGACACATCACTCCATAGTACATGTTTCCACTGCTCTAGAGTCCAGGAGCGGTGTGCTTTACACCACTCCATCCGACGATTGGCATTCTACTTGGTATTGTGAGGTTTGCATGCAACCATTTGGCTATGGAAAGCCAATCCATGAAACTCCCACTGCACAGTTTTAGTGCTGATATTGGTGCCAGTGGAAGTTTGGAACTCGTCGCTTATGGTATCAGTAAAGCATTGGCAACTTTTACACACCATGCGTCTCAGCACTTGCCGAGTCTCCTCTGTGGCTTTACGTGGTCTTCCACTTTGTGGCTGAATTGCAGATGTTCTTAAATGTTCCACTTCCGAATAATACCACGTACAGCATTATCCTTCACTGGGCACTTCAGAACGATCCATTTTCGCAAATGTTTGTAAATGCAGACTTCATGGCTAGGTGTTTGATTTTATACACCTGTGGCAATGGGTTTGACTAAAACACCTGAATTCAATAATTAAGAGGTGTGTCCAAAACCTTTTGCTCATGTAGTGTATTTTGGTGTTGTACATTGTAATTATTGTTTCCAGTGGTATGGATGGTAGTATATCATTGTTCCATCAAAAGGTAAAAGTTCAAACATTAGTAACCTGTTTCCACAGTTACGTTTATAGAGCTTTTATTTCCCAGAGACCCATGCAAGGTTTTGGCGAACAATACTTTCTCTTGTGTACCATAAGGTTGTGTGTGTTTCTGTGAATTAAGAGCCCCTTAAACATGTAATGCCTGGTTCCTAATTTTTTAATTTTTACTTATTGGATTGAGTTTCTTGTTCCTTGTGGTACCAAGTGGCCCCTGGTTAACATCAGTTATCTTTTGCAACTTACGTGAGTGCAACTTCTGCTTTGTTTATTGCTTTCTGTTGCATCAATAACTGTCACTTAGAAGCAAGGGAGATCAAGGACTTTATTCTCTATATTTGTTTGATAGAATTTGGCTGGACCAAAATTTGGCACACCTGCAAGTGGAGTCTAACATTTGCAAGATGGTTTCTGCTAAAAAAAGAAAACACCACTTGGAACTATGTTCAATCCCTCAAGTACAATTAAGACTTGTGAGATCAATCTCGTTAAGCAATTAATCTCAAGAAACCTTTTACAAACATACGTTTGTACGGGAGCCTAGAGTTATGTGGAAACGCTCAAAAGGTGTTATAGAATCCCTTTGGTTTGTGAACACATGGGACTTGACAAAATGTAATAATTAGCAACAGAGAAAACTGTTTTATCTGAGGCATATCGAATGTTTCACTTAGGTTATTCACTGTGACTGGCATGTCCCTGAAGAGAAGATGGCTAACCTCTGTGATACCACCATCCATGCAACAATTTAAAGGAGAAAGATGCATCCCAGCAGAGAAATGTGGGTTTAGAACAAGAAGTGTGCCAGATTGGCCAACATACATACAAAAATCAAATGTATCTTGCAAAGCTGGGCTCACATGTGTTTGAGGGAGAGCACTGCGAGACAAGCAAATTGTATTTGGTAAAGACCTTGTATTACCCAGATCCTACAAAGATGCCCAGAGACTTCGCCCATCCAAGGAACATTAACACAACACAAGAGCGCTATCTTAGCTGCTGTGTAGTAGGATAATAAATGTGTGATTGCTAGAGCAGGGTCAAGGACAGCCTGCTGTACATCCCCCTACACTTTGCCACATCACTCACACACAAAAAGAGAGAAGGCAACCTCGCAACTTTCATAGCTCAGATAGGTTCACAGGCAAGAGTTTTTGGAGTTAATTTTTAAATTATTTGTGTTTTGATATTTTTTCTTTCTATATGATAAACGATAGATCATATTATAATATATTCTTCCAAATCTTTATTTTCCTATAAACTATTAATCTGATAAAATAGGTTTTACTTGAATGTCAGATCCACTAGTTCAGCTGTTATAACCACTTCATCTTAGTCTTTTCACAGCTTCTGTAAGTCCCTGATATTTCCTTTTAACTTGTGCCAAAATAGAACAAATGTCTGAGAAGGAATTTCATGGAACATGTCCCATCTAAAAAGAGTGGTCTCTAAAACTGTATGCAGTTGCACAATAAAAACACAATTCTGCATCACAACGAGAATAGGGATCACAATATTTTGGATTTTTCATTTCATGCTGCAGTTTAAAACCACACATAAAATCTAATGTTTGTGTCTATTTAAGCTGTAAAACAGGTTCAGGAAATCTGTAACAATGAAGCTTACACTCAGGGCCGGCCCGTCCATGAAGCGGGGTGGAGCAGCCGCTCCAGGCAGCACTTTGTCAGGGGCAGCATTTTGCTGCTCTTTCAAAGGCCACCAGCCCGGACACGGCTGCAGGACAGTGTTCTGTTGAAAACCAAGCCGTGACTGCCCCTTTCAGCAGGCCGGCGCCCACCCCTTTCAGCAGGCATGGAGGCCATCAGCTTAAGTTTTATCAGCCATGCAGCCTGGATGTGGACTCTCCTACAGCGTGGTGCACCTGTGAGATGGAACGCGGTGTTTAGAGCCTGTCATGTGACATGCGCGGCAGGACTGATGGCATCGGCAAGCACGTGCCTTTAAATGAATAATCCCGGTGAACCATGAAGCTGTTGAGGAGGTAGGCCTGGCGCTTGATTTTATACAGGTGACTCTGTGCACCCCCCCTCCCGTGTGTGTTCCGGAGGTTCCCCTCTTGCCCTTTCCTCCTCACAGGGACCTGTTGCTGCCAGCTCCTCTGTCCTGGTTGTGGGAAGGCCTGGACAGACACCCTATCCCAGATTCCTAAGGGAGCTGCCGATTGAGGGCTGCACGGGGTCCAGATTGAAGACAATCTGCAGCTCCCTTACAGCCTGCACAGCATGATGGGAGCTGTAGTTAGTTGTTAATAGCTGGGGGATCTGCTTTTCACTGCTAAAATAAATAAATCAAATTTTAACCTTTCTAAACTGGAGGGGGGGGGTTAGTACGGAGCTACCAGGGTTTGATGGGAAATAACAGAAATGACTATGACGCTGCATGTTTTAATGCCGCGTTATGGCTTTTACCCCCCCCCAGTATTCCCTGATTTATTAAATCATGGTGAGAAAATTAGCATTTTCCTAATTTCTTTCATACCTTCGGTGAGGCGCCTCCTATTTAAAGGAACACCCTGTGAAATATAATCGACAGTAACTCTGTGCCTTCCAGAGTCATTAATCCTCTGCGTCTCCCCGTTACCGACTGTGTCGTGTGTGTGTGTGTGACGGTATGTGGATGTGTGGGACAGTGGGCCGTGATATGTGGCGCTCTGTGATGTGCTCATACACACCATGTTTTTTGGGGGTGGGGCAGCAATTCATCCTTCGCTCCAGGCAGCACAGTGGCTTGGGCCGGCCCTGCTTACACTTCATAATTGTATGAGAATGTCTGGGATTCCCTATGGATATATGTATATGATCCCTGTATGCAGTACATGTAATATTCCGATCCTTGTAGTAATATCATTGGTAATAGTGACTAAGTAGAGAATAGACTGAGACAAGAGCATTCATATGTATGTTAGGAAACAGATGCCAGATATCTGTATACAATACTGAGGAGCCAGATGACAAAACACTGGAGTGGTAGATCACTAGAATCAGAGGTCTAACCAGAGGAATCGATTGCCAAAAGCCAGGGGTCAAAAACAAGAATGGTCGATTTCCAAAAGCCAGAGGTCTATACACAAGAGTAGTCGTTATCCAAAGCCAAAGGTCATACACAATCAATATATTAAATCAGAAACACTTGGGAACACTGTGGGAGTGTGAGAACACCACAGCGCGCTAACTGAAGGCCTTATATACTAGATTGCGCGATTTGCTAATGTGCCCCACCCCTCCGGGTGTCATGTGATCGGTGCCGACGTGCATTTTATCCGGTGCCCGGCAAGCGAGCAGCGTGGAGAAGGCTGCTGGGCACCAGTGGTACATGACAGAGAAGAGGTCAAAAAGTCAGGTTAAAAATTAAAGAAATAATGATGCTGACTTTTTTTAAAAAGATAATTTGGTTATTGGGCATTTCTCAACATAGTCATTGCCAATCTCAACACTATAAGGGCTATTCAGAGAGCGGTGAAAAGCAGAAGAAGGACTGGAGAATGAAAAATTCTAGGTCACAAAAGTGAGATGAATGGGAGAATTTTTCTGGTTTGGCTATTTTGACCTAGAATTTTCCATTCTCCGGTCATTCTCCTGCTTTTCACCGCTCTCTGAATAACCCTGATTGTTTCAAGCATTGCACCCACTTCCTCAAAACACCCCTGAAAATCATCATCTGTCAACATAGCCAACTGGTCCAGTGACAATTTCCTTGAAGATGACAGACTTCTCATCTTTGAATGTGAAGTTTTTGGGAAATCCAACTTGAGTTGTTTTGTTTTTTGTTCTGTGTCCAACAAATGTGGAACCCAGGTAGCGCACATCTTGGTTCAACTCATGAAGAATCCTCAACATGCTTGTTTTTGGAACATAGAACTCTTCCACAAGCGTTTTGAGAAGGGATTGAGGTTCCTGATTCAGATATTCCTTCACCTTGGCCAATATGGTCTCATCCATTCACATGCGGGTCTTCCTCTCTTGGTTCATTACAGATATCAAAATGTCCAGATTTGAATCTGCTAAACCACCTAATCTGCTACATCACTTCTGGAGACTTGGGGCTTCACCACCAAGATGGGTTCTTAGGTCCTCAAAGCACTGTTACGCAGAGAAACCACAATGATGGGCTATATTACGAAGCTGGTGCTAACTTAACCAGAGCTGTTGTAAACTTCCCAGAGCCATTATAGTCTATGGAGGTTTTAAGTTTACAACAGCTCTGGTTAAGTTAGCACCAACATTGTAATACTGCCCGAAATTGGTAGAGCATGGTGGTCCGTTTTTCCTCCACCACTTTTTGAGTCACCTCAGATCTCCATGATCATCTCTGTGTATATCATATTTATTTTACAACTATTAAAAGGATTAGGCTTCCTTTGAAAGAAAAAATAATAATAATTTTTGACTTGGCATTATTATTTCATTGATTTTATCCTTTTATTTGGACCTTATCTCATAGTATTTTCAATGTCAAAGTCTTTTTTAAATTTCTTTTTGAATATATTTTTAAAATCCAGATAACGTGAACAATCGTACCTGTCTGTATCCACACATGTATCCTGACCGACATGCCTTATAGATGCCAAGCTAGCAAGCTAACACTAGATAACATGCCACTTGGCTCTTCTTTAAGGATAGCTAGTAATAGGATACAGTTATTAATAATTACTTGAATAAGCTTCTCAATTTATCTATGGTCTTCTACTAATGCGACCTATAATATTAGCCATCTCTAAGAAGGAAAGAGTTTCCCAATGAGATTGCTCCAAGCTGAGCATTAATTCTGAATTTGTGATTGTGCTCTGTGCATTAATTATCTTTATGATTCTTACATGAAAAATGCTGCTTTCTACAAGAGATGGGCATCTTCCAGAACATACAGAGGCCAGGACATTCACAGAAAAGATCCATGTACTTATTTGAATGAGCTACAATGTAGAACACCATCAGGGTAATTCAAAGAGAATCGAAAAGTCACCGCATGTTCGGTGACTTTTCGTTCTCTTCAATTCGGTTTGTTTTGCCGATCCCATTTCGGTGACCCTGCAGTGTATTCAGCAAACACCACAGGGTCCCCGAATTGCAGGGAAAGGCCGCCGCAAACCTGACGAAAACGAACCGCAAAACCCGGCAAATGCATGCCGAAAACCCGCAAAAACATCTGGATTAACCTGCCGAAAACGCCGGAAAAAGCCGAGCAGGAGCCGATCACACGCAGCACAGCCGCCGGAAAAAGCCGACACCGCAGACGAGTGAAGTGAATAAATTAGAAAAACTGTTTTTCTTGAATCCTTGAAAAGTGAAACGCTGTTTGCAATGAAACTACTGAGCGAAAATGTCTGAAATTTACATATGAGCTCCAGGGAATGATAATAAAAAGGGCTGTTACAGAAAAAAGAAGTAAACTTAAAAATAAATTTAAAAAATCAGATTTTTAAAAAAAAAAGAAATTAAATCCAGAAAAATGCTTAAAATATCCTAAAAAAATCTATATATAAAGAGACTCTTTACTGCAGAATTTTATAATGAATGGTTTATTAGATATTGAATTAAAACGGGAATATTTTTAACATTGAAGCCTATGGGATTCTCCTGAATAAACCTGCCGAATTAAACCACCGAATGGCAGGGCATTAGGGGAACCTTTCACTGCTGGTTTGTGTTCTCTGAATAGCCGAAGCAGTGCTTTTTTATGGGGATTTCACTGCCCTCGAACAAGCACCGAACAGGCACCGTATGTGCAGGCAATTCGTCAGGATTTGGCGAATTGCCTGCTCTCTGGATAGCCGAATGGCCAGGAAAGGTAACCAAACGCTGATTTTCAGCGTTCGGTTCTCTTTCTCCAGGCATTCGGATCTCTTTGAATTACCCTGCAAGTCTATGGGATCTTTTATTCCCAACATTATAAATTATATAACATTATAATTAATTGACTGACATAAGTTCTGGTTTGCAATATCTCATTTAAGTGATTGTTTGATACATTTTCTCATATAAAGTGAACCTCTCAGCAACAATGTCACATTTGCACAAAACTATATGTTTTGAGATATACTAAAATGATATGTTGCATATGTATGAGTTGCTGTCAATTCAGGTATCATTTTTTAAAAAATATATATTTCTGCATTTCCGATATATTATAAAAACATTATTTGGTGAAACATAGTGGTCAGAATCCTTAATATACAGTTTTTATTTTATTTCAAAATAATTTGACCTGTATAGCAAACTTAACATCGTCACAACTCAAAAGGTGTATGACTTGTTTTGTATGAAAAACATAAAAACCCTATACATCTTCACAACAGTCGGGGAGAATAGAGAGCAGAGGGAGATCTCTGGGTCTGTCACTACAGTAGAGGAAGAAGATTATGGTTGTAATATTGTAAATTCCCTTTATAATACAGATGTGAGTTGTACTTTCTGTGTAGTGTAGGCCTTATGCCAGCAAACAGATATTATTTTTACATGATGTTGGCATTTTTTGAATAATACAATGGAAATAAGCTTGTTATGATCACTACAAATACCAATCAGCATTTGATCATTTTTATTTATGTATCTTAAAGTGACTTTGAAACAAAACCTTTTCTGTCTGCACACCAATAACGGAATGTTTCTTTTTGTTAATATTGTTTTGTTTACAAACGTGTCACATGTTTTGTGCCAAAAAAAAATTATGTTCCTTAAGAACAAAACATATCAATGCCATAAAGGAATTTCAAGTTAAAGGAAGCAGATTAAAAAAAAAATATTCACATATAAACTGAGAAATTCATTTTTTAAACCTTTCGGTCATTCGACAAAGTCCTGCAGCTCCCTGTGCCTACCTCTGTTCCACATTGCCTCAGCACCAATGTGTTCCTCGAGGGACACTCCAAACACTGAGGCAGTAAGGGATTCTTTGATGGCCCTCCTGCTGCGTGGAATAATGGCCCGATTTCTAAACTCCAATCGTATCTGAAATTTTAAATGCTGTGGCCCCAAGCATTTAGGATAAGTGATGCTAAACCTGTGCATAAAATGATCCTTGGTGCTAATGCCACGGGAAATTTTATACACATACACTTTGAATGCTTTGCTTTTGTTATCTTTGTAATACACAATAAAATTAAATGTGGTGTTGGTAATAGTATCGATCAGTGGTTCCCAGCCCTGGTCCTCAGGTTCCCCTAAAAGATCAGGGGCTCTATTCCAGATTTGGGGCTAATGTAGCATCTCACATTACAATATGTAACTGATAGCTCTAGGAGAAGTAAGTTTAACGTCTTGCATCAATATTCCGTTCTTGATGCTACAGTCAGGTGAAAAGGTTTTGCGCCTCGCAGCTTGTGTGAGCTTACTGTACTTTGCGTCTTCTATACTTAACATGGGGAGCACAATCTATTTTTAGCGTCTCGGTCCTAAAATGGAATGAAAATGACTTGATTCGGACTGAAACTGAACGAAAACGAAACTGTATATTTTTTTTATTTACAGATCCATTCGTTGTATCGTTTCACTTAAATTCGGCACCATGCCCTTGTCCATTGGCCATGGTGATGAATCTGTTGTATTCAGAGAAACAGGCCATGGACTGTGCCATGGTGCTGTTTGGTGCAATTCGGCGGTAGTGAAGTTCTCCATAGAGAATTAATGGTTAATAATCTATTCAGAGAGCGCCGAACAGCACCTAAATGCCCTGATTTTTGGTGGTTCGTTCGACAGCTTTAAACAGGCGAATCCCATAGGTTTCAATGTTAAAAAAATATGCCCTGTTTTTATAAAAAATTTATTCAAACGTTTATTATTTTCACTTGCAGCAAAAAGTCTCTTTGTTTACTTATTTTTTAGCCATTTTTCGATATTTTTTTGATGAGATTTTTGGATTCTCAATTTATTTTAGAAAAAACAAGGCTTTTTTCTTGCAGAGCTGCTATCCATGGTGCTGAAACCTATTCAGTACTAAGGACAGCAACTATTCTTGGTGATGAAACCTATACGTAGGAATAGCTTCTGTCCTTGGTACTGAATAGGTTTTAGCACCAAAGACAGGGGGTTAGGTATCTTTTTTTTATCCCTAATCTAAGCAATTAATTAATCCGTTTCACATTCCGAAATATCTAATAAAAACAAAACACGAATTGATCCGACAAATGAATAACCAATAAAAATGAAAGAACGAATCAATCCGAAATCTGAATCATGGTAACATAAGGAATGCAGCGAAATGAATTGATAAACGTAATGAATCGATCCAAAACTAAACAATTTTTTTGTTGTGCACATGTCTAAAAAATATTCAGTTAGAAATGGATAATCTATATTTCTGTTTACATGTTTTCATATATCGTACCTCCATATTTCACTCATAGATATAAAAAAACAGGTTTATGTTCTTATACCATGCCAGCTATTGTGGCATTCACCTTTCTCAATAATTAATGCATTGCATCCTCATGCACATCATATTTTCCACCTGTTTGATTCTATGCAACTTTGCATACTACCTTTCTAATGAAAACAAAAATATCACTTTGAATTTTTGAGCAAGACTCACAGTCTTTCAATGTCACATTTTCTGCCTCATCAGCTTAACAACAATGCCGAGGTCTTCCTGATGAGAGATAAATTAATTACATCTTCCTGTATTCAGAAAAATGCAGCCACTGTGTAGGAAATCCAAGAAACCGCGCCGTCTGCAGACAGGATTGACAGGAACAGTGAAGGAAGGGGTATAATGGCATGGAAATTCTGACCCTGACATTTGAAACCAGGTGCATGACCTCTATATGACTTCTTTTGTTTCAGGAATTTTCTGTGAATTTTCTTTTTTTTAATAAAATACTATACCAGGAGATCACTTTTGCGTCTGATATAATTACCTTTTTTTTTTCTAAATGGGCCTAAACTACAGTCTTTCCTAAACAAACTAAAAAAGGAAGTTTAATATATATATATGTATATATATATATAAAAAAACTACATTTTCATGGAAATGCAAAAGTAATTCATATTTGTCTGTAAACAAATCCATCGGCAAACTTGCCTGCTATTACAAGTACTATCACTATCGTAGGAGATAGCAGGATGCATATATACATGTACTTTCGCATTTTCATTTTGCTCTCATTCCTGTAGCAAGAATGAAAAACAATGTCCTTGTAAAATTGTACACCCTGACATGCCAGCACTGTAAAAAATAGAAAATAATGAATAAAACCATTAAGAAGATTCTCTATTCTGTTTGTTTGATAAAGATATTCATTACAAATAGCTTCTTTATTGTTTGGGAACAACTACAATGTCCTCACATCGACTGCTTAGAAGTGAAAGGAATTTGATTCCATCCAATGTAATGTTATTGCTAAATAACTTTCTCACAATCCTTTAAAAACAAAAGGCTACTAGTAGCTTAGGGGTTATTCAGCAAACACCAGTGTTTGTCAACGATGCTAACAAGCACTGTCACTAATCACTGTTGTTGCAACGGCAACAAACACTGTCGTTTCACAAAAAATTCAAACAGCGGCAGGAGAAGCTACTCAGGTGTTGCAATTTTCATCTGTGTTTGCCTATCGGTAATTTAGGGATCCAAGATCTCTTTCACGTGAGACTTGTGTCCTTTGCACTGGTTATATGCTTTCCTTTGGTCATAGTAATGCAGCATTATACTGGGCTTAGTAATGGTGGTCAAAGAGTAAGACATGGGAAAGCTGTGCTTAACCTCTTCACTACCAAGTGATTTTCCAAAAACCATTGTTAGGAACCAGTGGTTTTTGAAAAATAATTTTTAATTAATTATACTGTAAGACATATTTAGAAATACACCCAATGAATCTGTTAGTGTACTAACATTTTTGGCCAGTAGATTGTGCCATCTACTACCATATTGAGTTACAGTTGCAGCCCATGGTTCACTGCAACAAATGTATCGGCTGCTGAATGTCTGATATTAAGACATCCAGTTAGCTTATTTTACACAGTTTTAGGCCTTTGGGAATTATGCCCACAGGGCTAAAACTTTGGGGGCACCTTTTTGAACTGCAGAACAGTAGATCGAGATATCTCAATATTTTGGTGGCACCAGATGGTGCCTTTGAGCCCGAGATATCTCAATCTCGGTAGCGAAGGGGTTAAAGGGACAATCTAGGCAAAAAAATTATTCTTATATTTTTTAAAAATTAATAAATAATTATTGATTAATGTTGCTAGCCTAGAGCAGTGATTCCCAACCATGATCCTCAAGTACCTCTAACAGGCCAGGTTTGCCAGATACCTGAAGCACAGCACAGGTGATATGATTTGCTGCTCAGTGATTACAGTATTCAGTTGCTTTTCCCCAAGGAAATTCTTAAAATCTGGCCTGTTAGGGGTACCAGAGAACAGGGTTGGGAAACACTGGACTAGAGTGTAAAGCTACTTTTCTTAACGCTCTTTGGCTGGAGCATTGAGTATGGTACCGTCTTTCTGATGATCAGAGTGTGCATGATTATCGTGTACACAGCCAATCGTATGCTCTTCAATGTAGAATCAATGAGGGGCATCTTGGATTCTGCTGTTTCATTTACTAATATATTGAACTAATATGTACCCCACCCTCAGAAAGCTCTCCAGTGGGATCTGCCTTCAGGTAGGAGAACAGATTTTCACTTTTGAAGGATTGTCACAGCACCAAACGACAGATGACATGGTGCAATCAACCCACCATGACTGTTTAAATTAACTCAGTAGGTCATGGTTGCAAAAGTATACACTTTACATATTTATGTACATAGTAAATACTGTAGGTGACTGACACATCAGACAAATAGAATTCATGTGAAGAACATCCTCTAGGGACGTTGGAAGCATGACTATCTATTTGTCTGCCTAGCTCACAAATATTCCCACCTTTGACATATATATCAGTTCTTTATGCGGATGGGTGATACTCCATAAAATATTTTTCACTCATATGTGCCCAGCAAAACTTAGAACTGGCAACCATGAGCACAGTACAATATTTACAGTACCAAAATTTCATTTAAAAATATTGCTACAAAAGCTGAATTTACATGACTTTTGATGGCAGTCTAACATTGGAGTGTTTGGAAGCACTGTATACGGAGTGATTGTACTACTCTCATGTTGATAACACAGTAAGCTTTGTTTGAAGAACTGTCAAGCAGCTAATGTGCTGCATTACATGCAGTAAATATCTGACCACACTGTACAAACTGAAATGACAGGAGATTATACAGGATAAGTGGATAACAACATTTCCTTTCTTTTTTGTATTACAATGGACATAAACAAAAATGTCATACGCCGCATGCAGGTGAAGAGAGTTGGGTTTCATAGGTATACATTTACACAGTACCTTATAATCTCATAATATTCACTCTGACTTTGTCTTTCTTCGCTTTTTTGGATGAAATCCTGCAGTTCTGTTTGCACTTAGAACTGACTGGTATAAACTTGTAATAGTTTTTGTTGTACTGTATATTTGAGAATGGCAAGTCAAATCTTTCATGTATAGTATAAGACGTTCAGGGTTATACGAAGAGAGCCGAACTGGCCACGATATTACACGGAACATTGTATTTCCCCATACAGTACAATTTTGTGGCCATTCGGCTACTCAAAAAGCTGGCATTTCCCCAAATATTTGCGTATTGCCAGTGAAATACGGTGATCTTCGGTGGCAGTGAAATCCCCATAGAGAAGTAATGGTTAAATCTATTCAGAGAACACCGAACAGCCTCAAAATTTCAGTGAAATGCCCTGATTTTCAATGCATTCATTCGACAGGTTTAATCAGGTGAATCCTGTAGGTTGTGGTCCTCTGAGAACTGGAGAAAGGGAAGACATAGTAGAAGAGGGGTATGGAGTGAAGGAGTGAGTGAGGTTGAATGTTAGGGAAGGAGGGTAGTGAAGAGATTTCTAGTCTAGGTTTATTAATCTTATCGGTGACGTGGTCAGTAAAGCTGACAGCAGGAAGGTCCGTGGAAGGTTGAGTGGAAGTGGGGCGCATTAACAGATTGAAAGTATGAAACAGACATCTGGAATCATGAGAAAAGGTGGAGATGATAGATGTGAAATAGGTTTGTTATTGAGGGATAAAGCAAGACTGTAAGAACAGAGCATGAATTTGCAATGAAGGAAGTCAGCACTGTCAGGAAGTCCGTGTGAGAATTCCTCCAGCCACGTTCAGCTGCCCTGGGACAATGCCGAAAACAGGTTGAGTATTTAATGTGCCACATTTGGTGTTTAGGCCTGCATTTTTGGATAGGAGCAAGTTCTTCAAGTGATGTGGAGAGGGCAGAGTTCTAGAGATCAGTGGCTGTGTCAGTGCGGTTGGAAGTTGAGATTGGAAGAAGAGGATGGATAGAGGTGAAGAGTAGCTTTGGGTTCAGGGCATCAAGGTGCCTTCGAGGTTGAAGTGGAGTGGGTGGAAAAGCAGGAGACTGGGTTGGTGGCATGAGAAGTTTCCAGAATAGGAATTGGTTATAGGAAAGGGGGAGAGGTGTGTTAGTAAAGTTGGAAATAGTACAGAGACTGGAGAAAATAAGGTCCAGGGTGTTGCCAGCATGTGTTTCTGTCTGTGGTAATATGCCAACTATATAATAACTTGTTTCAACATTTCAACATTTCCCTTTATCAAAAATAAAGCTGTCTCTCCAAGATTGATTGGGGGGGGGACAGATATTCAGGGCCCTCTCCAAACATCACTTCAGATTCTGTTCAGAGGTTGTCAACAGTGAATAACACATGGAGATCAATTTGACAGTGGGAGACAGTGAAACACGATATTGTTCAAATTTGAACAACAGCAGTTTATTGAGTGGAAGAGCAGACGGTAGCCCAAGGCATTGTAAGTGTGATTTAATCTGTAAGTAGAAAAAAATGGAGGTTAGAAGTAATTTTGCAATGAGTTACCATTTGAAGGTAAAACAATAAAGCATCTTGTGCGCTATATAGTCACATTAAAAGAATGGCATGGTAGAACTGTAACAGTAGTGATAATATCTTTGAATCACACCAAAAGGAAACTAGAACATGTGGGTGATAGTTGCATAGATGACCTTTGGTCAAGTGCTAAATACGAAGCATCAATCTAGCATACGGTAGGAGATTAGTGAAAGGTGGGTGGCTGTGGGAGACATATTTTAAATAAGATTACAGGCAGTAGCATTATTCAGTATAATGTTTGAATTACAATTGTACAATACAAGGACGGAAATTACGGAAAATAACAATATGTGGTAAGTATCCTTTTGGGTTTTTATAGTGTATTATGCCCAGTAGATGAGATATGTCTCTCCAGTATTCAGAGAGTTAAGCAGGGAATCTTAATTGAACACTGGAAACTTCATGTACCTGCTTGTTCAGTGTCCCTGTTTTTTTGCATTCCTCCACTACAGCGTGCAGGAGCAGGCTACTTAATGTAAAACATATGTTTTCTGCACACTGCCTGCATATTCCGCAGCACTGTACAATGAGTAGGAGAAAACAAACAGAAAATTAACAAACAAGTCAGGCACAATGAGAAGGATAGGAAAAGAGGACCCTGCTCCCATGAGTTTACAATCTGTGAATGTATATAATGAGTCAAATTACCTTCCTTATGTTTGCTGTATCACTCAATTATTTTTTTTTACGTTCTAAAAATGATACTTGTAAGCAATTCTTTGAGACGGTCTAAGATTCCTACAGGATGCTATGTCAACTCAGAGGTGAGTGAACAAGAGAGTTCTCTCACATTCACATCTCTTTTACAGTTGGACATTATAGAGAATTTCACACACAGTTTATATGTCAAGGAAAGGCCACTGCTAGACATGCTGAATGATGCACAGCCTCGCCATAGATTTATTGATATACTTTGCACCTGTCATCCCGATTGCAATATACAGTCAGGTCCATAAATATTGGGACATCGACACAATTCTAACATATTTGGCTCTATACACCACCACAATGGAGTTGGAATGAAACAAACACAATGTGCTTTAACTGCAGACTGTCAGCTTTAATTTGAGGGTATGTACATCCAACTCAGGTGAACTGTGTAGGACTTACAGCAGTTTGCAGATGTGCCTTCCCTCTTGTTAAGGGACCAAAAGACAATTGGCTTCTCATCTGTTCCATGGCCAGGTGTGTGATATTCCCTCATTACCCCAATTACAATGTGCAGATAAAAGGCCCAGAGCTCATTTCAAGTGTGCTATTTGCATTTGGAATCTGTTGCTGTCAACTCTCAAGATGAGATCCAAAGAGCTGTCACTCAGTGAAGCAAGCCATCATTAGGCTGAAGAAACAAAACAAACCCATCAGAGAGATAGCAAGAACATTAGGCATGGCCAAAACAACTGTTTGGAACATTCTCAAAAACAAGGAATGCACCGGTGAGCTCAGCAACACCAAAAGACCCGGGAGACCACGGAAAACAACAGTGGTGGATGACCAAAGAATTCTTTCCCTGGTGAAGAAAACACCCTTCACAACAGTTGGCCAGATCAAGAACACTCTCCAGGAGGTAGGTGTATGTGTGTCAAAGTCAACAATCAAGAGAAGACTTCACGAGAGTGAATACAGAGGATTCACCACAAGATGTCAACCATTGGTGAGCCTCAAAAACAGGAAGGCCAGATTAGAGTTTGCCAAACAACACCTAACAAAGCCTTCACAGTTCTGGAACAAGACCCTATGGACAGATGAGACCAAAATTAACTTGTACCAGAGTGATGGGAAGCGAAGAGTATGGAGAAGGAAATTAACTGCTCATGATCCTAAGCATACCACCTCATCAGTGAAGCATGGTGGTGGTAGTGTCATGGTGTGGGCATGTATGGGTGCCAATGGAACTGGTTCTCTTGTATTTATTGATGATGTGACTGCTGACAAAAGCAGCAGGATGAATTCTGAAGTGTTTCGGGCAATATTATCTGCTCACATTCAGCCAAATGCAGCAGAACTCATTGGACGGCGCTTCACAGTGGAGATGGACAATGACCCAAAGCATACTGCAAAAGCAACCAAAGACTTTTTGAAGGGACAAAAGTGGAATGTTATGCAATGGCCAAGTCAATCACCTGACCTGAATCCCATTGAGCATGCATATCACTTGCTGAAGACAAAACTGAAGGGAAAATGCACCAAGAACAAGTAGGAACTGAAGACAGTTGCAGTAGAGGCCTGGCAGAGCATCACTAGGGATGAAACTCAGCGTCTGGTGATGTCTATGCATTCCAGACTTCTGGCTGTGATTGACGACAAAGGATTTGCAACCAAGTATTAAGAAGGGAAAGTTTGATTTATGATTATTATTCTGTCCCATTACTTTTGGTCCCTTAACAAGTGGGAGGCACATCTGCAAACTGCTGTAAGTCCTACACCGTTCACCTGAGTTGGATGTACATACCCTCAAATTAAAGCTGACAGTCTGCAGTTAAAGCACATTGTGTTTGTTTCATTCCAACTCCATTGTGGTGGTGTATAGAGCCAAAGATGTTAGAATTGTGTCAATGTCCCAATATTTCTGGACCTGACTGTATATTCGATCATGGTAGTATAGGGCTAAGAACCAAAGACGAGTGGTGTGAAGGTCCGCCTTGCTCAGATGAACTTATTCAACTTATTTTAGTTGTTCCAGGTATGCTGAGAGACTCAGTTCTAAATTGTTCAAGGCTGAGCTTATTATGCACTAAGATCTGAATATTTTAATGAAATGCTTCTTGAAATCAAAGTTTATTAAGGAAGAGTGTACATCTATATAGAGTAAAAGTACTGGAGAAGCAATAAGCGTTAACACATATACAGTATAACAGTGGTTACAGGTATCCCGGCACATGCTTGAGTTCCATCGTGTTCGAACATAGGCAGGCAAAGCATCGGAACAATCTCATATGGTAGGCCACCAGCTGAACATGCGGACTGGAGGTAACGGCAACAGGGGGCATCTACACAAAGATCTCAGACAATTTCCCAGCCTGGCCAGGTTCGAGTGACAGGTAGCATGAAGAAATTGTTCTCAAACAGGGAGGTAGGGATATAAGACATTTTGTAATGCGTAACGCATTATAAAAAGGAGAGAAAGTGGATGATGAGGCGAGGTTAGAAAGAGAGATGAAAGAAATAGATAGAAGTGAATCATTGAGAGAGAATAGGTAAAGGAGAGGAGAAGAAGAGAGAGAATGAAAGAAAAGAAAAGGGGGAGTGGTGGCGGAGGGGTTGGAGGACGTCGACATGGGAGAATAATGTAATGGGAGGAACAATATAGGGAGGTGGTAAGGGCCAATTTTGATCAGATTCTAAACTAATAAATGAAAAAGTACATTTATTAGTGGAATTGGATAAAATATGTTTTCTTTTATTTAACATATTTTTAAGTAACATTATCATCTAGAGAACTTAAAAAACTTAATAAATATTCAAAAGAAGGGTAACAGTCAAAGACACAATTAAATCGGCATTTGCTATGAAAGAAGTGAATCCTGCTCTTGCGTTTTAATCTAACATATGCAGCAGTTTATACAAACAGTGATGTACAAAAACCCATGAGCGTTCATCGTCTGCATTGCACAAGGCCACTGCAAGATTCCTTGAATGGACCAGGAATCAATTTATGAATGAAGTTAAAACATCTTTCCTCCCTGATCAGTAGAACAAACCAGACCTGAGCGTCTGACATAAATAAATAGCACCTTGAAGTGCAAGAGGTCTATTCCAAATTTCAATAAAAATGATTTATCGGAAATTAAGGGAACGGAAGGCTGGCACTTGCCCAACCCTGCTTTAAAACACTGTTTTGCAATGGTCATGCTAACTGGTTTCTTCATCGGGTATGAGGAGCACACATAATAATGACTCGTTGATACAAAACAGGCAGCGTTATAATGCTGTTGAAGTGACCATTCTATTTTCGCTGAACTCCTTACAGAAACGACTCCCTGTTTAGTCTACTGAATCATCATTTTGTTTGAAGAGATTTTCAACTTGAAATAAGTAAAGGTAAATAAATATAAACATTTGGTAAACATAGAAACCCCAACAGAAAGCTAACAACTCTCTGGGGTGTTTTTGGTTCCTTATAAGGCAGTGGAGTCTTTACTTCACACACCATGAAGCTCGAGATGTGCAATGAGCTTTTACATTTTTCACTGCTTTTCACCCATGTCACATTAAAAAAAACGCTTAACTAAACAAATCAGTGGAAATGGGTCATAATAGCTTTCCACTGAGACAAAAATTAGATGATTATTTAGAACAACTACTTTTAACCCTTTCCCTGTCTAGTCATTTTAACCCCTTTTGCTGAGCTCATTTGGCCAAGGTTTGCTCATCACGATTAAACGTTGTTTGAAGTCATGTTTTATTGCAGAACCTAAGCAATTTATATATTGTTTTTTTCAGCAGATAAATATATCTTTACCATGTGTCATGTCACTTCAATGTTATATTAAAAACTGTCAAAAAGTGTACATATGTTCTTATTTCAATGATTTAAAGCATGTAAATTTATTCTTCCTTACTTTATCATACCAACCTTTGTAGTTGTATATTCAAATATGTACTGGGTTTAAAATAATCAAACATGTAGAACGTTCTATTTCAAACATAACTTAAAAAAATAATAATTTGTATTTGGGTCCATTGTGATTCATCAGCATTATATGCTGAGCAAGAAATTACCATTTGCTTTTAGAAAGTAGACAATATTCCTAAACCAAGGAGATAGTAATAGGATACGTCTGTTTTTTCTACTTGTCTTAACAAAAATAGTTATTATGAGGTGATTTTTTTTTTTACACATTTATTTTCTTATCACTATATTTTTTGGAGTTAATCTCTGGGGGGGGTGGGTACTGACATATTACATTGGACCAGCTGTCTTGAGAAAAAATAATGTCCCAATTGATTGAAGTGGGCAACGTCAATGGAGTTCGGAGCCATAATGCGCACCTTGCACAACCTCGATATAAAAAGGAGTTACTGTAGCTGGGGATACATGCTGAACCCACTGGGGATCTGTGTTTAGACACATAGTTCCTAAACAGCACACCTGGCCGCCTCATTGAGACTGATAATATACATTAAAAGTGGGTTGCATGGCAACCTGAAGAATATGACACTTTGGGCACTATCATCTGCCCTGAGCTTAAATGGGGACGCTAAGGGGACGCTCGCAAATTTCCCCTTAGCGTCCCCATTTACAAGCAGATTACGAGGCAGGCGCTGCATTCAGCAGAAGCGGAATCAGTTAACACCAGTTTATGGCTGAGGCTAACTTTTCAGTTAGACGCAGTGGTGAGTAATTAGCATTAGGACTTAGTGATCCTAATGCTAATTACTCTTTGTTTACTCTTCGCGCACCCCATGTTAAGTATAGGGAGGCCAAAGTACAGTCAGTATGCGTGCGCTAGAAAGCGCTATTACCGATGCGCTAATGGATTTTTTTTAACCCGTTAGCGTGATGCCCAGATCGAATCCCAATCGCTATCACCTCAGTTAACTTAGCGCTAATGCTCACTTACGTGAGTGCTAGCGCTAGCGTTTAGGAGGTGATAGAGCCCTTAGTTGTTAAATTACTGTCTAGGACATAGAATTGTAGATACAGAGGTCCAAGGGCTGGTCTTCACTTCTATAATCTGTTGAACTCCACTGGTGTTAAGTGGGTTCTATTGACATTGTGAAATCTGCACACTTTAGGGTTTACCCAAACATGGCCTGACAGTCTCCAAGCCATGTGAAGAACTAGATTACCATGAAAGTGATCTGAAGATAACTCAGAGAACCCGTGGAGAACATCGTCTGCAATCCTTAGAAAAACAGATGATGATCTGCAAATATCCTCCACACTTAGTGATTAAGGAGTACTTGATAGACCTTTCTAGGTATAAACATATGGGAAATTAGGAAAAACAACCTAATATATGTAATTATATAACAAAGTCATTGTGAGCGTATTTTATAAATGTGACATATACTTGTATGTACTCTATGTACTTTATATAATATAATTTAAAATGTTCACGTATTTTGGGCAGCAATCATATGCTATCTGCACCACTCTTAAGCGATTGACTAGCCAAATCAGCTAGACATGATGCCAAAGGATGTAAAGAGTCATATCAATGTTTTATTGAGTCTATGGGATAGATTTTGATTACATTGATTGCCATTTTAGAATCCACAAACAGGCTTTTGTGCTGCATGCTATCTTTTAAATCACAATAAATATAACAGTTAATTGTAACATAATTATCAAGACGTTCCCCAAAACCCAGCCAAGCTATCGTTTTAATATCAATGGGAAATTAAAGTGAGGGCTAATGACAAGGTGAAAATGATTACTTGAAGAGGTGGAGATTAGGCACAAGTTATGATGAGTTCCCACACTTCTTTATTTTGGACTTGACCCCTGATTCAGCATATATCAGTTTGTAGCAATGTAGACTACTTATTTGAAGAATGTCTGATTTCTTTTATTTGTTCCTATAGCAGATGATGCCATAACCATGGGGAGTGTTTTTTATGGGGGGTTTACATCAGTAAAAAAAACTTGTACGTCGGCAGGTTGTTCACTATCAGGGTTATCCAAAGAGATCCGAATGGCTGGAGAAAGATTTTCAGCGTTCGGTTACCTTTCCTGGCCATTTGGCTATCCAGAGAGCAGGCAATTCGCCAAATCCTGGCGAATTGCCTGCACATTCGGTGCCTGTTTGGTGCCTGTTCGACAGCAGTGAAATCCCCATAAAAAAGCACTGCTTCAGCTATTCAGAGAACACAAACCAGCAGTGAAAAGTTCCCGAAATGCCCTGCCGTTCGGTGGTTTAATTCGTCAGGTTTATTCAGATGAATCCCATAGGCTTCAATGTTAAAAATATTCCCGTTTTAATTCAATATCTAATAAATCGTTGATTATAATATTCTGCAGTAAAGAGTCTCTTTATTTATAGATTTTTTAGGATATTTTAGGCATTTTTATTGATTTTTTTATTTTTAAGTTTACTTATTCTTTCTGTAACAGCCCTTTTTATTATCATTCATTGGACCTCATATGTAAATTTCAAACATTTTCGCTCATTAGTTTCTTTGCATTCAAGCAAACTGTTTTTCTAATTTATTCTCTGCCTTCGTCTGCGGTGTCGGCTTTTTCCGTCAGCTGCGCTGCATCTGATCGGCTCCTGCTCGGGTTTTTCCAGCGTTTTCGGCAGGTTAATCCAGATGTTTTTGCGGGTTTTCATCGTGCATTTGCCGGGTTTTGTGGATAGTTTTCGGCGGGTTTGCGGTGACCTTTCCCTGCAATTTGGGGACCCTGTGGTGCTTGCTGAATACACCGCAGGGTCGCCGAAATGGGATCGGCAAAACGAACCGAATTGAAGAGATCGAAAAGTCCTCGAACGTGCGGTGACTTTTCGATTCTCTTTGAATTACCCTGTATATGTAATGTGCTACAAATGTATGCAAAGAAGGCCAAGTATATTTCTTCCGTCTGCCCTTCAACAGAATATAAATATCTAAATTAGGTACACACATTGCTTTAGGTTATGTACATTTTATACCGTTATAAAGTCACAAAGTTATGAAGTTACAAATGGTTTATTAGTGAGATTCTGCTAAGACCGAAAAAGGAAATGTTGTTTTCTTTTATCAATGAAACTCTGACAATGTTGAAGATATCAGAATCTAAATAACTTCTTCGATGTCTCGATCAATGGAATCAAGCAGTGTAAGAATGCCTGTAGATAGATAGAAAAGATAGTTATATCAAAGTGACCCTGATGGATAATTTGATACTTTATGTAATGTTAAGATATAGTTTAATTGCAAAATAGTTATGATGGTTTCTGAAATCCCCTTGAGATTTTTAGAGGCCGCATCAACTCAAACTGCATACTAAAGACCAGTGCGCAAAATAAATTCAGGGTAATGGTCTGGAGAAGCATCTATCAAGATAATGGTTTAAAAGACTTGTAAAAATGTTCTTTGTCCTTTAGGAGATGAAAAAATAATTATCTTTTATATAAAAAGTTGCAGAGCTCATCTCATGATGAGTTATTGAGTATACTCGATCTGATCTGATTCTGGAGCAATGCAAAGGAATTTCCTTTATTGCAATTGAAATTGATTTGCAAATTACCAGCTGGATGGAGTAGAGGTAACATCACTGCTCTATAACCATGGAGACACAGGTTCGAATCCCGGCAAGAGCACCTCTCCAGTACGTGTCCTTGGGCAAGATACCTAACAATACATACTTGCCTACCCAGGACATACTTGAAAATGAAAGAAATCTCAATGTATCCTTCCTGGTAAAATACTTTCTAAAAATAAAAGGATTTACTCTGGAATGTGCCCTGAATGTTTCAGCACCTCAGGCATGACAGTCAAGGTGCTAAAAAGTTTGAACAGAAGCAACTATAGGGGTTATTCAGAGAGCACCGAAATATCATCAACATTTCGGTGCTCTCTCCCGTTCTCCGCACTTCGGGGGAGTCAAATTTGCCGACCCTGCAGTGAATTCAGCATTCATCGCAGTGTCCCCGAAGTGCAGGGCCCAAGCCGCCAAACGCACTTGAAAAACCACCGCAAAACCAACGAATGCATCCAAAAAAACACCGAATTTATCTGAAGAACTGCCGGAAAACATTGAATCAAGTTAAAAAAACAGCGAAAACCCACCAAATGCATCTGGTGATCCGCTGCAAAACCGGCGAATCGATTCAAAATAAGCTGACGACCCGCTGAACAGATCGCCGACCAGCTGTCGGAAAAAGTCGAGAAGCTGACGAACAGGGAAAAAAAAAAAGCCCACTTCAACTTTTAGAAAGTGTTTGCAAAAATACTACTGCACGAAAATACCTAGAATGAATATATAAGGTCCTATGAATATTAATAAAAAATGTCTGTTACAGAAGAAATTTTTTTTTTTTTATAAAAAAATCTGAAAAAACATTTCACCCCAAAAATCCCAAAAAATGCCTGAAAAAATCCTAAAAATAAATAAACTTTTTTATGCAAGTGAAAATAATAAACGGTTGAATAAATATTTGATAAAAACAGGGAATCATTTTTACATAGAATCCTATGGGATTTGCCTGATTAAACCTGTCGAATGAAAGCACCGAAAATCAGGACATTTCACTAACATTTCGGGGCTGTTCGGTGTTTTCTGAATAGATTAGCCATTACTTCTCTATGGGGAGTTCACTGCATACCATATATCTCTGGCAATTTGACAATATTTGGTGAACGGCCATCTTTTTGATTAGCCGAATGGCCACGAAATTGCACTGTACGGGGAAATTCACTGTTCGGTGCAATTTCGGCTCTTTTTGAATAACCTGTATGTGTATAAACAGAGATCCCCATTGGGTTATTATTATTATTAATATCAATATCATTTATATAGCGCCAACAGTTTCCGCAGTGCTTTACAATAACCAAAAGGGAACACAATACAGATAAATGTAGATAGGATGGAAACACAAGGTGTAGAGGGCCCTGCTCATAGCAGTTTACAGTCTAAAGGGATTGAAGTTGAGGAAGACCAGGGGAGTTTTACTGGATGTTAGAATCATTAGTGCCAGTGGTTCAGTGGGGCAGTGGAAGTGGCTTCAATCATGTTTGAGTAGGTGAGCAGGGGAATGAGTTGCATCAGTAATGTGGTAAAATAATCTTAAGAGATGGGTTTTGAGGGATTTATTGAAGGCTTGAAGATTAGGGGAGAGTTTGATAGGGCGGGCAAGTCACTCCAAAGGACGGGAGCTGTTCTTGAGAAGTCTTGGCGGGGGTGGGACAGGCAGAGGTCGCCCGTCGACTGGATTTGTCTAGGGTTCAGCATGGATCCCCAGCTGCAGTAGCACTTTTTGTCCAACAGATGGCATTGTCTGCCTGTCATAAAGAGTTAACACAGTAAGAAATACACAGTGAATATTCCCAAATATTTCTTACTATATAATACATGAAAATTATTTTTCTTCCCAAACAAACAATGGTTCATACATGATTTTAATAAAAATATCTTGTTAGTGAAGTTTATTGAGAAATATAAAATGTATCTATCTACTATTTGACAACTTCAATATATTATGCCTGTGTTGCATTATGGAAAATAAAATAGAGTCTTGAGAAAAGTTCCATGTAAAGACTGAAATGTTAACTGCTTCCGATTCTCAGCATTCTAAGGAGATACTGTGTACCAGCATTTCTTATACAGAAAGTACCAGCATCAAACAAGTAGAATCCATTACTAATGCTTCAATTAGGTTTATACACAGCAATATATGGATGGATACAGTACATTTTAGAATCTAGTAGAACAACTAAAAAGAAAATCCTCTTTCTATAAACGCACCTCATTCTGGTATTTGATTTTATTATAAACAACATGACATGGTATAACCCTGTAGAAGATTTAAAGCATATGTTTAAAAATTAAAATCATGCAGTTTCAGCAGAAGAAATATAAGCCATGACTAAGTTACGAATGTAAAGTCAACTTTGAAGCTTCTTAACAGACCCGCCAGGCTGCAGTCAGAAAAAGGAAATTAGAATGTAGTCACGTTTCCTGCTTTTGATGATCTCATTTGAATTATGTATAGTGAATAAAAGAAAATAATTGAATTACATGTTTGTAAAATATCCACAGGTAAAACATATACCGGTACTTTCAGAGGCTTAATATGACTTCTCACACCTCCTTACTGTTCTAGAGGTTTTGCCCAGGACCTGCAACCTAAGCTTTACAAAATCAGAAGTTTCAGGTCCCTAGTCAATTAAAATGTTTTATTCAGTCTCTTCAACCCCCCCCCCCCTCTGGATCCTTTTTCAGGTCTGTGCGGTAATGAGGCAAATAATCACTGATGTGCCTCATGCTATTGTTACCACTCAACTCTCTATTTAAAAATGTGCTCTCACTTAGTTTTTGCAGGTGGTTGGTGTATTTTTGCTCACCCTGTACTTTGTATAGGATGTGAAAAAATGACCATAGAGTATAGAGAGTTATTCTAAGTCATGGGTTCTACTTTCTGCTGAAATAAAGGTCCCTCCAAAAACTAGTGTAATATATACAGTGGCAAGAAAAAGTATATGAACCCTTTGGGATTACGTGGAGTTTTGCATGATGAATTGGTCATAAAATGTGCTCTGATCTTCATCTAAGTCACAACAATTTGAAAAACACAGTCTGCTTAAAATAATACAACACAAACATTATATGTTTTCATGTTTTTATTGAACAGAACATGTAAACATTCACAGTGCAGGGTGGAAAAAGTATGTGAACCTTTGGACTTAATAACTGGTTGACCCTCCTTTTTATTATTTTAAGCAGACTGTGTTTTTCAAATTGTTGTGACTTAGATGAAGATCAGAGCACATTTTATGACCAATTCATGCAAAACTCCACGTAATCCCAAAGGGTTCACGTACTTTTTCTTGCCACTGTAGTAATAATAATAACATAACAATAATATATAATGAAAGAAAAGAAAACACTTAACTCTCTGAAGAAGAAGAAGAGCATGAACACTACCAGAGACTGCCTTCCCTTCCCACTAGCAGGTGTAACGAAGGTCAAATTTTTCCTCTGCGGGTTTGTGCATAAGCATTACAAGAGATTCTATAAGCTCTCACAACTATCTGCCAATAAAACTTAATAGGGTTCTATGGGCTCCGAAATTTAAACCATTGCTGGTTACCTGGATAGGAATGAAATGCATAGTTAGTACTTTAGAATAATCTTATAAATCTACCCCTGAAACATTAGGGCTTAACCCTTAAATCATACATATATAAACTCCTATGTCAGAGTAACATCTCTGGTTAAATTACCCAAATAATTGCAAACACTCTGAAAATCGTAGGAGTAGTACAATCATAAACAAAAAAGTGACAGTTAAAAGAGCCTCTGGCTCAACGCGTTTCACCGCCTCTCATTGCGGCTTCCTCAAGAGCTGAATGGTAAAACCCCAAGGACCTCCTTAAATATTGTGGTACACTTACACACGTGTCTCTGCTCTAGCACCGTGAGAATGGACCATGAGATGGTATTCATCCCATATGCTTAATTATATATTTATGGATTTGACAAATAAGTGAAATTTTGGTGAATTGCCAGTGAAATACAATGCTGTTCGGCGGCAGTGAACTGCCCATAGAGAAGCAATGGTTAATCTATTCAGAGAACACCAAACAGCAGAGAAATGTCAGTGAAATGCCCTGATGTTCGGTGGCTTCATTTGACAGGTTTAAACAGACGTATCCCATAGGCTTCAATGTTTAAAATATTCCCATTTGTATTCAATATCTATTAAACCATCTATTTTTTAAATTTGCAGCAAAATTTCTCTTTATTTATTTGTTTTTTAGGATTTTTCAGGCAATTTTTGGGATTTTTTTTCGACCAGAATATTTTTGACACTTTCATTCGTTTTGTTTTATTTATTTTTTTATCCCGTTCGTCGGCTTGTCGGCTTTTACCGGCTGCTGTCCGGCGCTGTGTTTGGCAGATTGCTGGCTTTTTCCAGACACGTTTGGCGGGTTTGCGGCAGCTTATCGGAAATTGATTATCTGAAGTGTGGGAACGAGAGAGCACCAAAATATCGGTGACATTTCGGTGCTCTCTGAATAAGCCCTTTAGTAAATTTATACAATTAACAACTGCAAGAGTAGCACAAAAAGCACACATAGGGAAGAAAACATGGGGAGTATGCGAGGATTCAATAGAAGGTCATTGAAGCAATGCAAGGGAGTTGGCTAAAATGCATTAGGGAGTTCAAAGCTGATAAGAAAAACAAACAAAATGACAGGTGATATGTTTGGTAATTTAGAATGTGAAAAGAAAATACTAAAAAAAAAATCACTAATGGACAGAGTTAAGTAAACAACTGAGCTTAAGTTTTCATTCTTTGTGTATGTCTGGAACCTAACTAACAGTGAGGTCTTGTTGTTTACACAATTTTTAAAATAAATCCAGTGTTGAGTATTGTGATCACATACCTGTGCACCACAATCACTGCAGAATATTATTGTGGTTATCGTGCCATAAGCATTCCTGAAAGTTTAGCTTTAAATCCTCTGGCATTTTCTTTTAATGTTTAGGCTCCAGACTAAACCTCATTCAGCCATCCAAGTCATTGTTCATGATGAACTTGCAATATGCAAGTTTGTAAATTCCATTTTCACACCGTGTGTTAGTATAAAAATGTGCCTCTTTTGCATGATACTTCAAGAATATAGCAAAAAACATGCACATAAAATAATTCACTAGAATTCTGAATGACAGTACATGTTGAGCACCTCTTATCGGGAATGTCCCTGAGCATTCTCAGCTTTCAATTCTTCCAGATTTCAGAATCTAGGAAAATCTAGGGCCACATTACATTCTTAACGTTAACGTTAACGCTCACTTGTGTGAGCATTAACGTTAGCTGTGGTATCTACCGCATATTACGATCCAAATGCAAACCGGTTAAGAAACCCATTTGCGTTTGGTACCTTGCACTTTTCAGTGTGAGGTGACTGTACTTTGCGCTCCCTATACTTAACATGGGGAGCGCAAAGTGTTAATCAGCGTTAGGATTACAAAGTCATAATGCTGATTACCGTCCGGCTCTGGTTAGCAGAAAGTTAACCAGAGCCAGAACTTGGTGTTAACGGATTCCGCTTCTGCAGAATCCATAAACACCAGCCTAAAAAAACAAAAAACAAGTCAGATACTCACCTACTGTCCCGCAGCTCCGACCGCGGCTCTGACCACCTCCTCCGTCCAGCGGGAGCAGGGAAAGACTAGGGGAAAATGTCCCTCCAGTCTCTCCCTGCTTATCACTACGCCGACCCGCCGGATCTCGCAAGGTAAAATCCGACTGGTCATGTGACCAGCAGGGGGAAACTCAATGGAATACTATGGACTCCATCGAGTGGATGCTCGCGCTGTGCTCAGCGCTGCTGTGAGCATTCCATCCCGTAGCGCTTGCTGCGCGGTAACAATGCAGGCAGCATTTTTTGCGCCTGCATTGTAATTTAGCGTTAAAACGCAGGCGCAAGGGGGAAATCTGCGGGTGCAGTTTTTCCTCCCTTGCACCCGCGGTTTAACGCTAGATTTGTAATGTCGCCCCTAGTGTTTTAGAGGAAGGTGATCGTGGCATGAGAACCGGGATCCCTTTCCTGCTGCAGCACCCCACGTCTACACGCGCTGGGAACGACGTACAGGGTTACTCTGCAGACATGCAGCCAAGGTGTGACTCCAAGCAGCCTGCCACACACTGGGACTTTCCAGTGTGTGCCTTGGTCTGCCGCAGCGCTTGTGAGCTGGGTTCCTGAGCAGCAGCACCCATCCAGATTCCCCTTAATCTGGAATTACTAAAATATGGATGGTTCAAAGAATTCCAGTCTTCAACATCTTCCAGATTTTAGATTTCTGGTTAAGAGGTGCCTGGCCTGTATTGGTTTGAAGTGCCAATGGTCATTAAACCGTTATTATGTCATATAGCTTTCCTTGTAAAAGATAATTCTGTTTTTAGGAAATAGGAGTCGTAATTCCATCCGAGCCCTTAGGCTAGGGTCAGACGAACGCATTTTTCACGTCGTCCGTGAAAAAGTGCGGTCGAACGAACGTACGTATTTTTTCCCGGAATACGCGACAGCGGTCATACGATGCGCCTTTTCGTCCGTGATTTTGTACGGATCATCAATAAAACACTTTTTGCGTCTGGACGTTATGTTAGCCGGACATTAGCAGCGTCTGACGTCTCCTAATCACACACACACGCCGCTATGCGGCCGCAGCGCACTCTGTACGTCAGTAGTAGTGGTTTGACGTTCTCGAAAAAATGCGTTCGTTGGCCACTTGCGTTGCGCGGACGAACTTTCGTGCGGCCGTTCGTCGTATGTTCCCCGGCATTGGACGTCATTTGCTGCTAGTACGGCCGTGATTTTGTGCGGCTAAACGCACGTTAAAACTGCGCTAGTCTGACCCTAGCCTTAAGCGACCAGCTCAAGCCATTATAGATATTCTGACCAAACCAAAAGCTTTGCTTGAGGCTCGGCATTAGCCGTGCCTTATTGTGTATTGTGTGAACAATAGGGGGGAAAACACTCAGCAATTCCAACATAATTGTTCCTGTCATGAACAAATATTCTTCAAAGAAATCCATCTCTCCAAATCGGTGTTAAGTGACTTTGCTTTTGAAAAATCACTTAACTCTGATAAAAAAAAGCATAAACAAAAGTCATAGTTACACCTAGTCCTGTTGTGAACAGGGCATTGTGATCCGTTGCTCTCTCTCTCCTAATGCAGTGGAACACTGGAAAAAGTTAGCTGCCAGTGTCTTTATGTGGCTCAAGCTCAGAGAACTTGCGCAGCGTCGCGCTTCTCTCCATGGATTCCTGTAGACTTCTTGAGCCAATACCAGTGGCCGCACTCTGGCAGTGCCACTGGCAGTATATATGATTGGGTCGCTAATATGATGGCTCAGGCCACTAATACACCAGCTCTATAATTATATATATATATATATATCCGGTCGTAAATGGGTAATAGAGTGCAGTATTTATCCATCTGCAAGCTACAGTTAATGGCTCCGTTGTTTTTCTATAAAAGTTCTCGATCACTAGCATTAAAACTAAACTCAGACAAATAACAGGATTTGAGATGTATTCTGCTCCTAACTGGAAGTATCACCCTATGGACTTTTAATTAATCATTCACCTTTTTTCATTGAAAGAAGACACCATTTCACATTGCAATCATGTCCACCTGCATCGAGCAACAGTATCTGAACATCAGCTGTCTTTTTCAAGAGAAACCTTAGTCTGAAATTATACACCTTGTCTTAACTTAGACATGTCACAAGGCAACAGCAGCGACTGTATTGTTAATGTGGCCTTAGGCCAAGCTGAAATATGAGACTCTTCATGCTGTGCACAAATTGTAAATATTAACCAAATAAATGTGAATTAAATAGGCTTTTTCTGCTTCCGTTGTTGACACGTGTATGTTAATGTAGGAGTGCATTCTTTTGCAGTTCTAGATGAATTCCATCCATTGAGGCCCCTGTGTAAGCGACACCTTGGGCAGCTGCCTAAAATTACTTCCATCTATCCAGTAGGGGTTTATTAATTTGGGTTTCACTGCCATATACCATCCTTTGCAAACCAGATAAGTTTGTTTTAGTGCTACAGTAATTCTGCTAAAAATATTTTATGGCTCATATGTGGATTATAGGGGACGTGACGAGCAAACCACATATTTTCAGCTAACCTTTGAAATAAACAGTGTTTATTTTTATTTTGCAGTCTCTGTAATCATGTTGTCAGTGTTAATAAGACTTTTTATTCCATTAATTTCTATTAATGGTGGAGAGAGAATTCCCCTGGATCCCTCTAGCAGTGATGAGTAACCTTTGACACGCCGGCTGTTGAAGACTATTTTTCTGATTACGCTAAGCCAGCAGAATATCTGGGTAAGGAACACGTAAAATATACAACCCCAAGCAGCTGTTGTGCTGAAGTGTTGCCATCATTGCTTTTCAGCAAGACACACATTGAGTTTCTTTATCAGTGGGGTATTCTTATTGGGAGCCAACAGAGGGTCAGAACCAGACACCAAGGTACAATTTTATTTCTCAATTGTCAGCAACTCTATACATTTGCTAGCAATCAGCTGACACGGTATTTACATGAAATTATTAGCAGATTTGTACGGCTTGTCAAGTCATGCAACAGAGAGACTTTTAAATCCCATCTTTACTAATCAATCGTGACTGACCACATATTTGAACAACAGTCGTTCGCAAAAAGCAGTAAACACACATACACATGCGCGTACATATATTAAAACATGCTAACCATGCCTCTCCGTAAGAGTCACCATTGTGAATGATCCAGCCATTCATAAAGTTTTGCAGTGATCCTGCCGTAGGCTTGGAAGGAAAAATTAATTATGGCTGCCCGTCAAAACATTGCTTGAAATGTCTTGCCAACGAATGAATTTGCACAATCTAAACTCAGTCAACCTAAGAGGGAATGTTTGCTTTATAAGGTGTAGTACATTATGTGACTATATCGGCTCATTTCTTTCCTGCAATCGCAGTTGCATCTTAAGATTACATACTTCGAGGTACGATGTGTTTGGATTAAGCTTTAAATAGATATATGCTCAAACCTTTATTTTGTCTTGTCTGCAGCGAAAATGCTGGTGTGCAGTTCAGTAGGTACTAAAAGTAGTAACTAAAGCTTTTTCCACTTACGACTAAAATATAATTTTAGGAAATGTGTTATATAGGATTCTTAAAGAATAATTATAAAGCTGTGTTTTATAGGATTCAGTGTAAAAATGAAGAAGTAACTGACATGTTTGAGGACAAGCATGCTATGACTTAGTTATATTAATTTAATATATATACATAATATAAATATATATTAGGTGTAATGTCTGTGAATAACCCTAACATTACCCTGGTAAAGCAGCTGCCATTACCCAATGGCTTTGGGTAGCTCGAAATTAAACCAAACCTCAGTCCTTAACCAGGTAACATGTGATTTACCCAAAAACTGCTGGTTAATGTTTTTCCAGATACTTGACAGTGGCGTAAATGCCTAACCTAACCCTAACCCTAAAAAGCAACTTTACCCAAGAGGGCTTGCGTAGACTGCAGATTACCCGAGTAAAGCCCAAAACCTGCATTTTTTGCAGCTTTATCAAGCAGTTTTGGGTAATGCAGACTTTACTCAGACTTTCAATGAATAAAGCTTGAATTACCAAAATTTGGGCCCTATTCTACTGTTGTTGATAAGATAACTACAGGAGATGCTATACATAATGTCTCCGGTAGATATCTTATCTACAGGGATTTCTGTTACACTCTTGCCACAAACTGGGCTTGCGGTTCGAATGGTGCAATTCCCTGCTCAAAGTTACTGTACATTAATGTCTTCTTTACTTATTGTATCAATAATAGAGCAAAACAAAAAAATGACTTAATTTGCTCTAACCCCTCCGCCCCTATAAACCCCATCTCATCCCACGGTGGAAGTGGCGGCACGATCCGCCGCTTCTTCTCACTGGGAGCAAAGTGAGATTGGGAACAAATAGCTCCTAGTCTCCCTACGTGATTCATCCGTGGCATTGCACAATCTTGCGAAAGTGATCTCGTGCAGAGCTAGTGGCCGGGACCCACAAGGCTCCATGGAGTCATACGGATGCTAATGCGCTGCTACTGGTATCAGTCACCTTAGCGCTTCCTTCCAGGGCTAGGCGCTAATAAAGTGCCTACTACGGAATACGGATGCTAAAATAGAGACAGTAAGGAGCTTACTGTCTCCATATTTCTGTCAAGTGTATAATAAAATAAATATTAGCACTATACAGGATATCCCATTGGGAGCTGGTGTCGCATGAAGATGGTAGAGTGCCAGGCTATGTCCTTTAAAACTGAATTCTGCCCAACAAATTGTTTATCTTCGTTCACTTTCAGATATTATGTCGTCAGATTTCATATTGAAATTGGATGGCTACTGAATTTATTTCACAAATTCCAGTCAAGTCAACTTGCTTCTACAAGATACCATATTGATTTTGTCTCTTTGAGCCAATGACAGCCTGAGAGCCCTCTGCATCTTTTGAAGGACATCTTTGCCAAATCTCTCATGAGGAAAGTGGATGGGTGACACCTGAAAGAGACAAACTAAGCATGTGTAAAATGTTCATAGAAATGACAGGTTTCCGTAAACCTCTGTAAATCTTTAAATGCCAGTTACTGATGATTATGAACTTTATGAGCTTTATTTCAAACCTGGTGTAGTTTTAACCAGAGCTGTTGTAAACTTACCAACTCTAAAGACTGTAATGGCTCTGGAAATTTAACAAAAGCTCTGATTAAGTTTGCAGCAGGTTTGGAATAGAGCCCTATATAGTGAGCAACAGTGCAGTACCGGGGCTCTTTATGATGACATCATTTTTTTTATTTATTACGGGCCCTATTACAATCTTCGTGCATACGTTTGTGCCGGTGCAAAAACGCATTAACGCGAGGGGCAAAACCCTTTGCACTGAACGTCGTATTACAATGTCAGCGCAACAAACGCACGTATACGTCTACCGCAGGTGAACCGACGTGAACGCTGCGCGAGATTACTGTACTTTGCGTGTCCTATACTTAACATTGTGAGCGCAAATGCGTTTGTGCGCTGGTACGCGGATGGAATTACAATCTATGCGCAGTTTGTAACGCACAGACTTTGCACTCATAATTTTAGCAATTCCTAAAAGCTGGTGTTAATGGCAAATTCTATCAACCTGGCTGAAGCCAAATACACCAGCCCAAAAAAAAAATACTCAGCAAAGTATAGTTACACATTCTACACATACCAAACCAATAAAATGGAGAAGTTTTTTTTTATTTTTTTATTGATGCAGCATATATGCGCAAATTAACTTTGACAGGCGCAAAAACTTAATGTGAGACAATTGTGGTTCTTAATTCTGATTGGCTGAATCGCGTTAAAAAACAGTCCGCACACTGATTTCTGCGTGCAACGTTGCTGCGCGCGTTTGTGCGAGTCAGTTTTACGCGCGTTATTTTTCGACAGATGAAAAAATGCGTGAGGATTGTAATACCAGCGTTGATTTACACACGTTAACGTTTAACGCTTCGCGCAAAAATTCACGCGTTCTGCGTGCGTTTTTGCGTGAAGAATGTAATAGGGCCCTTCATGATTGTGATGACAGGGCCATGGCCATGGAGGGTGCTCCATCTGCTCATGTTTACTAGTTATAGCATCTCGGACGTTTGACCACTCATAGCACATTTCTTGTCATTTAGCCCCTTAATGAGGAGCTGGTGTCACCTCGCTTACAGGTGCCGTGCGAGCTTCTGATTTTTGGTCTGCCCTGCAGCCGACATGCAGCACATCATTGGCTACAGGGGGACAGCCTGAGTTCAGGCTGTCTCTCCTTGCAGCCAACCGTGTGTGCCGGCTGCAGGGAGGGGCCAAGGTAGCCCATTAAAGACAATGGGGCGTACCTGTACGCCTTGAGCCATCAAAGCCCTCCTGCTGTGAGAACAGCATAGAACGTTCCGCGGCGGCATGGGGTTAAGTTCTGGCTGACCTTTTTGTGTGGATGCAGTCTTATTTGCACATGGTGCAGTTTCCTCTGTAATGGCGTGATAGGGCTAATACCTTCTAATAAGACCTGAGTATGTACAGACTGAAGGACAGGTCACTAGTGCCATTACCCATTCTCATTGTCTGCATAGTCATGTTGTTGTTCTCCATGAGTGAAGAGGGTATTCCATTAATGGTCCAGGGTAGGCCCCTAGTGCATAGAGAGGTATCAGTTATTCCTTCATGATAAGGCCTTAGTAGGAGAAATTGATTTGCTTTATCCCTCATACAGTGGATTTTTAGTTCTAGCTGCCAGTTGGGGTGTATGCCGGCTGATTTGCATATGGTAAAGAATTCTCTGTATTTTCACCATCAAGCTAAAACCTTTTTTACTAAGTCTGAGTGGGAACACACTGAAGGGCACTTGTGTTGTTGCCATTTCTCAGCGCCCTCATATACATATTTTTGTTCCACAATATATTATCACACATTTCATATTGTAAAAGCTATAAATGGTTATAACACTTAAATCTCAATTTCATACTTTGTTATAATAATGTAACTGTTCAAGGAAATTAAGAGGGTTTAATGGCTCTACCTGAAAACTGTTTCCACAGTTTGTCATTTCATGATTATTTTGTTGGTTTTCACTTATTAATAATATATTTGGTTTTCTGGGGAAAAAATTCATTATTTTTTATCTTTACCTTTCCATTTTCCTTCTATTTCATGTATTTCTGTCTGGTCATTGTGCTTGTGTAAGTCCCATGTGTCCTGTATCGTACGTTAGCATCCTTTGCTGTCTAGTCAACCTAGCACTTGATTGAACACTTTTCCATCTATTTAGTTGTAATTCGTCCCTAAAAATAGCTGTTAAGTATGTGTTTTACATGATAAAATAAAATGAGTAATTCAATGAGTGAAAAAAGTGAAAATTCAGATTTTGCTACGAATTACAGTACACACAATTGTCAGGAGTAACAGGACTCAATAATTCAAATAGATAAGCCAGATATAGGTATGGTTAAAATTGTAATTAAAAATGGTCCCTATTACATTCTTCGCGCATTTGTTTTGCGCGCACAAATGCACATTTGCGCGAGTGCAAAACCATTTGCGCAGAACGTCGTATTACGACGTTCGCGCAAACGATGCCCGTAATCGTCTACCGCGATTGACCCTGCACAAACGAATTTTCCTTTGCGCATCCTATACTTAACATTGTCAGCGCAAATGCGTTTGTGCGCTGGTACGCGGATGGTATTACAATCTTCGCGCAACGAAAGTTTGCGCGCATTTTCGTAACGTCTTTGAAAAGCAGGTGGTAACTGTAAATGTGATCATTCTGGGCGAAACGAAATACACCAGCACGAAAAAAAAAAATACAGCACAGTACAGTTACACATTCTACACATACCCAAACATTAAAATTAATAAATTGTGTCATTGTTAATTTTTTATTTTTTTGGCTGGTGGTTTTTAATTCTTTTTTTTCCCCATATGCAGCAAGGGACTCTGGGAAGGACATGCAAATGAAATCTGCAATTTCCCACACTTTTTTGTATTCTGGGTCTGTTTTAACACAGAACACTCCTTGCCAGTGCCATGCCATACTAGATGGCTTTTGTTTTTAGCAAAGATCAGGTTCTGCAACAGGACACAGCCACTCCTGGAAATCTGTTTCGGGCTATATATATATATATATATATATTATATATTATTATACAGTCTGGCAAATATACAGCAGTTTGCAGATGTGCCTCCCACTTGTTAAGGGACCAAAAGTAATGGGACGATTGGCTTCTCAGCTGTTCCATGGCCAGGTGTGTGATATTCCCTCATTACCCCAATTACAATGTGCAGATAAAAGGCCCAGAGTTCATTTCAAGTGTGCTATTTGCATTTGGAATCTGTTGCTGTCAACTATCAAGATGAGATGCAAAGAGCTGTCACTATCAGTGAAGCAAGCCATCATTAAGCTGAAGAAACAAAACAAACCCATCAGAGAGATAGCAAGAACATTAGGCGTGGCCAAAACAACTGTTTGGAACATTCTCAAAAAGAAGCAATGCACCGGTGAGCTCAGCAACACCAAAAGACCCGGGAGACCACGGAAAACAACTGTGGTGGATGACCGAAGAATCCTTTCCCTGGTGAAGAAAACACCCTTCACAACAGTTGGCCAGGTCAAGAACACTCTTCAGGAGGTAGGTGTATGTATGTCAAAGTCAACAATCAAGAGAAGACTTCACCAGAGTGAATACAGAGGGTTCACCACAAGAAACATAGAAACATAGAAAAATGTCGGCAGATAAGAACCTTTCGGCCCATCTAGTCTGCCCAATTACATGGATACTTTACCTGGATTTATCTTTTGTTTAGGAAAGCCTTATGCCTATCCCATGCTTGCTTAAATTCAATTACTGTTTTGGCCTCTACCACTTCAACTGGAAGGCTGTTCCATGTATCCACCACCCTCTCAGTAAAATAATGCTTCCTGATGTTACTTTTAAACTTTTGCCCCTCTAATCTAACACTATGTCTGTTCTGCCCTCACAGTGTGTCTGAGGCACAAAGCTTGGCAGACAGCTAACATAATAAAAATCTGGAAGCAGGATTGAAGAAAAGTCTTTACTGAACTTTATTTGTATCTTTACTTTTCAGATCTTTAAACTTTGTAAAACTGTGGAAAATACGGAATTATGGCAATATATTAGTCTAGGAATGCAAATCTACACAAATAAGTGACAGGCATGCTACCTAGATGTAAATTACTGGCTAACAGAAGTTTAACTTAATGTGAAGACAATCAAACACTACTAAACTAATCTAACAGTGCTTTGAGTTGCTAAAAATATATACATACTAAAAACATGAAGGTTCTACTTACAGACTTATAAGCAGAAGGCCTGTGTAACAGAACTGTGGAGCTTGCTTTCTGCTTGACTCACTGGTAGCTATGCTGGTTGAATCTGGCTCTACCAGGAAGTAACTGTACTGCATGGCATCAGTAATGGCTGCTCAATTAAAGAAACAGTACTCTAATAAACTAAATGCTTAGAAATTTGTGAGTGACAGAACACTCCCCACTTTGGATAATAACATTATGCAACTATGTATCCTTTTTGAGAAGTAAGACAACTTCAGAAACAGGCCTAAAATAAACTTTTGGAGTACCTTCCTTCATGACTTTAATTTCTACCTTTCTAACTTTGTTGTCAACACTAGGTACAACTTTGATAATAAGTCCAACAGGCCATTCATTTCTATGAACTTGAGTGTCTTTCAGTAAGACAACGTCTCCGACTTGTAAGTTAGGCTTGTCAGCTTGCCATTTCCTGCGTGGCTGGAGCGTCACTAAATATTCCTGTCTCCATCGTCTCCAGAATGTGTCTGCAAGACTCTGCACTTGCTTCCACTGCTTGGTATGAAGATCTTTGAGTTCAAAATCTCCAGGAGGTGCCGTTGTTGTTTTGACTTTCAGAGTCAGAAGCATCGCAGGTGTCAATACTTCTGGCATTTCAGGATCTGTGGATACTGGAACTAAAGGTCGAGCGTTCATGATGGCCATAGTGGATGCATCTGAGAAGGTGCATAATTCTCTTCGTTGTGTGACAGACAAAGAGACAGGAACGTAAGATCTTTGGATACTGAATTGTTCAAGATCTAGTAGTGAATCCTTCCACAGTTTCCACTGTGTTTCTTTCTCTTCAGGGAGATGAGTATCCCATTCATTTTGTTCACCTTCATTTGCGAATTCTCTCATGAGAGTTTTACCTTGCATAGTTATAGGGGCGACGAATCCCAAGGGATCGTACAAACTATTGACTGTGGACAAGACACCTCTTCTTGTAAATGGTTTTTCTTCCTGGATACACGGAACGTGAAACTGTCTGACTTTATGTCCCAACTTAACCCTAGACTTCTCTGAGAGGTGGTGAATCTGCTCCCAAGTCTAGGTCTTTGAGATCTTTTGCACGATCTTCCGAAGGAAATGCTTCCATAACCTTGTAGCTGTTGGAAGCTATCTTGTGTAGTTTCACGTTAGATTCAGCTAACATTTCTCTGGTTCTTTTTAAGGTGGCTATTGCTTTTTCATCACTGGGGAAGGAAGAAAGTCCATCGTCAACATAAAAATTTCTCATGACAAACTGTTTAATTTCTTTCCCATGTTCTTTTTCACCTTCCTGTGCTGCTCGTCTCAGACTGTAGATAGCCACAGCTTGAGAAGGGCTGTTCCCAAACACGTGTACCTTCATTCTGTATTCCGTGACATCTTTGTTGAAGTCATTATCTTCATACCACAAGAACCTTAGGTAATTTCTGTGATCTTCACGGACGAGGAAGCAATAAAACATTTGTTGTACATCTGCTGTTACTGCAACACGTTCTTTTCGGAATCTTATGAGTACTCCGAGGAGCGTGTTATTCAAGTCGAGCCCACTAAGGAGGACATCATTAAGGGAGACACCTTCATGCTTTGCGCTGGAGTCAAATACTACGCGTATCTGTCCCGGTTTCTGAGGATGGTACACCCCGAATATTGGTAAATACCAACGTTCTTTGTTTTCTTCTAATGGTGGTGCCTTCTCCGCTTGATCGTTATCAAAGATCTTCTGCATGAAATCATGGAAGTGTTGTTTCATCTCTGGCCTTCTGTTCAGAGTGCATTGCATGGAAAGGAGACGCTTCATTGCTTGTCTTCTGTTATTCGGGAGGTGACATCGTGGTGAACGGAAAGTTAAAGGAGCTACCCAGTTGTTTGATTCATCTATGAAGACTTCTTTGCTCATGATCTCAAGGAAGAGGTTATCTTCCACAGATAATGCTTGTTTGTCATCACTTTGTGTTCTTTCGAACACCTTGCACCCTAATCTATCTGTATCTTCTGTTGAAGCTGTAGTCGCCATGTAGACCTGATGCTTCTGGTGTTGCTTTAAGAGGACTAGTCTCTCTTTGATTTGCATGTTGTTTGTACAAGGGCTCAAACATGACGTGCGTCCATTTTGCAACAGGTTCGTTTTGTAGACATTCACTTTTGTTGGCTTGTGAACTCCGTCCAGACACACGTCACCAATGATAACCCATCCAAGTCGAGACGTTGCGCAAATGGTGCGTTGTGTAGCCCATTGTACTGTTCCCTAACCTTGTGTACTCTCAGTATGTCTCTTCCAAGTAGGAGGAGGATTGCAGAGTCTGGGTCAAGTATTGGTATCTTTTCTGCTATTTGTCTCAGATGAGGATGTCGACGTGCAATTTCGGGCGTGGGGATCTCTGATCTATCATCTGGTATCATATCGCATTCTATGAGAGTTGGGAGGGACAACTGTGTTTTTCCATCTATTGACTCGATGATATAGTTGGTTGCTCTTCTCCCTGATGTCTCTATAATACCTGAGCAAGTCTTCAAGGTATATGAAACCGGATTTCCACTATCGTTGAAGATGTTGAAAAACTCTGTTCTGGCCAAAGACCTGTTGCTCTGCTCATCTAATACTGCATACATTCTCACAGTTTTCTCTCTGTGACCTTCAGGATATACTTTTACTAAACATATCTTTGAGCATGATCTAGGACTAAATGTCTTTGTACAGATCTCTGTACACGTTGACGTTATTGCTGGTGCTACGTCCTCTTTTTGCTCCCCACCATGATCTTCTTGGGTGGTTACGTTCTCCTCTGCCCAGGGTGCTGGGCCTAGATGCATTGCAGAAAGATGCTTGTCACTGTGGCATTCTCTGCATTGTATTGCTGTCCTACAATCTTTTGCGAGATGTTGAGTTGAAGCACAGCATCTGAAGCAGATGTAATGGTCTTTAAGATAGGACTTACGTTCTTCGATTGTCTTGATCCTGAAACCGCGACATTTTTTCAGAGAGGATGAGGTTTGTTGTGTATCGGACACTGATCGTCTGGATCTTCAATTTTCTTTTCTGCGATTCTATTGTTGACGTATTCAGACTCAGGTGGTACTTCTGTCTTCCGTACAGACACCGTTGTCCTTGATTCCCTGTTCGGCTGCAGTGATTCTGTTCTGCTATAGTTTGGGTTTCCCAGGTTCAAAAAGGCAAAGCTTGGGTCATTGCGGGTTTTCGCTTGATTCGTTATGAACTTAGTGAAGAAGGAGAAAGGTGGAAATGCCACCTGATAGCATTCTTTGTATTTTGACGCTTCTGTAACCCATCTTTCTTGCAAGTTGTAAGGAAGCTTCACTATTATAGGGTTGACCCCACGTGCAGTGTCTAGATATGAGAGACCTGGTAGGTGTCCACCATTTTTTGCTGATTCCATCTCCAGGAGTATGTCTCCAAGCTCTCTTAACTTCTGATTGTCTTTGTTTGTTACTTTTGGGAAATTTTCAATTTTCTTCAGGAGTGCATCTTCAATTACTTCTGGTGATCATAACCTTCCTCCAATCTCTGCCACACCATAGCGAGTCCTGTTGTTGCGTTGTGAGCGTGTACGGACCTAAATCTTTTGGCTTGTTCGGAAGATTCTGGTCCGAGCCATTTAGAGAGTAGATCTAGTTTTTCTCTGTCTGTCATGTTTAAGTCTTGGGTGCTGCTAAGGAAAGATGACTTCCAGGCCCAATAATTTTCAGGACGGTCGTCAAACTTCAGGAGACCGTAACTCACCATTTCACGGCGTATCAGGTACTTCGTTACATCTGAAATTCCAGCTGCCTCAGGTGAACGTACTCTGGGAAGAGACCCCGGGCTTGGCTGTGGCTGATAGGACGGTGGGGTTGTTAGGTCAGGCTTGATCTGGTTATATGGTGTGTTTTCCTCATTGTAAATAACTCTCCTATAGCCCACATTGGTGTGTGCCTGGGTAGGAATCGTGTCGTTATTGATTTGATGTCTGGAAGAGCTGGCTAACTGGTCTTTGGGTTCGTAAACATTTTTTTTTTTTTTTTTAAATATGTTTTTATTGGAGAAAATAAGGCAATCCAATCCAGAATTACGGAGCATAACATATAAAGATGCAATACACTCCAAATATATCCAATTTCCTAAAATTCACAGAAAAGGGGGGAAGGAAGAGGGGGGGATTGCCCAGATCCCCAAGAAGTGAAATAAAGAGAAAGAAAAGAAAGAATAGCGATACAAATAGAAAAACATATGGAGGTCAAGTAAAATGCAAACAAAAGTAGGTTCGTTTCACTGTATGCGAAATCAAGAACGTTCACGCCAGGGACATAAAAAGAAAAAAACATTGAGTCCTCCGTCTCATGTCATTACTGAATGTCCCATATGGTCTATCCAGGGGGCCCATGTGGTGTGATAGGCAGGGAGAGAATCTCTGGCCAGAGCCGTCAATTTATCCATAATTTGTACGTCTTGTATTAAAGAATGAATCCGGTGCGATGAGGGGACCTGAGGGCAATTCCATTCCAGGGCCAATAATCTGCGAGCCGCCAACGTGATTTTTGCCATGAGTTTGTGTTCTTGTCGTGAGAGATCCGGGTTGGGGTTCGTAAACATTTGGCTTGTCGTGTTGGAACTCTGTTTTGGCTTTGCAGACTTTAGGTGATTCTAGGTAGCCGTCTGCTAAAGGAGCTTTTGATAGTTTTAATGCATTGTCAGTTTGTTGATCAGTGTACACGGTTGTGTGTAACTGAACATATTCCCTGGTACGATGAATTGCACTGAGAGGTGTCACCTGTTCTTCTATGACAGGGAATGTTTCTTTATACTCTTCTTCTGCCGCATTCATGAGAACTTCAGCTTCTGCTACTGCTTTCATGAGAACTTCAGCTTCTGCTACTGCTGCTGAAGCTGCTTTCTCGTGTTGAAGAATATGTAGAGATGCTTTTACCTCTGCTTTTCTTCTAGTAGTTTCAGCTTCATTCTTATGCTGTTCTTCCTCTATGTAGCCCTGTTCTCTTATCATTTCAGCTTCGCGTATTGCATAGGCAGCCATTGCACATGCTTTTTCTGCTTTTGCACGTGCCTTGATGGCAGCAGCACTCGCCGTCGACAGGTTGGAGCAGATTGAGTGTCTTGAACTAGTGTGTTTGGACCTGGCAGTTTTAGCACTAGCCGATGTCAGATCTGATTTACTAGAGACTGTGGAGCTTGTGCACCGTGACCTGGTCTTTGGTGTGCTGAGTGTGCTTTGCTCTGCATCTGAAAGCTGAGGAATGGCTGGAGTAGCATGCTGTTCTGTGTGCTGCATGGTGAGACAGATTACTACTTTGCAGGATGCTTGAGGAAGTTAGAGATAGATGTGTAGAAAGAATCCACTTTTCTTTTGATTAGGTCTGCTGTGTATAAAGTCTTTTTACTGTTCTGCCCTCACAGTGTGTCTGAGGCACAAAGCTTGGCAGACAGCTAACATAATAAAAATCTGGAAGCAGGATTGAAGAAAAGTCTTTACTGAACTTTATTTGTATCTTTACTTTTCAGAGAAAATACGGAATTATGGCAATATATTAGTCTAGGATTGCAAATCTACACAAATAAGTGACAGGCATGCTACCTAGATGTAAATTACTGGCTAAAAGAAGTTTAACTTAATGTGAAGACAATCAAACACTACTAAACTAATCTAACAGTGCTTTGAGTTGCTAAAAATATATACATACTAAAAACATGAAGGTTCTACTTACAGACTTATAAGCAGAAGGCCTGTGTAACAGAACTGTGGAGCTTGCTTTCTGCTTGACTCACTGGTAGCTATGCTGGTTGAATCTGGCTCTACCAGGAAGTAACTGTACTGCATGGCATCAGTAATGGCCGCTCAATTAAAGAAACAGTACTCTAATAAACTAAATGCTTAGAAATTTGTGAGTGACAGAACAATGTCCTTTTGGTTTGCTACTTTGTTTCCGTTTAAATATACTCCCTTCCTCTACCTTGTGGATTCCCTTTACGTATTTAAATGTTTCTATCATATCTCCTCTGTCTCGTCTTTTTTCCAAGCTATACATGTTAAGATCATTAAGCCTTTCCTGGTAACTTTTCTCCTTCAAGCCGTACACCATTGTAGTAGCCCTTCTCTGAACTCTCTATAAGATGTCTATATCCTTCTGGAGATACAGTCTCCAGTACTGCACACAGTACTCCAAGTGAGGTCTCACCAGTGCTCTGTACAGTGGCATGAGCACTTCCCTTTTCCTACTGTTAATACCTCTCCCTACACAACCAAGCATTCTGCTAGCATTTCCTGCTGCTCTATTACATTGACTACTTACCCTTAGATCCTCTGCAATAATAACCCCTAAATCCCTTTCCTCAGATGTTGAGTTTAGGACTGTATCAAATATTCTATATTCAGCCCTTGGGTTTTTACGTCCCAGGTGCATTATCTTGCACTTATCCACATTAAAACTCAATTGCCACAGCTCCGACCATTTTTTTAGTTTACCTAAATCATCTGTCATTTGGCTGATCCCTCCAGGAACGTCAACCCTGTTGCAAATCTTTGTGTCATCAGCAAAAAGACATACTTTTCCATTAATACCTTCTGCAATATCACTAATAAAAATATTAAAGAGAATGGGTCCAAGTACTGACCCCTGAGGTACCCCACTGGTGACAAGATCTTGCGCCGAATAAACTCCATTTACCACAACCCTCTGTTGCCTGTCACTCAGCCACTGCCTAATCCATTCAACAATATTGGAATCCAAGCTCAAAGATTACAAATTATTGATAAGCCTTCTATGCGGAACAGTATCAAAAGCCTTACTGAAATCTAAATAAGCAATGTCTACTGCACCACCTGTGTCTATTATTTTTGTTACCCAATCAAAAAAATCAATAAGGTTAGTTTGGCATGATCTCCCTGAGGTAAACCCACTACTGACGTAAGATGTAAACCATTAATGAGCCTCAAAAACAGGAAGGCCAGATTAGAGTTTGCCAAACAACACCTAACGAAGCCTCCACAGTTCTGGAACAAGATCCTATGGACAGATGAGACCAAGATCAACTTGTACCAGAGTGATGGGAAGAGAAGAGTATGGAGAAGGAAAGCATACCACCTTATCAGTGAAGCATGGTGGTGGTAGTGTCATGACGTGGGCGTGTATGGCTGCCAATAGAACTGGTTCTCTTGTATTTATTGATGATGTGACTGCTGACAAAAGCAGCAGGATGAATTCTGAAGTGTTTCGGGCAATATTATCTGCTCACATTCAGCCAAATGCTGCAGAACTCATTGGACGGCGCTTCACAGTGCAGATGGATAATGGTTGTTTTTGCAGTATGCTTTGAGTCAAAGAGTTTTTGAAGGGACAGAAGTGGAATGTTATGCAATGGCCAAGTCAATCACCTGACCTGAATCCCATTGAGCATGCATTTCACTTGCTGAAGACAAAACTGAAGGGAAAATGCCCCAAGAACAAGCAGGAACTGAAGACAGTTGCAGTAGAGGCCTGGCAGAGCATCACCAGGGATGAAACCCACCGTCTGGTGATGTCTATGCGTTCCAGACTTAAGGCTGTGATTGATTGCAAAGGATTTGCACCCAAGTATTAAGAAGGGAAAGTTTGATTTATGATTATTATCCTGTCCCATTAATTTTGGTCCCTTAACAAGTGGGAGTCACATCTGCAAACTGCTGTAACTCCTACACCGTTCACCTGAGTTGGATATACATACCCTCAAATTAAAGCTGACAGTCTGCAGTTAAAGCACATTGTGTTTGTTTCATTCCAACTCCATTGTGGTGGTGTATAGAGCCGAAGATGTTAGAATTGGGTCGATGTCCCAATATTTCTGGACCTGACTGTATATTCATTACAAACGGCGACACTCAAGGGGCCATATTATGATCAGCATCCCCGTTTTAGCGTGATATTACAGTGCAGGCGCTAATACAGCATCCTGCACCGTAACATGGCACTAAGCCTCGGTATTCTCACGGCAGCGCTAAGCGCTGCCGCGAGCATCCCCTCCATGGAGTCCATAGGACGCCATTGAGGCTAACGCTGCCAGTCACATGACCTGCTGGATCTTGCCTCGCGAGATCCATCAGGTCGGTGGAGTGATTCGCAGAGGGACACTGGGGGACTTTTTTCCCCCAGTCTCTCTGTACTCCCAGCGGCAAAAAGGAGCGGATGGAGCTGCTGTTTTTGCCTTGGGATGGGAGGTGAGTATCCGAGTTTTGGTTTTATTTTCGGCTGGTGCTTGTGGAGTCTGCAGAAGTAAGTGAGTTTATCCCATGATGGGCAGTCATTTGGTTTGCAAAGTAGGACCTGCCAGAGGGTGGATTACATTTACGCTGTTGGCAGGCTTAAGCAATTCACGGCCGTTCATTGCGAACCAAATTTCCACCATTTTATTCAGCAAAGCTCAGAGTTAAGAAATTTTCACCATGTGGTAAAAGCTGGTATTATGCACCCATGCATGGAGCTGTTGTTGCAGGTTTTTGAATGTGTTTGAGTGCTCTCTCCGTGCTTTTGTTTTGTATTTTATATTTGAGACGCACCCGCACTGAATGCTTAGTTTAGGCTGAGTGCAACCCCCCATGTGTTTTATATATATATATATATATATATATACAAATATATATATATATATATATATATACACACAAACACACCTCAGGCCTTTCAGTAAGTATACAGCTCTGCTCAACACTGACCACAAAATGTATATATATATATATATATATATATATTATATATATATATATACACACAAACACACCTCAGGCCTTTCAGTAAGTATACAGCTCTGCTCAACACTGACCACAAAATGTATATATATATATATATATATATATGTATATATATTTATATATACTTTTACACGTACATGTGTGAATATATATGAGTTTTTTATTTGTAATTTAAAATCATCATTATTAATATTACTACCATTTTCCACTGTGTGTAGAGAGCCTTGCACAGATGATTTTACAATCTACAGGCAATAAACAAGAGAATACTAACAATCGTTTAAAAAATTGCAAATGAGGAAAAATTTAAGCTGTGATGTAGCATGTGATTTTTCCAGAGCTTTCGGGATTAGAAAGCCTTTTTTTCTCACCTTTTGAGTCTTTCAACCCATCCGGGCTCTGACTTCTTTTGACTAATCAAAATTCCTAGACTTTGTAGTGCTAGATTACTTAACCTTTCAGGTTTCAGCACTCTTAAAAAAAGGATTCTTTTTGCATTCTTGGCAAAAGTATGGAGGATTTCCTACAGATATGATCGATGTCTTGCCAAATGTAATAAATCCAATGTGTTAAATGCTACAAACTAAATGACGGTCAACTTTTTAACTTTCCCAGACTCTTCGATTTAATTGTTCTGGCACATTTTATAATATAATTGTTTTATCAGGCAGCTCTTTTTTTGTAGTTCTTGCCATTGTTAGTCCGATCAAGAATTGAGATACTAAAGAAAATCGCTAGATGAATAGAGTAGATAAATGGATACAGTAGATTGATTTATAGCTGTGGATAGATAGATAGATAGATAGATAATAGATAGATAGATTAGATGGATATATAGCTATGGATAGATAGATACAGTAGTTATCGAGATAAATAGAGTTGTCTATTCAAACAGCTATGTTTTACTTTATCTCACTATGCATTATTAAACAGCTCACGTGTTAATGATACTAGCTTCTAAGAAATTGCCACATTTTAAATAGGGATGTGCATGGCTGAAAATTTTGTTTCGTTTAGTTTCGTTTCATTACGTTTTTAAATAATTTTGTTTTCGGACTTTCGTAACTAATTTTGTTTCGTATTTCGTTTCATTTTTCGTATCGATTCGAATTTCATATATCAATTCGATAGTTGATATCAATTTGAATTTTGGATCACTAACACCTTTGATGACTATTACTTGTATTTTAAGTTAAGATCAATTCGATAGTTGATATGTATTTGATAGTTCATTTCAGATTCGATAGTTGATATCAATTTGATAGTTCATTTCAGATTCGATAGTTGATATCAATTTGATAGTTCATTTCAGATTTGATAGTTGATATCAATTTGATAGTTCATTTCAAATTCGATAGTTGATATGTATTTGATAGTTCATTTCAAATTCGATAGTTGATATGTATTTGATAGTTCATTTCAAATTCGATAGTTGATATCAATTATTCAAATTTTTCTTTTATAATGATGACACAGTGTAAAACTAAATAAATTCGTTTAGAAATACGTATCTGGTAGCGCGATGGTGATCGCTTCTTGGGATTCAGATGGTTCTCATGATTTGCGTTATCCACATGGATTATATAAAACAGAAGCAAAACACAAAATACATATGATAGTGCAGGGTGTATAAAATAGAATATGGGTACAATCCTAATAGACTATTCCACTCACAAGTATAGAGCCTGATCACTGGCTCTGAGTGGTGAAGTGCATCTGGGTCCTTTTTCTTCTTATTGTTTAGGAGATCCACGCCCTTCACGATCAATGTCACCTCAAAGGCATCAAGATGTGGAAGGAAACATAGGAACAATGTCACCTCATAGGCATCCTTCCACATCTTGATGCCACTGCCTATGAGGTGACATTGATCGTGAAGGGCGTGGGTCTCCTTCTAAACAATAAGAAGAAAAAGGACCCAGATGCACTTCACCACTCAGAGCCAGTGATCAGGCTCTATACTTGTGAGTGGAATAGTCTATTAGGATTGTACCCATATTCTATTTTATACACCCTGCACTATCATATGTATTTTGTGTTTTGCTTCTGTTTTATATAATCCATGTGGATAACGCAAATCATGAGAACCATCTGAATCCCAAGAAGCGATCACCATCGCGCTACCAGATACGTATTTCTAAACCTATTGTCACACTGGTTTGGGGGAAACCTCTACAGATCTGGTTTTGGCATTGGGACACCGGTGGTGGTACAAATTTGGGCGCTGACCATTTTTCCCCGTGTGTTTAAACAAATTCGTTAACTACCGTTTTGTTTAGTTTCATATTCGTATCGTATCGATTTGTTATTCGGAAGTACTTCCGAACTATGAATTATCAAATTTCGTTACAAATTCCGAATTTTCTATCATATGTCAGTTTACCTGTACCTCATTCCCTTTGGTTATTGAAAAGTGCTGCGGAAACTGTTGGCTCTATGTAAATGATGACATTAATAATAATAATTATAAATATATTGCTAATCAAATAATAAGGCTGTGCGCTTTTCCATGATCAGTGGGAAATTGGTTATCTCTAATTTTTTTCCAAATAAAAATTGCTAACCCTTAACCTTAACTAGTTGTGCTCCAGCAAATCGCACCAGGATGAAATTTTTTTTTTTGCTTGTTACCTGTGAAAGTACCTGGATGAAAGGATTGCTCAGCTTTGAATGGATTTTCCATCCCTATTGCTATCCTCCAGTCCGGAGTCAATTGAACCTAATGGCATGCATGCAGCAAAATGACTATTCATCACTAACTCTCTACTTGATCTTATCTGTGTCTAGCTAGGAAAGAAGCAGTCTTTTAAATAATAACATCAAGATAACTGACATGGGAAATCCTTTAGTAGATGTGATCTGAGGAGCTCCCATGGGGCACAAGACACACACCGTACAAAGTAACCTTGTATGCTTCAGTAACTTGGTGACAGAAAATAATAGAAAGTAAAGTACTAATTTAATATAATCCAGCATTCAGTGATCAAAGAGCTATACTCTTATTTAATAAGTTATGTCTGTTGTCTCATTAAAAAGTGTGTGTTGAAGAGTTTTCCTGAAGGAAGCTCCATTGTACCTGTAACGTAGGAGCAAATCGAAACCTTTTCCACTGTGATAACATTTGTACTTAAGGTCACTAAAGCTTCTTTCAAAGAATAATGAGTCAATATATGTAAATTTCCATACTTACGATGCACATCACGTACGTTACAGCACGATTCCCATGCAGATGTTTCAGAGCTTTGTTTTTAAGCATCCAATTTTATTACTAGAAAAGGACAAGCCAGAGTGGGTAAATAACAATATACTTCACAACTAACCCCTTAACTGCCAAGATCAGATATACAGGTCTATTCAAAGAAAGGTGAAACTCAGGAGAATGACTGGAGAATTGAAAATTCTAGATCAAAATAGCCAAACCTGAAAAATGCTCCCATTTATTTTACTTTCCAAATCGACTATTTGGTCTAGTTTGTTCTCTTCTCCTTGTAAAAAACGAAGTAAATGGTGAATTTTCGTAAAGTTTAAATTCTGAATGAGCAGATTCGGTGAACACTTCACCTTACTTAGTGCACTTCACCTTAACTAAGTTAACCCTCATTAACTTTATTTGATAATAGATGAAGTGAAATTTTTTTTAAAAAACAATTTCTTTATTAGTTAAAATAAATATACCATTTAATGTTTTATTTTAACTAGTAAAGAAATATTTTTTTTAAAAAAAAATTCACTTGTTCTCTTCTCCTGCAGTAAAAGATTGGTGCCAAGGAAATTTGGGAAACCTTTTACTGCGGAATTCGAAGATTTAAACACAAAAGAACTAGGACGGTATACCATTTGGGCCATCCACAAAGAACAATAAGAGATCGCTCTTTGATATAAGCTGGTCCGTGGTTAAAAAATCGCCGTAAAAATATAAGTATTTCTTTGTGGGCATATACCATACCGTGACTTCATATCATATAATGTTGTTAAAATATAGCACACAATTATATTTTATACAGAGTTGACTGTTTAGCACAGAAACCACCAAATTTATTTGTCTATATGTTCTCCTCTTCTGCCAAGTCCACTGATTTTCACCCTTCTTTGAATAGTCCTGATTCTCTTTCTTGAAAAGAGCCTGCTTGTGCCCTGATACCATGGACGCTTGATATAGTTTAATTCTGGAGCAATGCAAAATAGGCTTGTGCACCCATTTTTTTTTCGGTTCGATTCGGTTTGATTTTTCGGATTTTTAAACTTTTCGATTCGGCTCGTTTCGACTGATTTCTGTTTCGATTCAGTTCGGCTCGATTCGTTTTTCGTGTACTTTTTTTTTCGAAATATCGACCACGTGTCACTTAGCTTGTTTTTTGTATCGACTTTTCGTGATTTCGGAAATTTTCGTTTTTCGGAATTGTACATGTTTTCGGAATTTCGACCATTTTTCGTATTTTCATATCACTTAGCTCGTTTTTTGTATCGACTTTTCGTAAGCTCGGAAATTTTCCTTTTTTCGGAAAGTCTGTTCTCCTCGTTTCAAAGCAATAAATTTCGATTTGACACATTTCAAGTCCATTCGAAAATTCCGAAAATATTTCGTTTCGGCTCGGAAAACTTTTCGGATCTGCCATTTTCGGATCTAAAAATTTTCGGAAATTCGGCCGCATCCGAAAACACGAATCGGGAAATTTCGTGAAAATTCCGAAATTCCGAAACCTGAAACGCACATCCCTAATGCAAAGAAACTTTGTTTATAACAAAATTCATCTGCACGGGCTCCAGACTATCCCTTCAAGTTACCAGCATCTCAGGCCTTATAGCAAAGGTGCTAAAATATTTACAGCAAGGAATCTTTTTTTTTTTTCCAAGAAAAAAATAGTCCAATCTGTAAGTGGTATTATAGTGATGTAGTAGCACCTTTTGGCCAGGAGATGGCACCATCTGGTTGTCAAATAGTCTATACAGTTTGAAAAGGTGCTATTGAGGTTTTCGAAGTACAATTCCATTGTATAACTGACGCCAGGTTGCATTCCGTAAATCCATGGGTCCTGGCAGTGGTTTTTTTTAAAAAAGATGAAAGGGTTAATAATTATTTTGACAAGTATAATATATTGTCCGGCATGTAAGAAATTTAATGATCTGCCTTCCTTTATCCCAATTTATTTAGTCAGTAGCAGAGTAGCTCAATCCGTAATGCTCTAAAAGCCTTTAATCTAATATTTAACTTCTAATGAAAATATAATTTTATACCTAATAAACTACAATCTAATATACTGGCATAAAGAATGTTCATGTGAAATTGTTTGATAACTTAGACATTATTGTATTTGCATGTGATTCCACTAATAAGAATTTTATATGGCTTTTCATAGTGATTCCATAAATAATGTATTACTGCGCAGAGATATGTCCCTATTTCTATGAATGTTTTCGTATTTCTTTCAGTTAAATGATGAGAATTCATGAATATTTGAATAGCTTAGTTCCAACGTAAGCCTCTATCAGTGCTAAAATAGGCACTGCTGGAAAGACAGTATGGGGAAGCAATAAATTGAACAGTAATGCAATAATCATTCTGGCTTTTAGCTTTTATACAGCATAACAATGTTTTGCATATAATTTTATTGTCCATGAAAGGTTTGAGAAAACATCCCCATGTCAACACATAGACAGATGGGCCAAAAATAAAATGTATACACATTTTAACTTGAGAAATATATCCATAAAAATGTTATTGCTAGATTCATATAAACATTAAAAGGCAGCTGTAAATCATGTTTGAATTATGCAATGGCATTAGGTGCTGAAAGTGGTCACCATTAAATAGCACCCAGACATCTTTTGATTATGGCGCACTACTGCATGAACAACATTGAATAGAGCGTCCCTAGGAATTGCTCTGTGTGATATTTCAATCTCTTCTCGTAGTGCAGTGAAGGTGGTTTTCTATGGTATACAACATTCTTTAGTGTTTCCCACATATAGAAATCGAGGGGGAATTTGAAGCTGAATATTTTGAACCATCAAAAAAAAAAAAAAAAGCCCTTCCGAAATTTGAATTTTTATACCAACGAGAGTCAAGTTCGGCATGAAATTTTAGTCACATGAAAACAAGATAGTCAAATGATGTAATTAACAGAAATGTAGTCCAGATTGTGCTAAGAATATTACATTTTGTGCCACAGCTCTGTGACAAACCATAACCGACATATGCAGTTTTCCGCAAACCTCTGGAGATGCAAAGAATGGTGCACGGTGTGAAGCATTTTTAAACAAGTCAGTATACATGTAAAATAATCTTGGTTTTAAACTACCAACATATAGGGGTCATCACCACCAAAAAATAAAAAAAAATAAAAATGGTCAAGCAACCAATACATTTTTTTCAGGACCACTTGATATGAATTGATCCCTTTAATAAGCCTTTTCAGCACCAAGAACAGCACCGGAGACCCCTGCATGTGTTCGTCAGCGTTTGACTGCGGGCTTTTTTTTTCAGTTCAACAGCGTTTTGTGGTGTTTCCTGTCTCTCGTGCACATTGACAGCCTTTTCCGGTGAGCGTGTAAACTGTTACAACACCGTATCCGAGAAAGCAGGACCTGTTGCTGTGCGACGCCTCCCAGATTTTTCTTGTGCCCATCACACACAGTGCCATCGGTTTCGAGCTTATCACAAATCTGTGTGATTGTTAGTCGTGTAGGTAGTTCTGTTCCAAACTCAAGTCGCCATTGTCGTTGAACCTCACACACATTTCCAAATTTACAGTAACACTTCAAAATGGTCTTACGCTGTTCGAAAGTCAAGCGGACCTCCGCCATTTTCTTTGACTCTGACGGTCACATGATGATATTAACAATGGTGCGATTACTGATATCTTTAAAGGAGACACAATATTACACATTGCTGCCATAATGCAATACGGGTTTTAATAAAGGTATAGCTAAAGGTATAGCTAACAACTGTTGAAGAGTGTATACATTTTCTGGGCCCCTCTGTATAAGTAGAATGAGTTATGCATCACAGTTTGCATCCGTTAAAATTCCAGGGACCACAGAGGAAATACTTAGAGTGATCACATGTTAGGGAAACTGGATTCCAATTAGCTATGTTATCAAAGTGGACTTTTTTTCCTCATGTTAAAGGTGATATATTCTTGGATTACAGTCAGAGCCTATTACCAGGCTAGATTGTAAATTCATGTGAGCGGGAATCTCAACAACTCTTGTCTCTGGTTGCTAAACTTGTTTATAATTTGTTAGTGTAATTCCCCACTCCTTATGGTAAAGCACCACAGACACTGTTTGCTGCCATATTTATTTATTTATGAAGTATTTTACCAGGGAGGATACATTGAGATTGCTCTCGTTTTCAAGTATGTCCTGGGTTCAAGAACATTGAAATGTTACAGTCGTTACAGAAATACAAAGTAATAAATGCAAGATATTAAAAGCAAGACACAATTATACAGATTAACACAGAAAATAAATATGTAAAAAAATCTTTACTATGTTACATGTTTACAGGTGCATTCCGTATTGAGGTATATTAATAGAGATCTCTTAAGTGATTTTAGATTGGGGGAAGATTTGATGGTGTCTGGGAGGTTATTCCATAATTGTGGTGCTCTCTGTAGGAAAATGAGGATCGAGCCACTTTCTTTTTGTATTGCGGTATTGCAAGTAAGGTGCTGGTCCTGGATCGGAGGTTATAGGATGAGGGAACTGCTGGGGAAGCAGCCTATTCAGGTAGGGTGGTAGCTTCCCAGAAAAACTCTTAAACACCAGGTTGGAAAGGTGGAGGGTGCGTCTAGATTCCAGCGATGGCCAGTTTAGCTCTTTTAACATGTCACAATGGTGGGTCATGTAGGTACATTGTAGCACAAAGCGGCAGAATGAGTTATACAATGTAGTAATTTTATGAAGTTGTGTTTGCGCAGAAGCTGCATACACTACATCAGCGTATTCATTGACCAGCATAAATGCCTTTGTTGTACAATCTGCTTTCTTACTGCGGGGCTCAGGCAGGATTTGTTTCTGTACAGGGCACCTAGTTTAGGGTAAATTTTAGATGAGAGTTTTTCGATGTGGGGGCCAAAAGATAGATTTGTGTCTAACCACATACCTAGATATATGAGAGAAGTGACTGTGGTCAGCGTGCCATTTGATCTTGTCCCAACACATATATGGGAAGTTGGCAATTTGTGTAGTTTAGGTGCTGTTCCAAAGAGCATTGTAACAGTTTTGTCAGTATTTAGAAAAGGTTTGTTGTGTTTGATCCACGTTTCTACCTCTGCAGCACAGCCTCCAGCTGCAGGAGATTTTGTTTGCTGGTATAGAATACGTTGTCGTCTGCGTACATGTGTACAGTTGAGGCTCTGCAGACGTTATTTATGATCTAATAATATCTGTAAGATTTTTAAGTGATGCCTAACATTAGGTTGCCATGGACAATACAAATAATGATACTGATAGCACGCTTGATATTTTGAGAGTAAGAAACGTGTTGGTGGATGATGGCAAGGTCACATTGTTGACTGTGTGCAATGGAAATTATGTAATTTTTATCATGTCTGGTGAAAAAAAGGTATATCCTAATAAAATCATATGTCAGGTCGAGAGTTGGCCGTTATCCAGAGGAACAAGAAAATATACAGAACTGTCCTAGTTGCAAGTACAGCTGTGACAATACATATAATACACTATCATTATTAATAGTTCTTTGGTGCCCCTTGATGTGGGACTCAAGATATAAAACCATAATTCCCTGCTCAGTGCATGCCCACGCTTCCTTTTAAAGTAGTGAGTGCATAATCTTTAATTTATATTCACTAAAACTATGTGCATTCCTCTATATGCTTGATTTATGAGCATTCATTAGTATTTTGATCTCTTGCATTTTTTACAGGTCCTTAATCTTACCCGTAGTAAACGATAAAAAGATTATATAAAAATTATATAAAACCATAATTAGCAGACTATGGGACTCAATGTTATGATATGCATGAAATATCAAACAGTTTTACTCATAATATGAGCCAAATAATCGTATACACCTGTGTTTAATTATTATTATTATTGACAAACATTTAACTCTGTAGTTTATTTACTGAGAAAAATAAATCCAATAAATAAAAAAATATTTTTCCAATTCAGCTTTAGGGCATAACATTAAATTATGTTAGTGTAGTAGTTGGATCATTTTTATAACTATAATTAGATGTTTTGGCCTTTATTCTACATTGTATTTCATATTTTATATTTTAATTTTGTTTAATCCCAAAATCAAGTATACTTAATCTTCAAAAGCATGTGCTTGTGCCATAATATCGAGTGAACTAGATCTGGTCTTAGTTTGGAGCAAAGCAAAGGAATTTTGTTTATTGCAAATTAATTTTGTGGCCAAATGAGCTCCAGAACCTGCCCCTAAACATTCAACGCAAAAGACATCACAACTGATATGTTTAAATTGTTTGAAAGGTTATGAGTTCCAGTTATCCCTTCAAGGAAACACAGAGCATTTAATTTGCTTTTGGGCTGCAGATCAGCATACCTAGATATTTCGATAACAGGGCACAAGATGGTGCCTTTGAAGCCCGAGATATCTCGATATCGGTAGTGACGGGGTTAAGAGTCATGCTCTGGCTGTTCGAACGATACCAAACATTAACCCCTAGCTGCCACGGACCGGGAGATAGGGGGTTCCAATAAACCCCCTATCTCCACCATAGGTGGCAGCTAGGGGTTAACTCCAGAGCTGACGTCAATGTGCTATGCACGATGACGCCAGTCATCAAGGGGAGATCCTGGAAGCTTGGCCGACATCCAAGATGTGAGCCAGCTCCGGGAGGGGACCGTGATACGGCGCCTGTTGGCGCTGAATCGTGATCCAGCACTCTAGGGGTTAAAGACAGCCACCGCTTGGAAGGGCAGGCCGTGCCATTCCAAGTGGTGCCTGCCTTTTCCCAGTGACCCACTGTAATATACATGTAATATCGACTTTTGGCCGGCAGAGGGAGCCCTGTCAAATAGGGCTTATCTACAATAAAAATATACAGTACAGATGTTAATGATAATGATAAGTGATTTTCCATAAAACCACCTGGTCCTGCTAGTGTTTTTATGGAAAATCACTTAGTGGCAAAGGAGTTAACAAACTCTTAACCCCTTCACTACCGATATCGAGATATATCAGGCTTCAAAGGCACCATATTGTGCCCTGTTATCGAAATATCTGGGTATGCTGTTCTGCAGCCCAAAAGCAAATCTAAAGTGTTTGCTGCAAACGAATTTCATTTGCTTTTGGGCTACAGAAAGTGCCCCCAAAGTTTTATCCCTGTGGGCATAGTGCCCAAAGAGCTAAAACTGTAAAATCAGCTGCTCAAAGCTCTGAAATATCGGTCTTTCAGCAGCCAAAGCAGGGAGAAACCTCTCAAACTTCTAACTCGATTTAGCAGTAGATATCACCATCTACTGGCCAAAAATAGGATATTTACAGTAAGACATAAAAGAGGTATAAACTCAAATATTTCTTACTTTAACCCTTTCGCTGCTGAGCCATTTCATGCCTGTGTGCTGAGCTAATTTTTACCGCTTTTGCTCATCATGTTAAATGCGTTTTGAAGCCACATTTTATTATATCACCCAGACAAATTATATATTGTTCTTTCTGGCAGACTCGGCAGATTCATAATATCTCATTATTATATGTATACGTCATGTCCTGCCTGTATTTTGTAACGAAAAATGCAATAAAATTAGAATTTTCAACGTATAAAGTGTTTTTTTTCTCTTTTTTTATCATCTGAGCGTTTGCGATTATATTTTCTATGGGTTGCGCTTGTTAAAAAAATTAGAAAAGGGGACTCGTTACATTTTTTTGGGGGGAAATTACAGTTGTGTTCAAAATTATTCAACCCCAATGCTGTAAGGGGTTTTAGGGAATTTAGTGTACATTTGTAATTGTATTCAGAATGAAATCCTACAAGGACTTTTTAAAGAACCATATGCAACTAAAATGACATCAATTGGTTTTGTAATACAGTAGTAAATGTTTCTTTTGTGAATTCTTCATTGACACAATTATTCAACCCTTTAAAGACTACCACTCTGAAGAACAGAGGTTCATTCAAGTGTTTTCAATCAGGTATTGAAAACACCTGTGGATGTCACGGAGCAGCAATAAAGCATAATAAGCACCAATTAGGAAGCTTTAAAATGACTGTGATACTCAGCTCCTTCTAGACATTTACTGGTGTGGTTACAAACATGGTGAAGTCAAGAGAATGGTCCAGGAAGACAAGAGAAGAGGTGATTACTCTTCACAGGAAGGGCAATTGCTCTAAGAAGATTGCAAAGATGTTAAACATACCAAGAGAGACCATAGGAAGCATCATTCGCAAATTCAAGGCAAAGGGCACTGTTGAAACGCTACCTAGTCGTGGCAGAAAGAAGATGCTGACTTCGACTGCTGTGCGCTACCTGAAGCGTAGAGTGGAGAAAAGTCCCCGTGTGACTGCTGAGGAACTGAGAAAAGATTTGTCAGATGTGGGTACTGAAGTTTCAGCTCAGACAATAGGGCGCACACTGCGTAATGAAGGCCTCCATGCCAGAACTCCCAGGCGCACCCCCTTGCTGTCTCCAAAGAATAAGAAGAGTCGACTGCAGTATGCCAAAAGTCATGTGGACAAACCACAGAAGTTTTGGGATAGTGTTCTGTGGACTGGTGAAACAAAATTAGAACTGTTTGGGCCCATGGATCAACGCTATGTTTGGAGGAGGAAGAACAAGGCCTATGAAGAAAAGAACACCTTGCCTACTGTGAAGCATGGCGGGGGGTCAATCATGCTTTGGGGCTATTCTGCTTCTGCAGGTACATGGAAGCTTCAGCATGTGCAAGGTACCATGAATTCTCTTCAGTACCAGGAGATATTGGATGACAATGTGATGCAGTCCGTCACAAACCTGAGGCTTGGGAGACGTTGGACCTTTCAACAGGACAATGATCCCAAGCATACCTCCAAGTCCACTAGAGCATGGTTGCAGATTAAAGGCTAGAACATTTTGGAGTGGCCATCGCAGTCACCTGACTTAAATCCGATTGAGAATCTCTGGTGGGACTTAAAGAAAGCAGTTGCAGTGCGCAAGCTTAAGAATGTGACTGAACTGGAGGCTTTTGCCCATGACGAATGGGCGAAGATACCCGTAGATCGCTGCAAGACACTTGTGTCAAGCTATGCTTCACGTTTAAAAGCTGTTATAACTGTAAAAGGATGTTGTACTAAGTACTAAGATTGAGTGTCACTTGGGGGTTGAATAAAACTGATAATGATGTGAGCACAGAAAATACATTTGTGGTTATTTCATTATAAATGTTATGTTATATTTGTCTGACCTACACGTGCCTCTTTGATTTAATTGTAAGCAAGATGACTGAATGATCAAAATCAATGTCAAACTGGCCAAAACACTCAATTTCAGTGGGGGTTGAATAATTTTGAACACAACTGTATGTGCTTTTTAGCAAACACCCCCCATAAAAAAATCGTTAGTGCAGCATCATTGTTCACATTATAATTGAAATGGGAACAATATTGCTGCATTAATAAAACAAAGAAAATGTTTTTTTTAAAAAAATATATATATTTTTTTTTACACTTAACATGGTCGTGTTTTTTATCATTGGAAAGGCCATGCTCTGTCTGTTCCAACGATTAACCCCTAGCTGCCACGGATCAGGAGAGAGGGAGTTCCAATAAATCCCCTATCTCCACCATAGGTGGCAGCTAGGTGTTAACTCCAGAGCTGATGTCAACGCACTATGCACAATGACGCCAGTCATCAGGTGGAGATCCCGGAAGCTTGGCTGACATCCAAGATGTCGGCAAGCTACGGGAGGGGACCGCGATACGGCGCCTGTCGGCGGGGTTAAAGACAGCCGCTGTTTGGAAGGGCAGGCTTTGCCCTTCCAAGTGGTGCCTGCCTTTTCCTGGTGGCCCACTTGGTTGGGGAGGGAGAGATGTCCAAAGAACCCACCCTCCCCTTCAGGCACTTTCTCCGCACTCGTGGGGGTGCCTGCAATAGACGTCATCGCGCTAGCGCGATGACGTCTATTGTGCCCGCCGGGGTCCCGGATGCTCGGCTGACATCCAAGATGTCAGCCCGCACCGGGGAGCCACAGCGATTGGTCGGAATACCGGCCGATCACTGCCCCGTGTGCAAGGACGTGCTCAGTGCGTCCTCCGCACAGGGGAACCACTTGGCTGGATGCGCTGAGCGCGTCCTTAGCAGCCAAGTGGTTAAAATTAAATGGAAAATGATTTTTTTAAAAAAACACTGGTTTCTAACAGTTTTTTTTGGAAAATTACTAGGTAGTGAACGGGTTAAGGATAAAATTAAGCTTTGCCCAGTTGTATAAGTGATATACGTAGGATATTTTACTGAAGATAAAAAAAAGTTATACTAATAGTACTTGCAGTGAACTGTGTAGTCTCTAAGGGCATATTGGCATTGGAAAATACCTTTCGTGTTACCAGACTTAACAGTGGAAGCTTTCATTGTTTAAATTTGAATTAATATTTTCTGGTCGCTGGGTTACATTTCATTCTTGACCTGTCATTTCAGCAGAATGTTATATACAGTGTATAGAATAGCATGTGGTGCAAGAAGTAGCAATTTATCCTTTCATTCCATGAGCAAGTGTTTGATGAATGTGCCTGCGAGGATTTAACATCTCTGCTACAAGACCCCACAGCTGCAAATAATATTTCTTTGTAATTACCTGATGTCTGGTCTACATCTCATTGTTAGCTTCTTTCACTAATTCTGTGGGGTATCCAGATTTCAATCTGAAAAATATCTCTATTGCTTTTATTATAAGCACTTTTAAATCTGATTTTCCATAGAGCTAGGAAGGTTTATATTTGGATTACTTTGTATTTCCCTTTAAAAAAATAAATCAAGCTGCTGTTCACATTTCTTTTATCTATTTCACTTTAAGGTAAATATTCGTAGAATCTGCTGGTGACATTTTCTGTTAAGGCATCAATTGAAAAGATATAATAATTACAATAATGTCACTTCCTCTTGTCAGCCTACCTTGAAATAACACGAGTCACGTTGCGTGATGTACTATGCTCTGTGCTTGCTTTCTGGCCAATACAAATCCCCCAGGCCATCATAACCGTAACATTTCACTACTATGTTGGTGACATAATGAAGGTAATAGATGCAGATAGATGAAAAATAAACCACAGGAATAGAATTCAGCATCTTCAGCTAATGAGTTTGTTTGCCATCATAACATTGGAACGTATGTCCCTATCGTACTGCGTGGCTGTAAATTTGTAACTTTTGTAAGAAAAATATGTAAATTTTGACTTAATATTTTAAGGCACATAGTAAGGTGAGAGAATAGAACATAACTGATTATTAATGACTTCACATATACATTTGCTACCATTGTAATTAACAACAACATGTGCATGACATATACAGTTGTGTTCAAAATTATTCAACCCCCAATGCTGTAAAGGGTTTTAGGGAATTTAGTGTACATTTGTAATTGTATTCAGAATGAAATCCTACAAGGACTTTTTAAAGAACCATATGCAACTAAAATGACATCAATTGGTATTGTAATACAGTAGTAAATGTTTCTTTTGTGAATTCTTCATTGACACAATTATTCAACCCCTTAAAGACTACCACTCTGAAGAACAGAAGTTCATTCAAGTGTTTTCAATCAGGTATTGAAAACACCTGTGGATGTCACGGAGCAGCAATAAAGCATAATAAGCACCAATTAGGCAGCTTTAAAATGACTGTAATACTCAGCTCCTTCTAGACATTTACTGGTGTGGTTACAAACATAGTGAAGTCAAGAGAATGGTCCAGGAAGACAAGAGAAGAGGTGATTACTCTTCACAGGAAGGGCAATGGCTATAAGAAGATTGCAAAAATGTTAAACATACCAAGAGAGACCATAGGAAGCATCATTCGCAAATTCAAGGCAAAGGGCACTGTTGAAACGCTACCTGGTCGTGGCAGAAAGAAGATGCTGACTTCGACTGCTGTGCGCTACCTGAAGCGTAGAGTGGAGAAATGTCCCCGTGTGACTGCTGAGGAACTGAGAAAAGATTTGTCAGATGTGGGTACTGAAGTATCAGCTCAGACAATACGGCGCACACTGCATAATGAAGGCCTCCATGCCAGAACTCCCAGGCGCACCCCCTTGCTGTCTCCAAGAATAAGAAGAGTCGACTGCAGTATGCCAAAAGTCATGTGGACAAACCACAGAAGTTTTGGGATAGTGTTCTGTGGACTGATGAAACAAAATTAGAACTGTTTGGGCCATGGATCAACGCTATGTTTGGAGGAGGAAGAACAAGGCCTATGAAGAAAAAACACCTTGCCTACTGTGAAGCATGGCGGGGGGTCAATCATGCTTTGGGGCTGTTTTGCTTCTGCAGGTACAGGGAAGCTTCAGCGTGTGCAAGGTACCATGAATTCTCTTCAGTACCAGGAGATATTGGATGACAATGTGATGCAGTCCGTCACAAACCTGAGGCTTGGGAGACGTTGGACCTTTCAACAGGACAATGATCCAAGCATACCTCCAAGTCCACTAGAGCATGGTTGCAGATTAACGGCTGGAACATTTTGGAGTGGCCATCGCAGTCACCTGACTTAAATCCGATTGAGAACCTCTGGTGGGACTTAAAGAAAGCAGTTGCAGTGCGCAAGCCTAAGAATGTGACTGAACTGGAGGCTTTTGCCCATGACGAATGGGCAAAGATACCCGTAGATCGCTGCAAGACACTTGTGTCAAGCTATGCTTCACGTTTAAAAGCTGTTATAACTGTAAAAGGATGTTGTACTAAGTACTAAGATTGAATGTCACTTGGGGGTTGAATAAAACTGATAATGATGTGAGCACAAAAAGACATTTGTGGTTATTTCATTATAAATGTATGTTATATTTGTCTGACCTACACGTGCCTCTTTGATTTATTTGTAAGCAAGATGACTGAATGATCAAAATCAATGTAAAACTGGCCAAAACACTCAATTTCAGTGGGGGTTGAATAATTTTGAACACAACTGTAATTCGTAATAAAACAGCATCAAACCATGTAATCCATGTTAGGTATTACATAATTAGGTATGTGATAACTCATGTCACATTTTGGCTTGAAAGGGCATTCAAGTGTTAACATCATCTGCCCAGTTATTTAAGGGGAAAAGGGGGGTATATTTCTAACAAAGTGACCATTTAACCCACCTACATATACAAATCTTCCTGGGTCTTCAGGGTTTAAATGAGGTGCCTGTGATAGGAAGTGCCAGGAGACAGGAGGGTGGCAGTCCTCCATTATATTCAGGACCGGATTTATAACTAGGCTGAGTAGGTATGTGCCTACAGGCGCCTGCCACAAAGGGCCGCCTTGCTCTGTAAAAACAAAAAAAAGGATTTTATTTTTTTTACAGTCATTTAGACCACTGTATCTCTGGATCTCTAAAGGCTGTGAGGTATCATTGGAAAGGCCAGATTATGGTGATTTCAAATATAACCAGGTTAGATTAATGTTTCAGTTACAAGCATTTATAAAGCGCCAAGAGATTCCTTAGCGCTAAGGGAGGGAAGCGCTGGGTTTCCATAGAGATGCTGGTGGGCGGAGCCTCGCTAGTCATGGCAACACACACCCTGATCTGAAGGACAGCTGCGGGGGCTCTGGTAGGGGACACAGATCACAGGGAGACACATATGGGAGTGACTGGGGGGGCTGTATTGGGGGACTCGATGGGGCGCAGACCTTGCTTCCTCCCGAGTCGGCAGTCACGTATACTCTGCTGTGCTGGGAGTAATGAGGAATGGGCACAGTAATCAAACCCGGGTTGGGGCCGGCTGAGCCCCTTGGTGGCAGTGCGCCCTAGGCGGTTGCCTAGCTTGCCTAGTGGAAGCACCGGCCCTGCTCTGTGATATACTCATACACATTGCACATTGCTGTGGGTTTTATTGCTGTGGTGCGCTGTGATATACTCATACTCAGTGCACATTTGTGTGGGTTTTATTGCTCTGCAGCTCTGTGATACGCAGCGCTCATACTCAGTGAACATTTAGGCTGCTGTCAGACGAGCGTAGTGTTCACGTCCGTGATTGCGCCTAAAAGTACGTCCGTGATAGCATGAAAGAAAGTCCATTGGAGCCTGACACATGAAGTACGTCCGCACTGAACTGCGGACGCATGACGGACGCTGCAAACGGACGCAGGTTAGGCAATAACGTAATACTGCTAGAACGGACGTGCGGAGTGCGCCACGTCCACAACGTCTGCATAGCTTTGTGTGTGAGTGATGGAGCATGGTCAGACGGACTGCATTTATACGTCCAGCATTTTTGACGGACAGAATGTTTTTTCATTGTAATTTATTTTTCCCTCCTACATCCGTCAAAAATAACTTCAGTGAAAAAAACGGACTGTGTGACCACTACTGCGTCATCCGTACTGACGATGTCCGTACTGCACGGACGTACAGTCCGTAGAAATCACGCTCGTCTGACCCTAGCCTTATGTGGGTTTTATTGCTGTGCAGTTCTGTGATATGTTCATACTCAGTGCACATATCTGTGGGTTTTATTGCTGTGGTACTCTGTGATACACTCATAACAAATTTGGTAAAAGGCTATACACCTTCATTATATGGGTCATTTGATATATAATGCATACTTGTGTCTGGCAATTGGCCAGGAGAGCTAATTTATTGGACAGTGGCCCTGTGCTACGAATACGCTTTATGACTGCTGAATTGTGGCATCTGCTGGACAGCACTACATCCATCATTGGGTCTGCAAAGGAAAATCTGGGCCCTTCTATTGTTAAAAATAATTTTGGACTAAATAGTCAGTGGCTAGCTTCTCTGTATACTCTCCTCATTGTTAGGAGGGTACACTATTCAGACAACGCTTTAATTACTCCCTACTTTCCATTTATGTTTTTTAATAGTGTGTTTACCTTATTGATATTGTCTGACTTCTAATTAATAAATTCATTTTGTTGTTTGTGGACCCACATCCCCCCTTTTCGCACTGTATACGCACCCTATTGTTGTGTTGGGTTGTCATGCGTTTGTTATCAATTATTCAGGAGTATTAGGCCCTTGGGATTGTATGGTCAGTGCACCACCTAGCGTTCCTTTTGGGTCTGCTATTGTCGTTTGTTTTACTTGACATGCATGGCTGATCTTTGTAAAAATGGTTCAATTTACACATTTCATAATTTTATTTTATTATCTCTTAAAATAATACAACATTTGAAATGGTATACAAAATATACAAGTAGGCACTTGGTATCCACTTTTAATATACAGAGAGGAAGAGGCGGAGCTCTAAGATGAAAGGGTGGAGCCTAAAGAGGAAGTGTGGAGTTTAGCCAGGAAGAGGTGTTCCATTGACAGTCAGTGGTGTGTCAAATTTAATTTAGGGGGTGCACGAGTTTAGTCGGGCCTAGGGCAGAACAAAACCTAAATACACCACTGGTCAGCATAGAGATGATAATTGAGTCCATAGGAAGAGATGAGGTTTCCCAGAGAGGCGGTATAGATCGAGAAGAGTAGGGGACCCAGAACAGAGCCTTGAGGTACCCCAACTGCTGTTTTTACCCAGGTAAAACGGACATTACCCCAGCATAGTTGGACAAAGTTCGATGTGAAATGAAAGATGGGACTTTATCCAGGTAAACTGTGAAGTATCCAAACGCCGCTGGGTACTATTGTTTTCTTCAGTTTTCAGCTGGTTACAGGTAACCGAATTCTGAGGATTACACGGGTAAAGCTGCAAACTGTTATCTGACTGATAACAAAATTGTTTTTTTAACCAAATTCTATCCTCAGTCACATATGACACAAAATAATCGTCAAGTTACTCTGTGCATTAATTGTCAGAAAATTAATTTATAAAGATATCATATAAAGAGTATCGAGTATCCAAAGGTAATTATGTTTTATAAATGATACCTGTGTAGCGCTGTTTAAAACTGTGTTGCTGCAATTACTCGGTTTTAGCCACCAAAGGGAGACAAAAGCATATGGACAATGCGGGACCTAAACGAACTACAATATCCATCAGGCTTTGTGGCGGATACAGGAAGTGGGTGGGACAGAGAGGAAAGACGTAAGCAGCCTCGTGCGGAGGAGCGCCAGAGTGAGCGGAGCGGCGAAAGACAGAGGACGCAAGTGAGACTGCCAGAGATCGAGACCAGGCCGGGTTGCAGACGCTACCTCGAGGGCGCTGGAGATCGGGACAGTAACTTGCGGAGGCATACCCATTACAGCTGAGAGGTTTGCGGAGAACTTCAGTTCCAGTTGGACCCCTTGTAAGGAGACCGCGATGATCCATAGGGAGTGCAGTTGGTAGGCCGTAGTTCTCGAGTTGGAGATCGGATGAGCAAGAGAGCGGATCTGGTGGCACAGAGTTCCGGAGGACAAGCAGAGAGACATCCTTGATCGGGCAGTGGGATGGACTGTCTAACGGATGGGTGAGAGGCCTTACAGGCCGCAAATCCAAGTATAATCCAGCACGCTGCCTTATTGTTCAATTCTACAGGGCCCAGACTTGACTAGTCGAAGATTTGCTTATTACATTCACTGGCCAGTTGAATACGGTACCCGGGTACACAAATCAATACACGTACACCTTTTTGAGACATTACACTCACGGGACTTATACTCCAGAACTGAGGGGGTTAATCCTTTTTCTTTTGCCGCCGCGTGTTTTCCTGCATTACGAAATCCTGTCGTTCATATACCGGATTTGCATTATATGTGTCACTTTATTGGGATCAGTAAAGTATATAATCTATAAAATCCACAACAGTGCTGGTGTATATTTATTCCCTAGTGCGGTGAGACTAACCCGAGGTTTATTCAGCGGCTCCTCCGGGAGTGAGCGCTACACCTGTATATAAGCACATATGACACATAATAAAGATCATGTAACACTTTAAAATTCATATAAGAAACATATCTTGTTACTTTGTATATTCATTATATCCTTAATACATTTTAATGTTTGTCTTTCTGCCATTTTTGTTGATAATATCCATAGATAATAGCAAAATTGACTTTTACCCAAGGGGTGTTGGTCGGATGCTCTGCAGATTACCCAAGTGAAGCTCTGGATAGTCCTCAGATTACCCGGGTAAAACTTCAGACTGTTATTCGAACGATAACAAAATTAGTTTTGAACCAAATAGGGTTGAATAGTCCACAGATCATCCGGGTAAAGTGTGAATTTTTCAGCTCATCCAGACCGCAAATCAGTTTTACCCAAGGGTGGTTGGTTAGGCCTAAGATTACCCTAGGTAAAGTCCGGATTTTTTATTTTTTTTGCAGCTTTACCAGGCGGATTTTGTTAATGTCCGTTTTACCCGGGTAATCTTAACCCCTTCCCGCTGCCGGACATTCTATGCCGTTCTTACGGCGGGTGGGCCTTGAAGACGCAGCGCATACAGGTACCGCCTGCTGTCTTCAATGGGCCGCCTCAGCCCCTCCCTGTAGCCGGCTCGAGCTGCAAGTCATTGGCTGCCGAGAGATAATAACAATAACAATAAACAAAGATTTATTTTAAATAACATTTTATTAGCTCAATTCAAAATGCCATAATTTACATTTAGTTGACTTGTGCTCGAGTGCCCTGCTTATAAAGTAGCAGGGTGGAATAGTAGTTAGTTCTTAACTGAGGCTGCTGCATTTTTATGCCATATCCATGTTTGTAATTAACCTCAAAATAAATACAATTTTTAGGACTGAGAGATAAAACTGCTGCATTCACTCACCAGTGACCATTTAATGCAAGAAAGTAGGCCTCATGATTCATCTATTCATCATCTCTGCCAATAACCATAAATAATGTCTCCAGGGCAGGCACTGGGAAACAGTGACCTTTTGATACAAAACAACTATATAAATCTAGTGTATTTTTTCCTGACAGCAAATTTGACTAAACTTTAAAAGAATATTATTTATTTTCCCTGGCAGCAAAGTTCAGAGATAAATATATTGAATGAAATGGAAGTAATGGAAATATTTGCTTTCTCCGTTATTTTGATTAATGATATGCTTTTTACAATGTACAAGACAGACAATATTGAGAAAGTAATCGTAAAGGGTAACTGACTCTCCATGAGAAAATGTTTAGGCCTGTGCCATTGCAACCACTCAATATATTTCAATGTATTTTTTATCAGACTTTACAGAGAGGTAAATATGAGAGGAGCATTAAAAAAGGGTGTATGTGCATCCTTGGGTTTCTAGCTTCATGAAGAATAAGGATGGTGTCTTCTCTAATCCATTATAGGAAAATCAGCAGTTATTAACGACACACTCATTGCTCGCCCCTTATTATTATTGACTTTTGATCTTGTGTATGTGATAGGAACAGACAAAGCACCTTATGGCAGGAATTCAGTAATAAAAAAAGACAAACGCTATTCAGGGTTGTTCGAAGAGAGCCAAATTGGCTCCGATATTGCACCAAACAGTGAATTTCCCCGTACGGTGTAATTTCGTGGCATTAGGAAATTCAAAAAATATTGACGAATTGCCAGCGAAATACGTTGCTGTTCGACAGCAGTGAAATCCCCATAGAGAAGTAATGGTTAATTTATTCAGAGAACACCGAACAGCACCAAAATGTCAGTGAAATGCCTTGATGTTCGGTGGTTTCATTCGGCAGGTTTAGTCAGGCAAATCCCATTGGTTTCAAAGTAAAAAACATTCTTGTTTTCATTAAATATTTATTAAACCATTTATTCTTTTAATTTGCAGAAAAAATACTCTTTATTTATTTATTTTTGGGGATTTTTTAGGAATTTTTCAGGATTTTTACGGCAAATTTATTTTCCAATTTTTTTTAAATAGTGTTTTTTTTTCTGTAACAGACCTTTTTATTATTATTCATAGGACCTTACAGGTATATATTAATTCCAGGCATTTTCGTGCAGTAGTTTGTTTTTCGCAAACAGCTTTTAAAAGTCTCAAGTCTTTTTTTGCCCGTACGTCGGTTTGCTGGCTTTTTCCGGCGGCTGGTCGGCTCTCTGTTCGGTGGATCGTCAGCTTTAGTTCGGATGTATTTGGCGGTTTTGCAGAGGATTGTGGGGTGCGTTCGGCTTTTTTTTGGCGGTTTACAGACTCACTAGTACTACGAATTTTTTCGGCAGTTTTTGCATTCGAATCGACGGTTTTGCGGCAGTTTTTTGGATGCGGTTGACAGATTTTCCCTGCACATCGGGGACTGCTAAATTCACCACAGGGAATTTGACTCCCTGAAGTGCGGGGAAGGAAAGAGTACTGAAATTCTGAGGGGAATTTTGGTGCTCTTTGAATAACCCTGTTTGTCTTACCAAAGTGGAGAAGATAAGGTGATTGACTTGGTTGAAATGTTAAACCTTTGACAGTTACTGTATATTTGTCACCCATTATGTTAATATATAGTTCCGAACGTATAAAGCCTCTAAAAATAAAATTATATTTTACATTATATCTTACAATCTGCCCCCACTTCTGCCCTTTTCACTTCTCCAAAAGTTCTCCAGAGTTTCACCTTTCTCGGAATAACCCTGCATGTGTGCAAGTCCCGTAGTGGTGCTCAACTTAAATTTCCTACGTTACATAAGTTTCTTAGGAGCACAAATAGCGCAGACAAGCCTCAGGGAAGTCCAGGAGTCTCTGAGAGGAAGAGGAGGAGCTATGTGTGACGAGGAAGAAATGGTGAGTTAAATCAAGAAAATAAAAACATTTAAAATATAATTAAATAATTGGGCAATTGGTGTCAGCGACATCTGCCCAGGTATTTCACAGCAAAAGCAAGGAAACTGTTTTTAATAGAGTATGCCTTTAAGGTAGAAAATAGCTAAATAGCTGCAACTGCTAAAATGCTCATTTTACTAGATCAGATAAATTAAGGCATACTTTTAAAAAAACACTAGAATGGACAGTCCAATTTAAGTTTAAAGCCTACTTATCATACTTCAATACAGTCACTTTGCAACAATATTATAATACAGAAGTTAGCAAACACAGAAAGAGATGTTTTTCAATGGGTAGTGAAAGAAATTTAAAAACAATGACTAAGCTTAGGCCTGAATAGTTGAGATGGTGAATTTTTCAAGAAGGCTTTCAGGGTTATTCAAAGAGTATCGAAAAGTTACCGCACGTTCGGTGATTTTGCGTTCTCTTCAATTCGGTTCGATTTGGCAATCCCATTTCAGCGATCCTGTGGTGTATTCAGCAAGCACCACAGGGCCGTCGTAATGCAGGGAAAAGTCGCCGCAAACCCGCTGAAAACTCACCACAAAACGAGGGTGAACGCACACCGAAACCTGCAAAAACATCTGGATTAACCCGCCGAAAACGCCGGAAAAACCCGAGCAGGAGCTGATCACAAGCAGCGCAGCTGCCGGAAAAAGCCGACACCGCAGAAGAATGGAGTGAATAACTTAAGAAAACAGTTTGCTTGAATATTTGAAAAGTGAAACGCTGTTTGCAAAGAAACTACTGATCGAAAATGTCTGAAATTTACATATGAGGTCCAGGGAATGATAATAAAGAGGGCTGTTACAGAAAAAAGAAGTGAAGTTAAAAAAAATCTGATTTTTTTTTTAAAAAAACCGAAAAATGCTTAAAATATCTTAAAAAATCTATCAATAAAGAGACTCTTTACTGCAGAATATTATAATCAACGGTTTATTAAATATTGAATTAAAACGGGAATATTTTTAACATTGAAGCCTATGGGATTCGCCTGAATAAATCTCCCGAATTAAACCACCGAATGGCAGGGCATTAGGGGAACCTTTCACTGCTGGTTTGTGTTCTCTGAATAGCCGAAGCAGTGCTTTTCATGGGGTTTTCACTGCCCTCGAACAGGCACCGAACAGGCACCGTATGTGCAGGCAATTCGCCAGGATGTGGCGAATTGCCTGCTCTCTGAATAGCCGAATGGCCAGGAAAGGTAAACGTACCCTGGATTTCAGCGTTCGGTTACCTTTCTACAGCAATTCGGATCTCTTTGAATAACCCTGTATGTGTTCCCGTTATCATTTCTAATCCTCCCTAATTAACCTATAATAAAATTAAATAAACTCAACCAAGGCTTATTGGACGCACATAAACTCTGGCACTTGTACTATAAAAATAAATGGATGGAAATATTTGTATCAATGATTGTAAGCTGTATCATGTGAGAAAATCTAAACCAAACAAACATCTCTTACTATTTCTGTTGCTGATAGCCATATATCAGAGGATATATCTGATAGCCATATATCAGAGGATATATCTGATAGCCATATATCAGAGGATATATCTGATAGCCATATATCAGAGGATATATCTGATAGCCATATATCAGAGGATATATCTGATAGCCATATATCAGAGGATATATCTGATAGCCATATATCAGAGGATATATCTGATAGCCATATATCAGAGGATATATCTGATAGCCATATATCAGAGGATATATCTGATAGCCATATATCAGAGGAGTCACGAGGGGAGAATATTTTTAATGTCTTGAAAAGGGATTCTCGTCCTCGTTTAAAAGTTATTTGACAAAGCACATTTAACACAGAGAATTTATGAGCACAAGACTCCTTAAAGGATTTAATGATTATTAAAAAAAAAGGCTGTGACTATTCCTACGTTTGGGGGTATTAAAGCATTGAGCAGATCCAGTCCGAGGTCACGGAGTATCAAAATATCTGAGACCCTGGACTCCAACTTGAAAAGGGATTTTCTTTTCTTTTCTTTCACTGCTGTTCATTCATTTGCTCTCATTTGTCTTTCAGCTTAATGTTTTGAAGAGGTCAGGTGTTGTTTGTGAAATGTGTGAACACTTTACTGCTACGGAAAAGATTTTTGATGTGTGTTTGAATTTTTTGTTTATTTTTCACTCTGTGAAGGTAAAAAAAAAGCCAAAATGCCCCAAAAATCATAATTAACCCAAATCATTTATAGGAAATAAATCACTGATGGTGAAAATAATCATCTTTTTCTAGATAACTTATAAAGTATGAAGTTGTTTGTCCTTTCCCATTAAGGAACACTGACTAAAATATTTCTGTGGGTTTTTTTTTTTGAGTAAGTATTTTACCAGGAAGGATACATTGAGATTTCTCTCATTTTCAAGTATGTCCTGGGTGGCGAGTATGTACCGTTAGGTGTCTTGCCCAAGGACACTTACTGGAGAGGTGCTCTTGCCAGGATTGAACCTGTGTCTCCACAGTTATAGAGCAGTGATGTTACCTCTGCTCCCCCCAGCCTAACCTCAAATCCTATTCAGATCCTCTCACTACCAAAAACATTTATACATTACATTGAAGAACGTAAAAAAATATTTAGAAGTGATTTCCATAATCGCCAAAGTGTACCAATCCTTACATTCTCCATCTTCCAATAGAGCCACCATGCACCTCACTACTTCACATACTCAGGTACTTACACTCTCCTAAGTGTGTTACCCCTCTCTGTTACATGTTGATCCACACTACGGCCCCTATTACATTCTTCGCGCAGCGCAATTTTAAGCGTTATCGCGCAAAAATTAACGGTGGTATTACGATCCGAACGCATTTTCTCATACATACGAAAATAACGTTCGTAAAAACGACGCGCAAAACGAAGAGTAATACGCGCGCAGTAATGTAGCACACGTAAATCTGTGTCCGGACTGTTTTTTTTTCGCGGGATTCAGCCAAACAGAATTAAGAACCTTAATTGACATCAATTTACCTTAATTGACTCACCTAAGTTTTTGCGCCTGTCAAAATCAATCTGAGTATATATGCTGCAGCAATAATAAAAACACGCACAACCTCTCTATTTTATTGTTTGGGTATGTGTAGAATGTGTAACTATACTGTGTTTTTTTTTTTTTTTTCGGGCTGGTGTATTTGGTTTCGGCCAGAACGTTCTGATTTGCAGTTACCACCAACTTTTCAAAGACGTTAAAATTATGCGCTCAAACATCATTCGTAAAAAGATGCGCATCAATTGTAATACTATACGCATACCAACGCACAAACGAATTGGCGCTCTCAATGTTAAGTATAGGACGCGCACAGTTCATCACGCTCACGCAGGTCCATACACTTTAAACGATAACACGCATCGATTGCGCGAATGTTGTAATACGACGTTCAGCGCAAAGGGTTTTGCCCCTCGCGCAAATGGTAATTTGTGCTCGCAAAAACAAGTGCGCGAGGAATTTAATAGGGGCCTACATTAATCCAAGAGTGTTGAATTGTTTTTCCCATATTTTCCTGGCATGCACGAGCTGTAAACTCAATTTTATCTTTGCACTAAACCCGATGTCATTATACATTATATTGTAACTCTTACCTGTAACGTATCAAAAAAGAGGATAAAAAAACAACCCGGAAGGAAAAAGATGTTCCAATTCAGATGCAGCAAAACTGGACGCCTTAGGTTTATGATTCTGTGAAAAATTGAACCCACCTAATAATTTTTGATTGCTCCTGTATTGTAGCATTTTCAGAGGATATCATATTCTGGGGTTAAGGCTAGGCCTAGGGTTATGGTTAGGGTTAGGTTATGATTCTTTTAAAAATTAACTCAACCAGAACATTTTTGATTTCTCCTAAATTGGAGCATTTTTGAACGCTATCAAATACTAGTGATATGGTTAGGACTATGGTAAGGGGCAGGACATGCTTGAAAACTAGAGAAATCTCAATGTATTCTTCCTGGTAAAAATACTTTAGAAATAAATAAATTAAGGTTAATTTACTATCAGGGTTATTCAGAGAGCGGTGAAAAGCAGGAGAATGACTGGAGAATGGTAAAATTCTAGGTCAAAATAGCCGATTTGGAAAGCGAGATGAATGGGAGAATTTTTCTGGTTTGGATATTTTGCCCTAGAATTTTCCATTCTCCAGTCATTCTCCTGTTTTTCACCTCTCTTTGAATAACCCTGTTAGAGTGCTTGTTTTAGGGCTAGGGTAACCTTTACGGTTAGGGTTATATTTAGGGTTAGGGTTAACCCTAAACCCTAACATTCTACTCCATTTTTGCTTCATTTTTAGGCAACAGATTTTACCTCTATTGATGCAAGTGCAGCTCGACTCGTGATATTTTGGAGCCACTAACAGATACCAGCAGCGCCACCACTGGTATCCTCTCCTGGGGTCCAGGACTCCATGGAAATAAGAGAGAGCCATCCATGAGATTGCAAGCACAGAGGCAGCAGATTGCACCATCCTTTGCGCCACAGAGCTGAGTATTTTATTTTTTATTGTAATTATTTATTGGAATCTCATTATTCTCCAGCTGCTTCCACTTTAGCACTTCCTATACAAAGTATAATGTAGAGTAATGTAGTGCAAAAGCCAAACCGTGAGAGGAGTTATCATTACAGAAGTTGTTATCATTAATGAGTGGGGCTGTTATAATTAAACGGTTTCACGTTTACCTCTTTTCTTTAATCAATGACATAACATTGAGGGTAGAAGTGTAATTTAATTCACAGAAGATTTTATTAACAATCATTGTGGTAATGTGTGAACTCTGGTGTGTAACGCAAATCAAGTACTTTGTGGTCTGCATCCCAGGGACTGTACTTATAGATGTATGATAGAGGTTATGTTTCTCCAAGTGACCTCAATTACATGTATTGGGTCATTTTTTCATTAATGACGGGTTGATTCCTCCACGCACCATCTCCTTGCAGACGCTCATATGCCTTTATATGTGTTATCAGGCCTTAGATCCATGACAGGGTCATTGACCCTGTATTGATCGTGAGACCTGATACAGGCTGCCAGACATGGACCGATGTTACCCATACATCCCATACATGCGTCAGCAACAAGTTATCAATTGTAAGCGGTTACGACCATATGCAAAGGTGAGGAGTGGATACTCCGATGAAGGCCTCGCCCATGCACGGTACATTGAGCGATAGACAGAACTGGCACATGCGCTGCCCACTGTATGGAAATTCCAACTACATGCATATGTGTGGAACTCAAAGGCGCTTGTGAGTCCTGCGAATGCATGAGCTCACTCGCCGGCGACTCGGACCATTGAAACTAAAGCACAGGATTTGGCACCTGCCATGTCTGCCGCTCCAGCTCCCCAGCACCCAGCAGCCCCATCCTCGCTGTTCACTGGCCGGGTGCCGAGTGATATGCTGGCCCGCGATGGTCACGTGGGTGGCCAGGAGGTGCGGCGCGGCTTGATGACGTGTAGCCGCCGGGTACAAAATCAGTCTGATTGGGCAGACGTACTGCCCTGACGTGTAGTTTGCTTCCCCAGTGCTTTGGTGATATTTCTGTATTTGTGGTTGACTTTTGGCTATTCTGAGAACCCTCTATGTGTACCGACCGGGCTATTTCTGAGAACCCTGCATTGTATACTGACCCGGCTATTACTGAGAACCACGATTTTTATACTGACGCGGCTAATTTTGGGTGACTAAGGGTGACCCTCTTTCCTGGCATTAAGATAAATACTGTCTGGGCCTGCTCTGTATTTCTACTCTGTGGTCTGTTAACCCTTACTGTGTGTATAAGGATCGAGTCCCTGAACGTAGTCAGCTGTACCGACCATTCAAGGATCAGATGGGTAGATAGGGTACTGTATACAGGGATCGACATCTTGTTATCAGGGGGATCCGTGACAGCGCCATTATTCAATGAAGGGGCCGGTACTATAACCTAATAAGGCCACTCACTCCTCCTCTATCTGAACCCTTTCCTTGTCCACTACCTAGGGCTCCATGTACAGCACCACTGTGAACACACCCCACAGGGGCGGGCCACACATCTGTGGGCAACTTCTGCCTGACTCATCAGACCTGCTACTACTACTCTCAGAAACATATAAATATGTAAGTGAGCGTCAGTCTCTTGTTAGCACTTTCATCTAGCAACTACTCACCTACTGCTCCTGACGACACCACAAGGGCGAAACGCGTAGAGCAGAGTATAGAGTGCTAGACACAATTTTCCTATTGCTTTGCTACCAAATGGTCTTGGTCACGGCAATGGATCTCTGGTATGAATGCTCTGAGCATGAGATTTCCATTATGAACTGACACTAGGCTTGCTTTGTCTCCTATCTCCCAGTTGATATAGGGTGTCTCTTTACTGAACCTCTTTCTGTCCTATTTACAGCGAACCCCAGAAGGCTTTTCTAACCTTTCTAGGGAGGCACCAGACCTAGCCATCTGTGGATAGATAGCTAGACAATTTAGCAAGCTTTATCTACCACCTTGCTGCTGATGCATGATGGCTTTCCATGGGTCCTAATGCAGCATACTTTGCTCTGTATCTGGCTATTAAGACCCTAGGCCTATCTGTTGTGGTTAGATATGTTTTCGCTAGGTAGCAAGTTTTTGGTCACACATCCCATAATACCTATGGATAACTCTATTGTGAGCTACCTGTAACCATCCTGATGTGTAAATCTGTGTGTGTTTGTGTCTTTCACAGTTTTCATTTGAGAATGGAATAAATGTTAAGTTGTATTCTCTTCTACCTGGTATCTGTCCCATGATCTTTGATACATTGTATAAATTGGGTTATCCCCGTCTTGACTCACAGGACAGACATCCTGATCTGTCTGTCTGGCTACAGTTTTATACTAATAATATCTCTCTCTATGCACAGCACAACTTATTTTTCTACTGTTAGAATTATCTGCTAGGTTGGAATAGGGCCCTATATATGATAAATTGAAAAGCATGCTATGTCTTGCCAACAATTCATAGTTGTCTATGTAGTGAATACAAGTCTTATCAATGAAATCTGTATATCGGTAAATGGGAGATTGTGAATCAAAACTTTTTTGGATGGCACCTCATTTACAGTAGCGTTTATAAATAAATAAATAAAATAAATAAATTTTAAAGTATTTTACCAGGAAGGATACATTGAGATTTCTCTCGTTTTCAAGTATGTCCTGGGTTCAAGAACATTGAAATGTTACAGTCAAATAAATAAATTTGTCAGCAGTTCTAAAGGAACCAAAATATAAAACATACCAAGAAAAAAAGGTTGTCATTTTCACTTATCCCTGCGGCTCCATGCGAAACACAAGAGAGGTTTTAGTTTACTTAAATGACCATTGAAGTGTTAAGCCCACCCGCCACGTCAAGGCACCTCTTTCAAGGTGGGTCCTAACCTAATTTAACCAAAAATTCCTTACAGCAACTACACGTTCTCCTGCTGCTACTCGACCAAGAGACAAAAAATGGTTAGTTTATATTTATACCCTCACCACATTTCCACTTTGGGATTGAAAAAGAAAACATGGAAAGGGACAGCAGCAATAAATGATCTGGCTGGAAATACAACAAAATCTACAAATATACACAGAAAGTGGTTTTGCGGACTAATTCCGTACCTAAGCGGCTGCGTAAACCAGAAGTATCCAGCTCACTTCATGTATAAAACATAACAAGAAAAAAAAGGTTGTCATTTGTGCTTATCCCTGTGGCTCCATACGAAACAAAGCGACAGAGGGTTTAGTTTAGTTCAAATATAAAAAAAATCACAAGTTACACACCTATGTCAATCCTAGACACGAGAATTTATTTTCCACTTTTTACAATCTGGCTTGACCTGAATTGACTTGACTCATTTTAAGCTTTGGATACTTGTAATGTGAGATGCAAATTAAGAATAATTTTCTTCCGTAACCATCACCAGTCCTATTACATTGTCAATGAAATAATTGTTATTAAATTATACATATAATAGCAACATACCTCCTCTGTGATGTAAAATGTAATACCATTGACAGTAACATTGCAAGGGATTATGTGTTTATGCAATGCTCTATAACTGGCTAAATCACAATTTAGAATTACAATTTTTTTATAAAGTGCCACCATTTTCCACACTGCTGTATTTATATATATATATTATTGCAGAAGTCATTTGCTCATCACAGAAATTCAAAGAACTGCTTCACAGAGCTCATGTGCTACATTCCCCATATGCAGCAAGGAATCCTGGGTAGGACAGGAAAATGACATCTGTCTCACTTTTATGCATCCTGGGTCTGTTTTTACACAGAACCCTTAAATCAATGCCATGCCATACTAGATGGCTTTTTTTTAGCAGAGATAAGGTTTATGCAACTGGTCAAAGCTACTCCTAGGACAGCGCTGTTTCGGGTTTGTTGGACCCTCATCAGCTAGAAGCTAGGCATGATGACCAGTTGCAGTGGATGCTTGGGACCCGTAGGGCAAACCAGTGCTTACAAGGGTTGTGGTGGAGGACAAAAAGCGAGATAAAAAGCCTCCACACTATAATTGGTTATGTATATATATATATATACAATACAAACGGCAGGAAGGTTTTACTCAACCTAAACTAGCAACAACAGCGGGTGAATCTAAGACATATTTATAAATAAATAGTCATACATTTGCAGGTTTATCCATCAATTTCTACTTTCATCTACCTTTATCTTAACTGATTTCAACCCAATCCTATACATAAGAGCTAGATTTCCCAAGGGAATGCAACACTAACAGGGTTATTCAGAGAGAGGTGAAAACCAGGTGAATTGGCAAAAGAGAACAATCTAGACCAAATAGCCGATTTGGAAAGTGAGATAAATGGGGGAATTTTTCTGGTTTGGCTATTTTGACCTAGAATTTTTGCTTCTCCAGTCATTCTCCTGGTTTTCACCTCTCTCTGAATAACCCTGTATGACTGAATTACCGTTCCCCCTATTTGCTTGATTTATAGCACCTGTATTTACTGGCATTTTGTCATTGTGACTCTATTCAGTCCATTTGCATAAAACAGATTTAGTCTGAAATATAGCAGAATGGGAAGCTTTATGAAATCACTATTATCTTAGATTTCCCCACTACTTCAACATTGAAAAGATAATAAATGCTGACCATGGAATTAAAGGATAACCAAAAAAAATGTAATCTGCATTTATCCCTATAACACCAGATGAAACAAAACACAATTAGAGGCTTTGGTTTACTTGAATGGCCATTGAAGTGTAAGTCATGGCACCGCATTTCTTGTTATGTTTTACACATGTTACAGGGCTGGATACGTCTGGTAGTTGCCGCCACCCCGGCAGGGCTCAGGTGCAACACAGTTTTCCTGTATCTATGTATATTTTGTCGTATGTCCAGCCAGGTCATCTTGCAGCTGTCCCGCACCGTGGTTTTGTTTTCAATCCCAAAGTGGAATTTTTCTGGAGAGTGTATAAAAGAAAACCCACCAGTTCGTCTCATGACTGAGAATCAGCATGAGCGTATGTGGTTGCTTAGAAAGCTGCTTTTGGCTTCATTAGGTAGGACTCGCCTCACTAGAGGTGCCGTGGTGTGGCAAGTGAGCTTACACTTCAATGGCCATTCAAGTAAACCAAAGCCTCTAATTGTGTTTTGTTTCACATGGTGTTATAGGGATAAGCGCAGATGACATTTTTTTCTTGTTATGTTTTACACATGTTACTGGGCTGGATACGTCTGGTAGTTGCAGCCACCCCGGTGGGGCTCAGGCGTGACGCCGTTTTCCTATATCTATGTAGTTAAAGGAGGTTATTCAGTAAGGTTCAGTCTTTGCCATCGTCGCAAAAAAATCGTCGATGTTGCAGAGAAATGCCAGCGCTTCTCAAAACTGATAACTAAACAGATAAAGGAGAAGCTTCACTGTAAAGCTTATTGTTTTGCTGTTTAATTATTTAGCAGGAAACATTTTAGCAATTGAAACTAGTTATTTTTTTGGTTACAAAGAGTTCCTCCTTCAGCAGCATTTATGATGCCACAGTTTCCGATCTATTCTCCTTATCTTTGTAATGTAAATTCAGTCACAGCAGAAAAAGTCATTTGTTAGAGTTAGGATTAAGGTTACTTCGAGGTGGTAAATTCTAACCATAAGCAACAGATTCTACTCAGGTTTTCTATGGAATCTTTACTACGATTCTATTATGTCTCTTTATTTTTAGAAACAGATTTTACACAAGTGTAGTGTTGGATAGACGTAACCCCAATCCTAAAAATAAAAATAGAGCTGTTTTTGCACCATATTTGCAGAAGAGAAATTAAATGAGTATGGTGTTAGCTTGCAAAGAAAAATTGACAGGTGTGCAATGACTTTTCTGACAAAAAATAACTTTTTATAGTGCAGCCAAATTTACAATTTACTTTTTAAATGGTGCTATTTTTTACACTGTACTTTTATTGACAAGGTGGTAATTTAGTGATAGTAAACCATGGGAGTGTAATGGTTACCAGATTCTCATTTTTTATGGACCTGTACACATTAATCCACAAACTGCAGCAGTTTATATTAATTAATCAAGGCAACACATTCTGGAAACACAGCATAATGTAATTGGTAGAAGTGTACATTTGTTTAGTAATGAATCTCAATCTGTTATGAATTTCGTTAATACGTATTTCGGAAGTAGTTCCGAAATAAATAACAAATTTATTTCATCCGAATTGAAACAAAACGGTATAAAAGGAAGTGATTTGTTATACTGTTTCACAAGAGAACCATTAATTAAATGATTCCTGAGTAGGATTTGATTCACTGGGGTTTTATTTAGTGATCTGAAATTCGAATCAATATCAAATATTGACTCAATCCCAATTTACATACATACATTCAGTGCTAAAGCAAACGAGATTATGAAACAAATCAGATTCGTTTGGCTGTTTCACAAAAGACCCTGTCCCTGTAAATTGGCCTGTGGTGCTGAATCTGTTGTCAGCACCACAGGGCAATGGACAACTCATTATTTAACCCTAGCTTGCCTTTTAACATCAACATTTGATTTATTGGGGCTCTATTTAGTGATCTGAAATTTGAATCAATATCAAATATCGAATCGATCCCAAATTACAATGTTTTTTGTTTTTAGTAATCCGAGATACCAAACAAAATAACAAAGCAAATCAAAACGGACCAAAATTCCGAAACAAAATTATTTTGAAGCTAAATTAAACAAATTTTTCAGCCGTGAACACCTCTAGTGAATGGTGCAAAGTGTGTGATTTGCATGTGTAGATGTAAAATATGTTTGTTTTATTATGCATGTGTGTACAACATTGTGTTTTTGTCCATTTCCTATGTGTATGTCAAAGAGAAGCATTTGATTGAAACACTAAGGAATGCTGGGTGGAACAAACATTTAGCGGATCTACATGGTAGAACAGGTGTGCAGTGGAAAAAATTGTGCTTTCATCTTTAAGCCTTTTCCTTAACTAACCAAGGATATTGAGCAAGGATTATGTTTACTAAGGAGTCCCATCAAAGATATGTATCCCATCAATATAGTGGATTTATCAGAAAAAAATGAGCATCCTTTCCTCACATCTACTTTCTAGTGTGTATGGGCTGATATGAGTGCTCTTTTTTTTTAATTCTTTATTTTTCGAATTTCAAGATAACAATATAGTATCACGTAATGCAAGGCAAAAATGGCCACGCAGGGTCAACACAAGACATCAGAAAAGTAGCCAATAATAAATATAAAAAGCAAAAAGTCATCTTAGGACAACCAAATATCAGCAAAATCATCCCCAACTGGGGGGTCTCATAAAAAAAATCTAAATTGTAGGAAACTGAAGGCCACTAACGGCCAAAAGAAGTCATCAGGTAGCTAACGTATAAAAATGAAAGAAAAGCGATTCCTCAAGTCATGTTAACGAAGATAAGAAAAAGTCAGCCGAGGGCATCAAGCAGGAGGAAAAGGAAGGGGGGAAGGGAGAGAGGAGATGGCAAAGGCCAGAATTGTGCCTGCCCTGGCGAATATCTAGACTGCCTATAAGACTGCAGGGAGACCAAGGGGGGAAAATGGCACCCGACCCGGGCACTCAGGGACGCAACCGTGGCCTGGTACCCGGCTTGCCCCTGAGTTATCCCTGAGAAGCCAAATTAAGCAAAAAGTGGGAGATGGGACGACAAAAAAAAAAAAAAAAGATAATCTGGGGGTTATCTAAACTGAAATCAAAAATGAGGGAGAGTCTCAATCTAGGAAATGAGGTGGGGTGCTTCAGCCCGTATCCATGAATGGGATCGGGACCACAGCAGGTATCTTTCTGCAGGACAATCCAGGTGTTTCGGTCTCACGGACACAGAAGCCACATCCCTCCACAAAATGGGACCTGCAGCGCCAAAGCTCATGAAGTCTCCACCGAAGGTGTATCGGACACTCCGTCACCAGGTCTCCTCATCACCCATCTCTACTTCTCCGTTGAGCAGAGGCCTGTGAAATCCCGCGTCCAACGGTAGAGGTCTCCAAGGAGAAGTCGCCACATCCGATCCATCCGCAATGGCTGGCTCCTGGGTCCTGCCGAACGCCACCTCCGCTTCGGCACGCCGGTCCAGGGTCACCTGTGGGGGCCATATCTCCAGATTCGGCACCCCACCTTTATCACAGACCTCCACAGCTTTCTCCACAGCCATCATACCGGGTGCAGCGTAGCCTGTGGACGATGCAGCTTCTTCCACAGCCACCGTCAAAGTCTCCAGTCTGCTTCCTCGTAGTGCAGCCAACATCTGGCACCAGACAACCTTAGTCAGCGGGGCATCATCATCTTCCTCCAGTAGCAGTCTCAAGGAGGCGTCCAGGCTGGAGACAGTAGCCCCTGCACCCCAAGAGGGGCGAGAGGAACCACCCTGCCACCCATTCGTCGATCCCCCCGCCTCACTCACCAATCGGTCAGCCAGAATGGCCGGGAGACGTGGGCCCACCATCTCCACCGCCTCTGACTTAGTGTCTGGCCGCAATCCAGGGAGGCAATGGGATGTCTGGACACGAGCGGCAGGCCTCAAGATGGCCGCCGGCTGCGCGCCACAGTCAGCCAACAGCGCCCGGGTAAGTCTCTGGTCCAGGGGGGAGCAATACAGACCCTGGACAGCTCGGTACCATTGGCCAGCCTTTCAAACATCTCCAGGGATGTCATCAGCAAAGTAAAGTCTTCAATTGCCCTTGAAAGTGTAAGTGCAGAGTGGAGCTCTCTCAAAGAACATCCGCTCCCGTCGACAGCTGGCCACGCCCCCCTGATATGAGTTTTCTAAGATCTCCTGCACCTTCCTCTACATTCCCTAATTTTTCTTAGCAATGCTTTATCAAACAGCTTAGAAAACATGCCGGGTGAGATGCAGACATCAGGGCTTACTTGCAGCATACCCTTTTATTTTTGCTAGTTTTGGATATTGAGTATATATTATGTTGTTTCTATGATTGAAGTATTCTGCCAAGGTTTTCAATAATTCCCAATTATTGAAAACCTTGGCAGAGCCCCACATGTATCCTGTGTTATTGAGGGGTAGATTGTTGGCTTTGTATTTCCTAATGTGTAATCCTCTCAGTACCATGGACAGAGGGTGCAATTTTGGTGTGTTTTATCTTGTTCACTAAGTTCCAAAAAGCTATTTGCCTAGATAGAATAGCATAGAAGACTTGGAGGAATAGTCTAAAATTGAAGCTCCTTTTCAGTCCATTCCCTTTATATAATTTTCCTCAACAATTGTGTTCTGTATATGATGCTAATCTATCTATCTATCTATCTATCTATCTATCTATCTATCTATCTATCTATCTATCTATCCACATTTTTTTTTAAACCTAGAGCTGGATTAAGGGCTTGAGTCACATGGAGCTAAATAATTTTGTGTGTCCTTTGGGCATCTTTTATACTCCCTACAGTGGAGTCTCAACCCCATCCTTCGCCAGAATCATTATATTAATTTTGGGCCTATGTTGTGCTATATCTGACCAGTCTGTTTTATTTTAAACTAGATGGTTTAAGTGTGTGGAGTTAAATTGTTAAAGGGGCAGAGTTACCCTTGAAGAGGTGGATTCTAGCACTCCACCTATTAAAACGTCACCAGATGTCGCTGGATAACATGTGCATATATGATATCTATAATGCTTTTGGTATAAATGTTCCAACAAAGTTACATTGGCATGAAAATACAGAAATGATTGCTTGCAGCTCAGAAAAAAGTAGCATTGGAACAAATTACCAAAGTAACCCTGCTCAGGTGATTATAATCTCCAGTGCAATGCCATGAAATCTTGCTTTTTTTTATAATGTTTTGCTTTATTACATATTTTCTTCTTCGGGAATAGAATTTTCCAATTTTATTTATTTTTCCCCCCACTGGACAGGATAATTGGTTTATTCTTTCCCCTATATACATTTCATGTTTCACCCTAATACATTGGCACATGTTTGCTCTACCACGGATCGGCCATGTTCACAGTACATTTGCTTCTATTTTCAATCTGTCTTCATTTTATTTTATTTTTTTTCAGTGTGTCCCAGGTTCTTATCTGCCTCTTCATCGGCTCTGTGGTTGGAAACTTGTTTATCCAGGTCTGCTGACTGAGATATTCCTGAGATCCTTTGTTAGAATGTTTGGAGTTATGGTGGCTGGAATTCTGCCGGGTTTCCTATGTAAACTGAAGCTCGTGGTTGAATTTCAAATCTCCTGAGAGCACTTTATGTGTCGCTGGCATTGACATCTGGAACATCTTACTTAGTTACATATTTATGCATTTATTTTTTTTAAATCATAGATGGAACTAGACAAAATAATACTGATAAGGAGGCCAAAGGCTAATCTTTGCAAAGATCTTAAGCAACCTACGCAACTGATGTGTACAAAAGAGATTTAAAAATGTGCATTCAAGACTAGAAGCCCAGTCATTTTTTCCTTTAGGCCCGTGTCAGACGAGCGCACTGATCACGTCTGTGTTGCCGCACATTTTAACGTCCGTGGTAGCATACAATTATAATCAATAGAGACCACACACAAAGTACGTCCGCACAGAAGTGCGGACGCACAACGGATGCGGCAAACGGCCGCAAGTTAGGCAAGAACGTAAATCCGCTAGAACGGACGCACAGAGTGCGCTGCGTCCACAACGTCCGCATAGCTTTGTGTAGGAGTGATGGAACGTAGTCAGACGGACTGCATTTTTGACGTCCAGCATTTTGACGGACAAAATGTTTTTCATATTAATTTATTTTCCCTTTTACATCAGTCAAAAAAACCGTCAGTCACAAAAACTGACTGTGGCCACTACCTTGTCGTCAGTCAGAAAGTACGTCCGTTGTGCACGGACACACAGTCCGCACAGAATGCGCTCGTCTGACCCTAGCCTTAGGATATGAAAAAAGCAAGAGTAATTTTAGTTTTTGAGATTTGGTAAATACAGTTATTCCTGGTTATTACATAATGGTATGTTAGATATTTTATGGTCTCTGTTTCTTTTATATGGTGACAGTTTCACCAAACACAAACAGGTCCCGAAGTTCACCATTTTAAAAATGCTAAATATGACATACAATAATGCAATATGGTAAAAGCACCATCCTCAGAACTCAATAATATAAAACTGCTAAAATGAGTAGCTTACCTAAAGCTAGGCTAGTGTTGATCCAGCGTCTTATTCTACGTCATCCTGCCATCCTCAGCAGTGCATCCTCCTGATAGACTGCTTCAGTTTCTGTACAAGACGCTCTACTGACCACAACAATTATTGTTTGTTTTGACGCTGTCTAATGTTTTTCTAATTGTGTTCATTTTCATATTCTGACACAGGATGAGGAGGTCAGACTCTGATTGTACTTATCTGTAGTCAACTTTTATAAACAAGTCCTTCCTTCTCATTATCAATCCATAGGCTTATCTGGTGCTATAAGGGGTTATTCGCTAACCTCCAAATTAGCCCTGCATTGCACTGAACAGAGAATTTCACAGTTTGGTGCAATCTTGGTCAATTGGTCTATTTACTAAGCTGTCAATTAGCCAAATACTGGTGAATCAACAATGAAATACGGTGTAATTCACTGTATTCGACGTCACCAAAATTGTCCCATAGAAGACTTTTGTGTCTTCTAGTCACAGAATGCCGTATTGTACTGCAATTCTGGCAAAATGCCCCGATTTCAGTGTTTCATTTCGACAGGTTTAAACTAGTAAATCCCATAGGTTTCAATGTAAAAAAATAATGGGCTAGATTATGAAGTTAATGCTAAAATGGGGACATTAACTGGGAAAACCTGCACCTGTAGGTTTCCACGTCGCATCCCCATTTTAGCATTAGATTACGGGCAGGTGCTACTTCAGCACCTTGCTCCGGAAACGCAGTACTACCCTCAATGACACTCATGGTAGCACTTTCACGCTGACGAGAGTATCACCTCCTGGAGTCCATAGGACTTCATGGAGTGTTGCGTTGCAAGGCCGCAAGGCCTACAGCCACAGCACCGTGGAGGGATCACAGAGAAAAACTGGGGACTGTTTGTCCCCAGTCTCACTCTGCTCGCAGCAAAGAGAAGCGGTGGATCTGGCCACCATTCTCGCCTCGGGATAAGAGGTGAATATCGGAGTGAATGGAGTGAATGGGGGATTTGTGCAGCGCACAGCAGTTTGCAATGTACAGTGTGAACATGTTTATTTCATGATTGAATAATTGGACAGCTCCACCAAATATGAATCATGTTGGTCCTCCCAGTGCGATACCTCCAATACCTGTCATAGGTTTCAGGGTACAGTCTTGGCAGCCTGTCAAAAGTAATAATCTATCTAGTAAGAATTTTGTATCAATTTTTTGCATACAATTTGTAACAGTACCTTGATGAGTAAGTATGAAAAATTGCTCCAGTTGTTGCTGGATCGATAGGGAAAGTTGAAGGTCCTCTGCTGGTTTGGTCGCATACCCAGGTAACGTAGGCTCATCTGTAAACTGCAACGCCTATAGTTTAGATACCTCATGTGCCAGGACAGAGCCTTTATGAAAGAGGCATTCATATGGGGTTTGAGGAAGAAACTCAAGCGAGACATCCAATGGAGATATACGATCAAATTATGGAGGGGTAAGAATGTCAGAAATTGTTGAAAGGAGGTTTCCTACTTTGACATATTCTCTTTTAGATTTCTATAAAACCATTTTGAAAAGTTTTGAAAAAGTGATTAAAATGTTGCTGCTTTTAAAGCTGTTTAATGTAAATAATTTATTTCCACTTCTCCTAAAGAGTTTGTCATCAGAACAATCCTCATTGTATCTTCCGATTACAGGAGACTCATGTATGGTCTGTGGAGGCCTATTCATGCTTCTCACATCTCATTTCACTAGCAGCGGTGACACATCTTGGAGGATTGGTTAGGGAGTTTGCTGGAGATGAGATAATAATCTTGGGAAATTTAAAATGATTTTCCTTACATTCTTAGGCTGTAGTTCAGAAGCTTTGATGTGAATGTCACTTTATATAAATTAAGATGTATAAAAAAAAGGAGCAGCAAAGAAAAAGAAGAAATAATACTGGTATTTTCTTCATTTTATCATACTCTTAACGAAGCTACAACAATCTAAAGTGGTGGCAGCTATTGAATGACACTTTGAAATTAGATACATTGGTAACTGTAGTTTATTTTTCTAGAGGGAACAGAAATACAAAAATAAACCAGGAAAAGGTATACTTCAGTTCGTCTACAAATCACGCACTTTAGCTATAAAACAAATACAATCAGAACATGGAATGGAAACAAAATGAAACCGTAGATTGCTACTTCAGAATGGGAATGTCCCAATTAAGGTCAGGGTCAAACAAGCGTTTTGCAGAGCGGAAGGAACATCCGTGAGAGTGGACGTTCCTTCCACTCTGACGCCCGTCTGGCCACCTCGCTGAGTGCAGTTTTGAGAAAGGATTTTACCAGGAAGGATACATTGAAATTTCTCTCGTTTTCAAGTATGTCCTGAGTGGCGAGTATGTACCGTTAGGTAACTTGCCCAAGGACACTTACTGGAGAGGTGCTCTTGCTGGGATCGAACCCATGTCTCCACAGGCTCTCTCCACGCAGAGCAGTGATGTTACCTCTACTTCGCATTTAGTGCGCTCAGTGCTCAAGGCTGATCCTATAGAAGATTACGATTGGCAGCCCCATCGAAGGCGCGTCGTAGCGTTTCAACGGGGAGGCTTTCAGAACGTCCGCAGCACACCCACTGTAGGGCCCTATTACAATCTTCGCGCAATTGCGCTCGCGCAGCGCAATTTTTTTTGCATGCGAAAAAGACCTTATTGCGCGAAAATTTACGTAGTATTACGATCCGAACGCATTTCTTCAGCCGTCAAAAAATAACGTTCATAAAACCGACAGGCAAAAATGCGCGTAAAGTACATTTGCGCTCACAAATCTGTGCCCGCAATGTAATATTTTGTAAATTTGATTCAGCAAATAAAGACAATAGGAACCAGTAGTGGGTACAAATGTACAGTGGGAAAATTCCCAAAACACAGTGTCACAGTAAAAAATTGTAAGCGTCTTGAAGATATGCAATTCATATAATGAAAGCGTATATTGGGACGCACAGGAGTGTGACCCTGAATTTACCTGTGAAATACACCTTCATCAGGGTCACCTTCCTGCATGAATAATAATTATAATTCAGAGTCCCACTGGCCACTCCTAACAATTTATTTTACATTTTCAACATTTAAAAAGGACCTTATTTTAAAATTTAAGCAAAATTGGATCAATTAATTTTTTTATATCTATATTATTCTTACAAAAAACACCACTTTCTAATAATTTCACCTATAAAAATGTGTCAAAGTCAATCTGCGTATATATGCTGCAGCAAAAAAAATAAAAAATAAACAACTGATAAATTTTATTGTTTGGGTATGTGTAGAATATGTAACTATACTGTGCTGTAATTTATTTTTCGTGCTGGTGTATTTCGTTTCAGCCTGAACGATCAAATTTGCTGTTACCACCAGCTTTTCAAAGACGTTAAAAAAATGCGCGCAAACGTCGTTCGTAAAAGGTTGCACAAAGATTGTAATACCAGCCGCGTACCAGCGCACAAACGCATTTGTGCTCACAATGTTAAGTATGGGATGCGCGCATGAAATTTAATTCGTGCAGGGTCACTCACGTTAAACGTTAACGAGCATCGTTTTCGCGACCGTTATAATACGACGTTCAGCGCAAAGGGTTTTGCCCCTCACGCAAATGCACATTTGCGCACGCAAAACACAATGCGCGAAGAATGTAATAGGACCCGTAGCGCGTGCAATCTGTGCGCGTGCTAGAGCATGTGGCCAGACCCGTCGAAGTGTCACAACGCTGCGACAGACACCGGGAGGCATGTCATGGGTGCACATAGTGCGCTCGTCTGACCCCTGTCTAAAATGTGATAATTTAAGAGGACAGTTATTTGTCCTCCAATGCATACTTTCCATTGTCTTCTGTGTTTCCCATAACAGATTGACAAAAGTACAAAGCACAGACAGAATTTCATCTTTGGAAATATAACAACGTCCCAGCCGACTGCAAAACTCATTTCTTCTATGCTCTTGACCCTGTGTCATCCCCCCTGAGAAGTCACTGTAAGTTTGCTTTGAAAGTATTCAAATAAAAACCATCTAACATCATGTTGGAAAGAATTTCCCTGACCGATGTTTTATCCAACATTTTTCAACAGCCATAAATGTTAGGATTTCTCATTGTGCACACAGCGTGCAATATTAAGAAAATCCTAAGGATTAATACAGATTTTTCAGCTGATACTGTAATAAATGGCTTTGCCATCAGCCACTGTGTCAAAGTGTTTATTATAAAAGTGGAAAACTAGAAAACTTAAAATTTACTTTGAAATTCTCCCTGATGAAGGGGGTTTCGGGGCTTTTGGACGAGAACACTCTCTCTCAGACGATATGAGATCCTATCACACTGACCACATGGCTGTAAAAACATCACATCAGAAGCAGTTGGTCGGCAACATTTCCAAAGCTGTAACCCCAGTGAGAGGTAAGTATAACCATTATTATACCAATGGCGTGCCATGGCATTCATTCGCCCTCTAGGGATTTTTTTTTTGTCACTGTCTTGGCACATCTATTGAAATGAAAGAGATAAATATTAAAACAATCACAACAGATGCAAAGGAAAAATTTACAAAAATGTATCTTCATTTCCTTACTCTGTTACTGTAATGTCAGCGGCTGCTGCAGTGAGGTTTCCTGGACAGAATGGGCACCATTCTGCCAATCTAGCATCTGGGACTGCTGCACCTGATCAGAGACCTAGGAGGGCTTTAAATAGAAGCAACTGAATGAGCTCTGTGCCCTGCTGTGGTCTCTAGTGACCGTTCAGTGCATTCCTGACTATCAGTGGACTTGATACCCTGGTTTGACTTCTAGCTTACAGGTTATTCAGAGAGAGGTGAAAACCTTTGAGAATGACTGGAGAAGTGAAAATTCTAGGTCAAAATAGTCAAACCAGAAAAATTCTCGAATTTATTTCACTTTCCAAATTGGCTATTTGGTCTAGATTGTTCATTCTCCTGAAAATTCTTAAGGTTTTCACCTCTCTCTGAATAGCCCTGTTAGTGTTCTGATTCCTGCTTTTGTCCCTGTCTGTTTTTTATTTATTCTGTGTACTGACCCTGGCTTTTGTATCTGGATTTTAGTTTTTTCTATATTCCCTTTATGGTTATTTATTATACTGATTCCCTCTAGCGACCTCCGGCATTCTATTTGTTCTGCAATCTCCCTCTTGTCCCCGTGGATTCAGTACTTCTATGTATTGTTCATATACTCTATTCAGTTTAGTACCAACCAGTCTAAGGACCAGCCTGACAGATTAGTGGTTTACTATCAAACCAAGTTCGCTGTCTTGGAGTTACACTTGACTCTGCTCTTTCCTTCATCCCCCACATCCAGTCTCTTTCCTCCTCCTGCCGATACCAACTGCGTAATATTTCCAGAATTCGGCCATTTCTTACCGCTGTCACCACAAAACAACTCATACACGCCCTGGTAATCTCCCGAATCGACTATTGCAATAATCTCTTATCTGGCCTCCCTCTGTCCCGCCTCTCCCCCCTACAATCCATCCTGAACGCCTCCGCCAGGCTAATCCACCTCACCCGCCGCTCTGTCTCTGCCGCTCCCCTCTGCGAGTCCCTTCACTGGCTCCCCATCCACTGCAGAATTAAGTTCAAAATCCTTATCCTTACCTACAAAACCCTCACTAACTCAGCTCCCCACTACCTGTCCTCACTAATTACCAAATACACCCCAGCCCGCTCCCTAAGGTCAAACAGTGACCTGCGCCTAGCTTCTCCCTGCATCACCTCTTCCCATGATAGACTGCAGGATTTCTCACGCGCAGCCCCCACTCTCTGGAACGCTCTCCCTCGTACTGTCAGACTTTCCCCTAACTTCTCTTCCTTCAAACGCTCCCTGAAAACATTCCTATTTAGGGAAGCCTACCACCCAACTCACTGACGCAACCATCAATCACTCTCACCTTACAGTCCTCTCCTCCTGTTTCCAACCCCAACCCTCCCAGATTGTGAGTTCCTACGGGAATAGGGCCCTCATCTCCTCCTGTACTGTTTGTCAAATGTTGTTCAATGTATTGTATTGTAACCCTGTCTATACTGTGCCTATTGTACAGCGCTGTGGAATATGCTGGCGCTTTATAAATAAAGAATAATAATAATAATAATACTTGCTTAATTGGGTTTTGTCCGCAATGCTGGATGACTTGCTATCCTGACCATTATTGGTCCAGAGCCACTATTAGGGAGGGACAAATAGATCGCTGGTCCTGCTTCACAGGAAATGCAATCCCCAGTTCAATTTAGTTCCCTATTCATCCAGTCTGTTAGCACCCTACCAGGGGATGAGCTCTTGTTGACCAGTAAGGCTGGGGTCAGACGAGCGTGATTTCTACGGACTGTACGTCCGTGCAGTACGGACATCGTCAGTACGGAAGACGCAGTAGTGGTCACACAGTCCGTGATCACGTCAGTGATCACGTCCGTGATTAGTGACGGATCAATATAAAAAGTGAAATGTGAGAAACCAAATTTATTGCAGATGAAAAAACCAAGGGAAGGGGTATAAAAAGCCATTTTGGGGAAGGTGGAATTTTCCAAAGATGGATGCAGTGCAAGTATTCGTCTTTGCTGCAACGGGGTACCTGTACCTGAAGAACAAGCGTAAACGGCGATTATGGGTTCATCCCATAAACGCTGCCAGACCCACGCATGGCCACTTTGTCACGCTCTACAGGCCACTGCGAGAGAGGGACCCGACGAAGTCCTACAACTACCTGCGGATGTCCATCCCCTCCTTTGACGAATTGTTGTCGAAGGTACGTGAGCCGTTGATGAAGAGGGACACCAATATGAGGGACCCCATTCCACCCGAGGAGATGCTGGTCATCACGTTGCGGTAAGTAACAGCAAACACCAGCATTCATATTGTCGGTGCCAGCCAGCAGAGATGTGCTCGAAGTCCAGAGCCCCATTTTCGGTATCTTGTGATATGCCCACCAGCCCATTTGCACAAGCATACCCACACACATTGCATAATATCACACATACTCAATAATGAATGACACAGACAACAGTGACAGCAACTTAAATATTTTATCCATAAGAAATGGTAATAAAATAAAATGACATTAACATACCATGTGTTGCTGAACATCACATAAATCAAACATAAAATAAAGAGTCCACGAACATGTGGCAAACAACAATGCAGAGCATAAAACAAGTGCATGAGCATGAAAATAACTACAAATCCTCATAATGAGGAGGCATCCTCATAATAGGGATCGGGCATGTAACTCTGGTATGCAGGCTGATAGGGTGGTTGTGACCTGGCACCAGGGACATGGGTTGGTGTGGAGGCTCCGGACGCCGGTAATGATCACCAGCATATTGTGCCCTGGGAGGCACAGGTGGTACTGCAGGCTGGGTCAGGATGCTGTGTATGGTGTCCAATGTTCTTCTGCGGTACTCCAGCTTCTGAGCCAGGGTCATCTGGTGCAACATGGGGAGACACGAATGATGGAATGTCATGTCATCGTCATCCCAGAACCTGCAGCGTGGAGGTGTTGGTGGTGGTGGTGGTGGTGGTGGATGGTTAGCATCCATGAATGTCACCATGGCACGCTCAAATGCACCAGCCGGTGCCCTTCTCCTTTTCTGCGCCGGCCTGGTGGTGTCAGCCCTTGCAGTAGGCAGCTCCTCGGCAGCGGTCTCCTCCTCCTCCTGCGAGTCTGCTCCGGCCTCTTCCGTCTCTTGTGAGCAGGTGGCAGTGGCACATGGCTGCACGTGTTGCTGTGCCCTGGATGTGGATGGTAGATCCATGCTGCCCACCATAGGTCTTGGTTCCAGGGTTCGTTGCAGGAATGAAAGCTGCTCAGCATAGATGTAACTGCTGCCCCTCCTCGCCGCTGATCCAGAGCGTGCCGCTTCCGCATCCTTTTTGAGGACCCTTGTATAGTTGTCCCTGACTGTCCTCCATTTTGCGATGACTTCATGTGCTGCAAAACAGAAGAATGATATTAGGTGCGACTCACGGAATCTGATCATAACACACATTCATTTCTCCTTTTTGATAGGTATCTTGCCAGTGGATGCAGTCTGCAGGACCTGCATTATAATTTCCGCGTTGGCAGATCTACAGCTGGGGAGATCGTCCGCAAGGTGTGCCAGACAATTTGGGACACGATGAGGGAAGAATGTTTGCCAACACCCACAGATGCGGCATGGGCGCAAATTGCTGCAACATTTTTGGAGCGAGCAAACTTTCCAAATTGCCTGGGAGCCATGGATGGCAAACATGTGCGCATAGTGAAGCCACTGCAGAGTGGCTCACTGTATCACAATTATAAACATTATTTTTCCATTGGCATAATGGCAGTGGCAGATGCCAACTATAATTTTGTTTGTGTGGATGTGGGGTCATACGGGAAAGATTCAGACTCCACAATCTTCAAGAACTCCACACTGTGGAATGCAATAGGAAGTGGGACACTGCACATCCCCGGACCCGCACCTTTGCCTGGCACAGATGTCCGCGTCCCCTACGCCTTTGTAGGGGATGAGGCTTTCGGACTTTCCACCCATCTCCTGCGGCCATACTCTGGGACACACCTGACTGTCAAAAAGCGCGTGTTCAACTATAGGCTGTCGCGTGCGAGACGGTATGTCGAGTGTACGTTCGGCATACTGAGCAACAAGTGGAGGATTTTCCATAGGCCGCTAGATGTGCACATAGATTTTTCGGTTGATATAGTCAAGTGTTGTTGTGTGTTGCATAATTTTGTTCGTGCGCGGGATGGTGTTAATTTTGATGACTCCTTGTCTGTTTGTGGTTTGGAGGAATTTATTAATGATGATGTTATGCCTGTGAATCGACACAGCAACAGGCATCGTGATGCACTGGCAAACTTTTTCAGTAGCGAAGCAGGACAGGTGCCCTGGCAGATGGGTCGCATTTGACATGTCAGCTTCATGAATTTGTTTGACATTTACTTTTTGTTTGGATTAATAATGTGCATTTGATTATGAATAAAATAATCATGTACTCACTCTGTATCTTCTGTTCTTGCGCAGACCATGTGTCGTATGCAGGGTACACCGCTCTTGTGACATCTGCCCATGCGTTGGCCTTGCTTATTTTGTCCTTGTACAGGTTGCTCGCAGTGTCCCACAATTCGGGGTGCTCCCCCACCTCGGTTATCAGCCTCTCCACGTCCATTTCAGTGGCAGCGTAGAGTGTCCAGGATCAATTCTCCGGTCCCTAGAAAGTACTCCAGCCACGCCAGGAATGTTCTGGAGTCTGGACGTGATGTAGGCCGCAGAACAGGTGCGTCTGACGTCTCCATCTCACGTACACATGCCGCTAGCCGGCCGTAGTGCATTCTGTGCGGCCGTTCTAGGGGTTCTACGTTCTTGCCTGCCTTGCGTCCGTGGGCCACGGCCGTTGTGCGTCCGCAGTACAGTGCGGACGTACTTCGTGTATCGGGCTCCGATGGGCTTCCTGTCATGCTATCACGGACGTACTTTTAGGCGCAATCACGGACGTGAACACTACGCTCGTCTGACCGCAGCCTAAGTTCTAGAGGAGAAAGTGATATTGCAAGGGTCTAGATCATACCTCTTCCTTTTAATCAATTCAGATGCTATGTGAGAATCAAACAATGCATCAATGGGATTCTGAATCATGAGCACCTAACCTCAAATGAGGAACTTCCAAAGAATAAATTGAGATTTTTTGAATAATAGACCAAGGATCAATTAATTCCTTAGATGAACTGTTATGATCTTCTCTTCCAGGTATAAGCTGTATCAATAACCTCTAAATCATTTCCATGCACATATTCTGCTGGAATCATGTTTAACCCCTTCATTACCAAGTGATTTAAAAAAAAAAAAAAACATTGACAGAAACCAGTGTTTTTTTGAACAATCATTTTTAAATGTTTATACAGTAAGAAATATTTGGGAATATTCCAAGTGTCTTTCTTACTCTAATAACATATTTGGCAGGCAGATGGCACCATCTACTGGCCAAATGGAGATACAGCAGTTCGAGCTGCAGCTCGTGGTTCCCTGCACCGCCTGCTGAAAGGCCGATATGTCAGGGCATTCTTCAGCTGTTTTTAAACAGTTTTAGCACCTGAAGCATTATGCCCACAGGGCTAAAACTTTAGGGGCGCATTCTGCAGCACAAAAGCAAATGAAATTAATTTGCGTTTGTCTTTCAGAGCTGCGGATTGACATAACTCTATATCAGACAGTACCTGATGGTGCCTTTGACTCAATATCAATAACAAGCAGTCATCTACATTTTTTATAGCTTCAGAGGCTCGCAACATTCCTTGGCCAAAACTACAAGTAGTAAACTGCATTGCCAACACAGCTATTTGAGGTTGGAATTAGAACCAAGACCCACATCTGTTCTGTGTGTATTTATTTGCAAAGTATTTTACCAGGAAGGATACATTGAGATTTCTCTTGTTTTCAAGTATGTCCTGGGTTCAAGAACATTGACATTTTACAGTCGTTACAGAAATACAAAGTAATAAATGCAAGATATTAGAATCAAAACACAAATATACAGATTAACACAGAAAATAAATATGTGTGTAATATAGTCACTATGTTACATGTTTACAGGTGCATTCCTTATTGAGGTATGTTACTAGGGAGCTCTTGAGTGACTTTAGACTGTGGGAAGATTTGATGGTGTCTGGGAGGTTATTCTATAATTGTGGTGCTCTGTAGGAAAATGAGGATTGAGCCACTTTCTTTTTGTATTGTTGTATTGCGAGTAAGGTGCTGGTCCTGGATCGGAGGTTATAGGATGAGGGAACTGCTGGGGGAAGCAGCCTATTCAGGTAGGTTGGTAGCTTCCCTGAAAAGCTCTTAAACACCATGTTGGAAAGGTGAAGAGTGCGTCTAGATTCCAGTGACGGCCAGTTTAGCTCTTTTAACATGTCACAGTGGTGGGTCATGTAGGTACATTGTAGCACAAAGCGGCAGAATGAGTTATACAATGTAGTATTTGACCAAAACAAGTGAGCAGGTCACAAACTCTCATATTAAATACTTTATTAATAATGAGGTACCTTAAATCTAGTAATCCTTTTTTGTTTCCAGTGTGTAGTCACAGGCACTAATGTCTTAATGACACCGTCGTAGGTCATAAATGTGTATTTTTTTCCTTGATAAGATGTATCCTTCAGAATCTACATACATGGGATGTCATGTGTGACTAAACATAGGTGACTTCACTTTTATTATACTTTTACCGATGATAACTACCATCGGGCATCTGCTAATGGATAAAAGTCACTTCTTAGCTTCTCTTTGCATGTTAAGTATCAGTATCGTGCATTTTCAGCATGGATATTAATGCATGCATTACTCATTGTGGCTCTTTACAAGTGGTTCACTTATTCTAATAGTTACACTTGGCAACCTATGGGGAAATAAGTACGTGCCTCATCTGGTGGAGAACCTACGTATGTATCAACCACATGCAAATGGTCTTTTAGCACAAAACTGCAGTCTATCGTTAGCTGCTTGGCTCAAAACATGATTAAAAGCAAAAAAATAAATAAAAAACAAAAATAAACATGGTGTGGAATTAAGCAATGAGCAAGCAATGAGCAAGCAAAACATAAAATTCCTGAAAATGGTTCAATAAGTTCTTGTTTGATTCACTGAAGAATTTATAACATTTTAATATGCACTACATGTACAAAGGTATTGGGACATCTGACCATAATACCACAAGGCACTTATATGACATTGCATTTGAAATACATAGACATTAAGGCTAGGGTCAGACGAGTGCGTTTTCTACGGACTGTGCGCCCGTGCAGTACAGACGCACTTTTTGACGGAAGACGCAGTAGTGGCCACACAGTCTGTTTTTGTGACTGATGGTATTTTTGACGGATGTAGAAGGGAAAATAAATTAAAATAAAAAAACATTTTGTCCGTCAAAAATGCTGGACGTATAAATGCAGTCCGTCTGACCACATTCCATCACTCACACACAAAGCTATGAGGACGTTGCGGACGTGGCGCACTCCGCACGTCCGTTCTAGCGGTTTTATGTTCTTGCTAACATGCGTCCGTTTGCCGCGTCCGTTGTGCATCCGCACTTCTGTGCGGACGTACTTCGTGTGTGGAGCTTCATCGTTCATGATTCTCTGCTACCACGGACGTACTAATGTGCGGCAACACGGACATGATTACTGCGCTCGTCTGACCCCAGCCTTATATGGAGTTGCCCTCCCTCCCTTGGAGCTATAATTACTTCCATTCTTCTTGGAAGGCTTTGCACAAGATTTTGAGTGTTGTTTGGGACATTTTGCCAATACATCCAGTAGATGTGAGGCTAGACACTGATGTTGGATGAGAGGACTGGCTCAAATCTCCTTTCCAGTTCATACCAAATGTGTTTGATGAGGTTAAGGACAGGGCTTTGTGCGAGAAAGTCAAGTTCTTCCACACTAAACACATGTAACCATGTCTTTACTGACCTTGTTTTGTGCTGTGGGGCAAGTACATAGAATAAAAAAGGGCCTTCCTCAAACTGTTCCAACAAAGTTGGAAGCAGAATATTGTCCAAAATGTCTTGGCAGGCTGAAGCATTAAGATTACCCTTTCACTTGACCTAAGGGACCTAGTCTAACCCCTGACAAACAGCCCCAGCTTTCCTCCACCACCAAAGTTTGCAGTGCAGTCAGGCACGTAACATTCTCCTGGCATCCGCCGAACCCAGACTTACCAATAAATAGATACGTGTAATTCGTCACTCCAGAGGACATGTTTTCTTTGCTCCAGTGTCCAGTGGTGGTATGCTTTATACCACTCCATCCGACTCTTGGCATTGTATTTGGTGATGTGAAACTTGAATGCAGCTGCTTGGCCATGGAAACCAATTCCATGAGGCTGCCGCCATAGCACAGTTTTAGTGCTGATATTAAAGTCAGTGGAAGTTTGGACCTCTCCAGCCACGGAATCAGCAGAGTGTTGGCAACTGTTATACACCATGAGCTTCAGCACTGACTGAATGTTGTTTTACGCTTTGTGGCTGAGTTGCTGCTGCTCATAAGCACTTCCTCTTCCCAATAGTACCACTTGCAGTTGAACGTGGAATATCTAGCAGGGATGAAATTTCATAAACTATTGCAAAGGTGGCATCCTATCACAGCAGCACACTTCCATGAGCACTTCAGAATGACACATTTTTTCTCTTTTGTTTGTAAATGCAGCCTGCCATGGCTAGGGGCTTGATATTATACACTTGTGGCAATGGGTCTGATTTAAACACTTGAATTCGATAATTAAGAGGCATGTCACAATACGTTTGTCCATATATTGTATATATTTTAGTGGTGAATGTATGGTTTATAAAGGAAAGGGAAAGGAAATTGTCTTCATACTCTTTTGCCATGCATTATCTATACCATGGGTCAGCAACCTTTGCTCCCTGATGTTTTGGGAACTGCATTTCCCATGTGGCTCATTCAGCCTAATGGGTGACTGAGAATTTTGGGGGATGTAGTTCCCAAAACATCAGGGAGCCAAGGTTGCTGACCCCTGACTATACCATCCCCAATGCTGTCTATGGAAGTAGATTTCCCTGGAATCATTTTAATTTACTCTTGATCTCTAGAGTCTGTATAGAAAAGTAAAAACCTGTAATCCCAGTATGTCAGGTAAACATGCTAGTAAGCATAGACATGTAAAAATATGCCTACGTGCACACTCATTGTGGTTCTGTATATATTCTGTAAAACATCCTTCTGAATCCAGAATAGCCTTGCATTACTTCCTGTCCCAGCACAGAACCGATATGATTATGCAAACATATGTTATGGTTAGTGATGACAGCTGAGTTGATACCCTCACACAGCTTCCATTCCTTGACTCCCTTTCATCGGGCGAACATTTGATCCATTTTATTGCAATCGACTAAGGGCACTATTACCTTCTTAACTCTAATGTTAGTGCTCAGATATGTGACCATTAATGCCAGGTTAAGTGCCTTTTAACGCATGCCAGCATATTACATCCCCAACGCTAACGGGTCTAAAAAAAATCTGTTAGCGCATTATTTATTTTATTTATTATACTTTATTTATATAGCACCAGCATATTCCGCAGCGCTGTACAATGGGCACAATATAGACACAGGGTTACAATTCATTGAACAACAATTGACAAACCGGTACAATAGGAAACAAAGGCCCTATTCCCGTGGGAACTCACAATCTAGAAGGGTTGGGGTGGAAACAGGAGGAGAGGACTGCAAGGTGAGAGTGATGGACTGCAAGGTGGGAATGATGAACTGGTTGTGTCAGTGAGTCGGTGGTAGGCTTCTCTCAACAGGAATGTCTTAAGGGAGCGTTTGAAGGAAGGGAAACTAGGAGAAAGTCTCACAGTACGAGGGTAGAGCGTTCCAGAGGATGGGGGCTGCGCGTGAGAAATCCTGCAGTCTATTATGGGAAGAGGTGATGCGGGGAGAAGCTAGGTGCAGGTCACTGTTTGATCTTAGGGAGCGGGCTGGGGTGTATTTAGTGATTAGCGAGGACAGGTAGTGGGGAGCTGACTACACATAAAAATAAGTCCGGGGTTGGGTGCCGTGTCACCCAAAAAAATAGAAAAGTATATAGCTACCAGCTGCTGCTTGAAGCTACTCCCCCTGTGCATCCACAAACAAGGGGTTTCATCTCCAGAGAAAAGAAAAAAAGACAGACTTCCAGTGCTGCTTGAAATGGTGCACTAGTGCAACCACATTTTACTAGGAACACACAGATAGCAAACGTTTCGGGGACACAGCCCTTGAAGGGCATTGTACACTGACGAAGGGGCTGTGTCCCCTAAATGTTTGCTATATGTGTGTTCCTAGTAAAATGTGGTTACACTAGTGCACCATTTCAAGCAGCACTGGAAGTCTTTTTTTTTCTTTTCTCTAGTGGGGAGCTGAGTTAGTGAGAGCTTTGCGGTCAAATATTAAAATGATATGAATCTGGTATAGGCGTCAGTGGCAGTGCACCCAAATATTTTACTTTTGGTGGCAGCAAGTGCCTTCACACCGTAACCCCTTTGTGGTATTGTGGAAGAGTGCAGTGGTGGAGGTTTTGTGAATGCAGAAGAGATCCCCGATCTTTTCAGTTACGTCAGCATCAGGGGATTGATAGCTGCTGATCCAGGACTGATTCATTTTTATAAATGTCAGCCGGTCTACAGAGTTGGTGGACAGACGCACTCTTTTGTCTGTGACAAAACCTCCAGCGGCACTGAATGTCCTTTCAGAAAGCACACTGGATGAAGGGCAACCTAGTAGCTGCATAGCATATTGGATAAGTTCTGGCCAGTGATCCAATCTCAACACCCAGTAAGCCAGTGGATCATCTACTGGAAAGGTATCCAGGTCTGCCCTTGCCCCTAGGTAGTCCTGCACCATACAGTGAAGACGCTGGCAATGGGTGCCTACATTTGACGTCCCTGGTCGTCGTGGACTAAAAAAATATAAAAATGCATCAGTCAAGTGGCCCCGGCCTTCACCGCTCTTCCTCTGATCATCAGCAGCCTCAGAAGCACCTGTGTCATCTCTTGGTAACCTACCAGTGCCTGGAAAGGTGTTACAGAAGTGTCGCTTTAGAGCGTCCTCAAGTTGTTTCATCCTATCCTCCCTCTGTGCGGGCAGGATGAGCTCTGCAACTTTACCCTTGTATCGTGGAGCAAGAAGGCTTGCCAACCAGTAATGATCCCTCTCCTTGATAGCATGAATCCTGGGGTCCTTTAGCAGGCTTTGCAAGATAAGGGAGCCCATGCAGTGTAGGTTGGAGGTGGCATTAGCTTCTGAGTCTTCCTCGTCAATGAGGATGACCCCATCGTGCACTTCCTCCTCCCAGCCACATACTATCCTTGGGTTTCTGGGCACACAAAACCATCCCTTGTGGAATCCCCACCTTCAATGCCCCCACTACTTAAATATTCCTCCTCCTCATCCTCCTCCTGTCTGATCTGAGGACCCGCTGGAAAGCTGTCTGCGTTAAGACTGCTAGGGAAGGCCTCCTCTTCCTCCTGCTGCTCTGCCTCTAGTGCCACATCTATAATTCCCCGCAGAGTGCGCTCCAGCAGGAACACTAAAGGAATTGTGTCACTGATGCATGCACTGTCCCTGCTCACATCCTCGTTGCCTCCTCAAATGGTGACAGTACAGTGCATGCATCCTTGATCATCAGCCACTGCGGGGGAAAAAAAAACAAATTGACCTGAACCTGTCCTTGTGCCATACTCACACAGGTACTCATTGATGGCCCTCTGCTGCTTGAGCAGACGCTGCAGCATTGCCAATGTCGAGTTCCACCTGGTGGACATGTCACAGATCAGGCGGTTTGTGAGAAGTTGGAATTCTCTTGCTTGCTGGACCACGTGTCTAAAGTAATGTGCACCTTACTGCTGACTGTCTTTCCCAATGACTCCATAACATTGTGTTCCATGTGCTGGTATAGTGCTGGAATGGCCTTCCGTGAAAAGATCTGGTGTTTAGGATCCTGCCACTGTGGTACAGCACATTCAGCAAATTCACGGAAGGAGTCCACCAGCTGGAAAGGCAGCAGCTGTAATGCAAGTCATTTTGCTAAACTGGCATTTAGATGCTGTGCTTGGGGATGGTTGGGACTATATTTTTTCTTACGCTGCAGCAGCTGGCACAACGTAATCTGACTGCGCAAATCTTCAGCTGATGGGATGCTGTCACATTCTGAGGAAGGACCTGGTACACCCAATACTGTAGCATCATCCCTGTCAGTTGAGGTTGTAGGCAATGACATGGCAGGACATATAGTGGGGGTAGAGACAGTTGAGGAGGAGGACCTATGCAAAGTGTTGTGCCAACGGGATGCATGGCAGGTGGTCATATGTTGCCTCATGCACGTGGTACCCAAGTGTGGGATGTCTTTCCCACGCTTGATCCTCTTCTAACATAGATTACAAATAGCAATGGTGCGTTCTGCTGCACATTTCTTAAAGAACTCCCAGACAGAAGACTTCCTGTACATGTGCTTTGAGACAACAGCGCTCTGCACCTGAGCAGCTGTGACTTCTGATGCCTTGGACTGGCTACGGTTGCTCATAGAGGACGTTGTGCCTCGTGTTTGTTGTGCCTCCTCCTTCTCCTCACTTGACTCCTCTGTTTGATCAGGCACCCAGGTGGAGTCAGTGACCTCATCATCGTCATCACCCCCTATCTCCTCGTCACTGGAGCCAACTTGGCAGTATGCTGCAGCTGCTGGGGCAACATGAGTTCCAGTTATTTGTGTTTCACTGGCACCCCCTCCCTCTAGGTTGATTATACTCCCTTCCTCAACCTCAGAGTTTGAATCAGAGCACCGTAGTTGCTGCGCATCCACAAGCAGCATGTCACTGTCATTGTAGTCAAACAATTCAGCTGACTCCTCCGTGTATGTTGGTGAGGCTACGGCAGGAGTAGCTGTGGACATGGAGGCTGCTTTAGATGCTTTGGCAGCTGAGGTGGACTGTAAACCACTACAAGCCTGACTGGCAGAGGACTCGGAGGATGAGGATGGCTTGGTTAGCCAATCCTGCAAATCCTCTGTATGTTGCTGCAGCATAATAGGCCAGCACCAGTTAGAAAGGACAAGTGTGCCCCTGCAGAGGATGCACCACGTCCATGACGACCAGGGGCACTGCCTTCCGACACAGAGGCTGCTTGTCCTCTTATCTGTGTCTGGGATCGTCTGCCTGTCCTTTTAGCTCTTTCTGACCTGGTGAGTGATATATAGATTAAAGATATACAGAAGTCTGATTCAACTCTGGTATAAAGATTGGAGATATGCAGAACTCAGATTCAACTCTGGTATATAGATTAAAGATATTCAGAACTCTGATATAAGTCAGCAATTTTACTGATATTTTCCCTGCAAGGCTGCCAATGTCCTCTACTCTCTTTCTCTCTAATTCACTTCCCCTCCTGCAGGCTGCAACACCCTGATAGCTGGCAACAGCCAGATTCAACTCTCAATAGATAAACAGATGAACTCTGGTTAAACGGTGTTATTGTATGGTATCTAGAATTAGATCAAAGATATACAGATTTTCCAGAACAATGCTATAAGTCAGTGATACACACTGTCCATGATAGCCTGGCTGTGCGAAGACAGATTCAAATTTGCTGAACTGTGGTATAACTCACTGATAACAGACTGTGCCAAGACAGATTCAAATTAGCTGAACTGTGGTATAACTCACTGATACACACTGATAGCCTGGCTGTGCCAAGACAGATTCTAATTTGCTGAACTGTGGTAGAACTCACTGATACACACTGTCCCTGATAGCCTGGCAGTGCCAAGACAGATTCAAATTCCCAGAAATCTCCTACAACTCACTTAAACACACTATCCCTGATAGCCTGGCAGTGCCAACACAGATTCAAATTCCCAGAAATCTCCTACAACTCACTGAAACACACTGTCCATGATAGCCTGGCAGTGCCAACACAGTTTCAAATTCCCAGAAATCGCCTACAACTCACTGAAACACACTGTCCCTGATAGCCTGGCAGTGCCAACACAGATTCTAGTTCCCAGAAATCTCCTACAACGTCACTGATACACCCTGACAGAACAATCTCCTCTCCTCTCTGATTCACTCCTGCAAACACAAATGCTGGGGCTGCAGGCAGGGAAGCCTTATATAGTGTGCTGCGGGACTTAGCTCTGTGAGCCCATGATTGGGCAAAATTTGCCAAATCAGGACTCTGAGCCGTGATTGGCATAGTCTTGCACCTGACCTGTGGTCAGGTGCAAGGCTATAGCCAATTACAAGCTTCAGGCCAGTGGAAAAGTGCATTGTGGTCCATTGTGATGCATTGTGGGCGAAAATGCGGCGAACACGCGGCAATGTTCGGAGTTTGACGAACAGCCGAAGGGTCGATGTTCGAATCGAACTCCGAACAGATCCGAACCGAACGCTCATCCCTAGTCAATAAGCATTTTCCACACTGTTAAATTGTCACCAATACAAACATCTATTAGAGAATATACTCAAAGCCAGTATCAACATAGTTGATGTGATTGAAAATCAATCCTATGATTGAAAATGTTAAAATTCCAACTCATTTACCCCATTAAAAATAGCCAACAGTCATTTACATATTTGACTTTTAAATTCTGTATTCCTACTACTACACTTTTAATGTTAGGCTGATGAATAAAGTAGAATAACCTCACTCCTATTTTGTGTGTGTCAAATGTCACCTCCTTCATATACCTCATTATTACTGTCATTAAAACAGGTAATTGGTTAATGTGACTAGTAGTATTATCCAATAACTGAATGTTAGCTGTATACCTTATCTTTAATATACAAATATTTAAGCCCATGCAATGTTTTGACGAAAAAAAAAATCAATTGGTATTATTCCACTTTATGTAATGTAGATTCACAGTAAAGGAACCACCAGGTGTCTTACATCTTTAATGATCATTGACATTGTATAGTTCATTTTATGAAAGACTAGTTTACCTTCTCCATCACCATTTTGTCTCTTTAAGCCCAAGTAAAATTTACTTTTAAGCTGTGTGTGGTCCTCTGCACCTCCTAACTACACCAGTATCACCAGGAGATTTAACTCCCTTCTCAAAAGTACCAAAGCCGGAGAAAAAGATGACATACCCTTTCACTCTGCCATCAATTAATCTTGCATGGAACATGTCAAGAGCTCAGCTCTCTACCTCACTTGGAAGCTTTTTCTTTGTGTGGAAATACTATATTAATCCATTGATCTAACAATATGCAAAACGGAACACTTCATCTAGACATTCATATTTTGTTTCCACCAGAAAAGATCTTTGTAAGTAAAGTTTACTTATGAAAAGTCTATATATCTCTGTTGCTGTAAACTTAAAATAAACGCACATAACTTTTTCATGAGTGACTGGGTGTAGGTATCCTTACGGCTTTTAAAATCAAACAACCTAAAGTTAAAGGGATACACCAGCTTAAGCTTAAAATTGAGGGAAGAAAAGGAAGGGTTAAACATTAGCCACTCCTGACCTCTTCCGTGGCACTGTCCCATTTTTAACCCTTTAGATTATTTTTGAATTTAGCACTGTGCTCTCTCCGCACTGGTTCCGCCATGACATGCTTCCTTCTTCCTGTAATCTGCATCATGTCAATCCACTAAATCTCAATGCCGAACGCATCAAGGACAGTGGTGGAACCTAGGTCTCGCAGATCCTGATAGTGCTTAGATTCTGGGTGGGAATAAACCCCTGCAGTCAGAGGGTTGAATCAGCATTCAGATCACTCTAACAACTCAAATAACATTGAAGGGTCGGAGTGCCTTGAGTGTCCCTTGAAAACACTCTTGTCCTTCTCTGGACATTTAGGATTGGTCTTATATGACTACTTTTAGGCAGTATACACCTGTCAGCAAAAATTCAGGCATACAAGTCTCAGAGCATGATACAAAACATAATAATAAATGCAGAATTGTTAAAAGTATATAAATACGGCATTTAACTTGATCATGACCACAGTCTAAATGACAAAGGTTAATTTGTTACAAATTCCCTCTTATGGGTTCCAGCATTTTAGGTGCAAATATGCAATTTTGTGTAATACCTACTATAGTGTGTTTAGCTAATTTATTTATATTATTTATTATTTTCCTCTTTATGTCATTATTTTTACATAACCATAATGCAGATTTGTTCAAGATTGTGACATCATATGTGAACCGCCACATTAGGTTTAACCCCTTCACTGCTGAGCCATTTCACTTCTGTGTACTGAGCTCATTTTTACTGTTTTGTGCTCATCATGTTCAAAAGCGATTTGATGTCATATTTTACTATACAATCCAGACAAATTATTTACATCAGACTCGGCAGATTCATAATATATCATTATCATATGCATACATCATGTCCTGTCAATATGTTTATGAGAACACAGAGAACAGGCAGTTGCATTAACAGCCTGTCATTTAGTGAGTCCCTGCCCAGGTCTCATAAGGTTTTCACTCCATGATGCCGTTACCGAGAAAACTGTACTATAAGGGAGTCATATATGTCAATCTACGTCCACCAAAAGGTTGACCAGAATTGAAATGCCAAGTTTTCTCTGCACAAGTAATACAGCAACCACTGATGATCAATTGTCCTTATTTGGTCTCGTCAGCAGGTCAGGAGTGTTTAGGTTATACCTCTCGAGGCACCTTGAGTAAAGAGGTCCACATCTGGGTAGCTTGGCTCATGAGAAAAAATATGTATATGAAAACAATCCATAGAAAGCCTATATGGTAGAACAAAATGTATGGTTGCCATCTCATAGTGTCATTCGATAATGATTTTATTATGTGTGTGTACAGTATATATAAAAATATATATATATATATATATTCTGCACTCAGAAAATGCATCCTTCTTTGGCCTGGTCCTGCGCCTAGCTTCCATACACAAGCATGCACATAATTGTACCGTCGACACTCTTGGGACTTGTATTAAAAAAATTGCTTTATTAAATTATCGACGTTTGAGTCTGTTCCTCATCCTGTTGAAAGTTTGTGGAGAACAGTCTGAAATGTCAATAATTTAATAAAGCTATTTTTTAAAAAACAAGTCCCAAGAGTGCTGCCGGTACATGTCTGTGTATATACTGTATATATATATATTATATATATATATATATATATAATTACACGCCCAGAGCGTACAAAGTTACACAGTTACATGAAATAATTTTAACACATCAATAGTAGACATGTGCATTTGTATTCAGGTCTATTGAGATTGATGAATTGAACAAAATTTGTTTCAATTAACCTAAAATATTTTATAACAAAAGGACACCTTGACAAATGAAACAAAAAAACGAATCACTCAGGAACAAATCACTTTTGTGCTATTTGTTTCTGTTCATGCCTGTAAAATTTGATGATGAAGTGCACTAAATTGAAATCAGAGTTTGGTAGCCACCAATTCCTCACTGTACCCCACATCCATGGCTAGCAGGTGAGTCATTAAATCAGAGCACACCAGCTGATTTAGCCCCTGAACCACTGGCCATGGGTAGAGCTGCCATAGGGTGAGAGTCTAATTAAATACGATATAAAAAGAAATTCTAGATCATCTTTAAAATAGAATTTATTAGACTTTTGAGTCGTAACGAAAAGGTTGAAGAGAAAACAGACCTGCTCACAGCAAAAAAATTTGAAACTTGTGTAGCGCTGCTTAAAAGACTGTGTTCTGCTGCATTTAATTATTATGGCCACCAGAGGGAGACAGAGTCCATGGTAAGATTATGCTGGACAAGCAAGGAAAGCACTGAACTACATTTTCCATGATGCTTAGCGTGAGGACAGGAAGTGGGTGTGTAGGAAAGGAAGGGCATCAGCAGCATCGTGGAAAGCATGCTCAGAGTGAGCTGGGAGCTGAAAGGAGAAGGATGCAGGCAGAGCTGTTAAGGATCGTGACCAGGCCAGAGCGCAGGGGCTACCTCGCTGGTGCTGGGGATCGGGACAGTGACCCTGCGGAGATCTGTCTATACCAAGCTGGGAGGTCTGAGGACAAGAAGCTGGTTCCGGCTGGACCCCGTGTAAGGAGACTGCGATGATCCATTGGGAGTGCAGGCAGTAAACCGTTGTACGCAGTGTGGAGATCGGACAAACAGGGAGCGGATCCGGTGGCACAGAGTCCCAGTAAACAGCGGAGAGAAATCCTTAATCGGGTCCTGAACAGATTACCTATCGGATGGGTGAGAGGCCTTCCCGGCCACAGTAAAATAATAAAGCACGCTGCAAGTTTGTCTAAACCTACAGGGCCCCAACTTGACTAGTCGAAGATTTGTTTGTTTTATTCACTGGCCAGTTGAATCTAGTACCCGGGTACCAACACACGCATACACGTACACCTTCTTGGGACACAACCTGTACGGGACTCACATTTCAGCACGAAGGGGTTAAAATTCCTTTTTCTTTTCCGCTGCGCGTTTCTCGCATTACGAACTTCTGTAAATATATATGTATACCGGGCTGCTCTATATATGCCAGTTTATTTGAGATCAGTAAACTATATAAGTTATATAATCCACAACAGTGCTGGTGTATATTTATTCCCTAGTGCGGGGAGACTGACCCGAGGTTTAAATTCAGCGGCTGCTCCGGGAGTGAGCACTTGTTTTAGCTATTTATTTCCTTTGCATACCATTATGAATGAATGCCTTCCCTGGGTCCAATCTTTTCCCAGAGGATTAAGATGCCAGGTGTCCCTGGCAAGGATTCTAAGAAAAATTCAGCATACAGGTTCATAGTCTTTGAGAAAGTGAACAAGATAGGAAATGTAATGCATTGCATGTGTCTCTCTAAATAACGTATTTCCCTGGCCTTCTGCTATGTGGGGTTCTGACCATTCTGTACACTTTGGACAATTGCAATATTGTGTTTTGTTAAAAACTTGTATGAATGTTTATTTTCTATTAATGTAGTTGCCCAGTGAATAGGTGGTAGGACGTACCGTCCATCTTTCTGTGCTGAAAGTAAATGATAGAGAGCTCCTTGTCAGAAACATCTAATCTAATATCTAGACGTGAATTCCCCATATATTAGTTTGTGCTTCCGTGGAACAATTAACTAAAACAAATTGTAAATAATCAGAAATGGTAAATTTCCATGCTCTTTAATATGAACCAGATATTGTAGGCATCCTCCCGTCCCAAAAGACAATGGTTGCACCAAAGAGTTAGCTTGAGCATAGCTTCTGATGTGGATCATAGGACCCATTCTGCTCTGGTAGTCTTTTCCCCAATTTTTCAAACTAATTTGGGCACTGGGTTTTGCTTAAGTGGCCCTGTTGTCTCTGCTTCCTCCTGTCTGTGCTTTCTATATTACTCTGTATGCCATTTCTAACAGCACTCCTCCAGTTGCTACCTTCATCAGCACCGTACTCCCAGTTGTACACATCGATACCAGCAAGTTATAGTTTTAGCTGGCCGGTATGTCAAGATTCTTCAGCCAATGAAATGTTCAGAAGAACAATGGGGGTGTATCCATCCCCCATGCAATGTAGATGACCAAGTCACCAATGTCGGGCCCTATTACATTCTTCGCGCATACGTTTGCACAAGCGCAAAAACGCATTAATGTGAGGGGCAAAACCCTTTGCGCAGAACGTCGTATTACAATCTCAGCACAACAAACAAGCCTATACGTCTACCGCGGGTGAACCTGCGCGAACGCTGCGCAAGCTTACTGTACTTCGCGTGTCCTATACTTAACATTGTGAGCGCAAATGAGTTTGTGCACTGGTACGCGGATGGTATTAAAATCTATGCGCAGTTTGTAACGCACAGTCTTTGCGCGCATAATTGTAGCAACTCCTAAAAGCTGGTGTTAATGGCAAATTCTATCAAACTGGCCAAATACACCAGCCCAAAAAAAATACCGCAGCAAAGTATAGTTACACATTCTACTCATACCAAACCCATAAATTTGAGAGGTTGTGCATGTTTTTTTATTGATGCAGCATATATGCGCAGATTGACTTTGACAGCCGCAAAAACTTAACGTGAGACAATTGTGGTTCTTATTTCTGATTGGCTGAATCGCGAAAAAACAGTCCGCACACTGACTCCTGCACGCAACGTTGCTGCACGCGGGTTTTGCGCGTCCGTTTTACGAATGTTATTTTTTGACGGATGAAAAAATGTGCGAGGATTGTAATTCCAGCGTTGATTTACACACGTTAATGTTTAAAGCTTCGCGCCAAAATTTGCACGTTTACCATGCGTTTTTGCGTTACGAATGTGATAGGGCCCATCATATTTAGTGTATGCTAAGGGAACTTTAATTATCCAGGATCTTAATGTGGGGTATCCTGTCCTACTAGGATATGCCCAGTATGCAATGAAGACACAAGAGGTGAAAGCTGTTTAGATGCTTCTTCTGCCTTCCATGCATTGTCCACATTTCACAACCACAGAGCATGGTGCTAAGGACATACACTTGATACGCCTTCAGCTTGGTGTTCACTGTGAATAGATTGTTATTCCCTACTCTTCTACTTAGTTTGGACATCACAACAGAAGCCTTAGCGATGCAATTGTCAATTTCAGCAACAGGCGTGAGGATTCTGGTGACAGTAGAGCCTAGTCAAGTGAAGCTGTGAGTAATGGAAAGTTGGTCATTTGCAATATGAATTTTTTTTGTGGGGTTGCACCTTGTTGTCCCATGACGTTGGTCTTTTTGATGCTGATCTTCAGTTTAAACTGTTGGCAGGCCTTAGCAAAGTTGTCAATCAACCGCTAAAGCTGTGCTTCTGTATGAGAGCCCAGTACTGCATCATCAACAAACAGAAGCTCTTTGATGAGAACCTGAAGGATTTTAATCTTTGCTGTCAGTTGAGCATAGTTAAAGAGCTTTCCATTGCTTCTAGTATGCAGGTGTATTCTGTCTTCAAAGTCCCAGAATACATGAAAATAGAGATGTGCAATTCGTTTCATTCCGAATTGAAGTTCGGACAAAATTCATCATTTTCATATGTCGGGAGCATTTCCGAAAACAAAATATCGACCACCCGAAATTTCGGATCGATTCGATTCTGCGATTCGGATCATTTCGGGTGATCCCGATCAGTTGGCTTTTCGTTTTTCTATGAGTTATTTCGCTTTTTATTGCTTATTTAAGAATGGGAAGTAGATTACTACCAATAGAATGTACGACTCTTTACTTAATTATTCTTTTAGGAGTTTTTTGACACTTTTTGTGTGAAATTTTAGGTTTCCTAGCTTTCTTTAAAGAAACAAGGCTTTTTAACCCATAGGCAGTGTGCAGATTCATATGCTGCATTAACTTTACTGGAGAGAGGTGCTGCCTGGCAGTGTGCGGATTCATATGCTGCATTGAAACCTATGGGTTAAAAAGCCTTGTTTCTTTAAAAAAAGTTAGAAAAATAACTTTTTACACAAAAAATGCCTAAAAAATCCTAAAAGACTAAATAACTACAGAAACTTTCATTAATTCATTCTATTAGTAGTAATTTACTTCCCATTCTTAAATAAGCAATAAAAAACTAAATGACTCCTAAAAATGCGAAAACCCAACTGATCGGAATCACCTGGAATGAACCGAATTGATGAAATGATCCGAAACACCAAATTGAAATGATCCGAAACGAAAGAAAAACTGTCTGAAATTTTCAAAAAAGCCCGTAAAAAAAAAACAAAGCAAAAAAAGTCATGAACATCCCTACATGAGACGGCAGCAAAGAGAAGGTGTTGAATAGTGTTTGCACTAAGACACAGCCCTGCTTCACTCCGTTTAAATTCTCAAATGGCTCAGAGATGGATCCATTTAAACTGACAGTTCCATTCATGTTGTCATGAAATGAAGAGATGATGTTGAGCAGCAGCTGGAATTGTCCACACCTGCTCAAGAAGCCTTGTTGAGGTTTATGAAGACAATGCATAAGTGCATTTGCTGCTCTGGGCATTTCTGCCGAAGTTGACAGACCGTGAAGATCATATCAGTTGTTGACATGCGCGATTATTTCAGAAACAGGACTTCCTCCTGTCTAGCAGGGAATTCCCTTTACAGGATATACATGAACCCCTGTATCTCCAGGACCATATACCCCACAGAGGGCACTATTCCCTGGTGGTGAACGCTAACGTTAGCATTCAGATGTGTAAGCGTTACCGCCAGGATAAGTGACTTTAACACATGCCACCCATATTACGTTCCTGACACTAAACACATAAGAAATCATTTAGCGAACCGGTTTTTGCACTAGCATCTGCGAGCTTACTGTTCTTTACACCCTACAAGGCCAACCGAGAAGTGATTGCAAACGACAGTCTGGCCTTTCCTTTCCAATGATAACAAACATAACCATATAAAATACAAAAAATATTTAAAAAACAAAAACAAAACAACTTTATTATTTTTTAAGGCAGGAGCATTGTCCACTTTTCACGTATAAAGTGAACAATGCTGCTGCCATTAGTCATCTTATTATTTTCCACACAGGGATCAAGTTTAGTATTTTATTCATAGAACACTTTTGATACATTATATAAGAGCTGTTATAACAGAGAGTTGGAGATAAAGAGCTATTCCCAGTAGCTTGTTATTCTTGGCCTGTGAAAAATAAATACTGGCTCAAAGTTCCTGGTGTTCAGTGAGTTTGATAAATGACATGCTTAAAAAATTTGTTACTTAACCCCTTAATGCCAGGGCAGTGTTGGAGGCAGACTGGCTATATGCCACGGGGCAGCCTAGCACACCCCACAGCTCTCCAGCAACTACCCTGGCCCATCTCCCTTTCCTGTGGCCAGTCATCACAACTGGCTACAGGCAGGACTGCCTGAACCAGAGCAGCACGCCTGCAGTAAATTGCAGCAATCGACCACCGTCAAGGAAGGGGTATAGAGAGAGTCGGGAGGTGTCCCTCGCCATTCAGGCCCACCTGTTGCTGGCGTTAAAGGGTTAAACCTCTGCTCCCTCAATACATTGGTCAGTATGATTCCCTACATCCTCTGACTGTATACAGATGAATTTTGGGAACAAATAATTCCCATTGTCCTTCTGTGACCCCAGCTCAACCCCGCTTATGTGAGTTTATGCTGAGCTCACTCAGGGTCTCGTTTATCTCTTTTGAGTACTATTGACTCTAGGAGATTATAACAGCAATGACTTGAGCTGCTAATACAATGTCTCCAATGTAATAGAGCCAGTAACTTTGAGACACTATGGACTATTGGCTCTCGATTATATTTACCTTTATCGAATACCTGTTACTATGTCGAAATAGGGGCCTATGATTTTTCTAGTGATTCTATGCTGATTATGCAAGACTTCCTATGTCAGAAGCAAGGATGAATTGTAACAAATGATCATAAACCTTGAGATGGAAGATAGTCAAACTAAAAACACATGATCAATCACTGGTATAAGCATGGTAACTGTGATGAGAGTCGTTCAACCTGCACTTGGCATTATTGTTGGGAGGTGTGGGACTGTGGGTTCTGGGGCGTCAGACACATCGTTTTGTTCCCCAGCCCTCTCCTATGTCCAAGTCACCTATACCTATAAGGGTACAGGGTGTCTGTTTTATGTGTTTCTATTGTTATTGTTAATATTGTTATAGTCTGTATTTTTATGTTGCTGTTATTATTTCAAATACTACTATGTGTGTTACTGCAGCCCTTTCCAGAATAATAAATTATATTTTAGATCTGTGAAAGCTTTGAGTGGTCTTTTTTGCCAAAACATTACCTCTCCCCTAGACTATTGTCTGCTTGTGAAATCTGCTATCCATTATCTTCTAATGTATACAAACAGTCTGATACTCAGGCTGTGATTACATGGCAACCTATTATTTTATGTCCGGAGATTAAAATGGGGTATGGCTAGGAACTGGCTTATTTGAGGAGGATGGGGGCGAAAGGGTGAAAACTTCCATTGGTTTCCAGTAGGGATGTGCAATTCGTTTCGTACCGAATCGATTTTCGTACGAAATTTACCATTTTCGTGCTTCCGAGGGCATCCCGAATCTGAAATGTTGACCACATGACATTTTCAGATCGATTCGAAATTTCGAGTCATTCGATTCGATATTTCAGATGATTCAAAATTTCGAGTCGATTCGATAAATCGGGTCGATTCAATGATTTAGGTCATTTCGGCGTTTGTATCATTTTGGTGATTTGGATCATTTCGGGTCATTCAGTTGGTTTTTCGTTTTATGCTGCATTATTAATTTAAACTGTAGAGGTGCTGCCCGGCAGTGTGCGGATTCATATGCTGCTTTAATTATACTGTAGAGGTGCTACCCGGCAGTGTGCGGATTCATATGCTGCATAATTATACTGTAGAGGTGCTGCCCGGCAGTGTGCGGATTCATATGCTGCATAATTATACTGTAGAGGTGCTGCCCAACAGTGTGCGGATTCATATGCTGCATTATTATACTGTAGAGGTGCTGCCCGGAAGTGTACGGATTCATATGCTACATTATTATACTGTAGAGGTGCTGCCCAGCAGTGTGCGGAATCATATGCTGCATTATTATACTGTAGAGGTTCTGCCCGGCAGTGTGCGGATTCATATGCTGCATTATTATACTGTAGATGTTCTGCCCGGCAGTGTGCGGATTCATATGCTTCATTATTATACTGTAGAAATGCTGCCCAGCAGTGTGTGGATTCATATGCTGCATTAATTATACTGTAGAGGTGCTGCCCGGCAGTGTGCGGAATCATATACTGTATTGAAACCTATGGGTTAAAAAGCCTTGTTCCTTTAAAAAAGTTAAGAAACCTAAAATTTCACCCAAAAAATGCTTAAAAATCTTAAAAGAATAACTAAGTAAAGGAACTTTCATTCTATTGGTAGTAAATCTGCTTCCCATTCTTAAATAAGCAATAAAAAACAAATAACTCATTAAAAAAACGAAAAACCAAACTGAGCCGAATCACTTGAATGATCCGAATCACCGAAATGATCCAAACGCCAAAATGACCTCAATCGCCGAAATGATCCAAACGACAAAATGACCCGAATCACCGAATCGATCAGAAATTTCGAATCGTTATCGAATCACCAAATCGAAACGAAAACAGTCCGAAACGACCCGAAACGAAAAAGAACACCTGGAAAAAAAACGAAACAAAATTTTCAGCGGTGCACATCAAAAGAACATCTAGTTTCCAGGTCTCTCTTTGCACTGTTTATATTTGGCTCATATATTTCATTAAAGTCTATTTCACCCTACCAGGAGTTCCAGCTATTGACTGGGTGAATTTGGGCCAGAATCAGTACTCCTTAGGCTAGGGTCAGACTAGCGCAGTTTTAACGTGCGTTTAGCCGCACGAAATCACGGCCGTACTAGCAGCAAATGACGTCCAATGCCGGGGAACATACGAAGTACGGTCGCACGAAAATTCGTCCGCGCAACGCAAGTTGCAAACGAACGCATTTTTTCGAGAACGTCAAACCGCTACTACTGACGTACAGAGTGCGCTGCGGCTGCATAGCGGCGTGTTTGCGTGATTGGGAGACGTCAGACGCTGCACACGTCCGGCCAACATAACGTGCACAGACCAAACACTTCCTGTCTTGTCTGGGGGTAGCTGCAAGTTGCGTTGGACAATAGCTGGGACTGACATCGACGTGGAGAGGCTGATCAATGCAGTGGCAGAGCATCCCGAGCTGTGGGACACGGCCTGCGACAGCTACAAAGACCGGCAGAAGAAGGCCAGTGCATGGGTCACAGTGTCCAGGGTGGTGTACCCAGAGTACGAGACGTGGTCTGATAAAGAGCAGAAGCTTCAGAGTGAGTAAATGATCATTTTATTGCATAGAATTCAATTGCATTGAACTTGAATGTAATATCAAACAAAATGGCATAACGAATTATGGTTGTCACTAAGGATGTGCGTTTCGGCTTTCAGAATTTTGGAATTTAAACGACATTTTCCCGATTCGTGTTTTCTGATGCGGGCGATTCCCAGATAATTTTTCGATCCGAAAATGTCAGATCCGAAATGTTTCCGAGCCGAAACAAAATATTGTACGAATATGCGATTGGACTTGAATTGTGTCAAATCGAAATTTATTGCTTTGAAACGAGAACAGACGTTGCGAAAAACGAGAAATGTACGAAATCACGAAAAGTAGATCCAACAAACGAGCAAAGTGACACAAATAAAGAAAAATGGTCCATATTCCGATGACATATCCCCGAAAAACGAGTCGAACCCAATCGAATCAAAACAGGGTTCGTTCGAAACGAGCCGAATCGAAAACTTTAAACATCCGAAAATTCGAACAGAAAAAATAATCGGTGCACAAGTCTAGGTGTCACATGTCAAATGATGTCCATCTGCCATGGCACCTGCCCTGCATTGCTAGTGAAATAATTAGACAGAGCATCGCAAAACCTGTTGGTGTGTCTATTCACAGGTATTATGTCATCGTTAGCATACTCATCCAGACCCGTTACTGTGAGGGTATCCTCGAAATTAACCCCATCCCTTGCACGAACATAGTTATGTAGGATGCAACAGCATTTCACTATATCCACACAGAAATCCACATTTACATCAAGTGGCCGATGAAAAATCCTCCACTTGTTGCTCAGTATGCCAAAGCTACACTCGACATACCGTCTCGCCCGCGACAGCCTGTAATTAAACACCCGCTTCTTCACAGTCAGGTGTGTCCCCGAGTATGGCCGCAGGAGATGTGTGGATAAGCCGAATGCTTCATCACCCACAAAGGCATAGGGGACTGACACGTCGCTGCCAGGCAAAGGTGCGGGTCTGGGGATGTTCAGGTTCCCACCCTCAATCTCATTCCACAGTGTTGAGTTCCGAAACAGTGTTGAGTCCGAGTCCTTGCCGTATGATCCGACATCCACATACACAAAATTATAGTTGGCATCTGCCACCGCCAGTAGGCCAATTGAAAAATAATGTTTATAATTTTGATACAGTGAGCCACTGTGCAGTGGCTTCACAATGCGGACATGTTTGCCGTCCACCGCTCCCAGGCAGTTGGGATAGTTCGCTATCTCCCAGAATCCTGCTGCAATTGCCAGCCATGTCTCGCCTGTGGGTGTTGGCAAACATTGGTCCTTCATGGTTTCCCATATTGTTTGGCAGACCTTGCGGACGATCTCACCAGCTGTCGATCTGCCAATGCGGAAGTTGTAATGCAGATCCTTCAAACTGCATCCACTAGCAAGATACCTAGAACATGAAAGAAGCTGTGTTATGATCACATCATATAAACCTAACCTTATGTCACTCTCATCATGTTTTGCAGCACATGAAGCAATCAATAAATGGCGCACGGTGAGGGACAATCATACCCGGGTCCTGAAAAAGGAGGCTGAAGCTGCTCGCTCTGGAGCTGGTGCAAAGAAGAGGCGCAGCTATTTGTATGCAGACCAACTGTCCTTCCTGAGGAAGAGCCAGGAGCCGCGCAAGACTGTGAGCAGTATTGACCGGCCATCCACCTCTAGCTCACAAGGGCAAGACCTGCAGCCCGCAGGATCTGGCAGCTGCCAGGTGGAGGTCGAGCAGGGTGGTGCGGAGTCCCAGGTGGAGGATGTGGAGTCCCAACAGGTGCCGGGTACAGCACCCACAGACAGCACCAGTACGGCTCCCAGGAGGAAGAAGCCACCATCAGCTGATGTCGAGCAGGCCATGGTCGCATTCATGGACGCGCACCATACACATCCACGCTGCATGGTCGCTGATTCCGAGGACATGTCCTTTTTTAATTCATGTCTCTCCCTGCTCAACATAATGACCCCAGCGCAGAAGCTGGATTATCGCCGCCGAAGCCTGGACCTGATACATGAGATACTGTCCCATCCACAACAGGCACCTGTATATCACGGTGTCGTGCCACAATACCCCCATGGTTATTCCCACCACTGCCAGGCGTTGCCTGCCCGCCCACCCATGTCCCCTGTTGCTGGGCCACCCCCGGAGCCAGAGTACCACCGCAGCCATATGCACGGTCCTCATGCCCCAGATGCTCCTCGGTATCATACCATGTGAGGTGTATCGTCTGTTCGTTTATGTTTGTCACAGTTTATTCATGTTGTTCTACTATTTTTATTTTATTACCTTCATTGGACATGCAATAATATATGTGTTTAATATGTTATTGTTATCTTCTGTCATATTATTTCGGGACTAAATATTTTATTTATTTCACATCGTTGTCAGTGTCATTACTCTTTCGTTACGCGTTCTGGAAGGTGATGCATGCGTGTGTGTGTGGGCATATAACTACTGACCTACAATAGAGCCTCTGCACACCGAGCACATGTCTGATGACTGGCAGCGATGTCATGAATGCAGGTGTTTGATAGTACTTACCGCAAAGTGAGGACCAGCATCTCCTCCGGTGGTATGGCAGCCCTCATGTTGGTGTCCCTCTTGGTCAGCGGCTCACGCACCTTCATCAACAGTTCATCAAAGGTGTGGATGGACATCCGCAGGTAGTTGAAGAACTTCACGGGGTCCCTCTCTCGCAGTGGCCTGTACAGTGCCACAAAGTGGCCATGCGTGTGTCTGGCAGTGTTGATTGGATGGACCCATGTTCGCCGTTGTCTTTTCTTCTTCAGGTACAGGTATCCCAGTGCAGCAAAAAGAAACACTTGGACTGCATCCATCTTGGAAAATGCCACCATTCCCAAAATGCCTTTTTATACCCCTTCCCTTTTATTTGATTCATTCTGCAATTGATTTGGTTGATCATATCTCTCTTCTTCCAGCTCCGTGAAACAAAACGTACGAAAATGCGCATCGTATGACCGCTTTCGCGCATTCCGTTAAAAAATACGTTCGTTCGTTCGACCGCACTTTTTCACGTTCGCGGGGAAAAATGCGTTCGTCTGACCCTAGCCTTAGGGTTACTGACAGCAAGGGGAGCCTTTCTGCACTTGGAACCCCATCCTGGGTACAGATCTCCATGTTACAGTAACCTATGCCTCTCTTTGTCCAACTACAACTGACCCTGCTTTTCATTCCATGTCAACCATCTCTCTGCAAATAATGTCAAAGAGCGGCATAGAAGAACAGAAAATACACATTTGAGGTTTCAAGGCAACTCTTGCAAGAACTTTATAAAAATAGTATGATATACAGTCAGTGTTGTATTTAGGTTTTGTGCTGCCCTAGGCCTGACTAAACTCGTGCACCCCCTAATTTAAATTTGAGGCACCCCTTCCTGTCAAGGCCACACCTCTTCCTGGTTAATCCCCACCCTTCCTCTTTAAGCTCCACCTTTTCCTCTTAGAGCTCCGCCTTTTCCTCTCTTTATATTAAAAGTGGATACCAAGTGCCTACTTGTATATTTTGTATACCATTTCAAATGTATCTATTGAGATAAATAAAATTATGAAATGTTTAAATTCAAGCATTTTTACAAAGAACAGCCACGCATGTTAAGTATACTGGATCACAGCTGCTCTAATTGGTTGAACAATAAAATCCACAGAAACGTGCACTGCATATGAGCGTATCACAGAGCTGCACAGCAATAAACCCCACAGAAATGTGCACTGTGTTTGAGCATATCACAGAACTGCACATCAATAAAACTCACAGTAATGTGCAGTGTGTATGAGTGTATCCCAGAGCTCCAAGGCAATAAAACTCATAGTACTATGCAGTGTGTATCACAGAATCCACAGCAATAAAACTCCCAGCAATGCAATGTGCAGTGTGTATGAGTGTATTAGAATCCACAGCAATAAAACTCCCAGTAATGCAATGTGCGGGTCAGCGTATCAGAATCCACAGCAATAAAACTCCCAGCAATGCAATGTGTGGTGTGTATGAGTGCATCAGAATCCACTGCAATAAAACTCCCAGCAATGCAATGTGTGGTGTGTGTCAGCATATCAGAATCCACGGCAATAAAACTCCCAGCAATGCAATGTGTGGTGTGTATGAGTGCATCAGAATCCACTGCAATAAAACTCCCAGCAAACCGAGTGTATATGAGCAGACAGCAATTATTTATTCTACATTTACCGGCCTCCGTCCGCAGTAGGGCTGTGTGCAGAGTCAGCAGAGACTGTGTACAGACTCAGCAGGAGGTCCCTCCAGGCCACATTAGGATCGCGGCTGTGCCTGTGCGTGGAGCCATCTTGTCAGCAGTGGGGTGTCACTGCCAGAGGGTGCACCGTGGCTTTGATTCCCTTCCTGGTGGGTGTTCAGTCCAGAATAGAGTGACAGTCCATGTTAACGAAAAGGGTGGGCGGCTGCGTGCATGTCACGTGGTTCAGCCAGTCAGGTGGTACTGAGACTCAGTACCACCTGACTGGCCGGACCGAGTGTGACCTGCACGCACGCAGCCTCACCAGGAGCCAGGCAGCTCAATGACAAATTTCTATCACAGCAGTGCTGGTTAAGGAAAGGTCCACATTAAACAGCAGTAAGCAGACAGGGCTTCATATTCTGCTGATAACCCCCCCCCCTTTACCTGCCGTTTACTGTCATCTTCTCTCTCTGGACACAAATCACATCCCCCTCCTAGAGCTGCTGCGGGGCAGGGGAGGAGCTATGGAGGGAGGAGAGGGGGATTTTTATTCTATTCGATTTTATTCCGTATGCAAACGCCATGCTCCGCTGCTCGTTGTTTGAGAACACAGCTCAAAGCTGACACACAGTGACAGTGGCACCTCCTAGTACCCCCAAATGACACCGCGATAATCACTGGTACCTGGGGCGGCCCGCCCTCCGCCACTCCTCTAAGTACACCACTGCTCTGGTGATATGCTCACACACAAGTTTGGCCAACTGCCAGCAAGTACGGTGCTGTTTGAAGGCAGTGCAAATCCCCATAGAGAAGTAATGGTTAATCTATTCAGAGAACACCAAACAGCAGAGAAATGTCAGTGAAATACCCTGATGTTCGGTGGTTTCAATCAGCAGGTTCAGGTATTCAGGCGAACCCCATAGGTTTCAATGTTAAAAATATTCCCGTTTTTATGCAATATCTAATAAACCACTTATTATTTTAATCTGCAGTAAAAAGTCTTTATTGATTTTTTTTTTTAGTACCATTTAGTAATTTTTCAGATTTTTTTTGGCAAAATCCCCCCCTTTTTTTAATATCGGTTCTTCTTTTTCTGTAACAGAACTTTTTATTATCAATCATAGGATCTTATATGTAAATTCCAGACATTTTTGTTCAGTAGTTCTTTTGAAAACAGCAGGCCATGGGTTTGCCTTGGCAGCATACAGCGGCCGACTCCATGGACATACTTGAAAATTAGTTACATCTCAACGTTTCCTTCCTGGTAAAATAGTTTGCAAAATTACATTTTTTTATTATTTTTATTATTTTTTTTAGGGGTGGGGCCACCCGGCGGGCCGCCGCCCCCTGGAGAGTGCCGCCCTAGGCCTAGGCCTTGTTGGCCTAGGCCAAAATACACCAGTGTATACAGTATCTTGGGTAAGAGGTTTTGCATCAAAAATCAAGGAACAGGTTTTATGAGGTCTGACAGAGATCTATTACATATCATCTGTTAGACTATTAGAGAATCAAAGCAGATTTCACCAGTATAGGCTCTGTCTTTTATCTCCTTTTTCGCCTGATGAATGGACAACTGAAGATTTTCCTATAACACACGAAGATGCCCCACACTCTTTGTTCGCATCTTTTTTTTCCAATACCTTTAAGTGTGACAGTTTGAAATAGATTGCCAGTGATAACCTTTAGCAATACTTTCCTTTTGGTTTAGACCAAAAACAGTTGTTTTAAAGATCAAAAATTGTTCTACAAGCTGTCGGTAGAATCCAAATAAGTTGCATTTGGTTACTCTTGTCTGTATGTATCACAGGGAGTTCACTTACAGGTTTTCCTAATTCAAAAAGAAGTTACAATGAGGAAGAATCCTGTGTATCTGCACAGCTTTTAATCCTATTTCCCTTGTTTCAGGGTTTGAATATAGACAGAAAAGCTCAAAGTTTTGAGAATACATGATCCTCGACTGCCTCAGTTATTACACTGTTTCAGTACCACTGAATTGCTCTCCATTTACAGAAATATTGCTTGGCTAAAAGGTTCTAGACACTACATGTTGACCTTTGTCGTGCACGATTTTCAAATAAAGTCTGTATTAGTGGGATACAGGCAGAAATAGGCAGAAATCTGATAAAATACCACCATGGATTATTCTTACTTGTACGAGAATATTTTCTGATAATATCAATAATTTAAGTTGTTTACAGCTATTTAATGTGTCACATTGTTATTTGTACTACAGGAGTACAAGATTCCCAACATGAGAAGATTGTGTTGGTTTCTTTCAATGGAAGTATTCACAGTCCCAAGTTCCCCCATGCATACCCAAGGAGTACCATGTTGGTATGGAGATTAATATCAGTGGATGAAAATGTTCGCATACAACTGACATTTGATGAGAAGTTTGGGCTTGAAGACCCAGAAGATGACACGTGCAAGTAAGTGAGGAGCTTGTGATATCAGCCTGATGAGCAATAGATGTGTTACACCATAGCCCTCCGCCATTGTCAGATTATATTTCAATGCCGTGATACCCCTGGATAGTGTTCCAATGATTAATTAGATTTATGCAGTGATTTAAAATTGACTTTGCTGGTTTTATACTCTAATCTTTTTTTTTAACTGGCCGCAAGTGAGACTAAAAAGTTTCAGTGGAATCAATCATTATTCTCTGGCTGCTTCAACGCTAAATTTTCTCAGAGAAAAAATTTGGACACACTGCTGTACCGTTAGCCCCCATAAAAACTAAAATGATTGAGAAATGTGCAGCTCGGCTGGAATAGAAGAGGAGCTGTTAGTAGTAACGAGTGGGTTAATACTGCTTTACTTAAAGGCTCACTCATTAATAGTAATCAATCTCCCTCTTCCTGTCCTCTAATTTTCTACTTGACCCCCTGCAATCAGACTTCCATCCCCTACACTCAACAGAAACTGCCCTCACCAAAGTCACCAATGACCTACTAACTGCTAAAAACCTCGGCCACTATTCTATTCTCATCCTGCTTGACCTCTCAGCTGCTTTTGACACTGTCCACCACCCCTCCTTCTACAGACTCTCAGCTCTCTCAGTCTCTGTGATGCTGTGCTCTCTTGGATTGACTCTTACCTGTCTAACAGTTCCTTGTCTGTATCATTTGCTGGTAACTCCTCCTCTTCAATGCCTTTATCAGTTGGTGTACCTCAAGGCTCTGTCCAAGGTCATCTGTTCTTCTCTATCTACACCTACTCCATTTGTAAAATCATTAACAGCTTTGGCTTTAATTACCACCTCTGTCCTGGTGATACTCAGATCTACCTCTCCACCCCTGATCTTTCTCCTCCTGTCCTTTCCAAAGTCAGCTATTGTTTATCTGGCATTTCCTCCTGAATGACCTCTCATCACCTAAAGATTACATGTTGAAGACTGAGCTCCTACTAATTCCTCCCTCTAACATCTCCCCACCTCCTGACTTCTCTATCATGGTCGTTGGCATCACAATCTCCCCATTAAGCCAGGTTCACTGTCTCGGAGTCACACTTGACTACTCTTTCCTTCTTCTAACACATTCCTCCTCCTTCTGCTATCAATTACACAATATTTCCAGAATTCAGTCATTCCTTACAGCTGACACCACAAAGCAAATCTTCCACGCTCTTGCAATCTCCCGATTTGACTATTGTAATAATCTTTTAGCTGGTCTCCCACTCTCCCCCCTCTCCCTCTACAATCCATTGTGAATGCCTCTGCCAGGCTCATCCACCTCACCCATCACTCTGTTTCTGCCACTCCTCTCTGTGAGTCCCTTCACATGGCTCCCCAACCACTGTAGAATTAAGTTCAAAATCCTTACCCTGATCAACAAAGCTCTCAGTAACTCAGCTCCCCACTACCTGTCCCATCCCTAAGAGCAAATAGTGACCTGCACTTAGTTTCTCCCCACATCACCTCTTCCCTTGACAGACTGAAGGATTTCTCAGTGCAGCCCCCATCCTCTGGAACTCACTCTTGTACTATCAGACTTTCCCTAGTTTTACCTTCCTTCAAACACTCCCTTGAGAAATTCCTATTAAGGCAAGTCTACTAAGCGACTAATACACCTCACTGCCCCATCCAGTCCATCACTCTCACCTTGCAGTCCTCTCCTCCTGTTTTCACCCACAACCATTCTGGATTGTAAATTCACATGGAAATGGGGCCCTCGTTTCGTCCTGTACTGGTTTATCAAAATGTTGTTTAGTATCAATGTATTGTAACCCTGTCTATATTATGCCCGTACGGAAAATGCTGGCGCTATATAAAAAATAATACTAATAATAATTTAATAGGGACCAGTATGTTATTATTATTATTATTATCCTTTATTTGTATAGTGCCACAAATTCCACAGCACTTTACAAGATCAGAGTATAGGGAGTTGATACATTAGAATACCACACGTGGATGATACGGCCTGATTCAGGGTGACCCTGTTCCCAGGGGAATTTACAATCTATGTTATATGTGAATGTGTAAAAAAATATAATACATTATTGCTTTGAGGCATGGTACCCATATATCCAGTGGCTTTGAACATGTGAAAATTAATTGCAACTATACACAGTATTATGGATAGTACACTTATAGATTGAATTGTTTATCCCCACAACACTAATCCCACATAACATAATTCAGTACAAATCGCCAGATTATGATGATTCCAAATGAAACTTTAATGGGCTACTCATCATTAAACAAGCACATTTATGACACAAATATAGTATTTAGCTGATTCTGGACAATTGCTATACTTCAAGGCCATTTCAGGTTATATCGAGTTAGGTAATATCATGTGCCATTGCCATGTTTGTGTCTGGTAGACATTGAGCAACTTTTGAAACCAAGGTATCTGTTCTGCTAAATACCTACTAAAAGTAATAAAAATATGAATGTTTCAGATGAATGTACATTTTGCAATAAACTGTAGCATTCCATTCATTTCTCATGCAAGATTGAAAGTAGATAAAGCAAAATATTTAACTATATTGGATATCTCTAAAGCTTATTACTTTTTATATATATTTTATGTTGAATATCTGAAAATGAATTTTCTGTGCTGCCTCCAGAAAAAAATAAAAATGCTGACAAATAAACTTAGCAAGAATTTTACCAGTTAAGGCTGCATATTAAAGCAAAAGCATTGTTTGCATGTAAAAAATATATGTATTCAATGATGATTAGATGTGGCTCCAATATAAATCTGTGCTTCAAAATAATAATCTCTTTTGATGTATGCTCTGAGGAAGAATAAACCTCTTATCATTATTTCATGGAATTTCCATCAGCTGTATAAAACAGGGGTTTCCACTGAGGTTCTCTCCTATATTCCGTATTTATGACATCCACGTCGTCTTTTGTCAGATTATTTAGGGTCTTCTCTTTTGGATTAACATAGTTACGTAGTTACCTAGGCTGATAAAAGATATGCGTCCATCGGGTTCAGCCTTTCACACATCACCTACTGCTGTGTTGATCCAAAAGAAGGCAAAAAACCCAGTCTGAAGCGCTCGCCAATATGCAACATACAAATTCCTTCTTGACCCCAGAATGGCATCAGATTTCTCCTTGGATCAAGAAGCTTACCCACATATTAAATATTATAACCCTTAATATTATTTTTTTGCAGAAAGTTATCCAGTCGTTGTTTAAAAGTCTATATAGTCTCTGACCCAACCACCTCAACAGGCAGAGAATTCCACAGCTTTATTGTTCTCACCGTAAAATAACCCTTCCTATGCTTTAGGCTGAATTTCCTTTCGTCCAGTCTACATGGGGGACCTTGTGTCCTGTGTATAGTCCTATTAATGACCTACTCATTATCATTCTTGTAAGTGTAGCAAGAATGTATGTTAATTACTTATCAAACAGTAAGTGAAAACACTCTTGTACTTAATGTTGACCTGCCATAATGTAGGTGTTGCCCTCATCTATCTTCTATAGTTGATTCTTCTGACAGTTCACCTTACAGATAAACATTTGCAGATTTGATTAGGCTTCAGTTTGTTGTGCCAATGCTATCACCAATATTCTCTGTAGATAAGTATGACATGTCTATTTTAAGCCTCAATGTCTAGTGAGTGGTTGCTTACGTACACATATTATGTTTAGTGAGGGTTGTATAACTGGAGAGAGCAAATGAGCCAACCTACAGGCAATTCTACATTTCTCCTTCACCTGCTGTGTGTACCTGAAGACAGCTGTTAATGTCCCTGGGAGATGGCCCAGCTTGGCGACCCAAGTAAGGCTACTCGAGAGGTAGTCTGGATGGATGCTTATAACAACTTATTTTAGATAATGTGGCATACACTTAATCCCTTCACTACCAAGTGATTTTTCCAAAAAAACATTGTCAGGAATCTTTTTTTTTTTTTAAATCATTAATTATATAGTATGAAATATTTGGGCATATTCCCAGTGTATTTCTTACTGAAATAACCTATTTGGCCAGTAGATGGCACCATCTTCTGCTAAATTGAGTTACAGCTGCAGCTTGAGGTTCCCTGCATTGGCTGCAGAATGTCTGATGTCAGGGCATTCTTCAGTTTTTTTTACACAGTTTTAGCACATTGGGCATTATGCCCACAGGGCTAAAACTTAGGGGGCACCTTCTGCAGCCAAAAAGCAAACAAAATTATTTTGCAGCAAGCTAATTTAATTTGCTTTTGTCCTTCAGAGCTGCCGATCCAGAAATCTCGATATCGGGCACCGGATGGTGCCTTTGAAGCCTGAGATATCTTGATCTCAGTAGTGAAGGGGTTAATGCCTGTCCCCAATAATATCAGAATGATGTGCACCTCTTCTGGCTTTTGCTTATGGGCTCCAGGGAAAGTTGTGGAGATTCATTCCCTCAAACTCAAACAGCGCAGTTGGAAGGACACCAGGGAATGAAAAAGAGTGAGAGGAGGTAGCTAATCATGCTCCTGTCTTAACCATGGAATAAAAGTTGAGTTTTCTTTCACATTTTTCCTGTTATTTTTTGAGTTTGGCATTGTGGAATAACTTAAATGCAGCTTTTTGGAGTCAGAAAAACATTTAGACATTTCTGCTGGGAGAGTAACAAGTGATAGAGAATGACTATGGTACTGCAGTGGCTTGCTGTACCGTACTTTATTTAAGACATATAAGTGTACAGTACTCGGCAATAAAAGCTGAATGGTAACTATTAGGGATGGGCCGAACTCGCTCGAGTTTGGTTCGCCGTCGAACCCGAACAATACCCAAAGTTCGCGTTCGCGTGCGAACATAGTTCGAATCCAATGCAAGTCAATGGGACTCAAACGGTCGTATATGCAAGATATTTGCCATAAAAGGTGTATGGGGGTCCGGGTAGTGCCCTGGGGGACAGGAAACAAGGAAAAAAAGGTTTTTTTTAACCACTTGGATGCTGAGGACGCGCTCAGCGCGTCCTCAGCATTCCCGCTGGTATGCGGAGGACGCGCTGAGCGCGTCCTCCCATTGGGGTCAGCGTTCGGCCGGGTTCCGGCCGATCGCTGGCCCCCCCGGTGCGGGCTGACATCCTCGATGTCAGCCCGGCATCCGGGACCACAGCCGCCGGAATTAGGATGAAAGTGTCACGTTCCCACGTTCCAACCCTGTCTCCCTGCCCTCTGTATTCCTTATGTCTGTGTTTCCATGTGTTTCCCTGTGCTGCTTTCCCTGACATGCAGCTCAGGGGTTAAGTTCATGGCTCGTTGAGCTTCTGTTGGTGATTATGGGCTGATTACTCCCCTATATAAAGCCATGGGCCCATATCACCATGCTCTTGCATCCTGGTTCACTTCAGCCACAGATTTGTTCCTGAGAGCTCCCTGTTTTCCATCGTAGTTCTATCTCAGTGTTTCCCCCTTGTCTGAGTTCTAGGTTTCTGATTGACTTCCTGGTATTGACCCTCTGGCCTGGCTGACGGATTTTCTCTGGTGCTATATCCCCGCTTTGGCTCAAGGTATACGTTTTGGTTTTGACCCCTGGCTTATTTATTGACCACTCTTCTGGATATCCCTAGCTGTCCTGTGCTTATCGTATTATATGTTGTGTGTCCCTGTAGACCACGGCTTTAGTATATTGAAGTCCTGCCCTGCAAGTTGTTGAGTATATTATCCTTCAGGTGTCTGTGTTTTCCCAGGACTCTGCATGGCTACAAGGTAACCTTTTTCTATTAGTGCAGATTCGGCCACTCTAAGGACCGATCTATCAGTATAGGGCTCCTTTGGTATTTAGCCGTGCAGAGGTCCCCAGTGTCTACTGTGGTTTATTTACTTTTCCTGATCGTTGTGTCACGCATCTCTGCATATAGCGGCTTTTCCTCTTACCTGGGCCCTACTTGGCACATGCCAGGTACCGCCATTGTGGCTGATCGTGACATAATGCAAGAGCCAACCATAAAGCCCGCAGAGTTGCGTAATTTGTTTGAATCCATGCTGCGGCTGTTTGAGGATTTCATTTCTAAGTGGAAGGGGTTAATGGACACTACTTTTCTCCCTTCTAAAGATCAAGCTGTTCTAGAAAGCAGGGTACATGGTCCACTTTCCCCTGAGGAAATGAATAGAAGGCGAACTGACAAGCTCTGCTTTTATTGTGCCAGTTCATTGCATTTTATATCATGGTGCCCACTCAAGCCAGTGCGCGCCAAGGCTGGCAAGATGCCAGTGCGCGCCGAGGCTGGCAAGATGCCAGTGCGCGCCGAGGCTGGCAAGATGCCAGTGCGCGCCGAGGCTGGCAAGATGCCAGTGCGCGCTGAGGCTGGCAAGATGCCAGTGTGCGCTGAGGCTGGCAAGATGCCAGTGTGCGCTGAGGCTGGCAAAGTGCCCGCTGTGCCCACGTCCCACAGTCGGGTCACCAAAGCCAGGGTCCATTATAAATCGAAAGCAATCAGACCCCTTGTACCGTCCAGGTTTAGGAGAGCCCTTCCTAGGGCAACCAGACCTGTGGAGGGTGCAACTGATGTTAATAACCTTGCTGAATGTTCCGACGATGGGTCAGATGGTATCAGTCACAGCCAGGTATCCGAGGTCGGACCCCCTTTACTGTCCAGGCCTAGGAGAGCCCTTCCAGGGGTAACCAGGTCTGTGGAGGGGGCAACTGACATCTCAGACCCAGTCGAGTATTCCCCTTCGTCTGATCCCGTGGCACAAATGGATTTTGACTCCTTCTCGGCCAGGGAGCCAGAGGTTGAAGCCATGGAGGTTAATCCCATTATTACCTCTCTTACGCGGTCTCGCCAAACGGCCAGACATCCTAATGGTGGTCCAGGGCGTAAGATTGTTACAGGCTGTATTACCTGCGGTGCTGTACGTTTCTCTGCATTACCCACCGCACTCATAGTGCCAGGTGGCAAGGCGCAAATATGGGGTCTGGCGATGGAGTCACAACCAAGGAATTTGATGGGGAAACCGCAATCATGTTGTCCAGCGGGAGACCTGCAATCTTGGAGTGTAGCAGCGCTGTTATGTTGCCTTTTTCTGGCAGTGAGGTTGTCACGCCTGTGGCTGGCAAGCTTCCAGTCAAATCAGTCCCAAGCTGTGTGTCAGCGGTAACCCTCCCAAGCTGTGTGTCAGCGGTAACCCTCCCAAGCTGTGTGTTAGCGGTAACCCTCCCAAGCTGTGTGTTAGCGGTAACCCTCCCAAGCTGTGTGTCAGCGGTACCCCTCCCAAGCTGTGTGTCAGCGGTACCCCTCCCAAGCTGTGTGTCAGCGGTACCCCTCCCAAGCTGTGTGTCAGCGGTACCCCTCCCAAGCTGTGTGTCAGCGGTGCTAGTCCCAAGCGCGGTGCCAGTCCCAAGCTGTGTGCCAGTCCCAAGCAGTGTGCCAGCGGTGCCAGTCCCAAGCTGTGTGCCAGCGGTGCCAGTACCAAGCTGTGTGCCAGTCCCAAGCTGTGTGTCAGCAGTGCCAGAAACCCAGTCAAGCTGTGTGTCAGCGGTGCCAGTCTCAAGTTGTATGTCAGCGGTGCCAGAAACCCAGTCAAGCTGTGTGTCAGCAGTGCCAGAGCTACATTGCAACACCACTGTACCCATGCCCCACAGAGAGTCTGAGGTTTCCAAACCTCATGGTAAGGCACAGGTAGGCGAGCCTACTCCCACTGTTGCCGTGTCGTGTGGGGTGGTCGCCGGTTCTGGATCTCGTTCAAGGAGAAGACGGGAAAAGGTGTCTAACCCTAGTCCCACTGATTCTATGTCCAGTCTAACTGATGCCAAGATCCCCCTACCCCGTCATGTCCCTGAGGGCTATGTGCAGTCGCCCTTTGGACTGGTGTTCAGGAAGGACCACTGGGTGGCCATTCAAAGGAACCCTCATAGACGGGGGCGTCTTGTGGAGGAGGATGACGACTCTGAGTGGGACCTCAAAGGACTTTGGTGAATGGTGTTCGTGATCTGGTTTCCTGATTCTGTCTGTCATGTTTGTTGTTTTAGGTGCCCTGAGGTCACCTTTTTTGGAGGGGGCTACTGTCACGTTCCCACGTTCCAACCCTGTCTCCCTGCCCTCTGTATTCCTTATGTCTGTGTTTCCATGTGTTTCCCTGTGCTGCTTTCCCTGACATGCAGCTCAGGGGTTAAGTTCATGGCTCGTTGAGCTTCTGTTGGTGATAATGGGCTGATTACTCCCCTATATAAAGCCATGGGCCCATATCACCATGCTCTTGCATCCTGGTTCACTTCAGCTACAGATTTGTTCCTGAGACCTCCCTGTTATTCTATCCTAGTTCTTTCTCAGTGTTTCCCCCTTGTCTGAGTTCTAGGTTTCTGATTGACTTCCTGGTATTGACCCTCTGGCCTGGCTGACGGATTTTCTCTGGTGCTATATCCCCGCTTTGGCTCAAGGTATACGTTTTGGTTTTGACCCCTGGCTTATTTATTGACCACTCTTCTGGATATCCCTAGCTGTCCTGTGCTTATCGTATTATATGTTGTGTGTCCCTGTAGACCACGGCTTTAGTATATTGAAGTCCTGCCCTGCAAGTTGTTGAGTATATTCTCCTTCAGGTGTCTGTGTTTTCCCAGGACTCTGCACGGCTACAAGGTAACCATTTTCTATTAGTGCAGATTCGGCCACTCTAAGGACCGATCTATCAGTATAGGGCTCCTTTGGTATTTAGCCGTGCAGAGGTCCCCAGTGTCTACTGTGGTTTATTTACTTTTCCTGATCGTTGTGTCACGCATCTCTGCATATAGCGGCTTTTCCCCTTACCTGGGCCCTACTTGGCACATGCCAGGTACCGCCATTGTGGCTGATCGTTGACAGAAAGTAACAATAGGTCCTTTAAAATTGGGCCTTTATCGTCGGCAACAGTGCCGTCACACCGTAACCTCTCTGTGGTATTGTGGAAAAGTGCAGGGTTGGACCCTGCGTTCCAATATTAAAATTATATGGATCTGCTAATATAGGCGTCAGTGGCAGTGCACCCAAATATTGTGCCTTTGGTGGCAGCAAGTGCCTTCACACCGTAAGTAACCCCTCTGTGGTAATGTGGAAGAGTGCAGGGTTGGACCCTGCGGCCAAATATTAAAATGATATGAATCTGGTACAGGCGTCAGTGCACCAAATATTTTGCCTTTGGTGGCAGCAAGTGCCTTCACACCGTGAGTAACCCCTCTGTGGTATTGTGGAAGAGTGCAATGTTGGAGGTTTTGGGAATGCAGAAGAGATCCCCGATCTATTCAGTTACATTTCCACCAATTCTCAGTTATCTGCACCCCCAAATTGCTGCTGTCACTGACTGAGAAGACACACTTTGCACCACCAATTCCCAGATATCTGCAACAAGTGAGCCCCCCAAATTGCTGCTGTCACTGACTGAGAAGACACTTTCCACCAATTCCCAGATATCTGCAACAAGTGAGACCCCCCCAATAGCTGTCACTGGCAGTGAGAAGACACACTGACAGAACAATCTCCTCTCACTCCTGCAGAAAAACACGTGCTGGCTGGACTGGGTTGAAAGCCTTTTATAGTGTGCTGCGGGACATAGATCTGTGAGCCCATGATTGGGCAAAATTTGTCCAATCAGGACTCTGAGCCATGATTGGCATAGTCTTGCACCTGTCTTGTGGTCAGGTCCAAGGCTCTAGCCAATTGCAAGCTTCAGGGAAGTGGAAAACTGCATTGTGGTCCATAGTGGTGCATTGTGGGCGAACTCGAGACGAACACGCGGAAATGTTTGCAGTTTACGAACTATCGAACATGCGATGTTTGATGCGAACTCTCGAATGCATTGAACCGAACGCCCATCCCTAGTACCGACTGGGTGGAGTAGAGGTAACATCACTGCTCTGCGTGGAGAGAGTCTGTGGAGTCATGGGTTCGATCCCAGCGAGCACCTCTCCAGTAAGTGTCCTTGGGCAAGACACCTAACGGTACATACTCGCCACCCAGGACATACTTGAAAACGAGAGAAATCTCAATGTATCCTTCCTGGTAAAATCCTTTCACAAAAAAAAAAAATATTTTCAGCTTGAACTACCTAGCAGGACATTAATGTTTGGGAGTGAAGCCATATTCATAAATGGGTCAATTACAACATTACAACAGCCCTCTTAAATACTTACAAGGATGTTTAAACCAACGTCAAAATTACTAAAAAAAAAATGATATATTCTTTTTAAGCCATGAAAGTTGGTTTTTTTCATCAGAAAAATAAAATTCCCAACATCCATGAAAATAATTGAATAAGTCTAGTTGATACAACTTATGTCTTGTAATAATTTTTTTTTCTAACATTGAAGTGCTTTGTACTTAATTATTCTAGTCTAGATAAAACTGCTTTAGGATACAATTAATACAATTATTGTTCACATAAATCCAACCTAGTAAAGTATATTTACGAAATTAAACAGAAAGAAAAAGAAGTCACAGTTCCTCTCACAGGACATATTTTATAGCAAGGGTTCGGAAATGCTTGTTTTGTTAATATCCATCACACAGATTTAGGATAGAATAACTGCACGCAACTTTCAAAAGAACAAAGGGAAAAGCAGCACACAGTGGTTGAAAGTCAGACAGATATTTCACAGGCAGGAGGGATATGTGACAGCCTTTTCTCTACTCTGACCTCAGCCTGGTCCCAGCTGCAGATGGACACATTCATAAAATAACTCCCAGAAAAAAAAAATAATTATAGGGTGAGGCCTCTAGAAGATCCAACTTTTCAGCAATTAAGAGGGTCCAGATCACACCGTCAGCAACCCTTGGATATTTGAAGTTCGACCTAGGATTATTTACACTCAAAATACTTGTAAATGGGCAAGAGATTAAAAATCTCAGAAAAAAAATATATAATTCACAGTGATCTATGATATATCCCACATCCAAGGCCACCACATGTATTTGGTAGCAGCTACCTGCAATTTGTATTTACATTACGTTAAATGAATTGTAAAGATACATTGCACGTGACCATGCATTTCTTTTGTTGAAAAAATGATCATAGCATTTTTAACCCTTTCACTACCAAGCGATTTTTGATTTTTTTTTTTTTATCATTATTTGAAACGTGGGATGCAAAATTAACAATTAAACATAGAACAAAATAGAAATTTTGCACAGAAATTATTGTTCTGAGATAGTTATGAAATTTAAATAATGTAAATTTGCTCATTTTTTTTTATTTTTCTTGTATTTGTTTATCCATTGCAAAAAAACATTGTTGGACTGAAAGATTCTGAACTGTAGATGGTGTTCTTTATCTTACATGATGTCTCACGGGGTCTGCATTATCAGCAAACAGGCAGGAATGACTCTTTTTTGTCAAATACAGTAACTGTGAGAAAGATAAATAAATCAATTGAATGTGGGGGATTAGCTCCGCCCATAAACTGAGACTCATTGGGACTGATCTCCATCCAATGGCTCTAAATGCACTCACATTAAGAGCCAATGGATGAACCAGACACTCGCTCGATTGTCCAACCTCCCTCACATGATATTTGCTGGTTTAGAGGAAGCCAAACTATGTCCGGTGCAGGAATAATTGTGAGTTTTATTAAAATGGCAGAGGGGGTCATAAGAGGTAAATGTTTAACCCCTCCATATCTTCCCCTCTCTTTTTAATCCTAGTGTATCCCTTTAACAGGTAACTAAAGGGTAAAATAACAATTTTGCTTGAAGATTGTTTTTTGTGAGACTATTAAAAGATTTTAAAATTTGTGAATTTGCTCATTTTACACTTTTCATTATTTCTTTATCCTTAGCGAAAATATAGCTGGAATGAAGGGTTCTAAACTCTAGATGGTATTGTTTATCTTGTAGAATGTTACATGGGGTCTGCATTATCAGCATACAGGCTTAAATGGTCTTTGTGTCAAATATACTATTGTTAAAACGCTTGCGCAATGCGTGAATATGTGCGCCAAGCGTTAAACGCTAATGCGTGGAAATCAACGCTGGAATTACAATCCTCGCGCATCCGTCGAGCAATAACGCACGTTAAACGGATGCGCACAAATGCGCGCGCAGCAAAGTTGCACGCAGAAATCAGTGTGCGGACTGTTTTTTTCACGCGATTCAGCCAATCAGAATTAAGAACCACAATTATCTCACGTTAAATTTTTGCTCCTGCCAAAATCAATCTGAGCATATATGCTGCAGAAATAATAAATACACACACAACTTCTCCATTTTATTGGTTTGGTATGAGTAGAATGTGTAACTATACTTTGCTGTATTGTTTTTTTGGGCTGGTGTATTTGGTTTCGACCAGGTCGTTCAGATTTGCCATTAACAGCTTTTAGAAGTTGCTAAAATTATGCGCGCAAAGGCTATGCGTTACAAACTGTGCATAGATTGTAATACCATCCGCGTACCAGCGCACAAACGCATTTGCGCTCACAATGTTAAGTATAGGATGTGCGAAGTACAGTACGCTCGCAAAGGGTATGCGCAGGTTCACCGCGTTAGACGAGTGTGCGCATTTGTTGCGCTGACTTTATATTACGAGATTCTGCGCCAAGGGTTTTAACCCTCGCGTTAATGCGTTTTTGCGCCGGCGCAGACATTTGCGCCAAGATCGTAAAAGGGCCCTAAATGTGATAACTTTAGATAATAATAAAAATGGTCAGATATTCTTTTGGGGATTTGTAGTGATCATAATGAGGTTACTAGCAATGCAGTGTCTATAACAGAAAAAAATAATTGTTTTAAATTACATTAAAATATATGCAAATAAGGGTTTCAATGCTAATTTCGAAAGGGTGTATAAAGTAAGTTCTCTTCAATAAATTAAATTACACATATATTTAAAAAGCTGTTCAAAAAAACTATATTCATCTGAGAGTTTAAATAAGTTGAACTTTTAAGTAAATTATATTTCAAATAAAGCAGCTAATATCCATTGCTGCCTCAGCAGCTCTTTTCTATATTTTGTGACTAGTTCTTGCATATTCAACTGGTTGAATTTAAAATAAATTTATTTCCTGGATAGCATTAGTTCCACTAATGTACATCCCTCGGATGCCTAATAATAGTTCAATGTTGACTTCGTAAGGTAAACGTTCAAGGGTAATACTTTTCTCAACCATTTTTTATATACTGTACAAGAGCTGCATTGAAATGTCGAATAATTTCCATATTTTAAGTTTATTCATCCCCAGAAAGATTAATGATCTGGAAATGAATGGTTCTACTATAAAATGAGTATTTGATGAGGTCAAAGTAAAAGATTGAAATATTTAGAATACAGAATCAGAATGTTCGGTTTTACAGCGTAGCTTGACCTTAAGGAGCAATAAAAATAGATACAATTGCTCTTTAAAGGACCAGATGCACCCACTGGATTTCTGTGGTAGGGGAGAGCGTAATAATCATCATGCTTTGAGGCTTTTGAAATGAGAAAATAAAGGCAAGCCATGTTTAACCAACGTTCCACGACCCACTACTTTTATCTGGTCTCTTTTCTCAGTAAATCGCACTGTGGGAAATGTTTCTCGTGTGGTACAGAATCCTTGTGTATTGTTAACCGCTGGTGGTTTCCCTTTGTACATTTGAAAAAGGCAGAAAAATAACTTTTAAACCACATTCCGTGATAGTATTATAAAGCAAAATGTACCAAAACGAATACAAAATAAAAAAAAGATGCATGAAGATAAAAGACAATACCATAAAGGCCACAGAGAAAATATTATTTTCTATATAAAAGCCACAGAATTCATAAGGCAATAGATTTAGAACATCTGATATGACGGAGTTGGGCATTGGTAGCTTTGAAGAATGTTAGTTCAGTTTTTGTAGCTCTATCCTTATTGTTGAGTTCCTCAAAATGTTGTTCTACTGTTTTTAAATATATGATGTTAGTTTATTATCTCTTTCACTACCAAGTAATTTTCCATAAAACCAATGTCAGGAAACAGAGGCATTATGAAAAATCACTTTGCAGTATCCACACGGTGTAAATGTGCTTTAAAATCTTAAAAGAAACCTTTTCATACTGTATGCACTATTTGTAGGCAGATGGCGCCATCTGTTAGCCAAAAAGTGGTACTGCATCTCTATAACACAGCTTGAGCTTCGTTTTTCTTTTAGAGGAAAAATGGAGCAGCAGTTTGATCCAAGCCAAAAGGTGTTATATCTTTAGGGACTCATTCTGGAGCCCTTTTGCAAATGCATTTTATTTGCAATAAACTGAATTCTATTGCATTTCTATAGAATTAGATCATATTGAGTATACTCGATAGTTGGGCACTGATAGGTGCTACTGAAGATCTACTTGATTTTGGTAGTTAAGGGGATACCTGTGCTTTGTCAGTCAGTCACTTAACCCCTTCAAATCTAAAAATGTGTACGAAAATCATTAATATCAAAATATAATTGATAAAACCTTGCATACACAGCTGATAAAGCAAGATTAATCCTCTCTCTTTAGAGAAACCTAGTTCTAATTTAGGCATCTCCCCTGTTACCCTGAACAGGAGCAGCAAACTGACACACATGAGTATGTCAATCACTATATAGCAGGGCTCAAAGGTTTCCCTCGTCTTGTGAGAGTACAATGTCCAGTATGACAAATTTGGAGGAAAAAAAAGTTAAGTGGAAAATAGGTGGGATAAGAAATAACGGGTAGCTTTTTGCACTGTCAGCTAAGTTAGGTCTTGAAATTTTCCACCCTGTATACTATAATTATGTAGTTAAACCAGTAGGACTAAAGGAAGCAAACAGTATCCATGGTAACCCAAATGTTGGGAATGGAATTCATCCATCTACATTAACTACTTTTACAAGAGCATAAAATGGGTTATTCAAAGAGCACCGAATTGGCCTCCGCATTGCAAAGTGAATTTCCCTGTGCAGTGCAATTTCATGGCCATTTGGCTATTCAAAAGGCTGGCGATTTGTCAAATATTGGCAAATTGCCAGCAAAATATGGTGACCTTCTGCCGCATGAAATCCCCATAGAGAAGTAATGGTTAACCTACTCAGAGAACACAAAAACAGCAGAGAAACGTTGTCGAAATGCCCTGATTTTCGGTAGTCTCATTCAACAGGTTTAAACAGGCGAATCCCATAGGTTTCAATGTAAAAATAATTCCCAGTTTCTAGTAAATATTTATTCAACCATTTATTCTTTTCATTTGAAGCAAAAAGTCTGTTTATTTAATTTTTTAGAATTTTTTTATGCATTTTTCTGGATTTTTTCAGTGAAATGTTCGATTCTGATTCTTTTTTTTTTTTTTTTGTATTCAAAATTTTTATTTTGAAAGAATGTCATCAGTACAATCAGCGGTTGAAAATAAATGAAGTAAGACAAAAACACTAGTCAAAATGGGGTCAGCAGTACGACGACTTAGGAAAAGAAATAAAAAGAGTGAAGGGAAGGGGACGCGAACCACACCAACCGCATGCCAGCAATGGTGTAAGGAGAGGGAGAAAAAGAAGAGAAAGGGGGGGGGTAGTGAAAAACAAAATAAATTTGGAGAGGGAACGGCAACTGCCTGTATTGTGACTTTCCCGGCTCGCTCCCGGGGGAGGCCGTGGAAGGGTATTGTCACGAGGCCCAGGTGTCCAAGGGCCAAGTATGGCAACCAGAGCCATGGTAGGTGCCATAGTGGCGCGCCTCTGGACATCCCGACGTGCCAAAAAAAAAAAAAAAAAAAAAAAAAAAAAAGAGGGGGGGGGGGAAGAAAGAAACACCATCGCTGGCATGGCAGAGGCCCATGAAGGAGCAAGGTGACATCAGTGTGAAACATAAGTCCTCGTGACAAAGTCTCAAATGGATCTCCAGCCGGGGAATGACAGCGGGGAAAAAATAAAATAAAATGGTGGTCGAAGCGTCTCTGAGTCAAAGAAAGGGAAGGAGAGGGGAGAACTCGCAGGGCCAAATATCAGAATCAAAAAGAAATGTCAGCGGTAAAACTCAGCTTGCGAAAGGACAAACAAAAGTTTTCTAAAGAAAAAATCTCAGCTTGGGGTGGGAACCAAAAATCAAACAGTCTCAGCTTGAGGACTCAAAATAACAAAATCATCCCCAATTGGGGGGTCTCATCGGTAAGAACAAAATTACAATGTGAAAAGTCTCAGCGTGTGGGCAAACAGAGAAGTCTTGTAAATATACTCAGCCATAAGGGGGAGGGAAATGTCCGCATACAATGGGGGGTTGTCATCAGAATAAACGGGTCTGCATTAAAAAGGGAAAAGGTGTGTGAGCAGAGTGCCTCAGCCTGTGTCAAATGGAAAAGCCGCGTTTACAGGCCCATCAATCCGAGGCATCCATCGCTCCGGAACTTGGTCAAAGGCCGCAGCCCCCGCAGGTCCTCCATCCACCCGCAGGGCCCACCGCTCCAGCTGCGGCCGTGTCGCAGCATAACTCTCATCACCGCCAGCACAGAAAAGGAAAGTCCCGGGCAGCACCGCAGAAGTCGGGGTTAGTCGCTTCAAACCTCTGACTGACAACCCTCCAGAGGTCCGCCGTGGCTCCGTCTCAAGCAGTGTAGGTAGAAGCATGGGGCGCCACGCTGGGTCCTCCAAGACTCTGCCGGTCTCCTCAGGTAGTAGCTCCTCGCCCCCACACCTCTCTGGGATCACAGCCCCTTCACCTGTAACTTCTTCCTGACAGCTGGTGGAGGATCCTTCCTCCGAATCATCTCCAACCGGAGCCTCCACCCGCCGATCGGTCTCCAGTACCGCCATCAGTTGGCGCCACGCACCGCGTGTCAGCGGTGCATCGTCATCCCCGGGCAGCGACTCCAAACAGGCCTCAAGGTCCTCCAGTACAGATCCCAGGGTCCTGGCAAGGGGTGAGTCAGACAGTCGCCACCAGTCCGTACCCCTCACCATTCTGCGGGCCGCCACAGCAGTCGGGGGCCCTCCATCTCCACAGCTCGCAGCAGCCGCACACCCCAGGCAAGGAGTCGACATCTAGGCCCCAAGATGGCCGACAGAAGACCACGCTCGGCAGGGAACGAAGGCCCCAGATGGTGTGTCTCTTGTCCGGGAGGGGGACAAAGCGGGTCCCGGACAGCTCGGTTCCGGTGGCTAGCCCCTAGGCACCCCAAACTCTAAGATCTCTGTGGTAATAATCAGCTGGAGGTCCCGAAGGGTAGCAGACGTGCGGAGCTCCACCAGAACACGTCTGCTCCTGATGGCAGCCAGCCACGCCCCCCCTCCTGATTCTTTTTAAGTGACTTTGTTTTTATTCTGTAACAGACCTTTATATTGTTATTCATAGGACCTTATACATTATTTTTTTTTTAAACAATTTTTAAAAGTTGAATTTTTCGGAGGCTGGTCGGTATTTTCCGGCGGCATTCGACAGCTGGTTGGAGTCATTCGGCGGTCTGTTCGGCGATTCATCAGCTGCGTTCGGCAGGTTTGCGGTTTCGTTTGTCGGTTTTTCGGATCGATTCAGTGGTTTATCTGATGCGTTCAGCAGGTTGATTCGGTGCACTTCGGGGACCCTGCAGTGAATGCTGAATTCACCACAGGGTCATCAAATTGTGGTCACGAAGGAGAGTGCTCTCTGAATAACGCTACAGAGTTTGAAATATTTAATCCTGAATAATTAAGCTGACAAATAAAAAAAAGGATTGGATTTTTTTAAACATTTTTTTCTGTGTTACCCTACCATGTGCAACATTGTTCTCAAGTGGTTATCAATCCTCAGACTCATTGATGCTGGTTAGTTGAGAACATTCCCTAAACACATTTGATACTTTCATCATGTCACTTTCAAGCCAAGTCACTTTAATACAAATAACATTGGAGCAATACAAATAGTGATGTTTTCCCTTGATTGGATATCATTATATATATATATATAATGTGTATGTGTATAAATATATATATATATATACACTATATTGCCAAAAGTATTCGCTCACCCATCCAACTAATCAGAATCAGGTGTTCCAATCACTTCCAGGGCCACAGGTATATAAAATCAAGCACCTAGGCATGCAGACTGTTTTTACAAACATTTGTGAAAGAATGGGTCGCTCTCAGGAGCTCAGTGAATTCCAGCGTGGAACTCTGATAGGATGCCACGTGTGCAATAAATCCAGTCGTGGAAATTTCCTCGCTCCTATATATTCCACAGTCAACTGTCAGCTGTATTATAAGAACGTGGAAGTATTTGGAAACGACAGCAACTCAGCCATGAAGTGGTAGCCCACGTAAACTGACGGAGCGGGGTCAGCGGATGCTGAGGCGCATAGTGCGAATAGGTCACCAACTTTCTGCAGAATCAATCGCTACAGACCTCCAAACTTCATGTGGCCTTCAGATTAGCTCAAGAACAGTGGGCAGAGAGCTTCTTGGAATGTGTTTCCATGGCCGAGCAGCTGCATCCAAGCCATACATCACCAAGTGCAATGCAAAGCGTTGGATGTAGTGGTGTAAAGCATGCTGCCACTGGACTCTAGAGCAGTGGAGACGCGTTCTCTGGAGTAACGAATCGTGCTTCTCCATCTGGCAATCTGATGGACAAGTCTGGGTTTGGAAGTTGTCAGGGGAACGGTACTTGTCTGACTGCATTGTGCCAAGTGTAAAGTTTGGTGAAGGGGGATTATGATGAGGGTTTTTTTCAGGAGCTGGGCTTGGCCCCTTAGTTCCAGTGAAAGGAACTCTGAATGCTTCAGCATACCAAGACATTTTGGACAATTCCATGCTCCCAACTTTGTGGGAACAGTTTGGAGCTGGCCCCTTCCTCTTCCAACATGACTGTGCACCAGTGCACAAAGCAAGGTCCATAAAGACATGGATGACAGAGTCTGGTGTGGATGAACTTGACTGGCCTGCACAGAGCCCTGACCTCAACCCGATAGAACACCTTTGGGATGAATTAGAGTGGAGACTGAGAGCCAGGCCTTCTCGTCCAACATCAGTGTGTGACCTCACAAATGCGCTTCTGGAAGAATGGTCAAAAATTCCCATAAACACACTCCTAAACCTTGTAGGACAGCCTTCCCAGAAGAGTTGAAGCTGTTATAGCTGCAAAGGGTGGACCGACGTCATATTGAACCCTATGGATTAGGAATGGGAGGTCACTTAAGTTCATATGCGAGTCAAGGCAGGTGAGCCAATACTTTTGGCAATATAGTGTATTTATTTATTTATAAAGTATTTTACCAGGAAGGATACATTGAGATTTCTCTCGTTTTCAAGTATGTCCTGGGTATGTGTGTATATATATATATATATATATAAATCTATTTATGTATTCATCATGCTGGCATGACTATATTGTCATTAAAAATGCTATTTGTTACAACTTTATTGAAAATTCCGTTTGCCATGAGCAAAGATTCCATTTAGCTTACCTACAATTTTTTAAACCGCTTATTTATTATTTTTTAAAAGCAAATAAATTGAGATGTATGCTGACATTAACTGGCAACTGCAATATCTTAACTGAAAGACATACTCAATCACTGGAGGTTGTCTTTTTCTTTACAGTGGAGCGATAGAAAATGATTTAGCTGCTGTAACTAAAAAGTAATTGACATTATGGAGACTGTTTAAAATATTAAGTGCATGATACATTACCCAGTGAACGTCCCAGAGAACCAAGATGAACAATGTCTCCCATGAAAAATGGAAAGGCGTGTTAAAAAAGAAAAAAAAATACGTATTGGCTACTGGAAGCACAATGGAAACTGAAAGGCAAATGCTGACAGGAACCATGTAAAAAATTATGTGGGAAAGTAGATAACGATGTGCCTGCTGCTTTCCAATTGTTAATAAAATGAATGTTTTATCAGAAAAGCTGTTATAAGGGGCTATAAAGCAATAAAGTAGCTGGTTATTTTTTGTCGGCTACCAAATTAATATATTTAATTTAATTAAAATATTTAAAGCAAAATATATTTTTACTTTCACTTGGCAAAGTATCCCAAAATCTTTGTTGCCACTTTGCTTATTTTGGAACTACAGACACCTACATTCATTGTAAAATGTATAAAGTCCCGAAGGACTGTGACTTCTCTTATTCCCCTTCTAACTTTAGAGAGTGAACTGAAATAGCAATCAGTATTTTTAGGTTCGAGATGTTTCAGTTAATTCTGAAATGACATGTTGACAAAATGACATTTTCATTTTGAACACTTCCGCGTCCTATCTTTTTTCAGTAGATGTAGGTGGTCAGACAGACAGCTGTTGAGTTCATCTAATGAACATATCGTTCTAAAGAACGTCTCTTAGCAGTCGTGCTTTCAGCATTTTTTAGGCGGTTTATCGGAGCCATCCAATGTTTTTCCATGGTTTTGCAACGTTTTTTCTGTTCGAATAGGCGGATTTGCTGCGCTTACTCTGATACGTTTGGAGGATTTTCCCTGCACTTCGGGGACCCTGCGGTGACTGCTGAATTCACTGCAGGGCCGGGAAATATGACTCCCCGAAGTGCCATGAAGTAAAAGAGCACCAAAATTCCAGTGGAATTTCAGTTCTCTTTTGAATAACCCTGTTTGGACAGGATTCGCTAAGTGGCGATATGAGCAAAATGTAGATGAGAAACATCTGGGGGTCGGACTTTGACGAGCCTGCCTTAGAGGCTTGCGATCTAGCCACTCTCCATATTAACATAGAATTACATAGAGTTTGCATAGATGGGACTTGAGGTCCTTCTTACTGCAGCAGCCCGGTGTGCCGGTAATCTGGAGAGGGTTGTGTAACATTGCGGCCAAGTAATGTGCCGCACTGCTACGTGAATCTGGTATCAAGGATGGGCTGATAGCGGTTTCCACAACTAGAATGCCTAACTACAAGCACTTACGTGGCAATACCAAGTTCTTATTGCATAATGAGGGTTGTTTCTCAACTACAAGTTCCCTGATTCCCTGGCCATCTATAACATTGAAAGAATTCTAGGAATTGGAAGTATCAACATCTGGGCAGCTTTGAGTTTGACAGTCCTGCTCTAAGGGGCTCATAACATAGGGGGGACCGAGGTTCCTCACAATTTTGAAATATGCCAGATAAATTAACCCTTTGCTGCTGTGGGACGTTCTATGCCATCCTGCAGGGGGAGGGACTTAATACCACACGACAGCATAGCAATCCCCACTCGCTTCCATGAGCAACCTCTCAGTCCATCCCCGTCTGGCGCACAGCTTGTGTTATTAGCAGCCACAGGCCGGCTGAACTCAGGGCACTCCTCTGCAGCCAATGGCATGCGTGGCACATCAGCTGGGGATGTGGGCCTCAGGGCGACCCCGGAGAGCCAAGGGGCATACTATGACTCCCCGATGGCACTCAGACCCTCCTGCTGGACATTATCCGCCGCGGAAAGTCGTTTGACAGGGCCATCCATTCCCACCGCTTAACCTAAATATAATGGTAAAAAATGCTACTTAAATAAATATCCCCTATAGTAAATATGATTCTAACAACCCCTAATCCTTCATAACCTAAATCTATTATTATGTTAACACATCCTAAAATAAATTAAACTAAAATAAAATCCCCTTAGTAATTAATAATTACAAGCTGGTAATCAGTAGGGTGGTCCTTCCATGCCATGGTCTTCAGCAGGCATGAGCTGCTTTGGCTCAAATATATTTTACACGGATTGCTATCTAATAATTTTCCTTGTTAAAATTGGATTCCACCAATGAGCATGCTACATAGACAAGTTGTTAACCCTTTTACCCACTGAACCAAGACATATGCCCACCTGGCCGGAAAAATTCGAGGAGCCACCTATCACGGTGCAGAGCAGCTGCCAGAAAAAGCCAACAGGCAGAAGAATGGGGTGAAAAACCCCAAAAAACTGTATGCTTGAAAGTTTCAAAATTGAACGCTGTTTGCAAAAAAACTACTAAACTAAAATGTCTGAAATTTACATACGAGATGCTATGAATAATAATAAAAAGGTCTGTTAAAGAAAAATGAAAAAACTATTGAAAAAATATTGCCAAAAAAATGCCTAAAATATCCTATAAAATCTACAAATAAAGAGACTTTTTAAAGCAGAATAAAATAATAAACGGTTTATCAAATATTAACTTAAAAAGGGAATATTTTGAAGATTGCGGCCTATGGGATTCGCCTGAATAAACCTGCCGAATGAAAACAACGAACAGCAGGACATTTCTGCAACTTTTCACTGCTGTTCGGTGTTCTCTGAATAGATGAACCATTCCTTCTCTATGGGGATTTCACTGCCCTTGAACAGGCACCGAACATGCACCGTATGTGCAGGCAATTCGTCAAAATTTGGCAAGCTGCCTGTTCTCTGAATAGCCGAATGGCCCCAAAATGTCCCCATATGCTGAATTTCAGTGTCCGGTTACATTTCAGGGCCAGATCGGCTCTCTTTGAATAACCCTGTTAGTCTTTGTATACATATATTTATAATATAATATGCAATACATTGAAACATGGAAACATAGAAAATGTCGGCAGATAAGGACCTTTTGGCCCATCTAGTCTGCCCAATTACATGGATACTTTACCTGGATTTATCTTTTGTTTAGGATAGCCTTATGCCTATCCCATGCTTGCTTAAATTCAATTTCTGTTTTGGCCTCTACCATTGCATTTATATTTTAATATCAGCGCTTAATTGCTTAAAAATTAAAGAACATCGTATTTTAAGCTGTAGCCTTAAAGAAGAAAAACATGACTATATTAACATAAACATTAATGAACGTACCGTTTTAAATTCCTATATCAATAGCCATAAAACAGCTTACTAAAAATGCCTCTGAGAAATCCGGCACTCTTTCTAAAATCCATTTGATAGTTTCAAAGCCAGTATGATGAAAACTTGCTCTATGTTTAGCAGCGTTATAAAAATAAATCAGCAAGTGGGAGCTGGAAATAGTACAATCCATGCGTGCAGGCATTAGAACTCACAAAATGTTTCTACTGCCTATGAGATTTTCCCAAGACCGTTACGAGACCACACTTTGATTTAACCCCTTGAGTATTAAACATGTCATCATTTCTCACCATATTTCTTTAAGTACAAGCAGAAGTGCAAGTTTCCATGATGTTCCCAAATTATTACAGACAGATCATTCACTGTCTCGCTGTTTCCTGCAGCTCCAAGAGCACTAATGGAAGAAAAGCCTGAGCTGTTGTGACGTTATTTCGAGAACCTGAAATACCAAAAACAAATAAAGAAATAAAGCCTCGCAATTGGACGATTTCATTAACTCCATGCAGCAACTAACTTTGTTTTAATGCATTATACAGACAGTGCTTAAACATATGCAATAAAATAAATAATTTATATGTTCTTTTGATCTCCATGAGTCCTGCCATCAACCTAAGAAGTAGCCGAATATCTTTACAGAAATCTTTATTGTTTTGTCTTCACTGGAAATTCAAAGCATTTTCCATAGACACCTTTTAATCTGAGGGTTTATAGTATATGGGTATTAGTTTCAGTAATGAAAGTGCAGCCAAATTGATAAAGGTGACCTCAGTCAGTTCACGGATATATATTTTTCCGTCTTATATAGATCTATGGGCATAATTGATGGAATAATGCAAGTAATAAGATACGTTCCGATTTGGCCGAGGAGAAGGCCTTTTCCTCCTCTTGCAAAGGGATCTTAAACTGATCATCCAGGGTTTCTCATTGTGTAAACATTAAGTGGCATCTGATAGACGGAACCCATCAGCAATCTTGCCACGGCCTTGGATAATATTGCAGCATAAAAAAGCATCACCTTTACCATAAGATAGTGTGAATTTTGGCACACTCAGGGCTTTATTAACTTCTTCACGCAAAAGCGCACGCGCAGTGCTATTTTTTTTGCGCGCAGCGTTAAACATTAACGCGTGTAAATTAACGCTGGTATTACAATCCGAGCGTATTTTTTCATCCGTCAAAAAATAACACGCGTAAAAAAGGTGCGCATTAACGCTGCGCACAGAAATCGGTGGGCAGACTGTTTTTTTCACGCGATTCAGCCAATCTGAATTAAGAACCACAAATGTCTCACGTTAAGTTTTTGCGCCTGCCAAAATCAATCTGAGTATATATGCTGCAGCAATAATAAAAACACGCACAACTTCTCAATTTTATTGTTTGGGCATGTGTAGAATGTGTAACTATACTTTGCTGTATTTTTATTTTTGGGCTGGTGTTTTTGGTTTCGGCCAGGACGTTCAGATTTGCCATTAACACCAGCTTTTAAAAGACGTTAAAATTATGTGCGCAAACATTGTCTGTTAATATTTGCGCTAAGATTGTAATACCTTGCGCGCACCAGCACACAAACGCATTTGCGCTCACAATGTTAAGTATAGGACGCGCAATGTACATTACACTCGCAAAGGGTTTGCTCAGGTTCACCAGCGGTAGACGTTAACGCACATTTTTTGCGCGGACATTGTAATACGACGTTCTGCGCAAAGGGTTTTTCCCCTCGCGTTAATGCATTTTTGCGCACGCGTTAATGTTTGCGCAAAGAAGTTATTAGAGCCCTCAGTTTCTCTATGCAAGTTAATTCCATGTTATCTGTAGCCACATGGAGATAGTAAACCATGATAGACTGTTCATCACTCAACCACCAATTGGCAGAGAGCAATGGCTTATTTTGGTTCTTGCATCAGAAGCTCCAAGCCTGCTAGTTCCTTTATGCAACTGAGGGAATAAAAATTGGACTAGTCCTTTATCATGAAAGTGTTAAATAGACACCTTAACTCTAGATACTATAACAATTCAGCTTATAATAATGGTTCGAGGACTTTGCCCTTGCAGTGCCTGCTTTTCAAACTACTTAGGGCCCAATTTAGGAAAATAATAAGCGAAAAATTTGTCCCAAGACAGTTTTCTTTATCATTTCCCATTCACCGCGCCTATCCAACCACTTTATTAGCGGCTGACTGTGCAATTAAACAGAGGTGCAGTCCAATAGGACTCTATGAAGCCCAGCGTATCCTGGCTGCAAGCTCTTCGAGGGCTTGCACTCTCGGGATTGCACAGGAGCTATGGGTGGAGACACTGGGAACTATTTGTTTCCAGTCTCATGCTGCTCCTGGCACCACGCTGCACTCTCCACTAGGGATGAGCCGAACACTCCCGAGTTCGGTTCGCATTCGAATTCGAACTTTTCAAAAGTTCGAATTCGAACTTGAACTCAATACAAGTCAATGGGACTCAAAATTCGATTTTTAGAGTGCCCTCCAAGAGGGCATATATGCTAGATATTTCCCATAAAAGGTGTATGGTGGTCCGGGTAGTGCCCTGGGGGACAGGAAACAAGGACAAAAAGTTAAAAAAAAAACGTTTTTAAAGGGACAGTGAGTTTTCCATGAAATAAGAGTTAAAAATAAAAATCGAAAAATTCCTTCAAATATCGTGCCTAGGAGGTCCCCATAACCTGCCCGTGAAGTGGCGGATTTCTAGGATGTATAGAAACATTTAAAAACAATGTCCGGGTCCGGGTAGTGCCCTGGGGGACAGGAAACAAGGACAAAAAGTTAAAAAAAAATACGTTTTTAACCCATTCACTGCTGACAACGTGTGGGACACGTCCTCAGTTACTCCCGCTGTATGCTTAGGAGGAAGTGTCCCATAGACATGTGCACAGCACAAAATTTCATTTTGAACTAATGGATTAGTCCTAAAATGCAATTTATTTAGTTGCTAAAGAAATTTGTTTTCAATTCTTTAGTATGAAAACTAATTTCATTCATCCGAAAAATCAGTGGATACAATTACTATTGTAGTGGCTCCTCAGAGGACTGAAATCGCTGCTTGTTACAGTATCTCTCGGCCATATTACATAGCTGGTGCTAACTTAACCAGAGCTGTTGTAAACTTCCCAGAGCCATTATAGCCTATGGAGGTTTTCAGTTTACAACAGCTCTGGTTAAATTAGCACCAACATTGTAATACTGCCCCGTGTCAGGCAAAGCTGTTACAGTAACTGACTGCTGCTCATCACAGCGCTCAGAGTTTCAGTAAAACTAGTAAATAATATTTTTATATATAAGAGGTTAGAACAATATTATTTCCTTGTTTTACTGAAACTCTGAGCACCGTTACAGTCAGTTACTGTAACATCTGAGCCTGATACATTGTACTGAGAGATAATGTAACAAGCAGCCGATCTCAGCGCTCACAGCCACTGCATTTAAAGGGCTAAAAAAAAGGCTCCTCTCTGTATAATGTTTAGAACATCCTCCTGCATTAATTAATACCCCTCTCTGTATAATGTATACAACATCCACCTGCATTAATTAATACCCCTCTCTGTATAATATATAGAACATCCTCCTGAATTAATTAATGTCCCTCTCTGTATAGAACATCCTCCTCAATTTATACCTTTCTCTGTATAATGTATATAACATCCTCCTGCATTAATACCCCTCTCTGTATAATGTATAGAACATCCTCCTGCATTAATTAATGCCCCTCTCTGTATAGAACATCCTACTGCATTGGCATGTGGAGGGTGCAGAACTTCGGATGTTGCGCTCTTCATTGCTGGTCTCCATCACTCATCAATGTAATATCACAAAAAGGACTGAAACTAAAATGTAATGCATTTTATTTTAGTTTCTTTCGTTTTTTGTACTGAGCAGTTTCGTTTCTCTTGAGTCATACGAAAACGATATTATCCCAAAATTCAGACTAAATCGTTTTAGTACTAAAACAAATGCACATGTCTAGTGTCCCACACCTCATCAGCTTTGCGGGACCCCCGGCGGAGATACTCACCTCTCTGTCCGGGGTTCCACGGCGTTCTGACTTCAGCGTCCTCAGACGCTGAAGTCAAGTTCCTCCCGAAGTAAATGATGTCATCGCGCCATGCGCGATGACGTCATTTCCAGGCGACCCCCCCGGCAATGCCGAGAGATTGCCTGGAAGGGAGGGGGGGATCCGTTCGGATCCCTCTCCCTCCCGATCGGGAGGTCCCACAAAAAAAAGCCAGGAACCGCTTAAAAGGAGAGAGTCTCCCCTTTTAAGCGGTGCCTGGCTTTAACCCCTTAGGCACCGGGTCGCACTTCGGTGCCTTGCGGCGCCGAAGTGCGGCCTAGCTCCAGCTCTTGGATGGCGGCTTCACCCCCGGGTTCCCCCTCACTGCCTGACGTCCTCACGCATAGTGTGATAATGTCAGATAGCTGGGTAACCCCTAGCTGCCCGGAATCCCCTGGTGGAGATAGGGGGTTCATTTGAGGGTTCACAGAGATGCTGATGGGGTTGTGTATAGAGATGCTGTGAGGCTGTGTATAGAAATGCTGTGAGGCTGTGTTTAGAGATGCTGATGGGGTTATCTATACATGGGGTTATGTATAGAGATGCTGTTTGTGTATAGAGATGCTGTGAGGCAGTGTATAGAGATGCTGTGTATAGAGATGCTGATGGTGTTGTGTATAGAGATGCAGTGAGGTTGTGTATTAGAGATACTGTTGGGGTTGTGTATAGAGATGCTGTGAGGCTGTGTATAGAGATGCTGAGCGCGTCCACCGCATTGAAAGGGTTAATAAAATGTGGCTTCAAATCGCGTTTAAACATGATGAGCAAAAGCGGTAAAAATGAGCTGAGCACACAGCAGTGAAATGCAGGGTTAAGGGGTTAAACAGCATATCAGAGGAACATTTAGTAGAGAAATGAACACTTCTCAGAAGCACAGGTGTTGTTTGATACATGTTCAGGAGACACCACACCCTCAGTCTACATACAATGTATCAAATTCATTAGACCAGACTAATTAAAAGCACATGTTATTTCCAAACACTAACACCTGTTGTTTACGGCGTCTGAGAACACAGGTCATTTAGAGGTGACAATCTTTGCACGTAGACATTAGTTTTTATTTCAATATCTAATAAACCGTTGCTTATAATATTCTGCAGTAAAGAGTCTCTTTATTTCTAGATTTTTTTTAAGCATTTTTTATACTTTTTTCAATTTTTTTTGCGAACTCGAACCGAACACGCCAAAAAGTTCAAAGTTCGCAAACCTTCGAACGGCCAAAGTTCGAATCGAACTCCGAACTGATCGAACCGAACAGCTCATCTTTACTCTCCACCACGGTATGAAAGGTGAGTAAAAGGTTTTAAGAGGGAGTTAACTAGGAGTTAGAAGTTCTTTTGAGAAATACCAGCTCCAGAATAGAACAAGTTACCATGAAATAGCTCATTATTCTACACAGAATAGCTTATCTAGCTGTTAGGATATCAGTTGGAGCTGATCTGGAGATGATCCAGTCAAAATCTTATCGGCAAGAAGGGATTATGGCCCTTAGGCTTTGCCAAAAAACAAAACAGGGCTTCCAAATCTTAATTGTGACTCCACCCCGAAACCTGTCAAACAGACCTAGGGAATTATATTTTTTTACTCAAACATGACCATCAGACTTTGAGTCCAGGGTTTAGAAGTCTAATCTTTTATTTGTGTTGGGTAATGTGGCAGTAATTTTATACATATATTTGTGGGATTATCATCAATGTCAGATTCTCCATGGTTATATGGACATATAATAATTATATATATATATATATATATTTATACACTCTGATGGACTGTGTGGGAAATAAAATGGCCCGCAGAATGCATAATCTATACACTGCATTGAAGAAATCAAATAATTGATTAAGGTGTCATCTCAAATGCCTTGATACAGTAATTTCCCTCCACTTCAATAGTACAGGGAAATATCTTCCCTACGCTTCCCCTCTTCAAAAGAGTGTTTTCTGTTCAGAACAGTTAAGGCTAGGGTCAGACTGAGGCAGTGCGAACGCGCGTGCAGGCGCACTAAATCACGGCCGTAGTAGCAGCAAATGACGGCCAATGATGGGCAATATACGCAGTACGGGCATACAAAAGTGCGTCCACGCAACGCAACCAGCAAATGAACGCATTTTTTGTCCAACGTGATACCGCTAGTACTGGCGTACAGAGTGCGCTGCGGCCGCATAGCAGCGTGTGTGTGTGATTAGGAGACGTCAGACGCTGCTATTGTCCGGTCTACAAAACGTCCAAACAGCCAAAGTTTCCAGGTTTTGTTGGAGTGTACCTGCGGCTGGTGTGAAAAATGTCTGGACCAGAAATCGATGTGGAGAGGCTGATCAGCGCTGTGGGGGAGCATCCAGAGATATGGGACACGGCCTGCGAGAGGTACAAAGATAAGGTGAAGAAGGCCAGCGCATGGGTCGTGGTGTCCCGTGTCGTGTACCCTGAGTATGATACGTGGTCAGAGAGAGAGCAGAATAGCCAGAGTGAGTATATGATTATTTAATTCATAATCCCATACATGTAAATCACAATACGAATACGAACCATTCATTGTGGTGGAATCTCAAATGATCCCCAGCTGCCAGGGCACCTGACCTGCATCGCTAGTAAAATAATTAGACAGAGCATCGCGAAACCTGTTGCTGTGTCTATTCACAGCTATTATGTCATCGTTCGCATCATCTTCCAGACCCACAACTGTGAGGGTATCATCAAAATTAAATCCATCCCTGGCACGCACATAATTATGTAGGATGCAGCAGTATTTGACTATATCCACACAGAATTCAACATGTACATCAAGCGGTCTATGTAAGATCCTCCACTTGTTGCTCAGTATGCCAAAGGTACACTCGACATACCGTCTCGCCCGCGACAGCCTGTAATTAAACACCCGCTTCTTCACAGTCAGGTGTGTCCCCGAGTAGGGCCGTAGGAGATGTGTGGATAGGCCGAATGCTTCATCACCCACGAAGGCATAGGGGACTGCCACGTCACTGCCAGGCAAAGGTGCTGGTCTGGGGATGTTCAGGGACCCACTCTCAATTCCATTCCACAGTGTGGAGTTCCTGAACAGTGTGGAGTCAGAGTCCTTGCCGTATGAACCGACATCCACATACACAAAACTGTAGTTGGCATCTGCCACCGCCAGTACGCCAATGGAAAAGAAATGTTTATAATTCTGATACAGTGAGCCACTCTGCTGTGGCTTCACTATGCGGACATGTTTGCCATCCACGGCTCCCAGGCAGTTTGGAAAGTTGGCTCTCTCCCAGAATCCTGCAGCAATTTCTACACATGCCTTGTGTGTCGGTGTTGGCAAACATTGCTCCTTCATGGTTTCCCATATTGTTTTGCACACCTTGCGGACGATCTCACCAGCTGTTGATCTGCCACTGCGGAAGTTGTAATGCAGATCCTTCAAACTGCATCCACTAGCAAGATACCTAGAAGACAAAACAAGAATGTTTGATTATGATCACATACCATGAACCCAAGCTAATGTCACACTCATCATGTTTTGCAGCACAAGAGGCAATGAACAAATGGCGCACAGTACGCGACAACTATACGCGGGTGCAGAAAAAGCAAGCCATGGCTGCGCGCTCTGGAGCTGGCTCGAGGAAGGTCCGTGGATATATCTACACGGAGCAACTGTCGTTCCTCCGAAGGACCCAGGAGCCGCGAAGTAGCGTCAGCAGCATCGACCAGCCATCGACTTCCGGCTCACAGGTCCAACACCTGCTGCCAGGAGGTTCTGCCAGCTGTCGGGAGGAGGTGAACCGGGGTGGTGCAGAGTCGCAACTGGAGGAGGATGTGGAGACAGGACAGGTGCCAGGTACGGCACCAACAGTCAGCACTAGACCTGCACAGAGGAGAAGGGCAACAGCTACAGACTTGGAGCAGGCCATGGTTACCTTCATGGAGGCTCAAACTAACCATCCACACCAACGCTGCATGCTTGCGGACTCCGAGGACATGTCATTCTTCAATTCCTGTCTGTCACTCCTCAACCAGATGAGCCCGGCTCAGAAGGTGGAGTACCGCCGCAGATCTCTGGCAATATTTGATGATATCCTTTCCCGTCCCCAACAGGCAGCCGTTTATTACGGTGCTGTGCCACAATCCGCCAATGCCAGTGGATCTTCCCTCCCCAGTGAGGTGCTGTCCACCCACCCAGCCATGCCCCCTGTAGCCAGGCCACACACAGAGTCGGAGTCCTGCTCTAGCCACACCACCGGCCCTTATGACCCAGATGCTCCGCGGTATCATGATCTGTGATACATGTCATGAATATGTTTTATTTTGGTTTGTCATGTGTTATTTTGTTTGATGTTTCATATATCCTGACCTTCAGTTGACAAGTTATAATATATGTCCAGAATATATTATTGTTATTTTATTATATAATTATTTTGGTCTACATTGTTGTCGGAGTCATTTATGATTATGTACGTGTGATGTGATGCCCGTGTGTGTGTGTGTATGCATGTGACAGTGGGCATATGACTATAGACATGATTATTATTATTATTATTCTTTATTTATAAAGCGCCAGCATATTCCGCAGCGCTGTACAATAAGCACAGTATAGACAGGGTTACAATACATTGAACAACATTTGACAAACAGTACAGGAGGAGATGAGGGCCCTATTCCCGTAGGAACTCACAATCTGGGAGGGTTGGGGTTGGAAACAGGAGGAGAGGACTGTAAGGTGAGAGTGATTGATGGTTGCGTCAGTGAGTTGGGTGGTAGGCCTCCCTAAATAGGAATGTTTTCAGGGAGCGTTTGAAGGAAGAGAAGTTAGGGGAAAGTCTGACAGCACGAGGGAGAGCGTTCCAGAGAGTGGGGGCTGCGCGTGAGAAATCCTGCAGTCTATCATGGGAAGAGGTGATGCGGGGAGAAGCTAGGCGCAGGTCACTGTTTGACCTTAGGGAGCGGGCTGGGGTGTATTTGGTGATTAGTGAGGACAGGTAGTGGGGAGCTGAGTTAGTGAGGCTTTTGTAGGTAAGGATAAGGATTTTGAACTTAATTCTGCAGTGGATGGGGAGCCAGTGAAGGGACTCGCAGAGGGGAGCGGCAGAGACAGAGCGGCGGGTGAGGTGAATTAGCCTGGCGGAGGCGTTCAGGATGGATTGTAGGGGGAGAGGTGGGACAGAGGGAGGCCAGATAAGAGATTATTGCAATAGTCGAGTCGGGAGATTACCAGGGCGTGTATGAGTTGTTTTGTGGCGACAGCGGTAAGAAATGGCCGAATTCTGTAAATATTACGCAGTTGGTATCGGCAGGAGGAGGAAAGAGACTTGATGTGGGGGATGAAGGAAAGAGCAGAGTCAAGTGTAACTCCAAGACAGCGAACTTGGTTTGATGGGGAGATGGTGATACCCTCCACCGTGATCGAGAAGTCAGGAGGTGGGGCGGCATTAGAGGGAGGAATAAGTAGGAGCTCAGTCTTTGACATGTTGATCTTTAGGTGGTGGGAGGCCATCCAGGAGGAGATGCCAGATAAACAGTCACTGACTTTGGAAAGGACAGGGGGAGAGAGATCAGGGGTAGAGAGGTAGATCTGAGTGTCATCAGCGTAGAGGTGGTAATTAAAGCCAAAGCTGTTGATGATTTTGCCCAGGGAGGAGGTGTAGATGGAAAAGAGCAGAGGACCAAGGACAGAGCCTTGAGGTACACCAACAGATAGAGGCAATGAGGAGGAGGAGTTACCAGCAAAGGACACACAGAAGGACCTGTTGGATAAATAGGAGTCAATCCAAGCAAGTGCAGTGTCACCGAGACCCAGAGAGTTGAGGGTCTGTAGAAGGAGGGGGTGGTCAACAGTGTCAAAAGCAGCCGAGAGGTCAAGCAGGATGAGAATAGAATAGTGGCCGTGTTTTTTAGCAGTTAGGAGGTCGTTGGTGACTTTGGTGAGGGCAGTTTCAGTTGAGTGTAGGGGACGGAAGCCAGATTGCAGGGGGTCAAGTAGGGAATTGGAGGACAGGAAGAGGGAGAGGCGGTTGAAGACTAGTTTTTCTAAGAGCTTAGAGGTAAAGGGAAGCAGGGATACAGGACGGTAGTTGGATGGAGAGTTGGGATCTAGGGATGGTTTCTTTAGTAAAGGGGTAACTAGCGCGTGTTTGAAGGCGGATGGAAAGGAGCCAGTGGAGAGAGATAGGTTGAAGATGTGTGTGAGAGCAGGGGTGAGGGAGGAGGAGAGGGGAGGAATTAGATGTGAGGGAATGGGGTCGAGCGGGCACGTGGTGAGATGTGAGGAGGACAATAAGGAATTGACTTCCTCCTCAGTGGTTGGGAGGAAGCGGCAGAGGGTGGCAGATGGGACCTGTGGGAGTGGAGGTGGCAGATAACTATCTTGTGTTGGGATGTTGCTTCTGATAGTTAAAGTTTTACTGAGGAAGTAGTCTGCCAGCTCTTGAGCGCTGAAGGCAGCTGAGGGGGGAGGTGCAGGTGGGTAGAGGAGGGTGTTGAAGGTGGACCAGAGCCGTTTAGGGTTGGAGGACAGCGTAGATATAAGAGATGAGAAGAAGGATTGTTTGGCCAAGTGGAGGGCAGAGGTGTATGACCGGAGAATAAACTTGAAGTGAACAAAATCAGCTTCAGAGCGGGATTTCCTCCAGGCACGCTCTGCGGTGCGGGAGCATCTTTGCAGGTAGCGAGTCTGGAGGGTGTGCCAGGGCTGAAGCTGGCGGCGTGGGGCCTTACAGAGTCGAAGAGGAGCAAGAGTGTCTAGAGCAGAGATAAGCGTAGTGTTGTAGTGATTAGTGGCAGCATCAGGGCAGGTGAAGGATGAGGTATGAGGGAGGTGGTGAAGTAGGTTGGAGAATTGATGGGGTCCACAGCCTGTAGATTCCTGCGAGTGTGTGTGCGGGGTGGGGGAGCAGGGTGTTTAGGAAGTCCAGATAGGTTGAAAGAGAGAAGGTGGTGGTCAGAGATGGGGAAAGGGCGACAGTTGAACTCAGAAATGGAGCAGAGGTTGGAAAAGACAAGGTCAATAGCGTGACCATCGCGGTGGGTAGGGAGGAGGGAGGATTGTGTGAGTCCAAGGGAGGACGTGAGTGAAAGAAGTTTGGAGGCAGCAGGGGCGGAAGGATCGTCAATGGGAATGTTGAAGTCCCCGAGAACTAGGCATGGAAGATTAGAAGACAGAAAGTGAGAGAGCCAGGTAGCAAAGTGGTCAAAGAACTGGGAGGTTGGTCCCGGTGGGCGGTAGATGACTGCCACCCTGAGGGCCAGAGGAGAGAACAGGCGGATGCAGTGTGTCTCGAAGGAGGAGAAGGAGAGGGATGGGGGTGGAGGGAGATGCTGGTAGGTGCAGGTGGGAGAGAGCAGGATTCCGACCCCGCCACCATTTCTCTCACCCGGTCTGGGGGTATGACTGAAGTGTAGACCGCCATGTGAGAGAGCACGATGCACTCATGTCAGGTGACTGGCAGCGATGTCATGTATGCAGCTGTGTGACAGTACGTACCGCAAAGTGATGACCAGCATTTCCTCCGGTGGTATGGCAGCCCTCATGTTGGTGTCCCTCTTGGTCAGCGGCTCGCGTACCCGCGACAACAGTTCGTCAAAGGAGGGGATGGACATCCGCATGTAATTGAAGAACTTCACGGGGTCCCTCGCTCGCAGTGGCCTGTACAGCGTCACAAAGTGTCCATGCGTGGGTCTGGCAGTGTTAATTTGATGAACCCAGGTTCGCCGCTTTCTCTTCCTCTTAAGGTACAGGTACCCCATTGCAGCAAACACAAAGACTTGTACTGGATCCATCTTTGAAAAACGCCCCCATACACAAAATGGCTTTTTATAACCCTTCCCCTTATTTTTTCATTCATCAATTAATTAGATTCATCAGATTTTCCTTTTTTTTTACAGCTCCGTCATGAAATACGTCCAGAATTGCGCATCGTCTGACCACGTTCGCGTATTCCGTAAAAAAATGCATTAACGCACGTTTTGACGGTAGACGTCAAAAATGCGTTAGTCTGACCCTGGCCTAAATTGCAATGTGTCAATATGATTAATTTTTTGGATTGAGACTGCATACAGCCAGTGCCTTGGTTTCTTTGAAAGAGCCAGTTAGGCGGGTAAGGAATTGAAGAGCCAGCTTTCACTTAATGGCACGTGTCATTCAAAGTATTGATTAGTTGGAAGAGTAATTTTCAACACGTTGATATCAAACGAGAATACATTGTGAATTGCCAATTGCTATGGAGCAGGGAAGCAAAGACATACGCACAGATCAAAAGAGGCTATGCTGTTTAAAGTGCCTTTTAAGGAATATCTAATGGTAAATTCTCATATTTAAAAATTGTTACATTTTATATGACGGAAACATATTTGAATGGGGTTACATTATAATATGACATGTCTAGGTTTTAAAATAGATTCAAATTATAGTTCTGGTGAATTTGTGCTGCTTTTCTTAGGGGCCTGTATCTGGGATTACAGCTTTTACATCTGAAAAACAACTGACTCACTACTGTATTTGCTCATATTTCATGGCTTTGTTGGGAAATTGTGAAGAAGCATTTCCACAGCTGTAGTTAGATATAATAAAATAACATGATGCAACCAACATACAATATTTAAAGTGATATTAATAGCTAATGTCTGCTATTTATTATCTTGATAATATTATATTTCAGTAACACCTCTAATGAACAATAAGAAAACGGTTTCTGCTTATCCTTGTGAATCTTAACCCATTCTCTACCGAGTGATTTTTCCATAAAACCAGTGACAGGATCCAGTGATATTAACCAGTTCGCTGCTAAGGACGCACTCAGCGCGTCCAACCGCATGTCACGTTCCATGCGGTGGACGCGCTGAGCGCATCTTCTCTTTGGGGTCAGCGTTTGGCCGGGTTCCGGCCGATCGCTGGCCCCCCCCCATCCTCGATGTCAGCCCAGCATCCGGAACCGCCGCCAGAGTAATTAGGTGTCATCGTGGGGGCGCGATGACACCTAATTCAGGCGCCCCCCCGCATGTGCGGAGGAGGCGCCTGAAAGGGAGGGGGAAGAGGTCCTTCGGACCTCTCTCACTCCCGATCGGCGGCATTGCGGGGGTTAACCCAGGCACCGTTTGGAAGGGCACAGCCTGCCCTTCCAAATGGTACCTGGCATTAACCCCATGGGGGCCGGATCACGAATCGGCGCTGAAAAGCGCCGGTTCGTGATCCTTTCCCGGAGCTGGCCGACATCTTGGATGTCGGCCAAGCTTCCGGGAATGCCCCCTGAGGACTGGCGTCATCGTGCATAGCACGATGACGCCAGTCCTGGAGTTAACCCCTAACTGCCACCAATGGTGGAGATAGGGGGTTCCAATGAACCCTCTATCTCCCGATCCGTGGCAGTTAGGGGTTAATGTTTGGTATTATTGGATCGGCCAGAGCATGGCCGTTCCAACGATACCAAACATGAGTATAAAAAAGTTTGTAAAAAAAAATTAAAATTAAAAATAAAAATAAAAAAATATTTTAAAAAAATAATTTATTTTTCTTTTTTTTGGTTTGTTAATGCAGCAATATTGTTCCCATTTCAATTATAATGTGAACAATGATGCTGCACTAACGATTTTTTAACAAGCGCACCCCATACAAAATATAACCGCAATTGCTCGCATGTTAAAATGTGAAAAAAAAACACTTTACACGTTGTAAATTATTGAAAATTCTGATTTTATTGCATTTTTTGTTATAATATACAGACAGGTCATGACGTATACATATAATAATGACATATTATGAATCTGCCGAGTCTGACGGAAAGAACGATATATAATATGTCTGGGTCATATACTAAAATAAGCCTTCAAAACACGTTTAAACATGATGACCAAAACCGGTAAAAATGACCTCAGCACAGAGGCGGGAAAAGCCTCAGCAGCGAAAGGGTTAAAGAGAATGACTTTGCATTACCTGACACGGACAGGGGCTATGTGCTGGGTTCACCTGGTAAAATATTAATAAACGATATGGTGCTACAGAATCTGCTGGTGACATATAAGTGAGTGGAACTGCAAAAGTGTGTGCATGCCTGACTTAATTTGTTCACATTCCAAGCAGAGGTGATTGGAATCTAGAGAAACCTTTTGTCCTCAGGGAGCATCAAAGGATGGATGGCCAAGGAGTTCCTTTGAACTGAGGTGTGAAAGTCTTGTTCTGTGATCTGTTGGGCACTTTGAACACAAGGAGAGAGTGAAGTCAGAGTTGCCATGATTAAGATCAAAAGTAGCAGATCTTTTGTTCGCAGAGTTCATCCTAAAATATGAGTTAGATTTCCAGAAATGCGTACGGATTGGAGATTCATTCTATTCATTTAGTTTATGCAGTGGGTGAAATGTGCTCTGGGGGGTCAAGGGGCAGTCTGGACACTCCTCTGTGCCCATGAAATCTGAGATCCAGGTGAGCTGTATAAATTTCAGCTACACGTTGTACCGTGTGCTTACTTTGGGGGTCAATCAAATTGAGAGTAATGACATTTTTTCCAACAGAGCCTCCCTGCAGAGATTCTAGATTTGTAAGTATAGGATTTCTGTTGTTTTTATTTTGTTTATTTTCTGTTTGTGGGTGTAAATATTAATTGTAGTATATTTTTATACTATGACCATTATTTTTCCCCTGAAGAGGCATTTGTCCTGATAGCCTTGAGGCCTGGAGTTTCTAGACGATCTACTAAATTGGGTTTGGTGGGGTCAGTCTACTAAACTGTTTTGTGGGTGTAATTGAATGGGGTGCTTCCGGTCACCTTTGTTTCATAGCCGGCAAAGACCTAAGAGACTTAATTAAGGGATTTGGGTAGTGATAAGGGGTCATTTAGTCAATATTTTGGGTCTAACGCAGACAAATGGTGATTAGACCCAAAATAGTGACTAAATGACCCCTTAGTGATTTTTAACCTTTCGCCCACTTAGCCGAGTCACGTGCCCTTCTGGAGTGAAGTTGCCACATGACATTACCCACAAAGTATATCCAAAGGTGTCCCAGCGTATATGTTCACTGTAGGTAAGCCATATTTGACAAACAGAGGGCTCCTCTGCTGTCCAAAAAGTGCTACTGCATTTACATTATAACTAGGGCTCCTGTTCTGTGCAAGAAAAACTTATCCTAAAGCTTTTCCAATGATTTTAACACATTGGCTGTTATGTCTGATGTTTTGAAATTTTGGTGGAGCCCGTTTGTAAAGGATTTTCATTTGCAATATACAAAATTCCTTTGCATTGCTCCAGAATCAGTCCACATTGATTATATCGAAATCGGGGCAGCAGCGTGCGTTTTAACCACTTGGCTGCAGAGGACACATTCAACATGTTGTTGCGAATGTTCCCAGCGTGCAGACGAGTTGCTGAGAGCATCCTCTCTTTGCAGCTATGATCGGGTGATAATTCTGCCAACTGTGGTTATCTCCCGGTGTGATCTGACATCTTGGATCTCAGCCCTGCCTCCGGAACCCCCCCACCTATTAACGACATTGTGCATGGGTGTGATGACGGCAGAAAGGAATTTCCATACATGACCATGTAAAGTGTCATGTAAAGAAAAAAAAATCACACACAAACATAACAGAATTTTTTAAATATTACATTTATTTATTTGTCCCAAACTGATGGCAAGCAAGGTCATTGTTTTATACATAGTTATATTATTCACAAAACACAATGCGGCAAAACACAAGCGAAAAAAATTGTTTTTTTAGTTTTAGTTAAAATTACGTATTTTCTCAGAATAATACAGTAACAGATTCTGTCTTCTAAATTTTTTTAAAATAGTACCCCATAGAATATATAACCAGAAGGGATTGGATGAGAAAATGTGAAAAGAAAATATTTTAGAAGCTGTAAATGATTGAAATCTGATTGGAAATTTAAATTTTTTGTTATAGCATTCTGACAGAACATGACGTATACATATAATAATGATATGTTTCGAATCTGCTATAAATCAGGATATATACAGTAAGGTATCTGGGTCCTACAATAACACATGACTTCAAATTGCATTTAAACATAATGAGCACAAAACGGTCAAAATGAGCTCAGCACACAGGTGAAATGGCTCAGCAGTGAATGGGTTATGGTCATATTTGGATGATCTTGGTAGTGAAGAGGTTATCTATGGCCCCTATTGTCACCAAGCTAGTAATTGGGAGCAGCTAAGCTGGGGTTCGGCTTGAAATATGACAGGTGCTGTTAACAATAAAAAATGTGGAAATTATACTTACTGGCTCACTCATTGCTGTTAAAGCCTGGGTTGGAATAGAGCACCTTAAATGTAATCTCTTTTAAAGTCTTGTTTGTTCAATGTGATTCTTTATTGTCTTATAATTTTTACTCATAAAATTTGATTGGACAAATGTGCAACCTAATATTTTAGATACTTGAGATGCTCATCATTTAATTTATATAGAAGAGACCACTTGCAGCTTTTAATGTCTTTTTGTAAAGATGACTCTGGATTTGTGTGTTATGTAAAGAAATTATAGTATAGCAGGATATTGATTATATGTATTGGATAGTTTATTTTCCCCATGCATTAGAAAACATTTTATCTGTCAAGCAAAAAGTCAAGCCTCGATGAGTAAGACTGGGGTCAGACGAGCGCACTTTTATCGTGCGTTCTGGCGCACATAATCACGGCCGCACTAGCAGCAAATGACAGGCAATGACAGCCAATATACGAAGTACGGTCGCACGAAAGTCCGGCCGCGCAACGCAAGTGGAAAATTAACGCATTTTTTTGAGAACGCAGAACCTCTAGTACGGACATACAGAGTGCGCTGCGCCCGCTAGCGGTGTGTGTGTGTGATTTGGAGACGTCAGACCCTGCTCGTGTCCGGCCAACATAACGTCCAGACGCAAAAAGTTTCCTGGTTTGGATTCGTAAAACATACGCACGAAAATGCGCATCGTATGACCGTTTTCGTATATTCCGTGAAAAAATACATCAATGCGCTCGGACGCACTTTTTTACGTTCGTGTGTAAAAATGCTTTCGTTTGACCCTAGCCTAAAAACTTCACTTTTCCTAATATGGCCTTCATTAGTAATGTTATAATATTAACCACTTGGCTGCCAAGTGCACCTCCTGTGCTATGGACGCACGGAGTGCATCCTAGCACAGGAGGCAGCAATCGGCCGGGATTCTGGGGGGGACAATAGATGTCATCGCGGAGGCGCGATGACATCTATTTCAGGCGCCCCCCCAAACCGTGCCTGGCTTTAACCCCTTGGGTGCCGGATCACGATTCGGTGCCGAAAAGCACCGAATCGTGATCCTCTCCCGGAGCTGGCCTATATCTTGGATGTTGGCCAAGCTTCTGGGAACTCCTCCTGATGACTGGCGTCATCGTGCATAACACGATGACTTCAGTCCTGGAGTTAACCCCTAGTTGCCACCAATGGTGGAGAAAGGGAGTGCCAATGAACCCCCTATCTCCCGATCCGTGGCAGCTAGGGGTTAATGTTTGGTATTGTTGGATCGGCAGAGCATGGCCTTTCCAACGATACCAAACATGCCCATGTAAAAGTTAATAAAAAATAAATAAAAAATAAAAATCTAAATAAAAAAATATTAAAATTATAAAAAAAATAAACAAGGTTTTTTTGTTTGTTTTGTTAATGCAGTAATATTGTTCCCATTTCAATTATAATGTGAACAATGATGCTGCACTAACGATTTTTGTATGGGGTGCGTTTGTTAAAAATCACGTAATTTCCCCCAAACAAAATGTAACGAGACCCCATTTCTAATCTTTTTAACAAGCGCACCCCATAGAAAATATAACCGCAAATGCTTGAATGTTAAAATGTGAAAAAACCCACTTTACACATTGTAAATTTTTGAAAATTCTAATTTTATTGCATTTTTTGTTATAATATACAGACAGGACATGATATATACATATAATAATGATATATTATGAGTCTGCTGAGTCTGCCGGAAAGAACGATATATAATATGTCTGGGTCATATAATAAAATAAGGCTTCAAAACGCACTTAAACATGATGAGTGAAACCAGTAATAATGAGCTCAGCACACAGGCCTGAAATGCCTCAGCAGCGAAAGGGTTAAGAATAGCTTTTTAATAGACACAAAGACCGCAAAAATATGCCCCGAGCGCAAAACATCAGAAGCACCTGTAACATTATACATAGAATTATGTTTCAGCTTTCTCTGTGGGATCAAAGAATTTATATCATGCAGATTGAATTTCCAAGAAACCCCCCGACAGATAGTGTGTTTTTCTACTGATTATGCTGTTTTTTGCACTTTGTATGTCTAATCTTCTGAAATCTATACTTTCAATTCCTGGGACATCAGAAACACATAGAATACAGACGTCTCTGTAGAATAACCTTAGAATCATCAGAGTAAATAATTTGAAGATATTAGTTGCCAGAACACATTTTAATTTGGAGGTATGCAATTTGAAAATCAAAATACATGACACACGAGTTAAGATGCAATGCTAGCATTACATTCATCTGGTCTGTCTTTTTCTTATAATGTTCTAGTGTTGCAATGTTAAGTTTTGTGTAGGCAGCTTGCTGTCAAACTTAAAGGGATCCTTCCCTGTTTAATCAGCTGAAATAGCTGTCATGCCATCTGCTCTACTTCAAGCCAGACATTTGTGTTTCTTCACCTGCTGCCCTGCCATCTTCTGGAGTCTTATGTCTCTGTATCATTCTCATTCATTTTAGATAAACATTCAACACCTTTGTGTAAATTTGAAAGACTTAGGCTCCTGGTGGCATTGGTATGATTAAAAAAATATATGTATTTGCTGCAAGATAAAGCCTTTTAAATGCTCGCTGTCAGACACCATATAAGTCAACATTTTTTCTACCAGTGAGATTTTGAAATATTCTGTGTAAATTTTCACTGGTCCGCATCCTTGTTGATAGTACGGTTATCATAGGTTTACAAAAACATGTGAAACAAGGATCCTGTCTTTCATACATGGTTGTTGTGGCTGCTATGCAAAAGAAAGACAAAACTAGATCTCTCTGGTGTTTTTTCTTTCCTTTGGGCCACAAATGTTTGTTAAGAAAAAGAAGACTTTAAAAAAAAAAAATACTCATATTTTGGATGGTTAAATTTTAACATATATATGTAGAAGTAGTTCTCAATATTTGTAATCTTCAAAAAGTTAATTCTCACTTCCTCTGCATAGAAATGTCAAGAATAAACCCTATATACACAATGGAGGCAAAATAATCAGATACACCGTAATAAACCACATAGCCCGCCAACTTTATTGAGGGACTTTTGGAATCCTTTGTGGTCCTGCAGCTTATATGTAGCAGAGTGCTGTGTACCTTTCTGGAACTTTTCCCATGTTTAATTATTCCTTCATCTAATATACTGTATATGTTACGGTTATTGCCTAAAGTGTGGTTAATCTTAAAATTACCCGGGTAATCCTGACATTACTCAAAACCGCCAGATACAGTTGTGTTCAAAATTATTCAACCCCCACTGAAATTGAGTGTTTTGGCCAGTTTGACATTGATTTTGATCATTCAGTCATCTTGCTTACAATTAAATCAAAGAGGCACGTGTAGGTCAGACAAATATAACATAACATTTATAATGAAATAACCACAAATGTCTTTTCTGTGCTCACATCATTATCAGTTTTATTCAACCCCCAAGTGACATTCAATCTTAGTACTTAGTACAGCATCCTTTTACAGTTATAACAGCTTTTAAACGTGAAGCATAGCTTGACACAAGTGTCTTGCAGCGATCTACGGGTATCTTCGCCCATTCGTCATGGGCAAAAGCCTCCAGTTCAGTCACATTCTTAGGCTTGCGCACTGCAACTGCTTTCTTTAAGTCCCACCAGAGGTTCTCAATCGGATTTAAGTCAGGTGACTGCGATGGCCACTCCAAAATGTTCCAGCCTTTAATCTGCAACCATGCTTTAGTGGACTTGGAGGTATGCTTGGGATCATTGTCCTGTTGAAAGGTCCAACGTCTCCCAAGCCTCAGGTTTGTGACGGACTGCATCACATTGTCATCCAATATCTCCTGGTACTGAAGAGAATTCATGGTACCTTGCACACGCTGAAGCTTCCCTGTACCTGCGGAAGCAAAACAGCCCCAAAGCATGATTGACCCCCCGCCATGCTTCACAGTAGGCAAGGTGTTCTTTTCTTCATAGGCCTTGTTCTTCCTCCTCCAAACATAGCGTTGATCCATGGGCCCAAACAGTTCTAATTTTGTTTCACCAGTCCACAGAACACTATCCCAAAACTTCTGTGGTTTGTCCACATGACTTTTGGCATACTGCAGTCGACTCTTCTTATTCTTTGGAGACAGCAAGGGGGTGCGCCTGGGAGTTCTGGCATGGAGGCCTTCATTACGCAGTGTGCGCCGTATTGTCTGAGCTGAAACTTCAGTACCCACATCTGACAAATCTTTTCTCAGTTCCTCAGCAGTGACACGGGGACTTTTCCCCACTCTACGCTTCAGGTAGCGCACAGCAGTCGAAGTCAGCATCTTCTTTCTGCCACGACCAGGTAGCGTTTCAACAGTGCCCTTTGCCTTGAATTTGCGAATGATGCTTCCTATGGTCTCTCTTGGTATGTTTAACATCTTTGCAATCTTCTTATAGCCATTACCCTTCCTGTGAAGAGTAATCACCTCTTCTCTTGTCTTCCTGGACCATTATCTTGACTTTACCATGTTTGTAACCACACCAGTAAATGTCTAGAAGGAGCTGAGTATCACAGTCATTTTAAAGCTGCCTAATTGGTGCTTATTATGCTTTATTGCTGCTCCGTGACATCCACAGGTGTTTTCAATACCTGATTGAAAACACTTGAATGAACCTCTGTTCTTCAGAGTGGTAGTCTTTAAGGGGTTGAATAATTGTGTCAATGAAGAATTCACAAAAGAAACATTTACTACTGTATTACAAAACCAATTGATGTCATTTTAGTTGCATATGGTTCTTTAAAAAGTCCTTGTAGGATTTCATTCTGAATACAATTACAAATGTACACTAAATTCCCTAAAACCCTTTACAGCATTGGGGGTTGAATAATTTTGAACACAACTGTAAAGCTGCAAAAAAATGAAATATTCGGACTTTACCCGGGTAATCTTAGGACTAACCAACTGCCCTTGGGTAACAGTCTGGAAGAACTGAAAGATTCGCACTTTACCCAGATGATCTGCAGACTATCCAACCCCATTTGGTTAAAACCGAATTTTGAATTTTGCTATCGTTCAGATAAAAGTCTGAAGCTTTACCCGGGTAAAGTGAAGCTATCCACAGCTTCACTTGGATAATCTGCAGAGCATCCAACCCCGCTTGGGTAAAAGAAAATTTAGCTTTTATCTATGGATATTATCAACGAAAATGGCAAAAGACAAACATTAAAATATATTAAGGATATATATTGAATATACAGAGTAACAGGATATGTTTCTTATATGAATGTTAAAGAGTTATTTTTATTATGTGTCATATGTGCTAATATATCATTTATAAAACATAATAACCATTCTGTTACTCTTTAAATAATATCTTTATCTTCATAAATTAATTTTCAGACAATTAATGCACAGAGTAACATGATGGTTATTTAGTGTGGTATGTGACTGGATACAATTTGATTAAAAATCACAAAAAACACAATTTTGTTATCGGTCAGATAGCAGTATGCAGCTTTACCTGGGTAATCCTCAGAATTCAGTCAACTGTAACCTGCTGAAAACTAAAGAAAACGGAGTACCCAGAGGCATTTGGATACTTTTGCAGTTTACCCGGATAAAGTCTGATGTTTCATTGCACATCACACTTTATCCAGCAACACTAGGGTAATGTGTGTTTTACCTGGGTAAAACACAGCAGAAAACCGGAGTACCCAAAGGCCTTTGGATACTTTGCAGATTACCCGGATAAAGTCTGAAATTTCATTTCACTTTGGACTTTTGCTAATGACGCCTGGAAAATGTCAGGATTACCTGGGTAATCCTAAAATTAACCGCACTTCGGACTTTAACCATAACATATACAGGTCGTGCAGAGGTCATGTTGAGCAGGAATGCAAGAGAACAGCATTCCCTTACTATTTTAGCAGGAGGAACTAAGTTGCCATTCAGCTGATTTAGCGTAAAGCTGCAAAATCTTAATATTGAGCCTCAATTTAGCAGAAATGCCTATACTGTATTTAAGGCTGTATACAAAATTTGAGTACATTGGCATTTCCATACAGTTTCAATGTCTCTGTATTCGCTAGAGGATTGTATTCTCATACAGAAACACGCGCTACATTTGCTATAGCTTTCAATAATCCTTTGTATGACAGGAATCATGGAGGGGGAAGAAATCTTGGTGGGTTCCCAAACTTTATTGTTGTAGTACTTTATCCCTGAGTATGACTTCCTACTCCAATTCATATGCTGCAGGATGCCCAGCATTTAGTAACAATCCTACCTGTGTGCCTCAACACCAAAATTGCTGTCCCATCCTCTCCAATAAACTTAGCGCAAACTCCATGGGCAATATTCCAAAGTAGGTGCTAATATGGTGATAACAGGAAAAATCCACGCCTGCAGTTTTCCCAGTAGCGGCCACATTTTAGCACCACATTACAGGGCAGTTGCGAATTCAACAGCCTGCCCCATAACACAGCACAACCCTCCCTGATACTCGTGGCAGTGCTTCCGTGCTGCTGCGAGTAAGACTCCATGGAGGCTTGTGCTGCCCAGCCTAGAGCCGTGCACAATCTCGCTCTCATGAGATGGTGCAGGGGCGCGGAGTGATTTCCAGATGGAGACTGGGGACTATTTGTCCCCAGTCTCACTCTGCTCCCAGGGGCTAGAAGCGGCGAATCGGGCCACCGTTCGCACCTCTGGATGAGAGGTGAGTATCTCATTTTTGGAGGGGTTTTAGCTGGTGCTAACTGATTCTGCAGAAGTGGAATCAGTTAGCACCAGCTTCTAGCTGTAGTTGGCTCTTTAGTTACCACAGCAGTGTGGTAATTAGCATTAAGACTTTGTAATCCTAACACTAATTACTGATTGCACTCCTCATGTTAGGTATAGGGAGTAGGGATGAGCCGAACACCCCCCGAGTTCGGTTCGAGCCCGAACCCGAACTTCCCATTTGTTCGGGTCCGAACCCGAACCCGAACTCCCATGCAAGTCAATGGGGCTGAAAATTCGTTTTTTTAGAGTGCCCTCCAAGAGGGCATATATGCTACATATTTGCCATAAAAGGTGTATGGGGGTCCGGGTAGTGCACTGGGGGACAGGAAACAAGGACAAAAAGTTTAAAAAAAAACGTTTTTAAAGGGACAGTGAGTTTTCCATGAAATAAGGGTTAAAAATAAAGACCAAAAATTCCTTCAAATATCGTGCCTAGGAGGTCCCCATAACCTGCCCGTGAAGTGGCAGATTTCTAGGATGTATAGAAACACTTAAAAACAAAAAAATGAAGTTTCATATGACGGTAAATGCTTTTCCTTTAATCTATCCATAAACAACTGCTTGGGGCGGCAGCCTGTATGAAAAGACATTTTAGGACGCGCAGAAAAAGTTTAGTGTTTTTTTTTTTTGGCTAAATTATTGTGAAACTTATGCAGGCTTTGGATGAAAGTAACAATAGGTGCTTTAAAATTGGGCTTTTAGCGTCCCCAACAGTGCCGTCACACCGTAACCCCTCTGAGGATATGAATCTGATACAGGCGTCAATGGCAATGCACCCAGATATTGTGCCTTTAATGCCAGGCCATCAAGTATCATCATACAGTAACCCCTCTGTAGTATTGTGGAAGAGTGCAGGGGTGGACCATGTGGTCCTATATTGAAAAGTTTTTGATCTGGTGGTAATGGGCGTCAGTGCACCCAGATATTGTGCCTTTAATGCCAGGCCATCAAGTATCATCATACAGTAACCCCTCTGTGTTATGGTGGAAGAGTGCAGGGGTGGACCATGCGGTCCTATATTGAAAAGTTTTTGGTCTGGTGGTAATGGGCGTCAGTGCACCCAGATATTGTGCCTTTAATGCCAGGCCAGCAGGTATCATCATACAGTAACCCCTCTGTAGTATTGTGGAAGAGTGCAGGGGTGGACCTTGCGGTCCTATATTAAAAGATATGCATCTGGTTAAGGCGTCAGTGCACCCAGATATTCTGCCTTTGGTGCAAGACTGCCAGGGCAGCAAGTATCATCATACAGTAACCCCTCTGTGGTATGGTGGAAGAGTGCAGGGGTGGACCATGTGGTCCTATATTGAAAAGTTTTTGATCTGGTGGTAATGGGCGTCAGTGCACCCAGATATTGTGCCTTTGGTGCCAGGCCATCAAGTATCATCATACAGTAACCCCTCTGTGGTATTGTGGAAGAGTGCAGGGTTGGACCCTGCTGTTCAAAAAATTAAAATGATATAAATCTGGCACAGGCGTCAGTGCAGCCAAATATTGTGCCTTTCATGACAGCAAGCGCATTCACACTGTAACCCTTTTGTGGTATTGTGGAAGAGTTCAGTGCTGGAGGTTTTGTGCATGCAGAAGACATACCCGATCTATTCCGTTACTTCGGCATCAGGGGGTTGATAGCTGCTGATCCAGGACTGATTCATTTTTATAAATGTCAGCCGGTCTACAGAGTCGGTGGACAGACGCACTCTTTTGTCTGTGACAAAACCTCCAGCGGCACTGAACGTCCTTTCGGAAAGCACGCTAGATGAAGGGCAACCTAGTAGCTGCATAGCATATTGGCTAAGTTCTGGCCAGTGATCCAATCTCAACACCCAGTAAGCCAGTGGATCATCTGCTGGAAACGTATCCAGGTCTGCCCTTGCCCCTAGGTAGTCCTGCACCATATGGTGAAGACGCTGGCAATGGGTGCCTACATTTGACGTCCCTGGGCCTCGAGGACTAAAAAAAATTAAAAATGCATCAGTCAAGCGGCCCTGGCCTTCACCGCTATTCCTCTGATCACCTGCAGCCTCAGAAGCACGTGTCTCAGCACTTGGTAATCTAACAGTGCCTGGAAAGGTGTTACACAAGTTACTCTTTAGAGCGTCCTCAAGTTTTGTCATCCTGTGCTCCCTCTGTGCGGGCAGGATGAGCTCTGCAACTTTTCCCTTGTATCGTGGATCAAGAAGGGTTGCCAACCAGTAATGATCCCTCTCCTTGATAGCACGAATCCTGGGGGGTCCTTTAGCAGGCTTTGCATCATTAGGGAGCCCATGCAGCGTAGGTTGGAGGTGGCATTAGCTGCTGAGTCTTCCTGGTCAATGAGGATGACCGTATCGTGCACTTCCTCCTCCCAGCCACGCACAAGCCCTTCTGTTTCTGGGCACACAAAACCCTGCCTTGAGGAATCCCCACCTTCAATGCCCCCACTACTTAAATAGTCCTCCTCCTCCTCCTCCTGTCTGATCTGAGTAGGACCCGCTGGAATGCTGTCTGCGGAAAGACTGGGGCCTTGAGAGCTAGGGAAGGCCTCCTCTTCCTCCCGCTGCTCTGCCTCTAGAGCCACATCTATAATTCCCCGCAGACTGTGCTCCAGCAGGAACACTAAAGGAATTGTGTCACTGATGCATGCACTGTCCCTGCTCACCATCCTCGTTGCCTCCTCAAATGGTGACAGTACAGTGCATGCATCCTTGATCATCAGCCACTGCGAGGGGGGAAAAAAACAAGTTGACCTGAACCTGTCCTTGTGCCATACTCACACAGGTACTCGTTGATGGCCCTCTGCTGCTTGTGCAGACGCTGCAGCATTGCTAATGTCGAGTTCCACCTGGTGGGCATGTCACAGATCAGACGGTTTGTGGGAAGGTGGAATTCTCTTTGAATTTCTGCCAGGCGAACGCTTGCTGGGAATGACCGTCTGAAGTGGCTGCAGACTTTTCTGGCCTGGATGAGAAGCTCTGGCAGCCCTGGGTACTTGGTTAGGAAACGCTGTACCACCAGATTTAGGACGTGTGCTAGGCATGGTACATGCGTCAATTTACCCTTGCGTAGGGCGCAGAGAAGGTTGCTGCCATTATCGCAGACGATCATTCCCAGCTCAAGCTGGCATGGTGTAAACCATCTCTGCACCTGCCCCTGCAGAGCTGACAAAATTTCTGACCCGGTGTGGCTCCTGTCCCCTAAACAAACCAGCTCAAGCACAGTATGGCATCTTTTTGCTTGAGCCATTGCATAGACCCTGTCAGGCGTGGGTTTAACTGCCACTTTGCCAGAGACAGAGGAGGAGGAAGAGGTGGTGGTGGTGGAGCAGACAGACCTCATACAAGCAGCTTTCTGGAGGCGTGGTGGATGAACTAGCTCCAGCACAGAGCCCCGTCTTGGATCTCTCCCAGCTGCAATCAGAGTTACCCAGTGTGCCGTGAAGGAAATGTAACGACCCTGTCCATGCTTGCTGGACCACGTGTCTAAAGTCACATGCACCTTGCTGCTGACTGCCTTTCCCAATGACTGGATAACATTGTCTTCCACGTGCTGGTATAGTGCTGGAATGGCCTTGCGTGAAAAGTAATGGCGTTTTGGAGCCTGCCACTGTGGTACAGCGCATTCAGCAAATACACGGAAGGGAGCAGAGTCCACCAGCTGGAAAGGCAGCAGCTGCAATGCGAGTAATTTTGCTAAGCTGGCATTTAGACGCTGTGCTTGGGGATGGTTGGGACTATATTTTTTCTTTCGCTGCAGCAGCTGCGGCAACGTAATCTGACTGCGTAAATCTTCAGCTACTGGGATGATGTCACATTGTGAGGAAGGACCTGCTGGTACATCCATTACTGTAGAATCATCCCTGTCGTTGGAGGTTGTAGGCAATTGCATGGCAGGACATACAGTGTGGGTAGAGACAGATGAGGAGGAGGACCTACGCAAAGTTTTGCCCCAACGGGATGTGTGGCACTTGTTCATATGTCGCCTCAAGCACGTGGTACCCAAGCCTTCGGTGTTTATCCCACGCTTCAGCCTCCTCTGACATAGATTACAAATAGCAACGGTGGGGTCTGCTGCACATTTCTTAAAGAACTCCCAGACAGCAGAGTTCCTGCATGTGTTCTTTGAGACAACAGCCTAGCTTCTCCCCGCATCACCTCTTCCCATGATAGACTGCAGGATTTCTCACGCGCAGCCCCCACTCTCTGGAACACTCTCCCTCGTACTGTCAGACTTTCCCCTAACTTCTCTTCCTTCAAACACTCCCTTAAAACGTTCCTATTTAGGGAAGCCTACCACCCAACTCACTGACGCAACCATCAATCACTCTCACCTTACAGTCCTCTCCTCCTGTTTCCAACCCCAACCCTCCCAGATTGTGAGTTCCTACGGGAATAGGGCCCTCATCTCCTCCTGTACTGTTTGTCAAATGTTGTTCAATGTATTGTAACCCTGTCTATACTGTGTTTATTGTACAGCGCTGCGGAATATGCTGGCGCTTTATAAATAAAGAATAATAATAATAATACTAATAACAACAGCGCTCTGCACCGGAGCAGCTCTGACGTGATGCCTTGGACTGGCTAGTGCTACGGTTGGTCACAGAGGATGTTGTGCCTCGTGTTTGCTGTGCCTCCTCCTCCTCCTCACTTGATTCCTCAGTTCGATCTGGCACCCAGGTGGAGTCAGTGACCTCATCATCATCAATGCCATCTTCACCCCCTATCTCCTCGTCACTGGAGCCAACTTGGCAGTATGCTGCAGCTGCTGGGGTAACATGAGTGCCAGTTATTTGTGTGACATCACTGGCACCCCCTTCCTCTAGGTTGATTATACTCCCTTGCTCAACCTCAGAGATTGAATCCGAGCACTGTACTTGCTGCGCATCCTCAAGCAGCATGTCTCTCTCATTGTAGTCAAACAATTCAGCTGACTCCTCCGTGTGTGATAGTGAGGCTACGGCAGGAGTAGCTGTGGACATGGAGGCTGCATTAGATGCTTTGGCAGCTGAGGTGGACTGTAAAGCACTAGAAGCCTGGCTGGCAAAGGACTCGGAGGATGAGGATGGCCTGGTTAGCCAATCCACCAAGTCCTCTGTAAGTTGCTGCTGCTTAAGACGGCCAGCACCAGTTAGAAAGGACAAGCGTGCCCCTGAAGAGAATGCGCCACGTCAACCACGACCAGAGACACAGCCTCCTGACACAGGGGCTGCTTGCCCTCTTATCTGTGGCTGGGAGCGTCTGCCTGTCCTTTTTGTTCTTTCAGACATGGTGAGTGATATATAGATTAATATATACAGAACTCTGATTCAACTCTGGTATAAAGATTTAAATAACTCTGGTATAACTCAGTGAGACACACTGATAGCTGGCAGCCAGTGACAAGAGACAGATCACCTTAATTCACAAATGTTTTAAAGAAATTAGTGAGCCCCAAAATACAGCGTGGTACTTTTTGTATGACGAGACACAGATCACCTTAATTCCCAAGTGTTTTAAAGAAATTAGTGAGCCCCAAAAAAATTGCTGGCTGTGTGACGAGACACAGAAGATCACCTTAATTCCCAAGTGTTTTAAAGAAATTAGTGAGCCCCAAAAAAACTTGCTGGCTGTGTGACGAGACACAGAAGATCACCTTAATTCCCAAGTGTTTTAAAGAAATTAGTGAGCCCCAAAATACAGCGTGGTACTTTTTGTATGACGAGACACAGATCACCTTAATTCCCAAGTTTTTTAAAGAAATTAGTGAGCCCCAAAATACAGCGTGGTACTTTTTGTATGACTAGACACAGATCACCTTAATTCCCAAGTGTTTTAAAGAAATTAGTGAGCCCCAAAATACAGCGTGGTACTTTTTGTTTGACGAGACACAGATCACCTTAATTCCCAAGTGTTTTAAAGAAATTAGTGAGCCCCAAAAAAACTTGCTGGCTGTGTGACGAGACACAGAAGATCACCTTAATTCCCAAGTGTTTTAAAGAAATTAGTGAGCCCCAAAAAAACTTGCTGGCTGTGTGACGAGACACAGAAGATCACCTTAATTCCCAAGTGATTTAAAGAAATTAGTGAGCCCCAAAAAGATTTGCTGGCACAGTGACGAGACCCAGAAAATCACCTCAATTCACAAATGTTTTAAATAAAGTTGTAAACCCCAAAAAAACTTGCTGGCACAGTGACAAGACACACATCACCTAAATTTCCTGATATTAGGTCGAAATGAGACCCCCCAGACCCCCCCAGTAGCGTGGCAAACCGGCAGTAACAACACACACAACTATCTTCTTTGAAATCTCCTCTGAAATGCGTGCAGAATCGGCGCGTTGAAACCTTATATAGTGTGCTGCGGGACTTAGCTCTGTGAGCCCATGATTGGGCAAAATTTGCCCAATCAGGACTCTGAGCGGTGATTGGCATAGTGTTCAACCAGTCTTGCACCAGACCTGTGGTCAGGTGCAAGGCTGTAGCCAATTACGAGCTTCAGGCAGTGGGAAAATGCATTGTGGTCCATTGTGGTCGAACATGCGGCGAACACCCGGAAATGTTCGGGGTTCGCGATCTGCTCGAACAGGCTAAGTTCGGGTCGAACCCCGAACCGTCCGAACCCGAACAGCTCATCCCTAATAGGGAGCACAAAGTAGAGTAAGCTTGTGCAAGCGAGTGCAATCACCGATGCAGTAACATATTTTTTAACCCGATAGTGTTAGGGATGTAATATGAGGGGCATGCATTAAAGTCACTTAACCTAGCGTTACCGGTCACATATAGCCTTCAGGACGAGAGCAGAGCAGCCCCCTTTCTATGGAACTCCCTTCAACGCAACAATAGTCACTCCCCATCTCTTCAGCTCTTCACAAAGTCTCTGAAAACACATTACTTTAGCAAAGCCTATCGGCTCACTCGATGATTCCCCCACTATACTTTCCTTGCACCATCTTCCCACCCAGCCCACATGCACCCCTCTACTCACGTTCTCTAGTTGCCCTCACCTAATGTGTTACCGTTCTCCTCTTAGATTGTAAGGGTCCTCTCTCTTAATACCTGTTAGTTCATTATAAAACCTTGTAACTAACTGTAACTGATGATCCGCTGCTTCCTGCATCAGATGCTGTCACTATGCTGAGCGATCAGCCCAGCACTCAGCCAATCCGATGTCTCAAATGAATAGAGAGTCATTGGTCAATCCATTCCTTACATCCCATGCAGTAATGTTCTTAACCCCCGACAGGCTGGCTCAGCACAAGCTGATTGACAGCCTTCTGGGTGCAGGGTATCCCTCCTCTTTGTAAGTCTGCGAAACTCTACAGAAAAACCTTATGGGTTAGTGTCACCTACTTAATTTGGAGACAGTATTCCTTGCTCATAACATCTCATTCAGGTCTCAAATTCAGCACAGTTTATAGGTTAGTAACACGTGCAGTTGTCGTCTAGAAGAAATGTCTGGACAAATATCCCATGGGGGCAATGACTGCCATGGGCTGAATGTGGAGTTAAAAGGATCTCCCTAATTTATCTCTACAGGGATTGTCTGAAAATTCTACAGACTGCTGGGAAGATCAATATATTTCACTTATACTGACCTTATAAAACCTTTCTTGTGCAAAAGTGACCGCAGTAGATAGCAATCTCTGACTGTACCTTTCACTCCAGAAATACCTGCACAAGTCCAGGAACCTCTCAGCTTTATTCCTGGATTCTCCTGACCCTCTACTTCTTGTCTTCCTCATTGCCCAAGAGCTACTGTACATGATTTATCAGTGTCACATATGCATGTGCTGACTGTTCAAAAAGACCCACAAATTTGCTGGGAATTGTGTTATATTGGAAAGTTTAAACTGTTAACGTTTATTCTTTGTAATAAACTTATCAATAAAAAACAATGTTGCACAAAACTGTGAAAGTGAAACTAACGTTCATGGAGGATGAAATAAGGACTTGATTGTTCCCCTCTTAAGACGTATGACTTTCAGGCCAATGGTTTTTTCCCCAGGATAGATTGTTTTGTACTATTAAGCTTTGCCAGGCACTGTTAGGAAAGGCTTAGTAAAGTAAGGCCATGGTGTGTTGTTGTCATTAGGTGTAGATGAGTGAAAGGAATTTGTACTGCATTTCCCGTGTTGTACATGTTATGCTTTGCTTCAGCGAAGACAGCACAGAATGTAATTTGATAAATACGTACAGTGTGTCTCCTCTGCAGTTTGCTGACACGGCGTATTGGCATCCAAAGGATTTCCCTGTGACATAGAAAATAATCTTGCAGCCAAGTCCTTCCAATTCAGAAAAACAACTGGCTAAAGAGGACCGCAGTGGACAATTTTCTTTTGATAGTATGTAGGCAACGTTTGTAGCACTCACACATTCATACAATCTTTCCTAGTAATTCTTAAGATCATCAGTAATGTTGTGAAATACCTTGTTTGCAAATATTGTAAACTTATTTAACTGTCATATATTCCATCTCGTTTGGGGGTTTCCTGGACATGTTTTTGTTCTATATGCATTTGAATGACCGAGACCAAGCAACCTGCGATGTGCAACATTTGTAATCACAAGCTTATGCCATGATACAAAGGGTACAAAGGTGGTTTAACCCCTTGGGGACCAAGAACGTACAGTGTACATCCTGGAAAAAAAGCCCGTTAAGGACCAGGGAAGTACCCTGTATGTCGGGGTCCTTTAACCCCACTCCCTCCCTATACTCCCCTTTCTGGCCGGGGTCGCACGACGGTCTGACTATCTTGAAGTTAGTCCTCTGTTTTTAACCCATTCACTGCTGAGGACATGTGGGGTACGTTCTAATAGTCTCGAGCTGTATGCTGAGGACATACCCCACACGTCTTCAGCTTAGCGGTGGCTGCACCAGATACTCACCTCTCTTCTCCAGACTCCGGGGTCCTGTGGCATTCTGACTTCCTCGCAGTCAGATGCTGCTTTTAAGACCCCTTCCGGCGTAATGACATCATCGCATCAGACGCATGATGTCATTTTCAGGCTGCCACCCAGCAAAGCCGGGAGATCGCCTATAAAGCAGAGTCTCCCCTTTCAAGCAATGCCTGACATTAACCACTGAGGTGCCGGACTGCAAACCGGCGCCATCGGTTTCTGGTGGGGGCCACCAACTTAGATGGCAGCTCCACCTCCATGTCCCCCTTGTCATCTGACATCATCGCGCATGGCACAATGATGTCAGCCGGGAAACCCTTAGCTGCCCAGGGATTTTCTAAGGAAATCCTATGGTTGAGATAACAGGTTCATTTGAACCCCCATATCTCCCGATCGGTGGCAGGTAGATGGGGCATGTCTGCTATCATTGGAAAGGCCAGAGCATGGCCTTTCCAATAATAATAAACATGACCATGTTCAAAGTAATAAAAAAATTATAAAAATAATAAAAATAAAAAATTATGTGTGTTTTTTTAATGCAGCAAATATTATTCCCATTTCAATTATAATGTGAAAATGATGTTGCACTAATGATTTTTTGCTATAGGGGGTTTAGCTAAAAATCACGTAATCCCCCCCCCCAAAAAAGTAACGAGTTCTCTTTTTTTAAAAAAAAAAATATATACCCCATAGAATCTACAACCGCAAAGGCTCGGATGATAAAATGTGAAAAAAAAAACACTTTACACGCTGTAGATGATTGAAAATTCTAATTTTATTGCACTTTTCGTTATAATTTTCAGGCAGGGCATGACGTATACATATAATAATGATATATTAATCTGCTAAATGCCAAAAAAAAAGGATATATATTATGTCTGTGTCGTATAATTAAACATGACTTCAAATCGCGTTTAAACATGATGAGCAAAAACGATAAAAATTAGCTCAACACACGGGGTGAAATGGCTCAGCAGTGAAGGGGTTAAAGACTCCGGCTGTCGCACTGACGTCATCACTGGGCGCAATGACATCAGTTTCAGGCACCCCACGGGAGAGAGTCTGAAAGGTAGGGGGGTCATTTGAACCCCCATATCTCCTGATCGGCCAGGAGTTAAAAAAAGAGAGGCACCACTATAGAGGGCAAAGTCTGCCCTTTTCATTGATGCCTATCTTTAACCCCTTAGGTGCTGGATCGTGATTCAGCATTATACCACGGTCCTCTCCTGGGGGTGGCTGACATCTTGAATGAAATCCAATGATGTCAGTTGGTGGGTTAACCCCCTAGCTGCCAAGTGGAGTTAGGGGGATCAGAACATTTCCTTTACAATGATACCAAACATGACCATGTTTGGTGTAAAAATAAATAAATAAATAAAACTTTAAAAAAAGGGGGGTTTTCATTTAAAAAACAATTGTCTGGGTCATATAATAGAATAGGACTTCAAATCACATTTAAACATGATGAAGACAAAACAGTCAAAATGAGCTCAGCACACAGAGGTGAATTGCTCATCAGTGAAGTGGTTAAAAAGCAAAACCATGTAAACATTGGGTATTTCTAAATTCAGGACATAATTTTGAAACTATAGCCCAGGTCTTTTTTTGGTCGTTGTATATTTTGAGGGTCAAAGTTCGAAAAAGTGTGTTTTTTCCATTTTTGTCATAGTAAATTATATGACATGATGAAAATATTGTCATCTTTAGAAAGTCTTTCTAATGGCGAGAAAAACGGTATATAATATGTGTGGGTTCCATAAATGAGTAAGAGGAAAATTAGAGCTAAACACAAACAGCGCAGAAATGTAAAAACAGTACTTTCGGACCGACAATGGCATAACCGCCTGGTGACTATGGGGTTAAGCTCAGTGGTGTGCTGTATAAATTGTATAAACTGAGGGCCTGAGTGCTTCTCTTCTCATATAACTGATGTGATCAATATAATGAGTTCTTTCTGAGCCTTGCTATTGGTATAACATAAATTCTAGTCAACTTTGCTAGATTACATTTGCAGGGGCATGATGCTGTTTAGTCTTGAATTAAAATAAATTACTTAATTGTGCCGGTCTAAAGTAAATTTGCCAGGTGCAACTAACGCAGGGAAGTAGGAACAGATGAGTAACAAATTGCCAGGTTTATACTATGTTTCACAGCTCACAGTCTCAATTTTCCTATAGATTCAAGTTGTAAAAATGTATCCAACAGTTGTTTTAACTTTATACACATAACTGCATGTATCCAACGTATATATATATATATATTATATATATATATATTTATATTGTTTTTTGTAAACTTATTTATATAGCAGAAGCGGTACAAAAAGTAGTTGTTTTTTTGAGAAAGGATTTTACCAGGAAGGATACATTGAGATTTCTCTCGTTTTCAAGTATGTCCTGGGTGGCGAGTATGTACCGTTAGGTGTCTTGCCCAAGGACACTTACTGGAGAGGTTGTTCGCCGGGATCAAACCCATGACTCCACAGGCTCTCTCCACGCAGAGCAGTGATGTTACCTCTACTCCACCCACATTTGTATAAAATACAGTTAACGTGATAAACTTCTGGATAATGATATGCATCCTCATTTTTTATTTTTGGTTTAAGTTGAAATACGAGAAAGAAAGAAAAAGAAAAGGACAGAGTAAGAGCAGAGAGAATGAGAAGAAGAAAAAAAAAGAAGAGAGGACCCCACCGCAACTAGCATACCCCTGGCAGAACATGAATATTCTGAGTTGAACATCCTCTTACGGTCATATGACCCTAGTAGGATATCAGTCACTCAAAGGGTGGTCATTGGAGCGTATGGTTCTATATTTTTTTATCCTATTATTTGCTACAGAAAACTGGAGATGCCAAGCAGTCATTCCTTTTTAATCTTTTGAAAATCTTAATTTAGTTGACTCTCCTCCTGTTTCCTCCCCCATCCCTTCTAGCTTGTGAATTCCCACGGGAATAGGCCCCTCATTTCCTATTGTACTGGTTTGTCAATTGTTCAATGTATTGTAACCCTGTCTATATTGTGCCCAATGTACAGCGCTGTGGAATATGCTGGAGCTATATAAATAATAATAATAATAAAATATGACTAAAGCTAAATGGCATTCTAGTGAAAGGACTACGACTAAATTAAAATTGGTCCCTCCCTAACATTTCTATCTAGTTTTCATTACTTGATAAAATGTCAATAGACGTTCGTCATAGTTTTAGTCTATTGTCTATAGATTTTTGTGATAGTTTTAATCGTCGACAAAAATTACTAAAATTCGGTTAGATTTTAGTCATAAAAGACTATGGGCTAAATTACCATCTTAGCGATAAAACGCGGGCGCAAGGGAGGAAAAACTGCGCCCGCAGTTTTCCCCCTTGCGCCCGCCTTTTAACGCTGGATTCCAATGCAGGCGCAAAAAATGCTGCCTGCATCATTTTCGCACGGTAAAAGCCTGGATGCTCGCGGCACCGCTGAGCGTAGCCGCGAGCATCCACTCGATGGAGTAGATAGGACTCAATTGAGTTCCCCCTGCTGGTCACATGACCAGCCAGATCTCACCTCGTAAGATCCGGCCGGTCAGCGTAGTGATACGCAGGGAGAGACTGGGGGGACTTTTTCCCCCAGTCTTTCCCTGCTCCCGGCGGCCGGAGAAGGCAGTCGGAGCCGCGGTCCTCGCTGCGGGACAAAGGGTGAGTATAGGATTCATTTTTTTTTTTTTTTTAGCCTGGTGTTAACGGATTCTGCAGAAGCAGAATCCGTTAACACCAGGTCCTGGCTCTGGTTAACTTTTCGCTAACCACAGCCGGACGATAATCAGTGCTGGGACTTTGTAATCCAGCGCTGACTAACACTTTGCGCACTTGGAGCACAAAGTATAGTAACCTCGTGCTGAAAAGCGCAAGGTACCAAAAGCAAACGGGTTTCTTAACCCGTTTTCGTTTGGATTGTAATATGCAGTAAACACCGCAGCAAACGTTAATGCTCACGCAAGTGAGCATTAACGTTTGATCGAAGAATGTAATTTAGCCCTATGACTAAAACTAAAATTAAAATTTGTCCCTCCCTAATATTTTCCTCTAGTTTTTAATTAGTCAACGAAAATGTCAGTAGATTTCTGTCACAGTTTTAGTCAGCATAACTTATTGTTTAGTTTTCGTCACTGAAAATATGTAGTCAACTAAAGTCTTCGATGAAAATTATTGGTCATCTAAATTAACCCTACCTTCCACTTACATTCCTTAGAGCCCTCATTCGGTGAAGGAAGCCACACAAGGCAAAACAAATCTAGGGACATTTTAAAGCCCAGATCCATATTGAAAAATCTGAGACATTTAGATGGATTCCATATTTTGTATGTCACACAATTACTTAATAGCAGGATCACAAAAACAATAATAGGGTTATTCAGAGAGAGGTGAAAACCAGGAGAATTGCCAGGAGAATGAACAATCTAGACCAAATAGCTGGTTTGGAAAGTGAGATAAATGGGAGAGTTTTTCTGGTCTGGCTATTTTGACCTAGAATTTTCACTTCTCCAGTCATTCTCCTGGTTTTCACCTCTTTCTGAATAACCCCTTAAGATTTAACCATCCTGTGTTTGTGACATACAGGTCTATTCAAAGAAATGTGAAACACAAGCAAATGACTGAAGAAGTGAAAAATTCTAGGCCAAATTAGCCAGACCAGAAAAATTCTCCCATTTACTTCACTTTCCAAATCGGCTATTTGGTCTAGATTGCTCTTTACTCCTGCCAAATCTCCTGATTTTCACCTTTCTTTGAATAGACCTGATAAATATCCAACCATCAGCATGTTGTCACTTGTTATTCCTAGCACAGTACCACTTTGCGTGCCATGTGTGGGATGGATGGGCGGTACGTGTTGATTAATTTACTATTCGACTTGTAACACCAATTCGACGGTAATTCATGCACCTCACATTACACGTAAAAGTACTGTTTGTATTGCAGGTGATTGAAGTAAGGCAATTCCTGAGTACACCACAAAAAAGTGAAGGATTATGGTAAATGTCGTTTAATAGCACGAGCAGCCGACTGTGGGCATGCCAAGACTGTTTAAATAAATAGAAATGTATAGGATTTACACGGCCACATGTAGTAGAGTCACAGTTTACTCAGCTATGGTGTAATGAGCATAAGTGACTGCTACTCATTGTTGGCATTCAGAGGTGATTTACTGTATTTCTATATCATAATGTCATTTTAATCCAAAACCCACAGAACTCATGAACTAAAATGAATTGTATTCACAGGATGAGCGTGACCTGCCTCATTATTGCTTGTCTTGCTGTTTTTGTTCTGGTTGCAGCTGTAGTTTATATGAAAAACAAACAATTCATACATTCTAGAATGAAAACAGAAACTTTGTAGGCAAACAAATCTTGCTTGTTGGACATAAAAGGACATAAATCCTTTACAGTTCTCTGGGGAAAGGATTGAAAAGGCGAGTAATTATTATAAACCACTTAGAGCTATATGCTTGTATCATGTTGCCGTGAGAAAGTTGTGTGTGATTGGTTCATAGAACAGTAAACCTGTAAATCCTCTCAGCATTTGTTTAAACTGTTGTGTGCATTGTAATACTATACAACTGTTTTTTCTTTTAAAAAAGTAAACTAAATCTCCCAAATGAATACTTAAAGGGACACTCTAGGCAACATGACCACCTAAGCTATTTTAGGTGGTCATGATGCCCAGAGTATGCTGCCCTCTGTCCCCCGTCCCTCCGCTCAGCGGTTCAGCTGTAAATGCTGAAAACAGCTGAGAGAGGCGGAGAACTTTACTCCGCCCTCCCAGCCGTCAGTCAGCAGAGCGGGAATCATATTTCCCGCTTCTGCCGACTTTTGCCGAGTAGGAGACGTCATCGCGCTTTCAGCGCGATCTCTAACTCACCGCAGAAGCTGGCGGCTCCCTCTGATAGTTAGTGTTGCGCGCATCCTCTTGCGCGCAACACTAATCCTCAGAGGGAGCCGGGAAGAAGCCTGCCGATTGGCTGGCTTATGTGAGAGGCACGCATGCGCGCTTCTCACGTAAACCAGAAGCCAAGACGCAGCACGAAGGACGGGAGCGGAAGAGGAGGGAGGTGAGTATAAAAAAAAAAACAGCGCTGGAAACAAGAGGATTTTAGGGTAAGTATTACAGTTCCAAGTAAAAAAATAAAAAATAAAGATTTATTAAGGGAATAGGGATAGGTTAGGATAAAAAAACGGGGGGGGGGGTGATTTTTGAGTAGAGTGTCCCTTTAATTATAATTCAGTTTCCCATCTCACATGTGTTTATTTTTTTACATAATTTGCAGTCTTGAAAATATGATTTCCTCATAATTCAAAGAACAACATCTAAATAAGCATTTTAATTAATTATACTGAATTATGAGTTTTCTGTGCTCGAAAAGGTAACAATAAGTTGTAGGTGACGTGGCTGGCCTTATATGTAAAATTGCTTTATTTGTTATTGGGAATGAAACACTTTGGAATAGGTGTGTAAAGGCAAATATTTTGGGGTGTGTACACATGAAACATTTATTTTAAGCTGTAAATAATGACTATTGTAACATAAATATATATATATATATATATATCACGAGTATAGCAGTCTGTAGTGATACCTTTTTTATTGGACTAACGTTACATTTAAAATACAAGCTTTCGAGAGTGATCCTCCCTTCGTCAGGTCTAGAAATGTCTAGACCTGACGAAGGGAGGATCACTCTCGAAAGCATGTATTTTAAATGTAACGTTAGTCCATTAAAAAAAGGTATCACTACAGACTGCTATACTCGTGATTTTGGCATCTGGACTAACACGTCTTACCTAATCTATATGGGCTTTGACCAGTTGCATAAACGTTATCTCTGCTACAAAGCCACAGTGTGGCATAGCATTGATTTTAGGGCTCTGTGTAATAACAGACCCAGGATGCATAAAAGTGAGACAGATGTCATTTGCATATCCTACCCAGAATTCCTTGCTGCATATGGGGAATGTGGCACAGGAACTCTGGGATGCAATTCATCGAATTGCTGTGATGTGCAAGTGGCTTCTGCAATAATAAACACACTTATTATAGTGAGGAGGCTTGTTATCTCACTTTTTGTCCTCCACCACAACCCTTGTAGATATATATACAGTATATACACCCACACACACACATACACACTTTGACATCTGCACTCCTTTGATTATTTATATATATATATATAAAATATAAATTTATTTTATGATTGTTTGTCTCATGAAAGTACCCAAGGGAACTGAAACGATGACTTTATGGCAGTTTTAAAAAAAATGAAGAAATATTTTATAGAAGCCCACATGTGGTGATTATTGGGAAGGAGTATGTTTATTTGACTGAAATCAAGCACTGGTGTGTGGTTTAGTGGAAGTCTTGAGTGCAAGGAATCTCTGTGGATATACAGTCAGGTCCAGAAATATTGGGACATCGACACAATTCTAACATCTTCGGCTCTATACACCACCACAATGGAGTTGGAATGAAACAAACACAATGTACTTTAACTGCAGACTGTGAGCTTTAATTTGAGAGTATGTACATCCAACTCAGGTGAACGGTGTAGGACTTACAGCAGTTTGCAGATGTGCCTCCCACTTGTTAAGGGACCAAAGGTAATGGGACAATTGGCTTTTCAGCTGTTCCATGGCCAGGTGTGTGATATTCCCTCATTACCCCACTTACAATGTGCAGATAAAAGGCCCAGAGTTAATTTCAAGCGTGCTATTTGCATTTGGAATCTGTTGCTGTCAACTCTCAAGATGAGATTCAAAGAGCTGTCACTATCAGTGAAGCAAGCCATCATTAGGCTGAAGAAACAAAACAAACCCATCAGAGAGATAGCAAGAACATTAGGTGTGGCCAAAACAATTGTTTGGAACATTCTCAAAAAGAAGGAACGCACCGGTGAGCTCCACAACACCAAAAGACCCGGGAGACCACAGAAAACAACTGTGGTGGATGACCGAAGAATTCTTTCCCTGGTGAAGAAAACACCCTTCACAACAGTTGGCCAGATCAAGACCACTCTCCAGGAGGTAGGTGTATGTGTGTCAAAGTCAACAATCAAGAGAAGACTTCACCAGAATGAATACAGAGGGTTCACCACAAGATGTAAACCATTGGTGAGCCTCAAAAACAGGAAGGCCAGATTAGAGTTTGCCAAACAACACCTAACAAAGCCTTCACAGTTCTGGAACAAGATCCTATGGACAGATGAGACCAAGATCAACTTGTACCAGAGTGATGGGAAGAGAATAGTATGGAGAAGGAAAAGAACTGCTCATGATCCTAAGCATACCACCTCATCAGTGAAGCGTGGTGGTGGTTGTGTCATGGTGTGGGCATGTATGGCTGCCAATGGAACTGGTTCTCTTGTATTTATTGATGATGTGACTTCTGACAAAAGCAGCAGGATGAATTCTGAAGTGTTTTGGGCAATATTATCTGCTCACATTCAGCCAAATGCTGCAGAACTCATTGGATGGCGCTTCACAGTGCAGATGGACAATGGCCCAAAGCATACTGCAAAAGCAACCAAAGAGTTTTTGAAGGGACATAAGTGGAATGTTATGCAATGGCCAAGTCAATCACCTGACCTGAATCCCATTGAGCATGCATTTCACTTGCTGAAGACAAAACTGAAGGGAAAATGCCCCAAGAACAAGCAGGAACTGAAGACAGTTGCAGTAGAGGCCTGGCAGAGCATCACCAGGGATAAAACCCAGCGTCTGGTGATGTCTATGCGTTCCAGATTTCAGGCTGTGATTGACTGCAAAGGATTTGCAACCAAGTATTAAGAAGGGAAAGTTTGATTTATGATTATTATTCTGTCCCATTACCTTTGGTCCCTTAACAAGTGGGAGGCACATCTGCAAACTGCTGTAAGTCCTACACCGTTCACCTGAGTTGGATGTACATACCCTCAAATTAAAGCTGACAGTCTGCAGTTAAAGCCCATTGTGTTTGTTTCATTCCAACTCCATTGTGGTGGTGTATAGAGCCAAAGATGTTAGAATTGTGTCGATGTCCCAATATTTCTGGACCTGACTGTATATACGTATATAAATATTTGAATAAATTTTATTGTTTTATCCAAGACCTCGACTGCAGTCCTCTATACAATATTTTTTATATGCAAATCTTTGGGACTTTTTAGCACCGAGGCGTGAAAACATCTAAACGTTGAGGGAGTGATCAGATCTCTTTGGATGATTATATATATATATTAGGGACCTGCGAAGCTTCGAAATTCGATTCGAAATCGAATCGCTGGGTGAATTCGACTCGAATTCGAATTTGCAGCTCAATTCGAATTTTTTTCGAATCGGTAAGATCGCAGTGTGCCTCCCAGACGTGACGTCCTGCACTCTTTTTTTCTTTTGCTCTGGAGATCCCGCACACTATTCAGCGGGGCACAGCCAGTCTTTGCACGGGCGCTATGATAGGGGGCGCACTGCGCGTCCGGAGAGGAACCCCTGGGATCCCCGGCTGCCCCTGTGAGGAGGATGTGTGTACAGCGAGCGAGGGAGCGAGTCCACGCGAGAGCTGCGGGGGGTAGGGGACTGGGAATGGCAGGGGGATTCCGAGGTACGTCTGCTCTCCCAGCCTCCCTGCAATGACAGCTCCCAGCTTTGTGCCCTGTGTGCGGAGCAGCTACCCCTGTATTAACACCTCCAAAGCTCTGTGTGTACACTGTATGGAGAGCTACCTCTGTATAACCAGCTCACTAGCACTGTATGGAGAGCTACCTCTGTATAACCAGCTCACTAGCACTGTATGGAGAGCTACCTCTGTATAACCAGCTCACTAGCACTGTATGGAGAGCTACCTCTGTATAACCAGCTCACTAGCACTGTATGGGGGTCACTCTGCTCTGTGTGGGAGATTATTATATGGGGTTCACTCTGTCTGCTCTGTGTGGGAGATAATTGTATATGATTATATATTTAAAAATTATAAATAAGTTTTTTTTTTACGTTTGATGTGTAGTTTGCTATAGACTAGTATATTAAGCCCATCACTGTTAGATTGCAGCTGTAATAACGTCAGCTGAAACTGAGGCTGTATACACAAACAAAGCATACCTATCCAGGCTGTGTATCGTACACGAAAGCGTCACTTTTCAGAAGTTTTCGATTCGATTCGATAATCGATTCGAGTTCGAACCTTTACAGCCGATTCGATTCGGGATTCGATTCGAGCGAAAATTTATGATTCGCAGGGTCCTTATATATATATATATATATATATATATATATATATATATATATATATATATATATATACTGAAACTGTAGACTCCTGCACTCCAAAAATCTGTACTCTTTTAGCCTGGTGCTACACCTGGCCTCTATACTTAAGTATGTACACATTTCTCTGGACTTGCGACATTCTCTGGACTTGCGTTAAAAACAATTACTTTACTTTATCATCAACGTTTCAGTCTGTGCCCCACAGGCAATTTTATCAGGACAATATATATACATATTTGTATTTATTTATGGACAGTGTGACGTTTATTTACCATGACATTGTGGTTTCCTGCAAGATATGAATTCTGCATATTGGAGGGAAGTGTTTCACATACTTTCAATTAGCATGCAATAGATATGGTGCTGATTTTATATACACCTCAGTTACTTTTTACTTATAAAGCAATCAATGCTGCTGCAATAACTCACCTTCCAATTTTCCATGCTGGGAGTAAGTACAGTGTTTATTTTTTTTTAAAATGCCATACGCCAGATTGACTTTCAATAATTATCAGATTTATTTCAAATATAATATAATTTGAGAAAATATCTTGGAAAATGTATGCTAAATAAATGAGCCATATGATGTAAAGGTATTTGCATCTTATGATGCTGTTTGGATTTATCGCATATTCTTCACTTGGTTATTTAACTTTCACTATGATATCTAAATTGTTTTCACTATCATTTCATGAATCTAAAACTTTACAACTGCATATTTTTACATTTATCGAATTTTCTCTCTGTATTTTAAAAGGTATGACTTTGTGGAAATAGAAGATCCCAGTGATGGTACCATCCTTGGGCGTTGGTGCGGCTCAAGTACAGTGCCCAGCAAGCAAGTTTCAAAAGGAAACCAGATCAGGGTACGATTTGTATCCGATGAATATTTCCCTTCCGAGCCAGGATTCTGCATCCATTACACTCTTCTCACTCCGGTAAGTGTTTATAAGGTTCAACCCTGTGATTGTTAGTCAGTTCTGTGATTTCTGTAACCTGATAGTGAGTTTGTGGTAATGCAGTGAACACAGTCAAAGAAAAAAAGTTAGTGACATTATAAACATCATTCTGAGTCAAATGTATCCCTTACATGAAAAAAACCTAAATATATACAGGTGTTTTTCTTTCCTGATTTTGGATCTGCCAATGATATGATGTGGTCATGTGAAAATTCTTGCATTAGTAATGTACATTTCCCCTGTTTGTGAGGACCTTACATGGACACGAGTGCATGTTTTTATCCATGGGTTTGACATTATCTCATACCTTAACAATGACTAAGCCCGTACATTTTGAGGGCTGAAAGAATCATTCCCCCAGATCCTAGTCAGAGGGGGAGAGGGAGCAGGGAGTTCCCAGCAGTGTGACTACTCAACTAACATTGAGGGGGCACTTTGCGTAGAGTGTCCTTTTTATGTATTCTATTAACCTAACGTTTAGCATAAAGGCTAGGGTCAAACGGACGCATTATTCGCATTGACGTATTTTTTCACGGAATGCGCGAAAACGGTCATACGATGTGCATTTTCGTGCATGATTTGTTACGGATCCAAACCAGGAAACTTTGGGTGTCTGGACGTTATGTTGGCCGGACATGAGCAGCGTCTGATGTCTCCTAATCACGCACACACGCTGCTATGTGGGCGCAGCGCACTCTGTACGTCAGTACTAGCGGTTCTGCGTTCTCGAAAAAATGCATTCGTTTGCCGCTTGCGTTGCGCGGCCGGACTTTCGTGCGGCCGTACTTCGTATATTGGCCATCATTGCCCGTCATTTGCTGCTACTGCGGCCGTGATTAAGTGCATCTAAACGAACGTTAAAAATGCGTTAGTCTGACCCCAGCCTAAATGTGAATCAGCCTCAGCATTTTAGAAGAAATATAGCTAAATACTTTTTACCATATCTGTTAATTTTCTAGTTGATGCACAACATACATAGCTCTATTATCTGTATACGCTTTACTTATACAACTCCAATTTAAAAAATATATATATATACGGGGAAGAGCGTTGAAGGCTAATAGAGGAAAATGAGAGAAAACTTGTGATTTAAAATCTTAATTATATCTCTGAATAGTATCTATTAGTAATGTTTAAGCCCTTCACTACCAAGATTGACTATACTCAATCTGAAATTAACCTACTGGTGTCCTGATATTGAGCATTGTCGATATGGTCACTATGGTGTTGCAGGGGAGAAATGCAAAGGAATTTTGCCTATTGCAAATGAAATTTGTTTACATTTTGGCTCCAGAAGATGCCCCTAATGTTTTAGCACAGTGGGCATGATGTCCAAGGTGTTAACACTTTTTAAAACCAGCTGGGAATGTGTTGGACAGGCATCTCCCCAGCTGATCCTGCACAGAGACCTGAACTGCAGTTACTCCTTCAGGCCAGCAGATGGCAACATCTGCCTGCCAAAGGTTATTACAAAGGTCATTACAGTAAGGCATACATTAGGAATATCCCAAATATTTTTTACTTCTATAAAGAATTATAAATAATTAAAAAAATGGTTCCTAGATAATGATTTTTGGAAAAATCCCTTGGTAGTGAAGGGGTTAATAATGAAGATCACAAGTTACACTATATATACTCTACATGTCTCTTAGATGTATTGTGTGCGTTGTCATCTGGGGAAAATTTTGGCGCAGAATTATTTTTGCTCTACACCTTGCCAAACAAAGTTTGAAAAAAGTCGTAGAAACTGCTTGGATTTTATTTTGGTTTTAAACACGTTTTATTAGGACATAGTAAAAGTATAAATCATGATAACAGTCCTGTGAAATAGTGTAGAGAGCACATGAAAGAAATACATATAGTATATTTGTGACGCCTAATGCCAACAATCAAAGGAACACAGCATAAGTCTCTAACAAGGACGTCATAATATTCAAGATGAAAATGCAGGAGATTGAGCTTTAAGTGAAGGGCAGTTGATGTGTGTGCAGGCACCTTTTTTCCTATAATTTTTAATAGTGTTACAAAATTGGAAATTAATTCCAAGATATGGATTCAAAATATTAGCCACAAATCTAAACAAGTATTCACACTATGGTTGTTGGACAAACGATCTACTCTAGACATCAGTAAGAGGAGGGTACATCATGAAAAAGTAGTTGGCTTTTCTGTAAATTCCATGTATTAACCCCTGGACTACCTTGATTGAGTATACTCGATCTTCAAAAGCATCTGCAGGTGCCTCAATATTGAATATACTCAATGTGGTCTATTTCTGGAGCAATTGATTATTGCAACACATTGGCCATGACAGCTGATGTGTTGAAATAATTGGAAAAGCTTGAAGATCCATTTTTTCTGCATGGAGCCACCGATAGGGTTTATCTACATTGAACATATACAGAGGGACAATGAAAAATTTTGAATGAAATCCCTGCCTCCTGCTAGTGGTTTTATGGAAAATTCCTTGGTATTGAATGGATAGACATAATTTTCTCCCTTGCAGTCCTCCCCTCCTGTCTCTCACCCCTCCTGCCAAGGGGTCAAATGTTGCCTTGTCTCTTTTAAGTATGCACCAGTGTCAACTGTATCCTTGCGGAATATGTTGGCACTTTATAAATAAAGTGAAATAAAATTAACAATAATAATAATACAGAATACTGCTAAGTGCTGTAATCAAATGATATTGCTCTTCAATGCTTCAGAGACTTATCAGCCACATTATACTGTACATTTACGAGGATCACTGTATAAATGTTGCTGCTTATGAAATAGCTTCTCAGACTCCAGCTGCAGTGCTATGATAAATTTATTAACAGAATAAGTTATAACAAGATCTATAAACTTCAGCTCTAACTTCTAGTAAGTGTCCATGTCTCTGACTTCCTGATTAACTACTTCCTGTTGAGCTGCAGTGCAACATACATTAAACATCCCCTGGAACCAAACACTCTCTGTTATGGTTCCATACATATTGATACAGTCACCTCCACATAAAACAGCTCCTTTTTGTATTGATCAAACAATTTTGTAGTGTTATGTCACCAGTCTTCTTTTTTCATAATTTTATTTTCATTGGTGTGTACCTTAATGATCTTTTTCTCTTACTTTGGATGAAATGTTTTACCAAAATAAGGCCAATACCAAACAGAGCTCAGAAAAGCTTTATAAATTATTTCCGAAACTGACAGAAATCCTTTTACAAATGACAACAAGATATTATAAAGATATAATACAAGTCATAATTAATATTTCTGCATGGGTTTTAATTGTTTTTGTTTTATAGGTTATTGTTGTCTCCTCCCAGAATGTTAACTGGTTTTGAGGACATTTTTTATCTCTGCAATATTTTTTCCAAGCCTCTGTGATTTTCCTCAGACTTCTTTTCATGTTCTATTTGTCTAGAAACGTTGGTGTAGAAAGGTCTTCATGGCTTAACCTGCAACCTACAGCAGTTTGTTTGACAATGTCTTTTAACAGCTTTGCTTTGACTCGATGACTGAACCACCAGAAGGGTGACATAGAAAATTCAAGTTGTAATCCATTTGTGGCAACTTAATGTGACACAGGGCATCATGAATATGTTTGTAGATATTAAACGCTGCTCGCGATGACCTCAAACGTCCGAAGCAATGGACACTTCTTAAATTTTAGTAGTGTAGACTGGGGAAATAAAGCTTTAAGGATGGGTGCTCTAGAACAATGAATTTATTTTTTGTGTTTTATTTTTTAAAAAATACATATTTATTATTAATCACTTTTGCATTTATTAAATTAAAATCCAGTACTTAGTCTAAGAATCCAATTTAAATAGTAATAAGCAAGATATTTTCCTGGGGCTTTTCCCTCTTATATTTCATGTTAAGTTTTGCCTATGCATGCTTTATATTTTTGCTTTGCAAATCATATTGTTTAGAATTCAATGCTCCATAAGACAAATTTTCATACCAGTGTTTTTATATCATGAAAATCTGCCATAGAAGAAGCAATTATGTTAAAAAGTTCAGTATGGGGAAAATTAAACTTAAAGGGTTATATTGCATTCCCAACGCTAAATCAGGGACACTAAGGAGAAAAACCTGCATTTGCATGTTTTTCCTTACTGTCCCCGTTGTAGGTAGCATGATATTACCGTGCAGGCACTAATCCAGCAGTCTGCACCGTAATGCGCTAATTATTATTATTATTCTTTATAAAGCGCCAGCATATTCCGCAGCGCTGTACAATAGGCACAGTATAGACAGGGTTACAATACATTGAACAACATTTGACAAACAGTACAGGAGGAGATGAGGGCCCTATTCCCATAGGAACTCACAATCTAGGAGGGTTGGGGTTGGAAACAGGAGGAGAGGACTGTAAGGTGAGAGTGATTGATGGTTGCGTCAGTGAGTTGGGTGGTAGGCTTCTCTAAATAGGAATGTTTTAAGGGAGCGTTTGAAAGAAGAGAAGTTAGTCGAGCTAAACCTCGGGAAAACTTGTGGCAGTGCTAAGCGCTGCCACAACCATCCCCTCCATGGAGTCCATGTACTCCATTGAGGCCAACGCTGCCAGTCACATGACCTGCATGATCTAGCCTCGCGAGATCCAACAGGTCGGCGTAGTGATTTGCATAGGGAGACTGGGGGACTCTTTTTCCTCCAGTCTCTCACTGCTCCCGGTGGCAAGAAGAGGAGGCTGGAGCCACCTTTCTCGCCGCGGGCTGAGAGGTGAGTATGTGATTTTTTTTGGAGGGGCTGGTTCAGCTGGTGCTGGCTGATTCCGCAGAAGCGGAATCAATTAGCACCAGGTCCTAACTATGGGTAACTTTAGAGTTAAGCGCAGCTTAAAGAAAATAGCATTGGGACTTTGTAATCCTAATGCTAATTAACACTTTGCGCTCCCCATGTTAAGCATAGGGAGCACAAAGTATAGTAAGCTAGCGCTGAAAAGCATAAGCTCCAAATCGCTAACGGGTTTTTCAACAACCAGAGCTAACGTTAACACTCACACAGGTGATCGCTACCATTAGCGTTAGTAATGTAATATAGCTCAAAGCCCCTAATCTAGTTCATGTGTGTTAATGTATTGTAACCCTGTCTATACTGTGCTTATTGTACAGCTCTGCGGAATATGCTGGCACTTTATAAATAAAGAATAATAATAATAATAATAATAGTTCAGCCTATGTTAGGCAGACTCAAAGGTATAAACTCAGCATTAGCTATACCTATACCTAGTAGCTTTTATATACTAGCAGCTAGATTAGTTATAGTTTTGACCTGCAAAACAATTCCGACAGTGGTGTCACCCAAAACAACTGGTGTTGACTCCTGGAGCCTAACAGAAGTTGCCACTTCACAATAGCAGCTGATCCTTTAAGATTTACAATTGGAGCCGTAAGAGTTAACCTTTTCACGACCACCCTATTCCCAGTATCTGACATTTCATGACAGAGATCTTGTTTAGCATTTTTGGAATGAGTTTGTTCCATGTTAATGTTCAGTTTTGTCATTTGGTGCCCCCATACATGCTATGAATATTAGGGATGAGCCGAACACTCCCCGAGTTCGGTTCGAAGCCGAACCCGAACTTTCCAAATGTTCGGATCCGAACCTGAACTCGAACTCCATACAAGTCAATGGGGCTGAAAATTCGGTTTTTAGAGTGCCCTCCAAGAGGGCATATATGCTAGATATTTGCCATAAAAAGTGTATGGGGGTCTGGGTAGTGCCCTGGGGGACAGGAAACAAGGACAAAAAGTAAAAAAAGAAAACGTTTTTAAAGGGACAGTGAGTTTTCCATGAAATAAGGGTTAAAAATAAAAACGAAAAATTCCTTCAAATATCGTGCCTAGGAGGTCCCCATAACCGTCCCGTGAAGTGGCGGATTTCTAGGATGTATAGAAATATGTAAAAACCAAAAAATGACATTTCAAATGACGGCAAATGCTTTTCCTTTAATCTATCCATAAACAACTGCTTGGGGCAGCAGTCTGTATGAAAAGAGGAGACATTTTCGGACACGCAGAAAAAGTTTACTGATTTTTTGGCAGTGAAAAGCAGGAGAAGGACTGGAGAATGGAAAATTCTAGACCAAATAGCCGATTTGGAAAGTGAGAATATATATATATTTTGACCTAGAATTTTCTCTTCAGTCATTCTCCTGAGTTTCACCTTTCTCTGAATAACCCTGTCAGGGTTATTCAGAGAGCGGTGTAGAGCAGGAGAATGACTGGAGAATGGAAAATTCTAGGTCAAAATAGCCAAACCAGAAAAATTCTCCCATTTAGGCTGGGGTCAGACTAGCGAATTTTTAACATGCGTTTAGGCGCACTTAATCACGGCCGCACTAGCAGCAAATGACGGGCAATGACAGCCAATATACGAAGTACGGTCACACGAAAGTCCGGCTGCGCAACGCAAGTGGAAAATGAACGCATTTTTTCGAGAACGCAGAACCGCTAGTACGGACGTACAGAGTGCGCTGCGTCCACTAGCGGCATGTGTGCTTGATTTGGAGACGTCAGACCCTGCTCATGTCCGGCCAACATAAAGTCCAGACACCCAAAGTTTCCTGGTTTGGATCCGTAAAAAATCACGCACAAAAATGCGCATCGTATGACCATTTTCGCGCATTCCGTGAAAAAATAAGGCAATGCGTTCGGACGCACTTTTTGACGGTCGCTGCGAAAAATGCGTTAGTCTGACCATAGCCTTATCTCACTTTCCAAATCGGCTATTTGGTCCAGATTGTTCTCTTTTCCTGCCATTCTCCTGGTTTTCACCTTTCTCTGAACAACTCTGAGAGAGAGGTGAAAGATGAGAACTGGCAGGAGAAGAGAACAATCTAGACCAAATAGCCAATTTGGAAAGTGAGTTAAATGGGAGAATTTTTCTGGTTTGGCTATTTTGACCTAGAATTTTCACTTCTCCAGTTATTCTCCTGCTTTTCACCGCTCTCTGAATAACCCTGTGAACGTTTAATCCCGAGGTGAAAAATAACATTGCTTAAGGCTGGGGTCAGACGAGCGTAGTTATCACGTCCGTGTTGCCGCACATTTGTACGTCCGTGGCAGCATAGCATTCTGACCAATGGAGCCCCACACACGAAGTACGTCTGCACGGAATTGCGGATGCATGGCGGACGCAGCAAACGGACGCAGGTTTGGCAAGAACGTAATACTGCTAGAACGGACGTTCGGAGTGCGCCACGTCCGCAACGTCCGTGTAGCTTTGTATGAGAGTGATGAAACGAGGTCAGATGGACTGCATTTATACGTCCAGCATTTTTGACGGACAGAATGTTTTTTCATTTTAACTTATTTTCCCTGCTACATCAGTCAAAAAATACGTCAGTGAAAAAAACTGACTGTTTGGCCACTACCTTGTTGTCAGTCAGTAAGTAGGTCCATACTGCACGGACGCACAGTCCGTACAAAATGCACTCATCTGACCCTAGCCTTAGATGTTATTTTGAATTTTTTTCAAACACCAGTTAACCACTTGGCTGCTATGGACGCGCTGAGCGCGTCCAGCCAAGTGCTTCTCCTGTGCTATGGATGCGGATTCCGGCGGATTGCTGCGCCCCCCGGTGCGGGCTGACATCTTGGATGTCAGCCCAGCACTCCGGGACCCCGGCGGAGCAATTAGATGTTATCGCGGAGGCGCGATGACATCTAATTCAGGCGCCCCCCCCCGCATGTGCGGAGGAAGTGCCTGAAAGGGAAGGGGGGAGGTCCTTCGGACCTCTCTCCCTCCCGATCGCTGGGGGCAGAGGGTTAATCCAGGCACCGTTTGGAAGGGCACAGCCTGCCATTCCAAACGGTGGCTGTGATTAACCCCTGGGGAGCCGGATCACGAATCGGCGCTGAAAAGCGCCGGATCGTGATCCTCTCCTGGAGCTGGCCGACATCTTGGATGTTGGCCAAGCCTCCAGGAACTCCCCCTGAGGACTGGCATCATCGTGCATAGCACGATGACGCCAGTCCTGGAGTTAACCCCTAGCTTGCCACCAATGGTGGAGATGGGGGGTTCCAATGAACCCCCTATCTCCCGATCCGTGGCAGCTAGGGCTTAATGTTTGATATCGCTGGATCGGCCAGAGCATGGCCTTTCCAATGATACCAAACATGAGCATGAAAAATATTTTAAAAAAATAAATATATATATTTAAAGAAAAAATTCTAAAAAAAAAATAAACAAGTTTTTTTTTGTTTTTGTTTTGTTAATGCAGCAATATTGTTCCCATTTCAATTATAATGTGAACAATAATGCTGCACTAATGATTTTTGTATGCGGTGCGTTTGTTAAAAAAAGCGAAATTTTCCCCCAAAAAAATGTAACGAGACCCCATTTCTAATTTTTTTAACAAGCGCACCCCATACAAAATATAACCGCAAACGATCGCATGTTAAAATGTGAAAAAAAACACTTTACACATAATAAATTATTGAAAATTCTAATTTTATTGCATTTTTGTTATAATATACAGACATGACATAATGTATACATATAATAATGACATATTATGAATCTGCCAAGTCTGCCGGAAAGAACGATATATAATATGTCTGGGTCATATATCAAAATATGGCTACAAAACGCAGTTAAACATGATGAGCGAAAGCGGTAAAAATGACCTCAGCACAGAGGTGTGAAAAGCCTCAGCAGCGAAAGGGTTAAATGCAGCATATTAGGATGTTTTAGGGAAATTAATTCTCAAATCTCAATCAGAAGCAGACACCACCCCACCCTCAGTATGGTGTACAATGTATCAAATTGATTACCAGACTAAAAACACCTGGTGTTATGCCCGTTTGTGAACAGAGGTCATTTAGAAAGAAAATGGTATCCTAAGGAGCTGTGCGGTGTTGAGATTTTCTTTGGTGGTTGTATGGTGTTTAACTGTGCGGGTGTGCTGCTAACTTAGGGGTGGTTGCAGAGCCTTGTTGCTGCTACAGGTTAATTGGAGGAAAAAGTGTTGGGTACCCCTTTGTCAGGCGCTACTCGCTGGTTATGTCTGTTATAGTAGCGATGCAATCGCTCTTTGGATTTTTGTATAGCGACACTCTACAGGGAATGTCGACAATATAGTATGGTATAACAATGGGATATTGATTGGTTGTGCAACAGCTTAATGTGACATATAAAAAAGTGCAAAAAAATTTATATATTCCTACTGGGAATATGCACCCCCTGGTGTTGGGGGTGACGTATGACAGTCTTTAAAAAAACACAGTCTTATATATGGCAGTCTTTAAAAACACAGTCTTATATATTGCACAAAAAAGGGAATAGAAAAAGGGGGATAGAAAAGGAAAAATAAATTTTCTCTTTGTAATTGAGTAAGTCCTTCTGATCTTGACTGCTTCCGCTTTTCTCGTCCCTTCAATATTCCTCCAAGAAAGAGAGAAGGGATTAAGGATGCGTCCGCGTCTGTCAGATATAGCAGAGAGTAATGATTGATACACTTACGCTAGTGCGGTGACGGATGCTGCTCTGTCTGTTGCCCTCTGCCAGGGATTCCTCTTTGCATCTGCTCCTTAGTGCCTTGTCTTTTAAATTTCCTCGTCCAGGATGCTGCAGAAAGCTTCCCTTTATACGGTGCTTCTGGTTTGCTGGCGATGTTTAAAAGATGGCAACTGGATGCAGCGGGAGGTTGGCTTGTGCAAATATTTATTGAGACAGCTCACATCAAAATTAGCGCAGTAAAAAATATAAAATAGATAAAAGTATCAAAAAATAAAAAAACATAAATCCATTGGAGGTTAAAAGTCTTAAAATATGGGCATAGGGGTTTCCAAGACGCGTTTCGCCAGCTCCCTGGCCAGCTTCATCAATTGGATCCAAGTTTTGGCTACATTACTTTTTCAAATCCATGTGTTCTCCTTCTGAACTTTTATGCTTGCACAAATTATAATAAATGATTTGTGTCAGCAATAAAACTGAAACGTTTGAGTGCCAGGTCCAGGTCTTCTTTTGCACTGTGGATAACTTTAAGTCCACTTTCTTTTCAGCATTTACATAAATTTGTTGATCAAGTGACAAGGTAACCTGCTCACCTGTATTGATAAATAATTGTTCAGTGGCATGTCTTTGCTTTATTATTGTTCAACAACTGAATACATACCTTGTCGCTTTCTGATGTCATGTACTCTTGTCTGTCATTTTTGTAATTCATATTGTTTTTTGAATTATAACTAGACAGATTGCATTATTTATATGGTGTATCAATTTTCTAATGATATTATTTGTACACTGTTGTACAATAGGACTACATAGGACGTGATGAGCAAACTAAGTCTAGTTTAACTGAAAAATATACGGCCAGAACCCCCAATTATCTTTAGTAATATATGGGCTTTGCCATTATGCCAATCCCCCAACTCTTTCAACAATTAGCGGGTGCTGCATGAACTGTGATAGTATCAGTGACACTAAACAAATGCAGGCTGACATCACCCAGGCTCAATAAAAAAGGAAAGCAATAATCCTATTTGGGTGTTATTGTTAAGGAAAACCTTAACCACCAGAGTGCCATGCATATCTTTTTATACTTTGGCCTAGCAACTTGATAAACGCCCTAACACTTGAAAGAAGGGATTAAGCTGCAATTCATTAACCTAGAACATTCCCACCAGGGTCTTTTCATTAAACATTGCTGCTTTTTATACATGATAATAAAAACGAAAAGTGCTTTTCCGGTTCTCACTAAACGAATACGAAGGGATGGGATACCATTGCCTTGATGCCTTGAAGCGTGCTGTAAAATGTTACTCACGTTACACTAGAGGGATTATTTACACTCTACCTCAATGTTTTTTTTAAGACTGATTTAATATTTCTGCTAACTGCTTTTTTTTTTTTTTTTACAGTATTTACCCATAATGCTTTATATGCTGGTCCTCAGAATGAGTCTGTGACTGCACCTCCCTAGTTCCACATAATCCCTTCTATCATGTCTCTGCCCCTTTTCCTTCATCCCATGTGCTCCAGAATCAGTTCACAGGGTCATCCAGACGTGGACGCCTTGCTCGATGTGCCTAGAGTGGTCTCAGCTATACCCTCCTGACAAGGCCTAATAAGGCCTAAACGATCGGCGTGGGTTGCTGCACCTCTCGTGCAAGGATAACGTCCTTGGCATTTCAGTACTGGCCACCCTTTCTGGGTGATTGTATTCTGATTTGCATATGGAACAATTGTCCCTGTAATGGCACAATCAAGCTAAAACCTTGTGAGACCTGAGCAGGCCCCCACCGTAGAGCAGGCCATTAGTGCCGTTGCTCGTTCTCAGGACCCTCACAAGCCTCTCCCTTTCTCAGAATCATTTCACTCACCCATTCTATCTTTGCAGCACTGTCACTCCTTTGCCTTCTACTTCTGACTCACTATATCTGTGCCCCGATCTCTCACTCCAATACTACAGGAAACGTTAAACTAACTAGAGGAGATGTTATGTGTATCAACTGAAAACACAATTCCATTCTTGCCGCAAGCTGAGATTGTGACTCGGATGCAGCCATTTTCCTGCGCGAGGTTACTGTACATCTATACTTATTATGGGAAACACTAATTGTAACCTCCATGTAGAAGTGCAGGCTGTTCCAATGTCGTCTGCGCTCCACAAAGGAGACAGAGTTTCAGGGTGAAATACCGACTCCTAAAAGCCGTTGTTAAATGATTTTGCAAATGCAAAATCATATAAAGCTCCCCAAGAAAAACCCTAAAAATCCCATACTCACCACTCATCCCGCGGTGTAAAGGGTGGCGCGATCTCCCACTTCTTCTCGTCAGGAGCCGAGTGAGACTGGGAACAAATTGTTCCTAATCTCCCTCCCCGCGATCACTCTGCAGCTCTGCATGATCTTGCGTGAGCGTGCTTGCGCAGAACTCGCAGCCAGGACGCGCAAAGCTCCGTGAAGTCTTATGGACTTCACGGGCCGATATTCGTGGTGGCATGGAGCACCGCTGCTGAAATTTGGCAGCTTTGCGCTGCATTCCAGGGCGAGGTGTTATAATAGCACCTCCCCCGGAATACGACAGTAAAATGGAGACAGTATGGGAACATCTGCAGGCACAGATTTTCCAGCTTACCGTCTCTATTTTACCTTTAACTTCCATAGTTCCATAGGGACCCCTCTATTTTAACCCCTTAGTGACCGGGCGGTTTTACACAAATCCGTCTTTTAGTGACCGCTGCTGTTTTTACGTTTCTGCGCTGTTAGTGTTTAGGACAAATTTTCCTCTTACTCGTTTATTCGACCCACACATATTATACACCCTTTTTCCCACCATTAAATGGACTTTCTAGAAATACCATTATTTCCATCATATCGAATAATTTACTATAAAAAAAAATATGAAATATGAGGAAAAAAATGGTAAAAACACACTTTTTCGTAATTTAATCCCCAAAATCTACAACCACCCAAAAAGACCCCGGCTAAATAGGTTCAAAATTTTGTCCCGAGACTAGAAATACCCAATTTTAACATGCGTTTGCTTTTTAACCCCTTCACTGCTGAGACAGTTCACCTATGTGAGCTGCGCTCATTCTGACCATTTTGTGCTAATTATTTTTAGATGACACCCTAGGTCCTATTTAATTAAACTCCCCCCAGACAAAAAAAACGTTAAAAAAAAAAAATTATTTTAATTTTTTTTTTTTTTTATTTAATTTTTTTTAAAATAAATTTTTAAAACCAAACCTGGTCATGTTTGGTATCATTTGAAAGGCCATAATCAGGCCTTTCAAATGATGGCAAATATGACCATCCAGCTGCCATGGATCGGGAGATAAGGGGATCCTAAGGATCCCTTTATCTCTACATGGCAGCTAGAGGGTTAACTGGCCCACTGACATCCTCACACATATGGTGAGGTTGTCAGTGGGTGGGGGGGACCTGGAGGCTTGGCTGACATCCAAGATGTCAGTCCCCCTCCAGGTTTGAATCGCGTTTTGGCGCCAATTGGCGCCGCAACGTGATCCGGCGGCGAAACTGTTAATGCCATACATCTCCCCTCTCCAGCGGTGCAAACGGCATCTCCCTAGCTTCAATGGTTGGGGAGATAGAGGGCTCCGAAGGAGCCCCCCCCTCCCCTCCATTGAAACACATGGGGGCACCTTCTGATGACGTCACCACGCAGCGTGGCGACGTCATCAGCCTTGCCTGCCCATGTAAATCACATGGGTAGGCTTCCTCCCTGCCAGATCGCCGTGGGATCCGACGAGGGAGGTGAGTATCGGGCGGGAGGGGGATTTGGCGCCGCTGACGTACCCTGTACGTCCGCGGGTCTAAGGGAGACCCGAGGACAGGACGTACAGGGTACGTCAGGGGTCATTAAGGGGTTAAGGGTTCTCAAATTAGCAAGTGGACCCTTTGTCAACAATTGTTACCATATTAGTTGATAATTTTGTTGTTTTGATAGTAATCACTATGTATGTGAGATGTTTTCGTTGCTTCTTAGGCCAGTGTCAGACGAGCGTTTTTCAGAGCAGAAGGAATGTCCATGAGAGTGAACGTTCCTTCCACTCTGACGCACATGTGGCCACCTCGCTGAGTGCAGTTAGTGCGCTCAGCGCTGCAAGGCTCGATCCTTCTATGGAGGATCGCAGTTTGCAGCCCAGTCAAACCCGCGTCGTAGCATTTTGACGGGGAGGCTTTCAGCACATCCACTGTTGCGCGAGCAATTCCTATAGTGAGTGGCTGGCTCTGTCGAAACATCACAACGCTGCAACGGGTGTTGAAAGGCACATCAGTACGGACACACGTAGTACGCTCGTCTGACACTGGCCTTATGTGACACCATTTTATTTTACCAGATGATACTTTATACTGTATTGTGAGTAGTTTATTCTCTCAACAAATTTGAAAATTTGCAGTGTGTACTTTGTAAATGTGTGACACTTTTATATGTAAATGTTTTTCTCCACGGATGTATACGTTTTGATACCTGCATTTTCGGGGTTGTTTGGTGTTAATTGGAGAAAATGAGATAGTGGTTGATAGAAGAAACACTAGAATATCATTTTCAACTTTCTTTTTAACTATTTTATAAGGCTCAACACATTTTTAAAAGTATAATGTAGATCATATAGTAAAAGAGCTTTCTATAATTTGAAAACTCATACAACTACAAAAGACAAATGTATGATTTCACCACTCGTTTATATACAGTATAAGAACTTCTGATGCAAATTCATGGTTGACTGGCAAGATAAAATTCTGTTCATGACTCCTTATTATACTGGTTTTGAACATTTCCAGTAAAAAAAAAAAAAATATTCAGAAGATTTGGCCATAATCTGTGGATTCATTTACTAAATTCTCCAACATGGTCATTTAACAATCAAAATTGTGGCCAAAATGTTGGAGATCTCTAGGGTTATTTTGGATACAGACTTGCAACTTTCTTATTAATCGACCACAACTCAATATTTAGTGACTAAACCCCAAAGTACACAGGATATATAACACTTTGACATAGAGATGATTACCCAATGCAGGTTACTCTTCCAGACTGCGTACTTGGCATGCAGCTTCAAAGAGGAATTGGCAGCCAGCATATTATTCATCTCAAATAAGTGGTGTTCTGTTCTGTATCCTGTCTCAAATATTTATATTTTTTTACTGATCTGAAAGAGAATGTAGAAAGGCACTTCTTTTAAGATATTGCCATTAAATGGCTTTTGCAATACTCAAATATTTTACATAAAATAATAGTTGATGTATAAGGTACATGTACGAGGCAAAAGCCAATGAAACATGCCATGTCTGCTTTCACATAGCACATTAAATACAGTTCTTTTTAAATATCTTATGTAAAAAGTTTAACAATTTTCAATATTCTTTTCGAACGTGTGTTTGTGAGCAGGGTTGGGGTGCGTGTGTTTGTGTGTGTGCAGGAATGGAGTGCGTGTGTGTGTGCAGGGATGGGGTGTGTGTGCATGGATGGGGTTGCGTGTGTGCAGGGATGGGGTGCGTGTATGTGAGCAGGGATGGGATGCGTGTATGTGAGCAGGGATGGGATGCGTGTGTGTGTGAGCAGGGATGGGGTGCGTGTGTGTGAGCAGCGATGGGGTGCATGTGTGTGTGAGCAGGGATGGGGTGCGTGTATGTGTGCTGGGATGGGGTGCGTGTGTGTGTGCAGGGATGGGGTGCGTGTATGTGAGCAGGGATGGGGTGCATGTGTGTGTGAGCAGGGATGGGGTGCATGTGTGTTTGTGAGCAGGGATGGGGTGTGTGTGTGTGAGCAGAGATGGGGTGTGTGTGCGCGAGCAGGGATGGGATGCGTGCGTGTGTTTGTGTAGGGATGGGGTGCGTGCGTATGTGTAGGGATGGGGTGCGTGTGTGAGCAGGGATGGGGTGCGTGTGTGTGTGAGCAGGGATGGGGTTTGTGTGAGCAGGGGTGGTGTGAGATGAAATGAACTGGGGAGAAATTTACTGGGGGTCTGTGGAGCTATGTGATACCCTCACACACCCCACATTACAGTGAGTTTTATTGCTGTGGAGCTCTGTGATTGGGCACACGAGATGGCCGGCCAGCTTGGAGTCTCCAGATCTTGGCCAGAAGATAGGGGGGCTGAGAATGGTGCTGACTAGGGGTCCACCTTTAAGGTAAGTATGACTCCTGGGTTCAGCTGCACACCCAGAAAAAAGTGCCCCCTCCTATTTACCCCCCTAATGAAATAATAAAAAAATAATTTGCCCAAGTCATAATTTGCCTCCCCCAAAAAAAAAAATTGCCCCAAGTCATAATTTGCCTCCCCCCAAAAAAAATAATTTGCCCACACCCTGAATAAAAAAATACATTTTGCCCCCCAGTGATTCCCAAACGCTGCTGCAACCCATCGAACGCAGCTACAACCCGCCAAATGAACCGTCGAACACAGCCGACAACCCACCGAAAGCAGTCGATGACCCGCTCAAAAGGACCGCCGGAAAAAGCCGACCAGCCCCCGAACAGGAAAAAAAAAAACTTTAAAAGGCGTTTTAAAAAATAAATACTGCATGAAATGCCTGAAAATTACATATACGCTCCTTTGAAGAATAATAATTAAAAAATGTCTCAGTATTTCACTGACATTTCTCTGCTGTTCGGTGTCTCTGAATAGATTAACCATTGCTTCTCTATAGGGGATTTCACTGCAGAACAGGCACCGTTTTTCACTGGCAATTCGCCAATATTTGAGGAATTACCATATTTTTGAATAGCCAAATGAACACAAAATTGCACCATACGGGGAAATTCACTGTTCGGCGTAATTTCTTGGCCAATTCAGTGCTCTTTGAATAACCTCTAAAGAGCACCGAATGGTGAATTCCATGATACGGTGCAATTTCTTGGCTGTTCAGCGGCCTTTGACGGCAGTGAAATTGTCCCATAGAGAAGTAATGGTTAATCTATTCAGAGACGCTGAACTGCACCGAAATATTGGCGAAATTCCTATATTTTTTCTCCCCACCGTTTTCTTGGGTGCTTTAGTTCGACAGCTTTAAACAGGCGAATCCCATAGGATTCAATTTAATTTTTTTTTTATGTTTTCATTATTTTTATTCAACCGTTTATTCTTTTCAAAAAGCCTCTATTTAATTTTTTTTTTGGTATGTTTCTGGATCTTTTCTAGGCGAATGTTCTGATTCCCTTATTTTTTTATGCCGTTCTTTTTTAAAAAAAATCTGTAACAGACCATTTACATTTTTTTTAATAGGACCTTTAATTATTTTCATGCATTTTTCTTTTAAACGCCTTTTAAAGAATATCAGTTTTTTAAATGTATTTATTTCTTTTTAACCCCCTGTTCGGCGGCTGATTGGCTTTACTTAGTGGCGTGTGGTAGTCGGTGGATCATCGGCGGTGGGCTGCTCTGTTCAAAATGCCTGGGCCTATTTTTTGTCCCAGTCCGGGCCTGTATTTATGTATGGATAAATGTATAATCTTTCTATGGATCTACCTGTAGAGTTTTTAACCTGGTTCTATTATGTACAAATATTAGTTATTAAAAAAAAACTCTTTAGCCCAGGACTGGCTAAGAGGTACACCTTCACCTGTTGTGAGATAAAAATTCCAATCATTATGAGGTTGTTGTTTAGCCGCGTTGATGCAAGCACAATAATCTTTGATGAACCCAATAAGGAAAATCAAAGACTGGCAAGTGAAGTCTCATCAATGAGGCTTCCCCTGCTGTTCTTTGATTTCCCTTGTTGGCATTGCCAAAGTTTATTGTGCTTGTAACAATGCTAAACAATGACATTAAGGCTAGGGACAGATGAGCGCATTTTCTGCAGCCACCGTCAAAATGTACGTCGATGCGTGCGCACGCATTTTTTCACGGAATACGCTTAAGTGGTCAGACGATGCGCAATTCTGGACGTATTTCATGACGATGGGGTGAAAAGAAGTCTAGGGAAATCCGGCTGTTTGAACGTTATGTAGGCCGCACACTAGCAGCGTCTGACATCTCCTAATCACGCACACACGCTGCTATGCGGCCGCAGCGCACTTTGTACGTCAGTAGCAGCGGTTTCACGTTCTGATAAAAATGCGTTCATTTGCTGGTTGCGTGGTGTCGGCGCACTTTCGTACGCACGTACTGCGTATATTGGCCGTCATTGGCCGTTATGTGCTGCTACTGCCGCCGTGATTTAGTGCGTCTGCACGCGCGTTCCGACTGCCCCACTCTGACCCTAGCCTTAGTGGCTAACCTTCTATGTTTTTCCTAGGATTGGCTCATTTATTTCACTGTGTCTCTTTGTACAATATTTGTACATTTTGGAGAAATTGTTTAGTGAAATGGGGTTTCCCAATCGATTCTTAACAATCCTCTAGATTGTAAGCTACTGTGAGCAAGGCCTTCTACATCTCTCGCCTCTGATTGCTGTTTGTTAATAATTTGTTAGAAAAAAAGAAAAAACAACCACCTCCACTAAGAAGGTGAACAATCACTCCACACACAAGTACAAATGTGCACCGGGCGTGGGCACACCCATATAGGACTAAACCTAGTATTGAGATACAACAAGAAAAAAGAAAAAAAAAAAACACATTTGAGGGATAACCCTCAAACAACAGATGGGAGTGCTAATTAGAACATAACTTTTAATAGATTATAATGCAAAGACACACATTGGTAAGACCGATAATTGTTAAAAAACAAATAGACACATGGACAAATGCACAGTTTGCAACAAGGAGAAAAAGAGTATAATATATTTAAAGCACAATACTTGAATTGCAGCTTAAGGGAACATTTATATACATATACCCAGGGTTGTAATATGCATAGTTGGATGGAAAGTGCGTAAACAGTTGCAAAGATTGGCATTTAGGACGTAGTTGAGAACCCCTACCATGGTAAAATTACAAAAAGTACCACTGCGCTAAGGCATGTAGGACACCCAGAAAGATGCACTGAAAATAATACCAGCCAAGGTTAGTATGTGCCAGAATTTCGGACTATAATAACACCATCCATTTCGCCTGGCTACCTTGTGGAGAAAGCCTACATAAGCTGTGAGCTAGCGATTATAAGCTGTGAACAGCAATGTCGCAAATAGGCTAGTTGGCAAAAGGCATCATAATACTTAGGGATATCAATCTTGCAATAGAGCGTAGTCGTAAGAATCACAATACATTTAGAGGTGGAAATCAACAAATTCACTTGCAACTGTACCAACCAGAGCAACAATGCTTTAGGACATAGTCCTACCAACAACCATGTGCCACCGAGGCTGGTTAAATACTGTTTGAAAAGCCAAATCAGTAGAGGTGGGAGTGGACAATTACTGCTTCATTCGGGTCAGATGTATGTGATAATGGAATAATGCATTGTATATATTGGAATCATTAGAAAAGACATTATCAGCATCCTAGCACCAAAAACTGCCACTACCTGCCTGACTCAAAACAACCAGCCATGGTGTATAAAGAAATTAAGTGATCTTAAGTGATCTTTCTGGGTGTCCTACATGCCTTAGCGCAGTGGTACTTTTTGTAATTTTACCATGGTAGGGGTTCTCAACTACGTCCTAAATGCCAATCTTTGCAACTGTTTACGCACTTTCCATCCAACTATGCATATTACAACCCTGGGTATATGTATATAAATGTTCCCTTAAGCTGCAATTCAAGTATTGTGCTTTAAATATATTATACTCTTTTTCTCCTTGTTGCAAACTGTGCATTTGTCCATGTGTCTATTTGTTTTTTAACAATTATCGGTCTTACCAATGTGTGTCTTTGCATTATAATCTATTAAAAGTTATGTTCTAATTAGCACTCCCATCTGTTGTTTGAGGGTTATCCCTCAAATGTGTTTTTTTTTTTTCTTTTTTCTTGTTGTATCTCAATACTAGGTTTAGTCCTATATGGGTGTGCCCACGCCCGGTGCACATTTGTACTTGTGTGTGGAGTGATTGTTCACCTTCTTAGTGGAGGTGGTTGTTTTTTCCTTTTTTTCTAATCATTTACGCAAGAGTTTTAATACTCCATTTACAATCACTTAATTTCTTTATACACCATGGCTGGTTGTTTTGAGTCAGGCAGGTAGTGGCAGTTTTTGGTGCTAGGATGCTGATAATGTCTTTTCTAATGATTCCAATATATACAATGCATTATTCCATTATCACATACATCTGACCCGAATGAAGCAGTAATTGTCCACTCCCACCTCTACTGATTTGGCTTTTCAAACAGTATTTAACCAGCCTCGGTGGCACACAGTACCGATATTAATCACAATCTATGTTTGACTCCTGATGAAGCCGGTCTAGTACCGGCGAAACACGTGTCGAGTCCAGTGTTTGCTTTTACTTTGCACAAATATGAACTAACAGGGAGAGTATAGAATTTTTAGCTTTTTAGGGACAGCTACAGTTTTAATTGATTGCCCTGGGCTTTTTTATTGCTAAGCATGGTTGTTGGTAGGACTATGTCCTAAAGCATTGTTGCTCTGGTTGGTACAGTTGCAAGTGAATTTGTTGATTTCCACCTCTAAATGTATTGTGATTCTTACGACTACGCTCTATTGCAAGATTGATATCCCTAAGTATTATGATGCCTTTTGCCAACTAGCCTATTTGCGACATTGCTGTTCACAGCTTATAATCGCTAGCTCACAGCTTATGTAGGCTTTCTCCACAAGGTAGCCAGGCGAAATGGATGGTGTTATTATAGTCCGAAATTCTGGCACATACTAACCTTGGCTGGTATTATTTTCAGTGCATCTTTCTGGGTGTCCTACATGCCTTAGCGCAGTGGTACTTTTTGTAATTTTACCATGGTAGGGGTTCTCAACTACGTCCTAAATGCCAATCTTTGCAACTGTTTACGCACTTTCCATCCAACTATGCATATTACAACCCTGGGTATATGTATATAAATGTTCCTTAAGCTGCAATTCAAGTATTGTGCTTTAAATATATTATACTCTTTTTCTCCTTGTTGCAAACTGTGCATTTGTCCATGTGTCTATTTGTTTTTTAACAATTATCGGTCTTACCAATGTGTGTCTTTGCATTATAATCTATTAAAAGTTATGTTCTAATTAGCACTCCCATCTGTTGTTTGAGGGTTATCCCTCAAATGTGTTTTTTTTTTTTCTTTTTTCTTGTTGTATCTCAATACTAGGTTTAGTCCTATATGGGTGTGCCCACGCCCGGTGCACATTTGTACTTGTGTGTGGAGTGATTGTTCACCTTCTTAGTGGAGGTGGTTGTTTTTTCCTTTTTTTCTAATCATTTACGCAAGAGTTTTAATACTCCATTTACAATCACTTAATTTCTTTATACACCATGGCTGGTTGTTTTGAGTCAGGCAGGTAGTGGCAGTTTTTGGTGCTAGGATGCTGATAATGTCTTTTCTAATGATTCCAATATATACAATGCATTATTCCATTATCACATACATCTGACCCGAATGAAGCAGTAATTGTCCACTCCCACCTCTACTGATTTGGCTTTTCAAACAGTATTTAACCAGCCTCGGTGGCACACAGTACCGATATTAATCACAATCTATGTTTGACTCCTGATGAAGCCGGTCTAGTACCGGCGAAACACGTGTCGAGTCCAGTGTTTGCTTTTACTTTGCACAAATATGAACTAACAGGGAGAGTATAGAATTTTTAGCTTTTTAGGGACAGCTACAGTTTTAATTGATTGCCCTGGGCTTTTTTATTGCTAAGCATGGTTGTTGGTAGGACTATGTCCTAAAGCATTGTTGCTCTGGTTGGTACAGTTGCAAGTGAATTTGTTGATTTCCACCTCTAAATGTATTGTGATTCTTACGACTACGCTCTATTGCAAGATTGATATCCCTAAGTATTATGATGCCTTTTGCCAACTAGCCTATTTGCGACATTGCTGTTCACAGCTTATAATCGCTAGCTCACAGCTTATGTAGGCTTTCTCCACAAGGTAGCCAGGCGAAATGGATGGTGTTATTATAGTCCGAAATTCTGGCACATACTAACCTTGGCTGGTATTATTTTCAGTGCATCTTTCTGGGTGTCCTACATGCCTTAGCGCAGTGGTACTTTTTGTAATTTTACCATGGTAGGGGTTCTCAACTACGTCCTAAATGCCAATCTTTGCAACTGTTTACGCACTTTCCATCCAACTATGCATATTACAACCCTGGGTATATGTATATAAATGTTCCCTTAAGCTGCAATTCAAGTATTGTGCTTTAAATATATTATACTCTTTTTCTCCTTGTTGCAAACTGTGCATTTGTCCATGTGTCTATTTGTTTTTTAACAATTATCGGTCTTACCAATGTGTGTCTTTGCATTATAATCTATTAAAAGTTATGTTCTAATTAGCACTCCCATCTGTTGTTTGAGGGTTATCCCTCAAATGTGTTTTTTTTTTTTCTTTTTTCTTGTTGTTAATAATTTGTTAGTTGAATTCCGCACTGCTTATTGTAAATCACCGCAACAAACTATTGGCGCCATATAAGTGAAGATAATAAGAGAAGAATAATTTACTGTGGCTTTTTTTTACTAAACCTGGTGCATCATGTTGCTTATTGCAGGGCTCAAAATTTCAGGTCCTGAGCTACTAGCCAGGCCTTATAAACTACTCGCCATCAGTTAATCTACCTAACCCAGTCCCATACTGCCCATTTTCTTTGCAGTGATAGGATCACCGCTCTATGTAAAGATCCTCATTTAATCCTCATTTCTCCCCCTCCTTAATCCTCATTTCTCCCCCTCCTTAATCCTCATTTCTCCCCCTCCTTAATCTGCATTCTCCCCCTCCTTTTATCCTCATTTCTCTCCCCCTCATTTTATGTTCTCCCCCTCATTTTATGCTCATTTCTCCCCTCATTTTATGCTCATTTCTCCCCCTCATTTTATGCTCATTTCTCCCCCTCATTTTATGCTCATTTCTCCCCCTCATGTTATGCTCATTTCTCCCCCTCATTTTATGCTCATTTCTCCCCCTCATTTTATGCTAATTTCTGCATCATTCTCCCTCATTTTATGCTCATTTCTTCCCCTCATTTTATGCTCATTTCTTTCCCTCATTTTATGCTCATTTCTTCCCCTCATTTTATGCTAATTTCTTCCCCTCATTTTATGCTCATTTCTTTCCCTCATTTTATGCTCATTTCTTCCCCTCATTTTATGCTCATTTCTTCCCCTCATTTTATGCTCATTTCTTCCCCAATTTTATTCTCTTTCTCCCTCATTTTATGCTCATTTTTCTCCCCCCCCTCATTTTATGCTCATTTTTCTCCCCCCCCCTCATTTTATGCTCATTCCTCCTCATTTTATGTTCTTTCTCCCTCATTTTATGATCATTCCCCCTCATTTTATGCTCATTTCTCCCCCTCATTTTATGCTCATTTCTCCCCCTCATTTTATGCTCATTTCTCCCTCATTTTAAGCAAATTTCTCCCTAATTTTATGCTCATTTCTGTCTCATTTTGTGCTCATTTCCCCCTCATTTTATTCTCATTCTCCCTCATTTTGTGCTCATTTCCCCTCATTTTATGTTCATTCTCCCTCATTTCATGCTCATTTCTCCCCCTCATTTTGTGCTCAATTCCCCCTCATTTTATTCTCATTCTCCCTCATTTCATGCTCATTTCTCCCCCTAATTTTATGATAATTTCTCCCCTCATTTTATGCTCATCCCCCTCATTTTATGCTCATTTCCCCCTCTCACTTTATGTCCCCCTCACTTTATGTTCCCCCCTCACTTTATGTTCCCCCCTCACTTTATGTTCATTCTCCCTCATTAATGTAAATATTACCTTAACTTGACCCTGGGACTGGGAGCCACCATGGTGTCTACCTTCCTCTGCGAGTCCGCAGCTGCACATGAAGATGCACGGAGCGCTGGCAGGAAGTGATGTTTTATGATCACTTCCTCTCAGCTTCCTGCAGAGTAATGTGACAGGCTGCGGCTGGGAGAAAGCAAGGTGCTGCGGCTGTGCCTCTGAGAATGGTGGAGTTTGGAGGTGCGGCCACTGAATCAATGCATTGATTCAGCATTGCGGATGGCAGCATTGCGCTGCCTATTCTCCTTGACAGCCTGGTTAGTGCTAGTGTCGGCATGGAGCCGATGCTAGCACCTGAAAGGGAATGCCAGTGTCAGCACCATGCCGACGCTAGCATTCTATTCACACCTCAATTTTTACTCGCCCTCTCCCAATTTCTTCTCGCAGGGCGAGTGGAAATTTTGACCCCTGGCTTATTGTATTCCAAGACTTGTTATGGATCTTTAAAACTGCTACTCAAATATGTGATTCCTGATTATCATGTTTACACTAATCATATATATCTTTATGTATGGCAAGCACAAGGATGTATGGACAACATACTTCCCGACCGAGGGCCGTATTCCAAGGTTGATGCAAACCTAACCAGAGCAAAGTTAACAACTCCATAGACTAGACTTTTTTTTTAAGTTTACTTATTTTTTCTGTAACAGCCCTTTTTATTATCATTCCCTGGACCTCATATGTCAATTTCAGACATTTTTGCTCAGTAGTTTCTTTGCAAACAGTGTTTCACTTTTCAAACATTCATGCAAACTGTTTTCCTAATTTATCCACTTCACTCTGTCTCCGGTCTCGGCTTTCTCGGGTTTTTTTCGGCGGCTTCGCTGCGGGTGATCGGCTCCTGCTCGGGTTTTTCTGTGGTTTTCGGCAGGTAAAAGCTAGATGTTTTTGAGGGTTTTCGTCGTGCATTCGCAGGGTTTTCGTCGGGTTTGCGGTAGCTTTTCCCTGCAATTCGGGGACCCTGTGGTGTTTGCTGAATTCACTGCAGGGTCACTGAAATGGGATCGACAAAAGGAACCGAATTGAAGAGAACAAAAAGTCACCGAACGTGCGGTGACTTTTCGAATCTCTTTGAATAACCGTGTATATATATATATATATATATATACCAAATGTTAAATACTACGGTAAAAATAAACCAAGCATTCTATTCGAGAAGCATGAATTATCTAGAGCAGAGAGAGTACTGGTTTTAAAGTTTTAATCGAAGAAGATAAAAAAATACAAACTTTCCACAGTGCCGATATCACAAAACAAGACATACAATACATATAGGAAAACGTGCAAATACAGTTCTTGAAATAAAAAGGGACTTACATAGAAAACCTATCTTGCATTACGTTGTGTAATGTTGGGGGCTTCCAGCCTTTCCGGTGTGCTTGAGGGCAGCATGTCTGATGCTGCTCGCTCACCAACACCCGGTTTAAATTGAAACAGGCAGGGAGGTGGCTGCATGAGGTGCGGCTTGAGAGGGGGGCGCGGTCTGGTGAAGGTCTTTTAAAAACCACCAGTTCCTTCTAAGCAGTGCCAGATCGTGGTTATCCATACCTGAGCTCCTTGTACCTGAATTCTCTCGTGATTTAACCTGTTATTGGTTAACCTCTGCTTGTTCTCTGACTATTCTGCCTTCCGTTGCCCTAGACTATTTTCTTGTACTATGCTTCTGCACTGATATCGACCCGGCTATTCCATTTGACTATTCTATACTCTGTATTCCTGATTCTGGCTCGTCTGACTACTCCCCGTGTTGCTGACCTGGTTTTGTATTACGACATTGTCTTTGATTAACCCTTTCTGTCTAGCTAGTATACCTGGCCAATTCTAAGGACCAGACAGTTAGGGATTCTTCTACGGCTACCCTGTTGGTAGCTTTTGGGCTCTGTGGAGTGTTGGGTTTTAAGGACTGCGTGGTGGGATCCGGGAACTGTGTCAGGTTGCTTCTATGGGTATTCCAGATTTCAATTGTCCCAGAAGATTCTTTGGATGTTACCCACTCCAAGTCTTTAGGAGGAATATCAATTGTACAGTGAGCGCTGGCTGTTTGTCCAACACCCCCAGCCAAACCCAATCCATTTGGTTCAGTATTCAAGTTCCCCTTCAGCTCCAGAGAGCAGATCAGATAAGACTGTTGTAAATACCAGTGGCCTTGCTTTGCAAGCTCCGTTGCAAACAGTGGCGTAGCATGGGGGGTGCTGGGGGGGCCGTGGCCCCGGGCGCAATTTTCTCAGGGGGCGCATAATTTCAAAAGAAATTTGCGCCCCTAATAGTTCCCAGCAGCAGGGATCAGCTTGGCAAGGTGTCCACAGCATAGTCCGCTGAGTCTGGCAGGGTGGAGACGGACAGAGCATTCTTACTGCTCTGCTTCACACTGCGCCTCCGACCCCTCCCCTCTGCACAGCGGAGTCACAACATGCACAGAATGTCTCAACTGCTGCTGACCCCGCAGTGCAGGATGAGTGAGGACACAGGACTTCCGGATCTGGCTCCTCCTCACAATCTCCATTGTCATCCTGTCCCTGCACACGTGTATGGGCTCTGCTGAGGAGGGGGCTGGGCAGGGGCTGACTGGCAACTTTTGGCCCGAGGGGCAAGTACCACCCAGAGGCCCAGAGTTCAGCAACTCGGGCCCTTGTTTAAGTAAAAACAAACATGAGAAGCAAATTAAGTAATAAATAACAGTTTGTTACCGTTTAAAATTATTATAGAATATAATAATCTATAAATGAGCCATAATAGAGAAAACAATATTTTTACTTTTGAGAATCAAGTAATCAAACAAAATCTATTACCCTATAAATTAACCCTGGGGCGGTGGGGCCAGAGGGCTCTTAGCCTCATGCCAGGCTCTCACGTATCGTCCACCAAGCAGGCCGCCCCCCTTCAATTTATTATTAACCCCCACTAGTCAGACCAAACGGTCCACTCCAGAGGGCCAGGCCTTCACTCAGTCTCTCTCCCTCAGGCTCCCCCAAAGCACTTAAGCACTTTCTCCCCAGGTCCAGCTGTGGGTCAGACAGAGGCGTAGCGAGATCATATGGCGCCTGGGGGCAAGTCTTTCTTTAGTGCTCACCCAACCAAAAATAATCTCTAAAGCATACAAATATTTAAATTCCCGCCCAAAATATAATTATTTTTTTCAATAATAATTGGAAAGGTGCAACACCTAAAACAGGTTAACAGGAGAGCATCATTAACCGCTTACTGACGGGTAGGTTCTGCCAAGACTAGCCGACGTGCCACTTGCCTCATTGGCTGCGCATTGTGTGTATGAGTGTATCACAAAGCTCCACAACTATAAAAGTCACACTCATACACACCGCACATTGTTGTGAGTTTTATAACTGTGGAGCTCTGTGATACAGTAATGTGCGGTGTGTATGAGTATATCACAGTTCCACAACTATAAAACTCACAGTAATGTGCGCTGCATATGGCTAGGGTCAGACAAACGCATTTTTCACGTTGTCCGTGAAAAAGTGTGTTCGAACGAATGGACGTATTTTTTCACGGAATACGCGATAGCGGTCATACGATGCGCTTTTTCGTCCGTGATTTTGTACGGATCATCAATAAAACCCTTTTTGCGTCTGGACGTTATGTTGGCCGGACGTGTGCAGCGTCTGACGTCTCCCAATCACGCAAACATGCCGCTATGCGGCCGCAGCGCACTCTGTACGTCAGTAGTAGCGGTTTGACGTTCTCGAAAAAATGCATTAGTTTGCCACTTGCGTTGCACGGACGAACTTTCGTGCGGCCGTTCGTCGTATGTTCCCCAGCATTGGACGTCATTTGCTGCTAGCACGGCCGTGATTTCGTGCGGCTAAACGCACGTTAAAACTGCTTTCGTCTGACCTTAGCCTATGAGCGTATCACAGAATCCACAGCAATAAAACTCACACATTGCACATTACTGTGTGTTTTATTGCTGTGGAACTCTGTGATATGCTAATACACACCGCACATTACTGTATCACAGAGCTGCACAGCAATAAAACTCACAGTAAGGTGCGCTGTATATGAGCGTATCACAGAATCTTTAACAGAAAAATATACATTGAAATAATTACACTAAATTTAAATATTAAAATAGGAAGTAAATTATATTATAATAAATACATTGTACTTAAATATTAAATTATAGTAAAATAATGAATGCATTGTATTTAAATATTAAAATATGAAGTAAATTATATTAAAATAATAAATGCATTGTATTTAAATATTAAATAGAGATTAAATTAATAAAATAAAATGTAATTATATTAAAACGTGTAATTAAAATAATTGGATTAAAATAAGGTGTAGTTAGACCTCACTAAACTCCAAGACAAATTCTGTGTCCTGCTTTCCCTTTTCCCCCTGAATCTTGCACGAGGTACACACTGCCATATAGATGGATTGATAAACATAGACAGATGAGGACTGGCTGACAGCTATATAGATAGATGCAGACTGTCCTACAGATAGAAATACAGACCCACAGAAAGGCATACAGATTGAAATAATCCTGGTAACACAAGGAGTGTATTCTATATGTACCTTGTCAGGGCCGGCGCTAGTGTAAGGCAGCAAAGGCGGCTGCCTTACTATTCTGGCTTTCTGCCAGTTGAGGGGCGGAAAAATCTGGACCACCCAGCGAGCGGAGGCCTTGCAAGGATCGGGCACAAGGTTTCCCATTTACTCGGCAGCGTGTGGGATCCCACTCCCACACGCTGCACCGGAAGTAAAGGCCCTGTGGGGGGGGGGGTGCAGAGGAGGAGGAAGACGAGGCTGCCAGACCACAGCTTACATGGGAACATGCTGGCCCCGCCCATGCACCCCCTTCCTCCTCACAGCAGCTAGCAGAGCCTCCCTCCCCTGCTCCTGTGCGGGAAGTGTCCAGCACGTGCAGGGTGGGGGGAGTGGAGACAGACCAGCTGAGCTGTAACCACGGAGGCAGCCAGGGATTTGAATCCTAGGGTAAGTAGCAAGCAGGGGGTGTGAGTATGGGGGTGAGCATGGGGGAGGTGGGTGTGTAAGCATGGAGTGTGTGTCTGTGTGTGTGAGCATGGGTGAATGAGAGCATGGGGAGGTGGGTGTGAGCATGGGGAGGTGGGTGTGAGCATGGGGAGGTGGGTGTGAGTATGGGGGGTGTGCGTGTGTGTGCAGGGGTGATGTATGTGTGTGTGAGCAGGGGTGATGTATGTGTGTGTGAGCAGGGGTGATGTGTGTGTGTGAGCAGGGGTGATGTGTGTGTGTGAGCAGGGGTGATGTGTGTGTGTGAGCAGGGGTGATGTGTGAGCAGGGGTGATGTGTGCGTGTGAGCAGGGGTGATGTGTGAGCAGGGGTGATGTGTGAGCAGGGGTGATGTATGTGTGTGTGAGCAGGGGTGATGTGTGCGTGTGAGCAGGGGTGATGTGTGAGCAGGGGTGATGTGTGTGTGTGAGCAGGGGTGATGTGTGAGCAGGGGTGATGTGTGTGCGTGAGCAGGGGTGATGTGTGAGCAGGGGTGATGTGTGAGCAGGGGTGATGTGTGCGTGTGAGCAGGGGTGATGTGTGAGCAGGGGTGATGTCAGGGCCGGCGCTGCCGCTAGGCGGCCGCCTAGAGCGCAGGGCCCGCCTAGGGCGCAGCCGGGCCCGACCACTGAAAAATTATTGTGTCCTCGCCGCCGCGGGTGCCACAACGTACTCGCGGCCGGCAAACTCACACACCAGCCGCAGGCCCGCCTTCGTCACCCAAGAGCCAATAGAAATGCTCCTCCTTGATGCCAGCGGCTGACGCCGGCACGTGTTGCGCGCACCCTCACATCAGTCGCTGGCTGTGGGCGTCACATGTGAAGGAGACAAGGTGCCGTGAGAGACGAAGCCTGAGGGCCCGGATGGGGGGGGGCGGTTTGGCACTATGTCTCCCATTTACTGGGCAGCGTGTGGGATGAAACTCCCACACGCTGCACCAGAAATGAAGGCTCCGCCAGGGAAAGAGAGGAGAAGGACTGGAGGACACTACCAGCCCAGCAGCTCACAGGGCTCGGGGACATGCTGGCTCCGCCCCTTCCTCCTCCACAGCAGCCGGATGCAGAGCCTCCCCTGTGTGCTGGAAGCATCCAGCACGTGCAGGGAGGGGAAGTGGAAGGAGACATAGACAGACAACCTAACCTGTGAGTGTATAACCAGCAGGGCCGGTGTGGTTTGTGTGTGTGATCAGAGTGTGTGTGTGTGATCAGAGTGTGTGTGTGTGTGTGTCAGAGTGCGTGTGTGTGTTTGTGTGATCAGAGTGTGTGAGTGTCAGAGTGCGTGTGATCAGAGTGTGTGTGAGTTATCAGAGTGTGTGTGAGTTATCAGAGTGTGTGTGTGTGACCAGAGTGTGTGTGTGTGACCAGAGTGTGTGTGAGTGATCAGAGTGTGTGTGTGTGATCAGAGTGTGTGTGTGTGTCAGAGTGTGTGAGTGATCAGAGTGTGTGAGTGATCAGAGTGTGTGAGTGATCAGAGTGTGTGAGTGATCAGAGTGTGTGTGTCAGAGTGTGTGTGTCAGAGTGCGTGTGTCAGAGTGCGTGTGTGTGTTTGTGTGATCAGAGTGCGTGTGTGTGATCAGAGTGCATGTGTGTGATCAGAGTGCGTGTGTGTGATCTGTGCGTGTGTGTGATATCAGAGTGCGTGTGTTTGATCAGTGCGTGTGTGTGATCAGTGCGTGTGTGTGATCTGTGCGTGTGTGTGATTTGTGCGTGTGTGTGATCAGAGTGCGTGTGTGTGATCAGAGTGCGTGTGTGTGATCAGAGTGCGTGTGTGTGATCTGTGCGTGTGTGTGATTTGTGCGTGTGTGTGATCAGAGTGCGTGTGTGTGATCAGAGTGCGTGTGTGTGATCAGAGTGCGTGTGTGTGATCAGTGCGTGTGTGTGATCAGTGCGTGTGTGTGATTTGTGCGTGTGTGTGATTTGTGCGTGTGTGTGATCAGAGTGCGTGTGTGTGATCAGAGTGCGTGTGTGTGATCTGTGCGTGTGTGTGATATCAGAGTGCGTGTGTGTGATCAGTGCGTGTGTGTGATCAGTGCGTGTGTGTGATCAGAGTGCGTGTGTGTGATCAGTGCGTGTGTGTGATCAGAGTGCGTGTGTGTGATCTGTGCGTGTGTGTGATATCAGAGTGCGTGTGTGTGATCAGTGCGTGTGTGTGATCAGAGTGCGTGTGTGTGATCAGTGCGTGTGTGTGATCAGAGTGCGTATGTGTGATCTGTGCGTGTGTGTGATATCAGAGTGCGTGTGTGTGATCAGTGCGTGTGTGTGATCAGAGTGCGTGTGTGTGATCAGAGTGCGTGTGTGTGATCAGAGTGTGTGAGTGATCAGAGTGTGTGAGTGATCAGAGTGTGTGAGTGATCAGAGAGTGTGAGTGATCAGAGTGCGAGATCTGTTTGTTTGTGTGATCAGAGTGTGTGTGAGTGATCAGAGTGCGTGTGTGTGATCAGAGTGCGTGTGTGTGATCAGAGTGTGTGCGCTATGTGCTTATCATTTTATAAATGAGCTAAAGAATCTTGATCTTAAAAAGAGCATTAATAATAAAACAACCATATCACAGAGTTATAATGAATTTTTTTAAAACCCTTGAGGATGAAGGAGTTTGCCTAATCCCTATACTGGCTCTCCTTCATTTGCTATGCATATTATTGGTCCTTCCTTTATCCATACTTTGTCCTTTTTTTCCTGCATCTATATATCAATTGTTGCAGTGAAAAATGGTGAAGAATTTTGAAAAAAAAGGATCCAGAAACAGAAAGACCAACTGAACTATGAGATATACAGTATAGAGCTTGGATAAAAGCGGGGATCTCAAACTCTGCCCACCCTGGCCCCAGATGTTTCTGAACAGCTACCATGATTTTCTGACTATTGCTTAAGGAATTCTGAGAATTGTAGGCAATAAGCATCTGGGGGTAAAGTTTTAGATCCCTCAATAGACGCTCCAGTGTCTTTTTTGGCTAGTTGACATCCATAGGGTTTATCGCAGAACCTTTGGACAATCACAAAATTATAGAGGATTCCTGTACCACATGCATTTCAGATGGGTAATGCCCATATGGTCAGGCAAAGACAAAAATAATGGACAGAGCAGGCACTCCAAAGAACAACCATATATATCCATGTGAGCTGGGGGCAATATATACCCATGTGTGCTGGGGCAATATATACCCAGGTGTGCTGGGGGCAGTAATGTGCGGTGTTTATGAGGGTATCACAGAGCTCCACAGTAATGTGCAGTGGTTTTTTTGGGGGGGGGCGCAAGTAGCTGGTCTTGCCTAGGGCGCAAAATAGTCTAGCACCGGCCCTGGGTGATGTGTGTGTGTGAGCAGGGGTGATGTGTGAGCAGGGGTGATGTGTGCGTGTGAGCAGGGGTGATGTGTGAGCAGGGGTGATGTGTGTGTGTGAGCAGGGGTGATGTGTGAGCAGGGGTGATGTGTGCGTGTGAGCAGGGGTGATGTGTGAGCAGGGGTGATGTGTGAGCAGGGGTGATGTGTGTGTGTGTGAGCAGGGGTGATGTGTGTGAGCAGGGGTGATGTGTGAGCAGGGGTGATGTGTGTGAGCAGGGGTGATGTGTGTGAGCAGGGGTGATGTGTGAGCAGGTGATGTGTGTGAGCAGGGGTGATGTGTGCGTGTGAGCAGGGGTGATGTGTGCGTGTGAGCAGGGGTGATGTGTGTGTGAGCAGGGGTGATGTGTGTGTGAGCAGGGGTGATGTGTGTGTGAGCAGGGGTGATGTGTGTGAGCAGGGGTGATGTGTGTGAGCAGGGGTGATGTGTGCGTGTGAGCAGGGTGATGTGTGCGTGTGAGCAGGGGTGATGTGTGCGTGTGAGCAGGGGTGATGTGTGTGAGCAGGGGTGATGTGTGTGAGCAGGGGTGATGTGTGTGAGCAGGGGTGATGTGTGCGTGTGAGCAGGGGTGATGTGTGAGCAGGGGTGGTGTGTGTGTGAGCAGGGGTGATGTGTGTGAGCAGGGGTGATGTGTGAGCAGGGGTGATGGGTGAGCAGGAGTGATGTGTGCGTGTGAGCAGGGGTGATGTGTGAGCAGGGTGATGTGTGAGCAGGGGTGATGGGTGAGCAGGAGTGATGTGTGCGTGTGAGCAGGGGTGATGTGTGAGCAGGGGTGATGTGTGAGCAGGGGTGATGTGTGCGTGTGAGCAGGGGTGATGTGTGCGTGTGAGCAGGGGTGATGTGTGTGTGAGCAGAGGTGATGTGTGTGTGAGCAGGGGTGATGTGTGTGAGCAGGGGTGATGTGTGTGAGCAGGGGTGATGTGTGAGCAGGGATGATGTACGCGTGTGAGCAGGGGTGATGTGTGATCAGGGGTGATGTGCGCGTGTGAGCAGGGGTATGAAATGAATTAAAGGGGAGATTGAATTGAAGGGAGAATGAATTGAAGGGGTGGAGGAATTGAGGGGGTGAAATTAATTGAGGGGAAGAATGATGTGAGCTGGGGGCAAATTTACCCATGTGTGAGCTCTGGGGGCAAATTTATCCATGTGTGAGCTCTGGGGGCAAATATACCCATGTGTGAGCTCTGGGGGCAAATTTATCCATGTGTGAGCTCTGGGGGCAAATATACCCATGTGTGAGCTGGGGGCAAATATACCCATGTGTGAGCTGGGGGCAAATATACCCATATGTGAGCAGGGGGCAAATATACCCATGTGTGAGTTGGGGCAAATATACCCATATGTGAGTTGGGGCAAATATACCCATATGTGAGCTGGGGCAAATATACCCATGTGTGAGCTCTGGGGCAAATATACCCATGTGTGAGCTGTGGTAAATATACCCATGTGTGAGCTGTGGTAAATATACCCATATGTGAGATGGGGGCAAATATACCCATATGTGAGCTGGGGGCAAATATACCCTTGTGAGCTGGGGCTATATATATATCCATGTGAGCTGGGGGCAATATATATACCCTTGTGAGCTGGGGCAAATATATCCATGTGAGCTGGGGGCAATATATATATATATCTGGACATGTTCTGGTCTGAGGTCTCTGTGTGTATATATATATATATGTATATATATATGTATCTGGACATGTTCTGGTCTGTATATATGTATCTGAGTGGGCATGATATCGGTGAATACCTGAAAAAAGTATTGGTACTTGTACTCGGTCTTAAAGTGGTATCGGTGCGACACTAGAGTGTGTGTATATATGTATGTGTGCATATATAGAGATTATTATGGCACCTCTATCCTGATTGGCTTGACATGACACGGATGGGGGGGGGCACCAAAACGCACCTTCGCCTGACTAGACAAAAATGCTTGCACCGGCCCTGTACCTTGTCACCTGAGGTGTCAGACTCACTGTAGCCCTGTCATTTTCAGGTCTGGATTCTCCCCTGCTGCTCCAGCCATGCCCCCCCCCCTGTGACTGCTGACAAGGAGCAGCACATCTCCTGGGTCAGGATGAGGTCAAGACTCTCAAGACCAGGGACCATGAGACACTTTAATAAAGTTGTCTCTCCTGCTGTTGCTCTGGGTGTCATAACTAGGAGTGCTCCCCCAGCCCCCATTAACCCCCCCTCCCATTAGAAGGTGCAGAGCAGTGCAAGAAAGATTCCCAGCCCGGCCCTGCATTTATAAAAGCTTTCAAAAGACTTACTCTGCTCCTCAGGAAACAGAGGTGGGGCTCCTTGCAGGACATGCTGCTTCCAGACAGCTCCCAGGCAGGCACAGCGCGTGGGCTCGCTCACTCACGTGGGCAGCTGCTCTCATTTCCTGTTCTGCGAGCACTGGCACAGAGCAACAGGGGGCGGAGCAGCCTTGTGTGCAGCAGGCCTGTCTGCTCCCCTGCAACAAGCAGGATTAAAGGGTTCCAGCTGCTGAGAGGAGCAGCAAAAACATGCGCACAGAGCCAGGGACACATGGACAAGATGACCCTGCTCGTGCATAAATTATGCAAATTAGGCGGCCGTGAAATAGTTACACATCATTCAATTACCGAAGGCCCGGGGGACAGTTGCCACCCTGCCCCCCCGGCCCAGTCCGCCCCTGGGCCTGGGCACACACTGCAGCAAGGGACCAGAGAGAAAGAGATCCATGGAGGAGCAGGCCTGACAGTGTGAGTTTTACTGTGTCCCGTAAATGCTTTACTTTAACCCTCTCTCTCCTGGACATCTCACTATTGTCCCTAGGTTTTACTTCTTGCTCTCCTGTCTGCATTCCTCTCTTCTCAGTGACAGTTAAGCTGCAGGGTCTGCGCCCCCTCCCCCCACTCTGTCTCCTTGGTAAGGGGTCAACAGAAACATTCTGAAACCTGCCCTCCATCTCTCACCTTCCATATTAACTCCTTTTAATGAACATGCCACATTAATTTATGATATGGCATGCTTATTGGTTATTAAGGGTTATTTATTAATAGAGTAATACATATTTTAATGGTCAATGTATTTTAATATTTTTTAACATGTACATCTTTTTAATAAGTTTAATACTTTTAAATATTAGTGTATTTTATTATATAATTTATTTATAAAAAAATTTAAATAATTACTTTCATGTATAATTTACTTTAATATTATAAAATAAAATACATATGAATAAATGTGTTATTTAAATGTGTTTTAATATATAATTTGCATTAACCTATAATTATTTTAAAGTATCAATGCTGTGGAGCTCTGACACTCATACACACTACACATTATTGTGAGTTTTATTGCTATGGATATGCGCATACACGCCACTAGACATGTGCATTCGTTTTAGTACTAAAACGATTTAGTCAGAATTTGGGGATAATTTAGTTTTAGTATGACTCAAGAGATACGAAACTACTCATTACAAAAAACGAAAGCAACTAAAATAAAATGCACTACATTTTAGTTTCAGTCCTTTTTGTGATATTACTTTGAGTGAAGGAGACCAGTAATGAAGAGCGCAACATCGCAAAGCTACAGAAAAGGTTTGTATGCGTAATCCTTCCCGATCCCTACCCGAAACTCAGACAGCGATAGAGCTCCAGAATACTCACTCGCAGCACAGACAGACAGCAGAGGAGAGGAAACCTTTACTTAACCCTTGCATGTCTAGGAGGCAGACAAGATGATAAAAGCAGCTGGAGAAGGAAAACATTCATATAAATCACACTGAAAGCTAATGACAGAGGAGGGCTGGATAGTAAAAACCCTTTATAACAAGCAGCGCTGGGAGAAGAGAGGGACTTTATAAAACGAGTGTTATCTCCCCTCCCGCTCTGCATAATAGGGGCTTAGGTCTGATACATTTTATATTATCCAGGAGCACTATCCCCCTTTCCTCATCTATAATACACGTTTTATATAAAGTCCCTCTCCTCTTCCAGTGCTGCTTGTTATAAAGGTTTTTTTTTTTTACGTCTGATACATTTAGTATCCAGCTCTCACAGTTACTCTGTCATTATGAGCCTTCAGTGTGATTTATTTGAATGTTTTCCCTGGATCTAAAGTACTTTATTTTATTATAAAAATAAATTTGCACCAGTCATCTCTTCTCTGAGCTTTCAGACCGATTTACGTTAATATTTTCCCTCTCCTCTGCTTTCATATTCCTGTCTGTCTCCCCCACAGAGATACAAAGTTTAAGTAAAAGTTCTCACTCCTGTGCTGGATAAGCATTGCATTCCGAAGTTCTGCACCCTCCACTTGCCAATGCAGTAGGATGTTCTATACAGAGAGGGGCATTAATTAATTCAGGAGGATGTTCTATACATTATACAGAGTGGAGCCTTTTTTTTTAGCCCTTTAAATCCAGTGGCTGTGAGCGCTGAGATCGGCATCTTGTTATGTTATCTCTCAGTACAATGTATCAGGCTCAGCTGTTACAGTAACTGACTGTAACAGGGCTCAGAGTTTCAGTAAAACAAGGAAATAATATTGTTCTAACCTCATATATAAAAATATTATTTACTAGGTTTACTGAAACTCTGAGCGCTGTGATGAGCAGCAGTCAGTTACTGTAACAGCTTTGCCTGACACATTGTGCTGATAGTGAGAGATACTGTAACAAGCAGCGATCTCAGCCCTCCGAGGAGCCACTACAATAGTAATTGTTTCCACTGGTTTTCGGATGAATGAAATTAGTTTTCATACTAAAGAACTGAAAACGAATTTCTTTAGCAACTAAATAAATTGCATTTTAGGACTAATCCATTATTTCAAAACGAAATTTTGTGCTGTGCACATGTCTACACGCCACACATTACTATATCACAGCAATAAAACTCACCCTACTGTGTGGTGTGTATGAGTGTATACAGAGCTCCACAGCAATAAAACTCACAGTAATTCACACTCAGTGTGAATAAGCTTGACTTTATTGTTGTGGAAGATATTGGGATGGGGGGTTAGAAAAATACACCGTTGTCTATGTAGACAAAAAAATCTTGCACCAGCCCTGTCCAAGGTACCTGCAATCACAAGGAATCAAGGCGTGCTAACCAGTCCACAGGTTGGGGGAGGTGGGAGCGCATTTATTAATGCCCTGCCCCGGGCGCTGACAATCAACGCTACGCCACTGGTTGCAAAGACAAGAAAAAAAAAATCATTTTCTGCGTTTAAAATCTGTCACACTGCACCAAAAACTATGCCTGTTTGTGACCAGGTATTCCAATGTGCTGGCACAAGTTAACGTTGAGGGATGTACGATCTATAAGACAAAATAACATCTCATGTTGCAGAGGGTAGCAAATTTCTATATTAAAAGGCCCCCGCTATCATAGCACTCACAAGATTAAGATTAATTGTAGGCATATAGTATTGCTTGTTACCGCTCCCAGAGGAAGATCTTCGTTTAGTTCGCCCGCCGCCACAGGAAAGAACCACAAGGAAATTTCCAAAAGAGGATTTATTGTAAACAGCATACATTCAAATAAAATAAAATCTCCAACGCGTTTCGTTCATCAAACTTCATCAGGGAGAAAGATGCCAAAAATAAAAGGAATATTCGTGCGGTAACAAGCAATACTATATGCCTACACTTATTCTTAATCTTGTGAGTGCTATGATAGCGGGGACCTTTTAATATATAAATTTGCTACCCTCTGCACCATGAGATGTTATTTTGTCTTATAAATCGTACATCCCCCAATTTTGGATTGATAACTCTGTTTGTGGCGTTAAGAGGAAGAAACGCCGAAGGGGATCTGCGATAAGATACGTTTTTAAGTATATTTTAATCCTCAGTGGTGACATCACAATTGTTAGATTACAAATTAACGTTGGGATGCGAATTGGCAAATTTTAACAACTCTTGAAAGCTAGTGCTGAATGATAGTGCAAATAGAAAATCATTTAACACATTCTAACCCCCCCTAAAAATCCGATACTCACCTCTCATCCTGCAGTGAAAAGGGAGTCGCGATCCGCCTCTTCTTCTCACCGGGAGCAGAGTGAGACTGGGAACAAAAGGTTCCTAGTCTCCCTCTGCGGTCACACTGTGGCTCCTCGTGATCACGCGATAGCGAGCTCGCACAGAACTTTTGGTCTGGACGTGCAAGACTCCATAGAGTCCTATGGACTCACGGTGGTGTGGAGCACCGCTGCTGGTATCAGCGAGCTTTGCTCTTTATTGCCAAGATAGCCCCTACCCAGGAATACGTTGTTAAAATGGTGACGTAAGGGAAAATCTGCTTACTGTCTCCATTTTAGCATCAAGTGGAATAGCCCTATAATTGGAATGGAATAGCCCTATAAAAGCTCTGGTAAGTTTGCAACAGTTCTGGTTAAGTTAACACCAACCTTGGAATAGGGCCTGAGTTTATGTCATAATTTCTTTCGTTAGGAAAGGTGATTTATTTCACTAGGCAATACATAACAGCAACTTTCTACAGTTCTCCCTTCTGAGATGGAGAACAAAGTGAAAAGATGTGCTTTTGGATCCCGCTGAAGAAAAAGGGGCTAAAAGCAGCTAAAATGAAGCACAACATTAGCCCCTTAGAGTTTCTTTATCTAATACAAAAATAAATAGAAAATACTTTGGTCAGCACTGTGGTAAACACATATGGTAGCATTTACAATCAAATGTGCCCTTTGAGATTCGGGCTACTGCTTCTGCTGATTTCCCTTCTCTTTTCCATATATACAACTGCAATTATTTGGTCACCCTTATTAGAGTCATTTGCCATTGGTTTATATTACATTCTAGAGCAAATACTATGGAACTGTGATTTTTGGGAATACGGTTAATCAGCAATGCATTTACATTTTAAAAGAAATAAAATTACTCTGACCACAAAGTACAATTAGTCATATTTTTTGTTGGATACCTGGTATAAAAATCAATAATTATGATAAAGCATGAAACTGTAAATCAGTTCTCTACTTTGCTATTATATTCTGTTCTCAAATTAAATTTTTAAAAATGAATAAATAATTCATACACACACCACAACTGCTTGAGATTTTGCTAAATGGTATATTCATAGTTCTAAAGTTAAAGTTTACAAGATAGGTTTTGTTCAAATAATATGTTTTGGGGTCCTGATTATTAATTGTGTGGTTTACAGATGAATGCCCAATTTAACCCCTTCACCGTCAAGTGATTTTTGTTGATTTTTTTATCATAACATTTAATTTAAACACAGGTTGCGAAGTTATCTATTGAATATAGGGTAAAATAGAAAATTTGCACAGAGATTATTGTTCTGAGAGAGTTAAAAAAATAAAATAATGTAAATTTGCTCAATATAATTCTCTCATGTATTTGTTTATCCATTACATAAATATTGTTGAAACAAAAGATTCTGAACTATAGATGATGTCCATTATCTTGCACAATGTCAAACAGGGTCTGCATTATCAACATACAGGCAGAAATGGACTTTGTGTCAAATATTTATTTATTTATTTATAAAGGATTTTACCAGGAAGGATACATTGAGATTTCTCTCGTTTTCAAGTATGTCCTGGGTTCTAGAACATTGAGTGGTTACAGAAATACAAAATAGTAAAAATGCAAGATATTAACACAAGACCAAATATACAGATTAACAGAAAAATAAATATGGAGGAAATAAAGTCATTATGTTACATGTTTACAGGTGCATTCTGTATTGAGGTATGTTAATAGGGAAGTCTTAAGGGACTTTAGACTGGGGGAAGATTTGACGGTGTTTGGGAGGTTATTCCATATTTGCGGTGCTCTGTAGGAAAATGAGGATCGAGCCATTTTCTTTTTGTATTGCGGTATTGCAAGTAAGGTGCTGGTCCTGGATCTGAGGTTATAGGATGAGGGAACTGCCGGGGGAAGCAGCATATTCAGGTAGGGTGGTAGCTTCCAGAAAAGCTCTTAAACACCAGGTTGGAAAGGTGAAGGGTGCGTCTAGAGTCCAGTGATGGCCAGTTTAGTTCTTTTAACATGTCACAATGGTGTGTCATGTAGTTACATTGTAGCACAAAGCGACAGAATGAGTTATACAATGTAGTAAGTTTCTGGAGGTGTGTTTGTGGGGCGGCTGCATACACTACATCTCCGTATTCAATGGCTGGCATAAGCATTTGTTGTACAATCTGCTTTCTTACCGCGGGGCTCAGGCAGGATTTGTTTCTGTACAGGGCACCTAGTTTGGGGTAGAGTTTAGATGAGAGTTTTTCGATGTGGGGGCCAAAAGATAGATTTGGGTCTAACCACATACCTAGGTATTTGAGAGAAGTGACTGTGGTCAGTGTGCCATTTGATTTTGTCCCAACACATAGATGGGGTGTTTGCAATTTGTGTAGTTTAGGTGCGGTTCCAAAGAGCATTGTAACAGTTTTGTCAGTATTTAGAAAAAGTTTGTTATTTGCGATCCACTTTTCTACCCCTGTGAATTGTTCTTGCAGCACTGCCTCCAGCTGTGGGAGATTTGGTTTGCTGGTATAGATTACAGTGTCGTCTGCATACATGTGTACAGTTAAAGCTTTGCAGACATTGGGCAGATCATTTATGAATATTGTGAATAGCAGGGGGCCAAGTATCGAGCCTTGGGGTACACCGCACGTGACTGGGAGGGGAAGGGAAGTGCTGTCAGAAATGGACACAAATTGAGACCTATCAGACACATATGATTGGAACCAGGTTAACGTACTATCACCAATACCAGAGTTCTTAAGTTTTTGTAATAGGATGCCATGGTCTACTGTGTCAAAAGCCTTGGCAAAATCAAGGAAGATGGCTCCAGTTAGATTTCCTTGTTCCATGCCCGCTTGGATATCATTACAAACTTTTAAAAGGGCAGTTGTAGTTGAATGGTTTGGACGAAAGCCTGATTGATCTGGGGTTAAATAGTTCTGATACTGATAATAATCACGTAATTGAGTGTAGACACATTTTTCCAGAATTTTTGACATTACAGGGAGCAGTGATATTGGGCGGTAGTTGGATACCAAAGTATTGTCTCCACTTTTATAGATAGCTACCACCCTTGCAGTCTTCCAGAGTTTGGGTATGTATCCAGTTGCCAGTGATACATTAATCAGGGTTGCGACAGGTTTTGCAATTGCTGGTGCACTGATTTTCAGCAGCATTGCTGGGATTTGATCAGGTCCAGACTGTTATTTCATTTTTTGGTTACGGAGAAGTTTAGTGATGGCACTGACAGGCACTGGCCTAAAACTGAATTTCTCTGGGTTACGGGGTCTTTGCACTGTTGGTGGGTCCTGACCTGCGTGCGGCCTTTCTGATTGCGTGTCATTTCCTAGTTTAGCAATCAGGGTGGTGACGCATCCAACAAAATAATTATTAAAAGCATTTGCTACATCATAAGTGCTTGTATGTTACTTATGATTTTCCAAAAATTTCTGGGGTTTGATATGTTATTGTTTAAATTTTCATTGAAGTATTGGGCTTTAGCCATTTTTGTTTCTTTTGTGCATTCATTCCGGCAACTAAGTCCAGGTGGGAGCTAGGAGGACATTGTGATAGAGGCTAGCCCTGTAACTGTGATAAAGAAATATGATAAAGAGGGCCAGATCTCCTGCTTATGGGGGTTTGTAGTGATCATACTGATATTTTTAGCAATCCAGCTTCCAAAAAAATACCAATAGAATATAAAAAATATTATCTGTATGTGTCATAATGCCTGTATATGGAGATTACAGTAACACCTTGTATCTGTACTGTCTAGAGATTTCACTCCTTATAAGCCCCTGAATCGTATCTGTTAAGGATCCTAGTATCCCAGGCGCCCCTTTCTGCTGTATATGACGGAGCTTGTATCCAGATACAGTATAGACGACATGTAAACTGTATGACGAGATGTTGCTCATTCAAAATCCAAATGGAGAATGCTTCTTTATTTCAAATACACACAGGTGAGACAACCCCTCCCTTCCAGAATACATTAGATAACAACAGGCTCCAGCCACTGGACAATAGAAAAGACATTCAACACAATGGAATGTTTACACATGCGTCTTCTCTAAACAGTGTGCTGAGACTAGAGGGAAACAAAGGAGTAAGTCTACAATATGCAGAGAGGGGAACACAGGAGGATAGAGTGCAAGCTCTTGAGCAAGGGTCCTCTCCTACTGTTTAGCGAGTGCAAAATATAACAACTTATAACTGTAACATACAGGTACACACTTTGACAACAGCATAGCACATCACACACACTCTACACTATATACAGAGACAATAAACTGTGAAGCAAAATATTTGCAAATAAACATTGGGGCGACCGTTTCGTCACAGTATCCCTGTACAGCAGTGAGTGACCCCAGAGCTCTCCCTGTATTCTGACCTTTTCCTGGCTGTTGTACTGCAAGAGTAATGTGTTTGAACTTTTTGTTACAGTGAAGATTGGGGCTGCTAATTACTTATGGTAATGCTTGTTTTATCACTCTCCCAGGTGCCTGGAAATAGATAAAACAGTGGAATTCATTTCTCCACAGGTGACACACTAATCTGGTTCTAACAAGTTGTGAAAATTGGGTTTTGATAAACTACTGTTTGCTTTTCAATGGATTACAATGCAAAATCTAGATAACTGTCAGGATCCCTGGCTGTAGCCATTCTGGAACCCCCCCTGGTGGTTCACTTCCATTCTGTTCCTGCCCAGCATCCAGCAGTGTAAGAGTTAACACCAAACACACGTGACTCACGAAATAAAGGGCTCTGCCCCGCACTCACACATTGCTGGTTCATTACAGCTCATGCTCATGAAGAGTGGACATCGTTGCTTTGTTGCTACTCTGCTACCTGATCCTGATTCCCCATTTCTGGTTCCAGCAATTACAACCATCATCCCCATCATCCTCTGCAATCAACCTGGTTAGTCTTTATTTCCATTCACCTTCCACCATCCATATCCTCTGCTTATCAGTACAGACCACTGCATCATGGGCTCATACCCCTGCCATCCCCACATTCCTGACAGAATGAACCAGCCATGTACAAATGAGCCCGCAGTGCTGCACTTTATGGTGGAGTTATTGAAAAAGACTTTCCAGGACCTGTTTAAAAACCTGACTGATTCCCTGGTGAAATTGCTGCAAGATATGTGGGGCTCCTCGACTAAGGAGTGCACTCCTGCAGCTAACAAGTACAGAGAACCACTGTCCCCTGAAGAACGTGCTAGGAGACTGGCAGACAATCTCTGCCTGTACTGCGGGGAAAGGTCACATTGGGTCTCAAATTGTCCATCAAAACCTGCCAGACCCGCGGCTGTTAAGCCAGTGCCAAATTCTGCTGCAACTCCCAAGCACGCTCCAGTGCTTAGAACTCTGAAGCAAACCCAGGCTTCCAGGCCTGCTTCTATGTCTAAACCTGCTTTAGAGAGACCTGCGGCACCTAAGCCGGTAACCTTGCCCAAACCGGCCCCCAGGGGAGTTACTGCACGAGAGTCTACACCCAGAAAACCTCCTGCACCCAGACCTGTCCCCAGAAGATCCGTGCCCGCTGCGCCCAGGAACAACCGGGTAACTCTGGAGTCCATCTGCGATCAGGAGGAGTCTGAAGTTCATATGGATGAAGAGACCAGTATGCCAGTAGATTTAGATACAGTTATTCCCATGGACGTTGAAAGTACATCTGTGGAACCAGAAGCAATGGACATTATGCTTACACAGGTTCCAGGTGAAACCACAACTCCCATCACTCCCAGCCAGCACGATCCGCCGCTGTCTTCCTGGGTTTCTTCCCTGTCTGACTATGACCCAGAGGACATCGCTGTCTTTGAGGAGAGCCCATCGAGACAGACAGCTCGACGCTCAAAGGGACCCCCAGGTCAACACCAGGGGTCTGACACCCCTTTGAAGGCATGGCGAGGCTTCTGTTCTTCATCCAGCGATGGATCTGTATCAGAAAGGGATTGTGGCGGGGAAGAGCAAGAAGAAGAGGACGAGGGCATTAAGTCCTGGCTGTGCGACTATCCTTCCCTTAGTGATGGATCAGGTTTAGAAGGGGAACTGGGAGAAATGGAGAAGATGCCTATCCCCATGCCTTCTTCCTATGTGGGCACCAGGTTCGAAGGTGACTCTGCCTCTTACTTGTCTCCTTCGGTCGCCAAGGCCAGATGCTCCAAGGACACTCCTGTTCATCAAGACCCCTTACCCGAGGATCCATGTCCCTATACTGTACAGGGATGTTTTGCTCTACCTACCTTTGTACCATCTGGATACATGGGCACCCTCCTTCCTGATGCTTCTGCTGACCTTAAGATAACAAAGGCCAAGGCACGACGGCGTCAAAGAAAGGCACGTGCCCAACCCTGTACTACCACTCCTGACCCTCGTTCTGCCCTCCAGTGGTGCTACGACTATTGGAAACAGCACCCACTAGAGTGACCCGTGCCTGGTCATGGGCAGTCCTGCTGCCATCCTTGGTCACTCGGAGCGTGACCTGAAGGGGGAGGTACTGTCAGGATCCCTGGCTGTAGCCATTCTGGAACCCCCCCCTGGTGGTTCACTTCCATTCTGTTCCTGCCCAGCAACCAGCATCCAGCAGTGTAAGAATTAACACCAAACACACGTGACTCACGAAATAAAGGGCTCTGCCCCGCACTCACACATTGCTGGTTCATTACAGCTCATGCTCGCGAAGAGTGGACATCGTTGCTTTGTTGCTACTCTGCTACCTGATCCTGATTCCCCATTTCTGGTTCCTGCAATTACAACCATCATCCCCATCAACCTGGTTAGTCTTTATTTCCATTCACCCTCCACCATCCATATCCTCTGCTTATCAGTACAGACCACTGCATCCTGGGCTCATACCCCTGCCATCCAGGTGCCACCCAGGTACCATCCCCACATTCCTGACAATAACTCGAGTTTGTGTGTGAAGGGGTTAAACAAATCCTTGTTAAAATTCTTCCAAAAAAACACCATTTACTTGAAATATATTATTAATCTTTATTTATAAAGCGCCAGCATATTCTGCAATGCTGTACAATGGGCACAGTATAGACAGGGTTACAATACATATACAAATATATATATTTTGCACTTCTTTATGTCTATCACTTTATTCTTTGCCCTCAAATATCTGTTTCTTGCTTTTATTTAACTCCTTTGGCTTGGGTCTCTCTGTCCTCAGCCATAGATATTTACTGTATATATAATGTCATAAGTATTTCTGAGCTTTTAGAGTGTCTTTTAGTCCTTTATGCAGCTATTATGTGCTTCAGGTGCTTACTTCAAGTGAGCCACAGTCTCCTTTCCAGGTCCGGGAAGAGCAACGCAGTCTTCAAACATATTGCAAATTACTTCTCATGCATGTGTGAAAATGAAGATGTTTCAGTGCCAGAATATGAAGCCAAAGCACACTGGAATTCTAAAACAGTGCCATAATTGAATTAAGCACCCCTAGTATTTTATATAAACACCTTGGAGTAAATAAATAGTTGCTACTCCGTTATAAATGTGAGCTGTACCTATGTATAGACCTTCTGGATATTCTACTGAACTTTGATATTGTTGCATGTCCCTGAATTCTGCTTTTGTCTCACCCCTTTTTGAATTTTCTGCGTGGATTTTTACCCTGCTTTTTTCTGTACTTTGACAAACCTATCAGAATGGACCAGTGAAAGATCTAGAGCAGAAGTCAGAAACCTCTTGGCCCTATAGATGTTTGGAACTACCACTCCTATGATGCCCAGGTACTTATTCGATTAGCCAAGCCTCAAAGGAAATGTAGTTCCAAATCATGTGGAGGGTCATAGTTCCTTACCCCTGATCTAGAGTTACCAAGAGTTTATACTGCGTATATTTATGGTGTTCAAACCATTGGTAAGTTGGGGGATCATAATTTTGGGATGTTTTGTAGTCTTTGGGGGTAACATGGTAAAACTCTGACTTTTGTTTTACCTGTAATGGTTTCTAGGGTGCGGGGAGTTATAAACCAATGTGAAGAGCATATGATGAAAGTGTAGGGAATGATTGTATCACTAGACAAGGGACAAGATAGGGAAACACAATAAAAGGGATGATACTACGCTGTTTAGTTTTTTTGGGGGGCTTAAATTTTTCATTTATTACTGAGGAAGACATGGTTTGAGCTTGGATATTGTTTAACTTGATAACATTTGTTGACAATTGCGCTGTGGGATTCTCAACCTGTTATATTTCATATGTACTGTATATGGTGGTTTTTAGATGGTAATTTTTTTGACACACTATCCCACTTTCAGGCTGCTATTGGTCATATTAGGGGCACTATTCCCTCTGTGGCAGTAAAATAGGGACGCTAACGGGGAAAACCTGAACCTGCAAGTTTCCCCATAGCGTCGCCATCTATCACCATATGCCGGGGCAGGAGCTAATTCAGCAGCTGCCCTGGAACGCAGCGCTACCCTAGAATGTACTCATGTTAGCGCTTCAGCGCCACCACAAGTTTCACCTCCTGGAGTCCATAATACTCCATGGAGAGTTGCAATGCCGGGCTGTGAGATCTTGCAAGGCCCCAGTCTCACTCTGCTCCCGGCAGCCAGAAGCAGTGGATCAGGGCACCGGTCTCACTGCGGAATGAGAGGTGAGTATCTGATTTATTGGGGTGGGGTTTAGCTGGTGTTAACTGATTCTGCAGAAGCGGTATCAGATAACTACCACTATAAACTGGTGCTAACTTTTTCGTTAACCCATCGGTGCGGTAATGAGCGTTAGGACTTTGTAATCCTAACGCTAATTACTGATTGTGCTCCCTGTGTTAAATATAGGGAGTGCAAAGTAAAGTAAGGTCACAGAGGCAAGCGCAATCCCTGAAGCTTTAACAAATTTTTAGGAGGTTTAGCAGTAGGAAGGTAATATGGGAGCATGCGTTTGTCACTAAACCTGATGCTATGTAGGGAGTGACAAAGGGGCGAGGTGCGAGAGGTGCAGGAGTTGAGGTGGATGAGTCTGGCACAGGCATTCATAACAGACTGCAGAGGGAGAATTTGTGACCTCTTAAGGCCGGGTAGAAGGAGGTTACAGTAGTCAAGGCGGGAGAGAAAAAGAGCTTGAATGAGCATTTTAGCAGAGTCCCTCGTTAAGTCAGGGACAGACACGTGCAATGTTTTTTAGGTGGGAGTAGCAAGATTTGGTTAGCAACTGACAGGTCTATTCACTAAAAGGTGAAACTCCAGAGAATTGGCAGGAAGAGAGAACAATAGAGTGGTACCTATCCATAAAAGTGGGGACAGTACTTTGGTATCCAACTACCGTCCGATATCGTTGCTCCCTGTAATGTCAAAAGTCTTGGAAAAATGTGTCTACACACAATTACGTGATTATTATCAATATTGGAACTACTTAACCCCGGATCAATCAGGCTTTCGACCAAATCACTCAACCACAACCGCCCTTTTAAAAGTCTGCAATGATATCCAAGCTGGGATGGAACAAGGAAACCTAACTGGAGCCATCTTCCTTGATTTTGCCAAGGCCTTTGACACGGTAGACCATGGCATCTTGTTAGAAAAACTTAAAAACTCTGGCATTGGTGATCGCACGCTAACCTGGTTTCAATCATATGTATCGACCGATCACAATATGTGTCAATTTCTGGCAGCTCCTCCCTCCCGCTCCCAGTCACTTGCGCAGTACTAGGCCCCCTGCTATTCACAATATTCATAAATGATCTGCCCAACGTCTGCAAAGCCTCAACTGTACATATGTACGCAGACGACACTGTGATCTATACCAGCAAACCAAATCTCCCGCAGCTGGAGGCCGTGCTGCAAGAACAATTCACAGAGGTAGAAAAGTGGATCAAAAACAACAAACTTTTTTTAAATACTGACAAAACTGTAACGATGCTCTTTGGAACAGCACCTAAACTACACAAATTGCAAAATCCCCATCTATGTGTTGGGACAATATCAAATGGCACACTGACCACAGTCACTTCTCTCAAATATCTAGGTATGTGGTTGGACCCTAATCTATCCTTTGCCCCCACATCGAAAAACTCTCATCTAAACTTTACCCCAAACTAGGTGCCCTGTACAGAAACAAATCCTGCCTGAGTCCCGCGGTAAGAAAGCAGATTGTACAGCAAATGCTTATGCCGGCTATTGATTTCGGAGATGTAGTGTATGCAGCCGCCCCGCAAACACACCTTCATAAACTTACTACACTGTATAACTCATTCTGCCGCTTTGCGCTACAATGTAACTACATGACCCACCATTGTGACATGTTAAAACAGCTAAACTGGCCATCGCTAGAATCCAGACGCACCCTTCACCTTTCCAGCCTGGTGTTTAAGAGCATCTCTGGAAGCTGCCACCCTACCTGAATAGACTGCTTCCCCCAGCAGCTCCCTCATCCTATAACCTCCGATCCAGGACCAGCACCTTACTTGCAATACCACAATACAAAAAGACAGTGGCTCGGTCCTCATTTTCCTACAGAGCACCACAATTATGGAATAACCTCCCAGACACCATCAAATCTTCCACCAGTCTTAAGTCACTCAAAATTTCCCTGTTAACATACCTCAATACAGAATGCACCTGTAAACATGTAACCTAGTGACTATATTTCCTACATATTTATTTTCTGTTAATCTGTATATTTGTGTTGTTAATATCTTACATTGTATTACTTTGTATTTCTGTAAATGTAACACTTCAATGTACTTGAACCCAGGACATACTTGAAAACGAGAGAAATCTCAATGTATCCTTCCTGGTAAAATCCTTTATAAATAAATAAATAAATAAATCTAGACCAAATAGCCAATTTGGAAAGTGAGATAAATGGGAACATTTTTCTGGTTTGGCTATTTGGACCTAGAATTTTCACTTCTGCTAGGTCTCCTGAGATTCACCTTTAGTGAATATTAGACATGTGCACAGCACAAAATTTCGTTTTGAACTAATGGATTAGTCCTAAAATGCATTTTATTTAGTTGCTAAAGAAATTCGTTTTCAGTTCTTTAGTATGAAAACTAATTTCGTTCATCCGAAAACCAGTGGATACAATTACTACTGTAGTGGCTCCTCAGAGGGCTGAGATCGCTGCTTGTTACAGTATCTCTCACTCTCAGCACAATGTGGGCCATATTACATAGCTGGTACTCACTTAACCAGAGCTGTTGTAAACTTCCCAGAGCCATTATAGCCTATGGAGGTTTTCAGTTTACAACAGCTCTGGTTAAGTTAGCACCAACATTGTAATACTGCCCCGTGTCAGGCAAAGCTGTTACAGTAACTGACTGCTGCTCATCACAGCGCTCAGAGTTTCAGTAAAACTAGTAAATAATATTTTTATATATAAGAGGTTAGAACAATATTATTTCCTTATTTTACTGAAACTCTGAGCGCTGTTACAGTCAGTTACTGTAACAGCTGAGCCTGATACATTGTACTGAGAGATAATGTAACAAGCAGCCGATCTCAGCGCTCACAGCCACTGGATTTAAAGTGCTAAAAAAAAGGCTCTTCTTTGTATAATGTTTAGAACATCCTCCTGCATTAATTAATACCCCTCTCTGTATAATGTATACAGCATCCACGACATTAATTAATACCCCTCTCTATATAATATATAGAACATCCTCCTGAATTAATTAATGTCCCTCTCTGTATAGAACATCCTCCTCAATTTATACCTTTCTCTGTATAATGTATATAACATCCTCCTGCATTAATACCCCTCTCTGTATAATGTATAGAACATCCTCCTGCATTAATTAATGCCCCTCTCTGTATAGAACATCCTACGGCATTGGCATGTGGAGGGTGCAGAACTTCGAATGTTGCGATGTTGCGCTCTTCATTGCTGGTCTCCTTCACTCATCAACGTAATATCACAAAAGGACTGAAACTAAAATGTAGTGCATTTTATTTTAGTTTCTTTCGTTTTTTGTACTGAGCAGTTTCGTTTCTCTTGAGTCATACGAAAACTAAATTATCCCAAAATTCGGACTAAATCGTTTTAGTACTAAAACGAATGCACATGTCTAGTGAATATCTGTATATGTGAGGAGTGAAGGAGAGCTCAGAGTCGAAGAGGACACCGAGGCAATGAGCCTGTGAGGTAGAAATTAACTGAAATTCATTTTTTCAGCATCTCAGTGATATTTCGAGACAAAAAATAAACACAAGATAATGACACAGCACTGAATGCTATAATCGTGACCACACAGGAGTCATAACACAAATTCTTAAACGTTATTAAATGGAGCAGACACCAACTATTGATGCAATTTTACAATGTATTATTATTATTATTCTTTATTTATAAAGCGCCAGCATATTCCGCAGCGCTGTACAATAGGCACAGTATAGACGGGTTACAATACATTGAACAACATTTGACAAACAGTACAAGAGGAGATGAGAGCCCTATTCCCGTAGGAAATCACAATCTAGAGGGGTTGGGGTTGGAAACAGGAGGAGAGGACTGAAAAGAATGAACTTACAAAGTCACTAATCTATATCAATTTGTTTGACAAGTTTGAATATGGTTTATTAAAAAATCTGAATGAGGAAAAGGTAATACTTATACTTATACAGTATAACAACTTGGACCCTAGCGTACCTTCAGATTTTCACAACATTTTAAGGATTTCATTATCTGCAAAACAATGAAATATGAACCCAACAAAATTCTGCTTTAACCCCTTCACTGCTGAGGCATTTCACCACTGTGTGCTGAGCTCATTTTTACCGCTTTCGCTCATCATGTTTAAACGCGATTTGAAGCCACATTTTAATAAATGACCCAGACATATTATATATCGTTCTTTCCGGCAGACTACGCAGATTCATAATATATCATTTTTATATGTATACGTCATGACCTGCCTGTATATTATAACAAAAAATACAATAAAAATTGAATTTTTAATCATCTGCAGTGTGTAAAGTGTTTTTTTTCACATTTTATCACATGAGCGTTTGCGGTTATGTTTTCTATGGGGTGCGCTTGTACAAAAAATTTGAAATGGGGACTTGTTACTTTTTTTGGGGGGAATTACATGATTTTTAGCAAACGCACCCCATAGAAAAAAATCATTAGTGCAGCATCATTGTTCACATTATAATTGAAATGTGAACAATATTGCTGCATTAATAAAAACAACACACAAAAAAAAAACATGTTTTTTTTTATTTATTTTATTTTTTAAATTTATTTATTATTTATTTATTTTTTATTTTTTTTATTTTTTTACTTTTTACCTAGTCATGTTGGTATCATTCGAAAGGCCGTGCTCAGGCCTTTCAAATGACACCCTCCATGACCCCCTAGCTGCCACGGTTCTGGAGATATCGGGGTTCACAAGAACCCCCTATCTCCACCAGGGGATTTCCTTGGAAATCCCCGGCAGCTAGGGGTTCCCTGGCTATCTGACGTCATCACGCTATGCGTGATGACGTCAGACGGCGAGGGGAGTCCCGGGGCGGAGCCGCCATCCAAGATGGCGGCCCCCACCGGAGATAGGCTGCACTTCGGCGCCGCAAGGCGCTGAAGTGCAACCCAGCACTTGAGGGGTTAAAGCCAGGCATCGCTTAAAAGGGGAGACTGGAAATGACGTCATCGCACATGGCGCGATGACGTCATTTACGCCGGGAGGCGCTTGACTTCAGCGTCTGAGGACGCTGAAGTCAGAACGCCGTGGGACCCCGGACAGAGAGGTGAGTATCTCCGCCGGGGGTCCCGCACAGCTGATGACGTGTGGGGCACGTCCTCAGCATGCAACGTGCATCAATGAGGACGTGTCCCACACGTCTTCAGCAGTGAAAGGGTTAAGGCAAATTAGATTTGCATAAATTAAAACATAAAACCATCATATAAAAGTACTGAATTTATTTTACATACTTTCCAAAGTAGGTAGGATTATTTGTTACCAAAGTAAGACTCTTGGCTAGTTTTAGATCAAGCTGCTGGAATTCAGCAAGTTTATTTTTTAGTCTGTCGAAATCTCCACCCAACATCAAATACGAGGTGGGGTATTGCTTGAACAGATGTCTAGAATTCCAGCTAAAACATCAAGTGTGAAATAACATTTATTGCTTATTACTGGAACACAACAATAAAATCATTTTCTATGTCTGCATTTATTTAAGAAACTACACAAAGTAAACCTTTCAAGGGTAAGGCAATATATTGTCTTCGATATGCTATTAATTCTGGTGATATAATCTATTTATATGGGGTTTTTGTGTGTTTTTTTTATTTTGCATAAAAAAATCCCCCCCCCCCAAGGCATTGCCTCTGTGCTTGAACTTGAGAGACAATAGAGAACATGAACGTTTCCTGATCTTATTATCACCCAGTCAATGCAGGCTGATTTACTGTTGTAGAAGTAGAGGAGACTCGTACATTAAGGCTGGGTTCACACCTAGCCGTTTTAACGCGCGTTCGTGCGCGCTTTAAAACGCAGGAATGGGGAAATCCCATGCTTTGCTATGGGACCCATTCAGACCTAAGCGTTTTACAGCGCGCAGGAACGCGCGTTAAAACGGCCAATGCAAAAAGAAGTTCGGGAGCTTCTTTTCGGGCCTACAGCAGCGCGTTCGCGGCCATATCATAGCCGCGAACGCGCTGCAACGCAGCGCTACGCCCGGGTGTGAACCCAGCCTAAAGGAACACTTTAGGCCAGGGTTGTCAAACTCTGGCCTGCTAGATGTTGATAGCCTACAATTCCCATATATGTTTGAATGGCAGCTGTAGTTCAGCCACCTCGGGGGGGGGGGGCTGGAATTTGTCATCCCTGCTTTTAGCAACCTGACCATTTAATGCATTTATAAAGTATTTTACCGGGAAGGATACATTGAGATTTCTCTCATTTTCAAGTATGTCCTGGGTTCAAGAGCATTGAATTTTTACAGTCGTTACAGAAATACAAAGTAATAAAATGCAAGATATTAATAAACAGCACAAATATACAGATTAACACAGAAAATAAATATGTACGAAATGATCATTATGTTACATGTTCACATGTGCATTCTGTATTGAGGTATGTTAATAGGGAGCTCTTGAGTGACTGAAGACTGGGGGAAGATTTCATGGCGTCTGGGAGATTATTATTCCATAATGTGGTGCTCTGTTGGAAAATGAGGATCGAGCCACTTTCTTTTTGTATTGTGGTATTGCAAGTAAGGTGCAGGTCCTGGATCAGAGGTTATAGGATGAGGGAACTGGTAGGGGAAGCAGCCTATTCAGGTAGGGTGGTAACTTCCCAGAAAACTCTTAAACACCAGGTCGGAAAGGTGAAGTCTTTTATGACTGACAAACATTTTGATAAAGAAATATGTATAAAGTAAAGGGTAAAAAAAAATCCCATGACACAGGGCTCGAGTCGAGCGGGAACGCGCGGGAATGGCATTCCTGCACTTCTCCCACAGCGGGAACGCTGCGTTCCCGCTGTGGCCCGAGCCCGAAAGGCTGGAGCAGGCGGCCGCCGCACATTGCCGGCAGCCGCGTGCTTCCTGTTAGAACGGCCCGCTGACAGGAAGTGGAGCCGCTCGCCTGGCTGTTTCATCGATCCCAGGCGAGCGACTGCACTTCCTGTCAGCGGCCGTTCTAACAGGAAGCACGCGGCCGCCGGTCGCAGAGAGGTAAGCTGGGGGGCATATCCATGTAACGCTGGGGGGCATATCCATGAGCTGGGGGGGCAAATCCATGTAACGCTGGGGAGCATATCCATGAGCTGGGGGGCAAATTCATGAGCTGGGCGCTGGGGCAGTATCCATGTAACGCTGGGGGCATATCTATGAGCTGGGGGACAGTATCCATGAGCTGGGGGGCAGTATCCATGAGCGGGGGGCAGTATCCATGAGCTGGGCGCAGAGAGGTGAGCTGGGGGCATATCCATGTAACGCTGGGGGGCATATCCATGAGCTGGGGGAAAATCCATGAGCTGGGGCAGTATCCATGTAACGCTGGGGGCATATCCATGAGCTGGGGGCATTTTCATGAGCTGGGGGGTATATTCCATGAGCTGGGGGTATATCCATGAGCTGGGGCATTTCCATGAGCTGGGGGGCATATCCATGAGCTTGGGGTATATCCATGAGCTGGGGGTATATCCATGAGCTGGGGGGCATTTCCATGAGCTGGGGGCATTCCATGAGCTGGGGCATTTCATGAGCTGGGGGGCATATTCCATGAGCTGGGGGGTATATCCATGAGCTGGGGGTATATCCATGAGCGGGGGCATTTCATGAGCTGGGGGGCATTTCCATGAGCTGGGGCATTTCCATGAGCTGGGGGCATATCCATGTGCTGGGGCATTTCCATGAGCTGGGGGGCATATCCATGAGCTGGGGGCATTTCCATGAGCTGGGGGGCATTTCCATGAGCTGGGGGGTATATCCATGAGCTGGGGCATTTCCATGAGCTGGGGGCATATCCTGTGCTGGGGCATTTCCATGAGCTGGGGGCATATCCATGAGCTGGGGGGCATATCCATGAGCTGGGGCATTTCCATGAGCTGGGGGGCATATCCATGAGCTGGGGGGTATATCCATGTGCTGGGGCATTTCCATGAGCTGGGGGCATTTCCATGAGCTGGGGGGCATATCCATGTGCTGGGGCATTTCCATGAGCTGGGGGGCATATCCATGAGCTGGGGGGCATATCCATGAGCTGGGGGGCATTTCCATGAGCTGGGTGTATATCCATGAGCTGGGGCATTCCATGAGCTGGGGGGCATATCCATGTGCTGGGGCATTTCCATGTGCTGGGGCATTTCCATGAGCTGGGGGTATATCCATGAGCTGGGGGGCATATCCATGAGCTGGGGCATTTCCATGAGCTGGGGGGCATATCCATGTGCTGGGCATTTCCATGAGCTGGGGGGCATATCCATGAGCTGGGGGCATTATCCATGAGACTGGGGGCATTATCCATGAGACCTGGGGGCACTATCCATGAGACCTGGGGGCTTTATCCATGAGACCTGGGGGCTATATCCATGAGACTGGGGCATTATCCATGAGACCTGGGGGCAATATCCATGAGACCTGGGGCATTATCCATGAGACCTGGGGCATTATCCATGAGACCTGAGGGCATTATCCATGAGACCTGGGGGCAATATCCATGAGACCTGGGGCATTATCCATGAGACCTAGGGGCATATATCCATGAGACCTGGGGGCATATATCCATGAGAGCTGGGGGGCATTATCCATGAGACCTGGGGGCAATATCCATGAGACCTGGGGGCATTATCCATGAGAGCTGGGGGCATATATTCATGAGACCTGGGGGCACTATCCATGAGACCTGGGGCACTATCCATGAGAGCTGGGGGCAATATCCATGAGACCTGGGGGCAATATCCATGAGACCTGTGGGCATTATCCATGAGACCTGAGAGCATATATCCATGAGAACTGGGGGCATTATCCATGAGACCTGGGGGCATTATCCATGAGACCTGGGGGCAATATCCATGAGACCTGGGGGCATTATCCATGAGAGCTGGGGGCATCATCCATGAGAGCTGGGGCAATTATATCCATGTGAACTGGGAAAATATATCCGTATAACCAGTGCCGTGTATATTATTCTGGGGGTCCAGTGCTGTGTATATAATTCTGGGGGGTCTGGGCCTGGATATATATATAGATTATATATAAAACGCGTTAGTCCAGTTGCCAAAATCGCGAGTATACCTGTACGTAGTGATACCTTTCACTGATCAGTATAGTTTCCAGTTTACATTCTTGAAAGCTTGTCTTTTAAATGTAAAGTTAACCCAATAAAAATGGTATCACCGGCTCGTCCGGCTATACTCGTGATATATATATTTTTTCTTCAGGTAATAGGGGTTGTGGAATTCGTGGGTGAGTTCCCTCACTTTTTTTCCCAGGACTTGACCCCTGCCATGACAAGTTCACTTTAATATAACAAGAATAATGCTTTCTTTCTGCAACAGGGAATAAAAGAAAAACTAAGGAGAATTGGTAGGAGAAGTGAAAATTCTAGACCAAACAGCTGATTTGGAAAGTGAGATAAATGAGATTTTTTTTCTGGTTTGACTATTTTAACCTAGATTTTTCCCTTCTGCCAATTCTCCTGAGATTCACGTTTAGTGAATAGACTTGTATTTTATTACGGAGATGACTGATCCCAGGGACCTCAATGGATATTGTCTTGTTTTATTCATTCTGATAGTCAATAGGGGTGGCATGGTGAAATTGGTCATAAAAAGCAGCAGTTTATAAAGAGATAAAAATAATATATTGTAAATAACGTATGGAAAAATGCTTACACTTACAGTTCACTGTAAAATTACAAAGCTCAAAGTATTTAATAGGTGATGGTTTTTGGGCACATGAAATTAATTCTATATAAAAGACAGCATACTGTTAAGGCTTGAATCACATTTGCACTGAATTCTATAGTTATCAATATACTTTCAGTGCATATCTACTACTGCAAAAATAATTATCCATGGAAAACCTAATTTTATCATTTTTTTTAATGTATATGATCTATAGATAATTTAAAGACTCATTTTCAATTTTCAAAGCCAATATAGTGATGTAATATTTAAGGATGTGTGAAATGGTGCTGTTTTCTTCACATGCAGACACGTGGAAGTCAAGTTTTAAAATTGGACGTTACTAGGAACAAACTGTCTGAAGGATTCATGGAAAATTGTTCTTGAATCCAAGAAGTAATAACTTTATACATGCAAGATAAAACAATAGGTGCAAAAAGTATAGGATTGTGCCAATTGGTGTCCATCAGTTTATTATCAAATTTTTAGGTTAAAATATTTAGAATTTTTTGGAATTTTTACTTTTTAAAAAGACAGCCGTATTAAAAATAAAATTACAAATTACAAAGTTCCTATAAAGTATACTTGTTGAGTCGTTAAACAGATTTTTTATCTCATATTTGCATTTTCTTAGATGTTTCTTTATATAATAATATATGTACATGAGGTGAATTTGAAAAATTAGGCAGAGCTATCTCTTCACACCACTACATTCAAGGTCAAAAAATGTTATTGTAGAAGCTCCTCCATCCCTGAATGTTTTTGTGTAATGTCTATCATCAGGGCTGTCCCAAGCCACTGTGCTGCCTGGAGCGATGGATGAAATGCTGCCCCCCCCCCAAAAAAAACATGTATGAGTGTATCACAGAGCTCCACAGCAATAAAACTCACAGTAAATCAATAGATTGTAAACTCGGTGTAAGAGTTAACCTATAATCTCAGTAGATTGTACTCTCTGACACAGTCATGAGTGCCGACGGTCAGCTGACAGGTCATCAGAGCTTGCAGGCGCTCAAGTCCAGCGTGGGACGGCAAGAGATACCAGTGCAGCAGCGCTGATATAAAATTAGTGCACGGGCTTGGCGGCAAAATTTACCACCCCCCAGAATTTGGCGCTTGGAGTGCTCCGTTTGGCTGCTCCAGACCACTCCACTTTTGGGCCGGCCCATCTATCATGCATCGTTTCCTTGTTGCGTCCTTCTCCAGTCTTCCCTTCTTCCTTCTGACAACACTTGACTACCTTTCCAGATACATCTCCATTTTATTGCAAACAGTCATAACAGCTTGTTATGTTGCCGGAAATTAGAATTGACCTGTCATGGTTCCTTCAACTTTGTTTTAATTCTTAAGACTCTAAATTCTAGTTATGTATTGTGTTAGTGAAATGGCCAGAAAACATATAGGGCTATATTACATTCTTCACGCAAAAAGCCTCGCGCAAAGCGAAAATCTTTGCACCAAGTGTTAAACTTTTGCACGCGCAAATCACCGCTGGAATTACAATCCTCGCGGCTTTTTTCTTCCGCCGATCAATTTTGCGCGCAAACAGGTCACGCGCAAATGCAGCCGCAGTACCGTCTCGCGCAAAAATCTTTGAGTACGCAGTTTTTTGCACCCATTCAGCCAATCAAAATGAAGAAACACACCTAGAAACTGAATTGCGTCTGCCAGAGGCATCGGAGACGGGTTCTGCGTCTATGATGCAAAATGAGCACATATGCTACAGTAATAATAAACACACCTGCTATCATCCATTATATTGTTGCTGCATTCCTTTTTATGGGCTGAGTTTTTTTGGGGGGTTAGCCAGGTTGTTCAGATATGCAGTTACCACCAGCTTTTAGGAGTTGCTAAAATTATGAGCGCAAAGGCTATGCGGTAATTACCGCGAAATAGATTGTAATACCATCCTCGTACCAGCGCACATTTGCGCTCACAATGTTAAGTATGGGACGCGCAGTGCAGTAAGCTCGCGCAAGGTTCGCGCAGGCTCACCCGCAGTAGACGATTTCGTGCGGTTGTTGCGCTGACTATGTAAACGTTTGCGTGAAGATTGTAATTTAGCCCATAGAATTTCAATACGTCTCTATAAATTGATCCCTCCTTCCACAATGTTGGCACTGTGGATTAAGCACACCACAATGTCAATGAGAAGCAACAGGTACGACAGCTCTCAACATCCAGTCCATGACTGGCGACTTGGTGACAACGAAGAAAACAAGGGAGCACAAGTGATTGCATTGATTACTCTCTGGACCACTTCATAATCGGTGCAATGGCAACCCTTTGTTCTTTAATTTATTATTTAACATTTTTAGTTACTGATTGCGGTTCCAGAATTTTGAAAATGTTGTACTGTATGTGAAGTCTACAAACCATTTTTCTCATTCACAAATATACGAATTGTATTCTTTTCCTACAATACATAGATTAAAACATACATTCCAATATAAATCTTTCCTGAACAAGTCAAGCGCAGAAAAAGGATGAGCAAGGTTAGAATAACTCGTTCTTCAGGCTCCACATTTATGCCTCCCATATAAAATATAAGAGACTTTAATATACAGTAAGCAGCCGTTGTGTCCGACAGGATGGAATAGAATGTGAAAAAATTAAGCAGTGCTTCAGCCATTATGTTATACGGCTCGCGTGCTTTGCATAGTGACATCTGTCGAATAGGGCCCCTGGTGGTTTAAAGCCTGTTCTTGTGTTATATGTAAGCTGGACTCTTTCTTGATTAATTTATCACTGTAGTATTATGTATTTCACAAAGGTATAACATTAAACACCTCCTCTTGAAGCTTCCATGGCTGATGTGATGGTTATTCTTTAAAACATTCACTTTTTCAATAGATAACATTCAATTTAACACAATCACGGGACATTTTTTTTCTGCTTACCAAACACATTTTTTCTGTCCTGCAAGTTATTATCACTAGGATTTTCAGACTATCGTCAGATGTGCCTTAACATTTTTTTTGTAACACAGATGTTACAAATAACTGCCTGTGTGCTGCCCTCAGGTAAAATCTTTCAACATGTTTTTGAATTATCACAAGTGGGATTTGATGCTGTTGTCACGTCTTTCTATAATTCTCTTCTGTTGACAAATTCTTTACTGCTTCATTGTTGTTTAATGCCTTCATAGGCTAAAGCAACATTTTGCAAACCTTAAAAGCTTATAAAGAAAAATATGTTTTTCAGTCATTTTAAATGGCAACCCATTGAGCTGTGCAAAAACCTACAGTTGTGTTCAAAATTATTCAACCCCCACTGAAATTGAGTGTTTTGGCCAGTTTGACATTGATTTTGATCATTCAGTCATCTTGCTTACAATTAAATCAAAGAGGCACGTGTAGGTCAGACAAATATAACATAACATTTATAATGAAATAACCACAAATGTCTTTTCTGTGCTCACATCATTATCAGTTTTATTCAACCCCCAAGTGACATTCAATCTTAGTACTTAGTACAACATCCTTTTACAGTTATAACAGCTTTTAAACGTGAAGCATAGCTTGACACAAGTGTCTTGCAGCGATCTACGGGCATCTTCGCCCATTCGTCATGGGCAAAAGCCTCCAGTTCAGTCACATTCTTAGGCTTGCGCACTGCAACTGCTTTCTTTAAGTCCCACCAGAGGTTCTCAATCGGATTTAAGTCAGGTGACTGCGATGGCCACTCCAAAATGTTCCAGCCTTTAATCTGCAACCATGCTCTAGTGGACTTGGAGGTATGCTTGGGATCATTGTCCTGTTGAAAGGTCCAACGTCTCCCAAGCCTCAGGTTTGTGACGGACTGTATCACATTGTCATCCAATATCTCCTGGTACTGAAGAGAATTCATGGTACCTTGCACACGCTGAAGCTTCCCTGTACCTGCAGAAGCAAAACAGCCCCAAAGCATGATTGACCCCCCGCCATGCTTCACAGTAGGCAAGGTGTTCTTTTCTTCATAGGCCTTGTTCTTCCTCCTCCAAACATAGCGTTGATCCATGGGCCCAAACAGTTCTAATTTTGTTTCATCAGTCCACAGAACACTATTCCAAAACTTCTGTGGTTTTTCCACATGACTTTTGGCATACTGCAGTCGACTCTTCTTATTCTTTGGAGAAAGCAAGGGGGTGTGCGCCTGGGAGTTCTGGCATGGAGGCCTTCATTACGCAGTGTGCGCCGTATTGTCTGAGCTGAAACTTCAGTACCCACATCTGACAAATCTTTTCTCAGTTCCTCAGCAGTCACACAGGGACTTTTCTCCACTCTACGCTTCAGGTAGCGCACAGCAGTCGAAGTCAGCATCTTCTTTCTGCCACGACCAGGTAGCGTTTCAACAGTGCCCTTTGCCTTGAATTTGCGAATGATGCTTCCTATGGTCTCTCTTGGTATATTTAACATCTTTGCAATCTTCTTATAGCCATTGCCCTTCCTGTGAAGAGTAATCACCTCTTCTCTTGTCTTCCTGGACCATTCTCTTGACTTCACCATGTTTGTAACCACACCAGTAAATGTCTAGAAGGAGCTGAGTATCACAGTCATTTTAAAGCTGCCTAATTGGTGCTTATTATGCTTTATTGCTGCTCCGTGACATCCACAGGTGTTTTCAATACCTGATTGAAAACACTTGAATGAACCTCTGTTCTTCAGAGTGGTAGTCTTTAAGGGGTTGAATAATTGTGTCAATGAAGAATTCACAAAAGAAACATTTACTACTGTATAACAAAACCAATTTATGTCATTTTAGTTGCATATGGTTCTTTAAAAAGTCCCTGTAGGATTTCATTCTGAATACAATTACAAATGTACACTAAATTCCCTAAAACCCTTTACAGCATTGGGGGTTGAATAATTTTGAACACAACTGTATATTTATATGTATTGATATTTAAAAAGGCACACTGTTTATAATATGCTATTGCATATGATATCTATAAAGGGCTTGTTTTTTCTGCCGGTATGCACCGATACTCAGTACCGGCACCTAACATCAGGGCAGATGCTCCACCGCTAGGATGCGGAGGATGTTTGCAGTCCATGGTGGAAGTTGTCTTGGATGTCAGTTTCACCTCCGGGACCTATCCCAGCCCACTGACATCATTGCGCAAGGGCGTGATGACATCAGATGTGGGACCCCCCCCCCCTCGCCGGTCAGGGAATTGTTTCCTAACTTTTCTATTATATAGTGAACAATGATGCTGCACTGTGGAGCTCTGTGATACGCTCATACACACTGCACATTAGTGTCAGTTTTATTACTGTGCAGCTCTGTGATACACTCAAACTGCAAATTGCTGTGAGTTTTTTTGCTGTGGAGCTCTGTGATATGTTCATACACACCACCCATTACAGTGAGTTTTGTTGCTGTGGAGCTCTGTGATATATGCTCACACACACCGCACATTACTGTGACATTTATTGCTGTGCAGCTCTGTGATATTCATTCACAATAGCACATTGCTCTGAGTTGTATTGCTGTGGAGCTCTGTGATATGCATTCTTGAAAACGTGAGAAATCTCAATGTATCCTTCCTGGTAAAATACTTTGCAAATAAATAAATATGCATGCGTGTGTATCGATGGGAATACTTTGAGGTGGCAGCAGCATTTCATCTTTGGATCCAGGCAAGACAGTGTCATGGCCAGGCCCTGGCGTGTGATCTCTATCTTTTCATTGGCTGCTCACTACCTGACGCTTTATGATGCAGCATGGTGATTGCCCCCACTTTTTTTTCTTGAAAAAAAAGCACTATATATATATATATATATATATGTACAGTTGTGTTCAAAATTATTCAACCCCCACTGAAATTGAGTGTATTGGCCAGTTTGACATTGATTTTGATGATTCAGTCATCTTGCTTACAATTAAATCAAAGAGGCACGTGTAGGTCAGACAAATATAACATAACATTTATAATGAAATAACCACAAATGTCTTTTCTGTGCTCACATCATTATCAGTTTTATTCAACCCCCAAGTGACATTCAATCTTAGTACTTAGTACAACATCCTTTTACAGTTATAACAGCTTTTAAACGTGAAGCATAGCTTGACACAAGTGTCTTGCAGCGATCTACGGGTATCTTCGCCCATTCGTCATGGGCAAAAGCCTCCAGTTCAGTCACATTCTTAGGCTTGCGCACTGCAACTGCTTTCTTTAAGTCCCACCAGAGGTTCTCAATCGGATTTAAGTCAGGTGACTGCGATGGCCACTCCAAAATGTTCCAGCCTTTAATCTGCAACCATGCTCTAGTGGACTTGGAGGTATGCTTGGGATCATTGTCCTGTTGAAAGGTCCAACGTCTCCCAAGCCTCAGGTTTGTGACAGACTGCATCACATTGTCATCCAATATCTCCTGGTACTGAAGAGAATTCATGGTACCTTGCACACGCTGAAGCTTCCCTGTACCTGCAGAAGCAAAACAGCCCCAAAGCATGATTGACCCCCCCCCGCCATACTTCACAGTAGGCAAGGTGTTCTTTTCTTCATAGGCCTTGTTCTTCCTCCTCCAAACATAGCGTTGATCCATGGGCCAAAACAGTTCTAATTTTGTTTCATCAGTCCACAGAACACTATCCCAAAACTTCTGTGGTTTGTCCACATGACTTTTGGCATACTGCAGTCGACTCTTCTTATTCTTTGGAGACAGCAAGGGGGTGCGCCTGAGAGTTCTGGCATGGAGGCCTTCATTACGCAGTGTGCGCCGTATTGTCTGAGCTGAAACTTCAGTACCCACATCTGACAAATCTTTTCTCAGTTCCTCAGCAGTCACACGGGGACTTTTCTCCACTCTACGCTTCAGGTAGCGCACAGCAGTCGAAGTCAGCATCTTCTTTCTGCCACGACCAGGTAGCGTTTCAACAGTGCCCTTTGCCTTGAATTTGCGAATGATGCTTCCTATGGTCTCTCTTGGTATGTTTAACATCTTTGCAATCTTCTTATAGCCATTGCCCTTCCTGTGAAGAGTAATCACCTCTTCTCTTGTCTTCCTGGACCATTCTCTTGACTTCACCATGTTTGTAACCACACCAGTAAATGTCTAGAAGGAGCTGAGTATCACAGTCATTTTAAAGCTGCCTAATTGGTGCTTATTATGCTTTATTGCTGCTCCGTGACATCCACAGGTGTTTTCAATACCTGATTGAAAACACTTGAATGAACCTCTGTTCTTCAGAGTGGTAGTCTTTAAGGGGTTGAATAATTGTGTCAATGAAGAATTCACAAAAGAAACATTTACTACTGTATTACAAAACCAATTGATGTCATTTTAGTTGCATATGGTTCTTTAAAAAGTCCTTGTAGGATTTCATTCTGAATACAATTACAAATGTACACTAAATTCCCTAAAACCCTTTACAGCATTGGGGGTTGAATAATTTTGAACACAACTGTATATTTCATACAGCAACCAGTGAGTTATTTGCCATATTCACTGCCAAACTGACAGTTGATGCATATTTTCTAAATAAAGGGAGGGGGGGGGATTAATTGTCCATTTTAAATTTCTTACCTACTCAAAAAACTGCTGGTTGAATTTTTCCCTAGGCTCAAGTCTCGTGCTATGATCTTTTTGTGTGTGTTGAGGGGGGGTCACTTTAGCATGTATCTGTCAACAACCATCAGCAGACAGAGGCACCTATACCTAGCAAGGCCTTAGGCAGAGCCTCTTTTATGCAATAAAACCCCAAAAATAACTACCATGGCTCAGAAACTTCCATGATAGATGGGAGAATGTAAATGCAGAATTGTATTTTGTATGAGTATCAGTATGCATATGAATGCAGAGGTGTATTTGTAGTGTTTTTGCATGAGTTGAGTTAGACTATTGCATAGTTAATGAATTTCTGTGTGTTAATGTGTATCACAGATGTTTGGTTGTGTTATGGATAGAGTTATAATTGTATTTGCGATTTTCAGCTTTTCTTTCCCACATGGATGTTTTCTTGTAACTATGTGCTTCAATAATATATGGGCTGAGAGTCAACAAGATTAGCTGGGGCCTTTCAAAACGAGATGACACGTAAGTCGTTTGTCTGCCATTCCATTAAGTGAGGCCCCTGTCTGAACAAGGCCTTAGGCAACTGCCTAATTTGTCTAATTTGTCTGGCTTTAATTACCACCTCTACGCTGATGACACTCAGATCTACCTCTCTACCCCTGATCTCTCTCCCCCTGTCCTTTCAAAAGTCAGTGACTGTTTATCTGGCATCTCCTCCTGGATGGCCTCCCACCACCTAAAGATCAACATGTCAAAGACTGAACTCCTACTTATTCCTCCCTCCAATGCCTCCCCACCTCCTGACTTCTCTATCACGGTGGAGGGTATCACCATCTCCCCATCAAACCAAGTTCGCTGTCTTGGAGTTACACTTGACTCTGCTCTTTCCTTCATCCCCCACATCAAGTCTCTTTCCTCCTCCTGCCGATACCAACTGCGTAATATTTCCAGAATTCGGCCATTTCTTTCCGCTGTCACCACAAAACAACTCATACACGCCCTGGTAATCTCCCGACTTGACTATTGCAATAATCTCTTATCTGGCCTCCCTCTGTCCCGCCTCTCCCCCCTACAATCTATCCTGAACGCCTCCGCCAGGCTAATTCACCTCACCCGCCGCTCTGTCTCTGCCGCTCCCCTCTGCGAGTCCCTTCACTGGCTCCCCATCCACTGCAGAACTAAGTTCAAAATCCTTATCCTTACCTACAAAACCCTCACTAACTCAGCTCCCCACTACCTGTCCTCACTAATCACCAAATACACCCCAGCCTGCTCCCTAAGGTCAAACAGTGACCTGCGCCTAGCTTCTCCCCGCATCACCTCTTCCCATGATAGACTGCAGGATTTCTCACGCGCAGCCCCCACTCTCTGGAACGCTCTCCCTCATACTGTCAGACTTTCCCCTAACTTCTCTTCCTTCAAAGGCTCCCTTAAAACATTCCTATTTAGGGAAGCCTACCACCCAACTCACTGACGCAACCATCAATCACTCTCACCTTACAGTCCTCTCCTCCTGTTTCCAACCCCAACCCTCCCAGATTGTGAGTACCTACGGGAATAGGGCCCTCATCTCCTCCTGTACTGTTTGTCAAATGTTGTTCAATGTATTGTAACCCTGTCTATACTGTGCTTATTGTACAGCGCTGCGGAATATGCTGGCGCTTTATAAATAAAGAATAATAATAATAATAAATGATAACTTAGAAATTTCTTCTACCTGCAATTTTTTAACTTATGTCACTGTGCTCTCTACATTTTCTCCCACATTTCTCCATCTCTCCCCCGCCCCTCTGTAAATAAGAATGGTTAAATTCATGGAGGCACAAAAGAGAACATTATTAAATAAGGTTATTACAGGACATAAAATAACAAACAAAAGGACATTATTTTAGACAAGTCACAAACCTTTCTTTGGAAATACAGGTAATTTCAGGATTTTGCCAAACATACAAAAACAGCTGACAGCTAATAATAAAGCCAATTAATGTAACGTGGTTAACCTCAAAATTAGTAAATCATTTCCCATCATTTTCTGGATAATCCAAGCTTTCATCACATCCATTACTCATATGCAACAGCATACAATGCCTTAGTATTCTATCCAGGGTATTCACGATGCAGGAGGGCTGCCAGTATCATTTGACCAACAGAGGAAATCCAGGGATAGAAATAAAGAAAATCAAAGCCAATGATAATAAGTACAGTCATAAATAAGCTTAGGAAGCAACTGTTAAATACATCTTACAATTCACTCCTTTCTCCATTGTGGTTCATCACTTTCATTTTCTGTAGTCAGTACTAATACCTCAGACTCTTCATCCAGTCAACACACATTCCACCATTATTTTATGTTGAAAATTTAACTTTCAGAAATGTATGTTAAATGAATCAACAGATTGTGATTTTGTTAGGGAAACACTCAGAGGATTCCATTGTTATGTAAGGTATGGGGTCCGATGACTATGGTGAGAACCCAATTGCAGTAAATAAAAATAAAACACAAGACGAAAGTGGAGGTGAAATTGCAGGAAATATATATTGAATAATTGAATACAAAGGGGCAGAATATGGATAAAAAATAATCAGTCCTTGAAGAGCAGCGGGGGATATTGGAACACACAGTTTAATTGAATATATGAATCCTATGGAGATTTCAAGGCAGAAAACTGAAAAAGGCAACCTGGATATACAGAAGAGTCCTCGGTAATCTGGAGGGTCTTGAGAAAAGAGAAGGTTTGTAAATCCAGGAGGGGTCCGCAATGTAAGGAGGGTCTGTGATGGATGGAGGAATAGGTAGAAGAGTCTGAGGCTGGCGATGAGGTCACAAAGGCTGACGGCAATCCGGTGGAGTCAGGAGAAGACAATAAGGTCAGAGGCTGGTGGCGTTCTTGACAAAGTTGGGTATACAAGCAATGGTCGGTAGACAGAGTAAGTTCAACCAGGCTAGTCACAGGTCTCTGGAATGGGTCCAGGTATGTCCTCAGTCTGTAAGGACTATCAGTTCAATGACAGAGCACTGGCTGGATATGGGAGTGTTCCTTTTCTATGAGGACCAGCCAGTGCTAAATAGACTCATGGTGCAGGACAGCTGAGTGGAAATGAAGGAGCAAGGCAGAGTAATATATACATAGGCGTGCTACTGGGCCTGTATTTAGGCTGTAGCAATACTAGATTTGGCCTTCTTGTGCCGACTCAGAACCTTACAGTTATGTCAACTAGATAATTTATCTGAGTGCCAAACAAAAGCAATTACTAGAGTGAGAATTTATACATACAGATCAGTAGCCACCTAGCTCATTACACACAGACATACTGTATATGATGTCAAGGTACAAATCTGTTCACAGTCTGACTAGCATAAACATAATTTATAATTTGTCAAATTATATGATGGTACAAAATGATAAAAAGAAGAAATATGGTATATTAACCTTTGGGTCAACTAATAGATGGAACAAGTATGATTCATTAAAACAAGGACATAAGTTCAAACAGTCACGGTTGCTTGCAATCAGTATCATGGAAGCATAAACAATGCACAGTGCAAAACTGGAAAACAACAAACTTCTATAGATAGACAAGGTGGGGTCACTTGCCTTGTTTGAGTCCATTAAATTTTTCTCTGTACATAAAAAAAACAAGTATCACATAGCTCAATTCTTTCAAATATAAATACATAAGAATGAATAAAGCAACTACTACTGACAAGATCTATTATAATTCATTATTTTGAAAGTTAATTGTTGCAAGTCAGTAAGATATGCAAAAGCGGTATGTGGAGTTTGCACAGGGGATTTTCTTCTTTATTCAATAGATGCCTCATCATTGGGCTGTCATTCAATACTGGGGGTACATGGCTGCACGTTACGCTTAAATGGTGTACAATGTGACTTCAATGATGGCTTTTAGGTTGGGGGTAGACGAGCGTCATTGGAGAGCGGAAGGAACATCCACTCGATGCCCGTCTGGCCGCCTCCTCCAGATTTGTTGGACGTTTCATAAGTGAGGTAGCTTTTCCAGTAACCTGCTTACAGTAAAATCATAAGAACAGTAAGCAGCAGGCAGCAACTCAGTGAAAAGCATTTTTACAGCATTAAGGCTGGAACTCTTCACTTTTGACTTGCTTTTACCTAAATAAAATGTTCTATAAGCTTACCACCACGTGCTGTTTTATTATACATTTGGGTGGCAGAAAAACGGCAAAGCCTGCTGGTCTTGGATGTTGGGCTTTCACTTTGCAGCGGATTGTATTCCTTTGTTATATTGCAGCATTCTGTTGCTACTCTTTGGGGTCCCATGATCTAGTGACTTAATATTATCATTGCTGGAGTAAGGCAGTCAAATTCTCACATCCGGTTAGGAGGACTTGGTTTTGATAGGAGTACAACCGAATGGCAGATTGAGAGGAGAACTCTCACAATTCTTGGTAAGTAGCCAGGTAACCAGTCTAGGAACAGAGGGACAATCAAATGCAGAATACGTGTAATGAAGACAGGAATCAAGGTCAGAAAGTAGCAAAATCCAATCGAGAGGATGCTGGATAGGAGACAGAAGAGCAACGGGAACAAGGAACACCAGGTCACAGGTACAGAAGTAACTGAATAACCGAGTACTGGGAAAGGGGAGTGCTTAGTCTTCATAGGGAGTGGTGATTGGGAAAGGATTCAGATGTGGGAGGTTCCTCGTTGGTGTACAATTGATAGTCATTAGGTGTCAAGAGCTGGCATGATTTCCTCAGTGTCTTGGCATTGACATGGAGCAGTGACATCATCAGCTTGCGTCCTTGGCATCACTCTGATAGGGGATAACGAGGTTGTGTCATTACTGCGTGCCATTGGCAGCATTCTGATACGGCATTCTGGGGTTGCATCATTAATGTACATCATCTGCGTTGTTCCCACTCAAGGGAATGTCATGAGTGTGTCATCATTTGGAGTGGACATGTCGCCGACATTTCGTCGCTCTCTGAATAACCCCTTGGTGTAACAGCAGTGTGGGACATGCTGCACAGCGACAGCTAGAAAGAAGTTGATGCTGCTCAGCATGTCTCTTGTTGGCACTGCTCAGCTTCTCTTCTGCCCCACTGACGTGCACCTTCCTGTTATTTAGAATCCAGGTATAATTCCAGAAACCAGAAAATCCTGAAATTCTAAATATTCATTGTCCCAAGAATGTCTGATTTATGTGCTCAATCTCTATACATTTATTTTTACTGATATGTTTCTATTGTCACCTTTTTGCTTAATTGAGATTTTTTTATTTCCTTTTAACTGTAAAAACAAGTTTTGGCAATGAATTATGTAGCGAGAAACATTAAAAACAATGAAAAAGTTTAAATTGTTCCAGGGCAGACTTGTGCCTTTATGGAGTCTACTGTCAATTGTTCCTGGCAGACATGTTAGTCTGTGTGACTGCTTCTTAAGCTTAGTGAATTCCCCATCCTGAGCATTAATGTTTGCAAGGCATGAATTTAGATTTGATATACTTTTGTACTAAGATATGATTAAGAAAAACGGACTTCATTTGAAGTAGTATACAATATTTTGCACACAAAGTATTATAAAGAATTACCTGGCATTCAGTACAAATGGCTCTTTTTCAATTTTATTAAACTTGACAGGAAAAAATAGTACGATATCTTGTAGTATGAATTCCAAAATACTTTGCAGTTGTCATAAAAAAATATTAAAAGTAAGAAAACAAACTTGTGAATATCAGGACTTAATTGATAAAGTAGTTTAGTATTTCACATCAAAACAAAATGCATTTCTAATGGCATTCAGTGTGAAATATGATACTGCCACAGAATGCTTTTATGAGTGGTCTGTTATATTTTCACTAAGTGCTGACATTGCTGAACAACTTGCTTCTCCTATAATATTTTGTTTTCTTATTAAAGTTTAAGTAACCTTATTTACCTTGCCTGGAAGAAATATGAGAAGCTTAGTCTAAAGTGGCAGCATTGATATACGTCAAATGTCAAATTAATGAAGTTAATTTACCTTTTAAGTCGCAGTTGAACATAAGAATTGTGGGATTGTTATGATTTTGGTTGCCATCTCACTGTCTCCCATGCGTAGGCGTCTCTACAGGGGGGCAAGGGGGAGAAGGAATTACCCCCCCACACACAGGTTATTCCTTGTCCCTCCCAATATGCCCCCCCCAGGGATCAGTATCTAGCTTCCCCCACTTAATTTGTACTGCGGTATCGATGCCCCCATGCATCGCACATAGTCGACTGAGGTGTCATTGGAAAGGGCAGTTTGGCCTTTCCAGAATGACCATATTCAATGAACAATATAAATCTTAAATAATAAAATAAAAACGTAACTTTTTTTTCCACAGGCTTGAAATGGCTCAGCAGGGAAAGGGTTAATGGTCAGACTATATATTACATTGTGTATTACTTTTGTTTTTGCCTTGGTTTAAGTTGTATATTAACCCCTTCACTGCCTAGTCAATTCACCTTTGTGTGCTGAGCTCATTTTTACTGTTTTTGCTCATCATGTTTAAATGCGATTTGAAGTCAGGTTTTATTATAAGACCCAGACAAATTATATATCCTTTTTTTTTGCAGATTCATAATATATCATTATTATACGTATACGTCAATGCCTGCCTGAATGTTAGAACAAAAAATGCAATAAAAGTAGAATTTCCAATCATCTACAGCATGTAAAATGATTTTTTTCACATATTATCACCGAGCCTTTGTAGTTATACAGTATATTCTATGGGGTACGTTTGTGAAAAAAAATTAGAACTCGGAACCTGTTACTGTTTTTTTCTGAGAAATTACATTATTTTAGCTAACACCCCCCAAAAAAATCATTAGTGCAGCATCATGTTCACATTATAGTTGAAATGTGAACAATAGTGCTGCATTAATAAAAAAACAAAAAAACAATGCATCAGATTTTTTGTGTCCCTCACGGATCCCCCCTGCCCAGAGTCTCCCCCAGTCTGCCAGCCTTATTACCAGTCTGCCATGCACAATACCAGTCTGACATGCACAATACCAGTCTGCCAGCCTTATTACCAGTCTGCCATGCACAATACCGGTCTGCCAGACATATTTCCAGTCTGCCATGCACAATACCAGTCTGCCAGCCTTTTTACCAGTCTGACATGCACAATACCAGTCTGCCATGCATAATACCAGTCTGCCAGCCACAATACCAGTCTGCCATGCACAATACCAGTCTGCCAGCCAATTTACCAGTATGAAATGCACAATACCAGTCTGTCAGCCATAATACCAGTCTGCAATGCACATTACCAGTCTGCCATGCATAATACCAGTCTGCCAGCCATATTACCAGTCTGCCATGCAAAATACCAGTCTGCCATGCACAATACCAGTCTGCCAGCCATATTACCAGTCTGCCATGCACAATACCAGTCTGCCAGCCATATTACCAGTCTGCCAGCCTTATTACCAGTCTGCCATGCACAATACCAGTCTGCCAGCCATATTACCAGTCTGCAATGCACAATACCAGTCTGCCAGCCATATTACCAGTCTTCCATGCCATATTACCAGTCTACTATGCACAATACCAGTCTGCCATGCAAAATACCAGTCTGCCATGCACATTACCAGTCTGCCAGCCGTATTACCAGTCTGCCAGTTTTTATCAGTCGGCCATGCACAATACCAGTCTGCCATGCAAAATACCAATCTGCCATGCACAATACCAGTCTGCCAGCCATATTACCAGTCTGACAGCCATATTACCAGTCTGCCATGCATAATACCAATGTGTCATAATACCAGTGTGCCTAACTACCAGCCTGACAAGCCATGCATACCACGTGCCATTATATATACGCATAAAGTAAATATACGCATAATGTATACGCTACAAAAAAATGGCCGCCCAACACAATCTAAGGGGCCCCATGAGCTTACAATCTAATGGGTCCCACGAGTTTACAATCTAAGGGGTCCTGTTCCTGTGAGTTTACAATCTAAGAGGGTCCTGTTCCCGTAACCTTACAATCTCTAAGAGGGTCCTGTTCCCGTGAGTTTACAATCTAAGAGGGTCCTGTTCCCGTGAGTTTACAATCTAAGAGGGAAGAGGAACCTGCTCTGTCAGCTGTGCGCGCACCCATCAGAGCTGCTCAGTTGGCCCTCCTGTTGCAGATGGGATGGCGATGGACGTGTTACAAACGCATTTATATACATAGATACTCTTGGATAGGACATTGAAAAACAAATAAGTGGACATGAATTCTGAGCAGGTGACAACAACAATAGACTGCCCTCTGGGCAGGCTTTCCACCTAGTAATAATAATAATAATATATCCTTTCAGTTCTTCTGCTCCCCAGGTGATACCAATGTAAGAGCATTTGGTGTTACCCTCAGAGCATGACCTCAAAGGAGGCCTTTTAATACCAATAATTAAATGTTACCAGGTGTTAAAAAGGTCATCTAAAGAGGATTGCCCATATTACAGAAAAAGTTGGATAACGTTTTAATAAATACAACGGGCACTATTCCATTGTTGGTGCTGATGTAGCCTCTTGATATGTAATCATATGAAGCAAGATGAAGCAAATTTAACAGCTGGTATTCATATTACATTCCTGATGCTACACTGGGGTGAAATCAATTAGCGCCTCGCAGCTTGCACATGCTTACTGTACTTTGTGCATCCTATACCTAACATTGGGGACACAATCATTAATTAGCATTTCGATAAGTGAGGTATTACAAAGTGCAGGAGCAAATTAGCGCAGAGCCAAAAGTTAGCACCTCAAAAGTCAAAAGTCAGCAATTGCAAAATCATTTAACATCCCCTAAAAATCCCATACTCACCTCACATCCTACGGCGAGAAGAGTGGCCGATTCATCTCTTCTTCTGGCTGCGAGCAGAGTGAGACTGGGAACAAATAGTTCCTAGTGTCTCTCTGTGGCACGGTGTGATCTCGCGAGAGCAAAGTTGTGCAGGGCACGCAGCCCAGAAGTGCAACACTCCATGGAGTCCTATGGACTCCAGGAGGTGATACTCGCAGTGGCATGGAAGCACTACGGCAAGTATCACTGCAGTTAGCACTGCATTCCAGGGCAAGGTGCCCTGCCTCAGAATACCACGTTGACATGGGGACCCTACAGGAAAATCTGCAGGGGCCCAACATTTTTTACTGAATATGGCTAATTATACAGCAAAGAACAATTCAGGCTTCTTAGTAATTTGAATTAATATTAAATTACCTTTTATATTGGATTAGTCTGCATCTTTTCATTTGGCATTGATATTTAACCCAACATGCCAAGGTTTCAAGCCAAACTAAATCTTACAAATATGAAAAAAATGTTATCTGAAACAGCACATTGCTTGCAATTTGTTTTGTTTAATTTTACTTACTGAAGAATAACAGGCATAATCTGGCTGAGGTAAAACAGTCTCACGTGATATGTTGGTAATGTTTTTATAAGTAATGCTTAGAATGATGAAACTAAATTTTTTTTATGAGAAAGTATTTTACCAGGAAGGATACATTGAGATTTCTCTCGTTTTAAAGTATGTCCTGGGTGGCAAGTATGTACCGTTAGGTGTCTTGCCAAGGACACTTACTGGAGAGGTGCTCTTGCCAGGATCGAACCCGTGTCTCCACAGTCTCTCTCCACACAGAGCGGTGATGTTACCTCTACCCCACCCAGCCAGTGGAGTGTCCAAAAGTGAAAGTAGAACTTGCTCAATAAAAGCCTAAATTCAAAAAACACGCTCAAAAACGTGCGGTGCCTTTCCAATCAGTTAATTTGATTAAAAATTACTTATCTTAAACTCTCATGATTATATCTTATAAAACAGTGAAGTATGAACCACCCAGTCACAGAAAACAGTTTCTCGTCAATCTTTTTATAAGGCTCTAACTTCTATAGAAACCTTGCATCTCACCTGAGCAAAATGTTTTATTTATTCTGGCCTGCAGAGTCGTATTGTATGCAAAGAGTATTGTGTGCAGTATCAAGATGTATTACATACTTATTGGTGTATCTCTGATACTCAAACCCAATCTGATAATAAAGTTCAGGAAATAATTGCGCCATTGAATCTGAACACATAAGTGAGCATTTTCATAAATGGAATGGAATACTCGCGGCAGCTCGCTTGTGCTCCACCACGAGTATCAACTCCTGGAGTCCTTAGGACTCCGTGGAGGTTTGTGCTTCCGGGCCACGAACCATGTGCGATCTTGCTCTCACGAGATTGTGCAGCGCCGCGGAGTGATCGCGGAGAGAGACTGGGAATTATTTGTTCCCACTCTCACTTTGCTCCTGGTGACACAAAGCGTTGGATCGTGCCACTGTTCTCTCCACGGGATGAGAAGAGAGTATCGGATTTATTGGGGGGTTTAAGGGGTGCTAAATGATTTTGCAAATGCAGAATCATTTAACGCCAGCTTTAAAGTGTAGCTAAATTTTTGTCTTGCTCGTCCCTGCGTTAATTAGTGCTAGCACTTTGTAAAACATTACTTATCGTAACGCAAATTAAAGATCTCCATGTTAAGTATAGGATGCGCAAAGTGCAATAAGCTCACAGAAGCAAGCGCAAAAACTGATGCCCTAAGTGATTTCTTAGAGGTTTAGCGTCAGGAAGGTAATATTGGGGGCATGCGTTAAAGTCACTTCCTGGCGATAACGCTGAAACAACAGAATGCTAACGTTAGAGCTTGCTAGGGGATATCGCCCTCTATAATTTTGTCTTTTTGTTATTCTTCCAAATGGCAAGAGTTGCTATACATATATTTTACAATAAAGTATGGAATGAGACAGAAGGCAAAAATGTTATATTTCTAATTATCATAATTTTGTGAATTTGCACAAGTTTCTTAAATTTGAGTTGTCAATGTGACCTAGTGCCCTCACCCATCTCCTCCCTCTGGGTGGGTCTTGAAGGGTTTATTCTGCTCTCCAAGTGAGGATTATCCCTGCTCAGAAGCTGAGATCAGTGAGCGGGACTCTTTCAGGACTTATCACCACCAATGGCCCTCGATGCACTTGTATTGATAGCCACTGGATCAGCTGAACGCTAAACCTTCTGCCCACCACATGATATCTTCAGCTTCAGAGCAAACTGCAGTATGTTGTGACCAGGGCACGGTGCTGGAATAAAAATTAGTTTTTATTAATGTTCCAGCATTACAATAGGAGGAGGAGTTGTGGAGGGGTCTGGAAGGGCTAATGCTTAAACCCACCATTTCACCCTTCTGTTGTATCCCCAGAGTATATCTTTATTCGTCCTCAAACTAAAGCCACAGATTTTTCATATGGAGCTGTATACGTTTTCTAATGTAGTAAAAACTCTTTATTTATTTTATATGTAATTTTATTTTGCACCCACCCAAACGTTCAGCAGTAATTTGGTATGCTCCGTTATTGTTACACATTTGTGTTTAGTTCAATTATGGTAATGTGATTATTGTCAATTAAAAAGAGATAAACATTACATCCCAATTAAGAATTTAATGAGTACAATTTTTTTCTAGAGTAGAGCCTATTCTTTAGACCAGGACAGTCCAACTCATGGCCCCCCAGATGTTGATGCCTACAATTCCCAGAATACCTTCAATGCAATAGATGGTCAGGGAATCATGAGAGTTGACATTCAGAAACATCGGGGAGGGGGGGCAGCGTTTGACAGCCCTGCTTTAGATACAACCTCACTTTTACGCAATAAACTAAGCATCCTATTAATACAATTATTTGGTTTTCATTTTATCGTTTCTATTGTGTTTGCGGCTGACACGAATCCCTGTTAGCTTCTCTTCCGAGCTACTCATAATTATAAGTTTAACAGATGAGACATTCAACGTGTCAAGACTCACATACTGAGCAAGATCAATTGGCTTACCGGAGGTATATTCCGCATGCCACTCGCTATACCTTCCATGATATGACAGGAAATTATATAGTTTGATAACTGATATAACACATGGGTTTGATAAACTCAATACCTCATTGTAGTCATCACTGCTAAGGTTAGTAAAACAATGATATCTGACTACATATGCATTTTTGAAATGCTTACAGGTGGTGGACATTATTTCTTTTCTTTATCGGTGTCCAAACCCTAGGAGTACTTCTAAAAGGTGGTCCAGAATGAATCAAAGTAAATCACTTTGACAAGAGATATGTAAACTGTCCATATAGCCAGAAACCAGACATTCAACATTAGCATGTATCATTGACCTTAGGAAAGCCTCACCGGTCCTTAAAGTCATGCTTGGTACAGCTACTTTTTCTTTAGGTACATTTCTGTAGTTGTATTTTCTTAATGAGTACTTTTCCGTCAATACATACAAGTAACGAATATTTTGATTTAAAAAAAGTCCCATTTAATAACACAGTCAAAAAATCTGGACATGAGATGTATCAAAGTCCTAAAAGAGGAGTTTATATACCAGCACCACTGGATTAAACCTACACTATTATCTGAAAAACAAAACAAGATACAAATTGTGGCAAAATAACTGTTGCCTATTAGCTTATTTGTGCCACTGGTGCCAGTATTATAAATAACATGATAGAAGTGTAATAGACAGAACCATACGGCGCATCAGAAGTAAATTAACAAGTGAACCTGCATAAACGTATGTCAGCAAATGCTGAAAGAAAGTGCAACAGTGCTTGATACCATTTTATAATATCATCAATAATTAAAAGTGCACGTGCATGGAATTAACTCCAAAGTCCAGTATATGAAAAAAGTGCTCAAATGTATAGTTGTCCAATACTCAAGAGAATCGAAGAGGAGGATGTGTTGATCTTCTCTGAAGTGCTGGTATCAGATTCGTTTATTCATCAATGTTTCTCAAAAAAACACAGCAAGAAAAACAATAATAGTGCAGATAATCGTAGCAGGATTGGTCGAAGTGTTATAGCAAGAATACAGACCACTCACCTTTATGAGAGCCTACAAGGGTCCCGGCTCAAGGAAAGAAGGCCTCTGGCCAAATGTTATAAATAACATACATATACATAGATTTAGATACGTTATTACATATAATCAAAAGTGAATGATTGATCTGATAATTAATTGCGGCGACTGTCCCCAATACATTCAGAATCAGAATGTCTGTATCTGCACATCCCTTACATAGAGACAGCGTAATATTAAAGTTGCCTGCCATCGCTGCATAGATAGCAGAAAATATAGAGAAATACTGTATAAGAGCATAATGATTAGGACTTCAAAGACGGTAAAATATATAAACCGTTGTGATCCTTGGTCATAAACCAAATATTGGCCCACAATTATATAAATATACACAGCAGGAGGGTCTAAAAATGGATAGACAACTCTCCCTAATACTGTTGATTTCTATGCTGTCCCTATGTTGGCAGTGTACTGCACGCTTAAGGGCAATAGAGGGGGCTTCAGGACCACCAGCTTCGAAACTCCATACTAGTCCACAAATCTACAGCCGTAAATAACTCTTGCTAGTCACATGCATCCAACAACAGGCGGCAACATGAAAGTATATTGTTGTCCCTAGTTTGCTTGATTTCTATACTGTCCCTATAGTATCAACACATAGACGGGGATGCAGACAGACTAATGAATCGCCAAATATGTAATAAAGTATCTAAATCTATGTATATGTATGTCATTTATAATACTGGCACCAGTGGCACAAATAAGCTAATAGACAACAGTTATTTTGCCACAATTTGTATCTTGTTTTGTTTTTCTAATAACACAGTCAACCTCCTCTTCTAAAAAGTCTGGGAAATATTATAGTCTCTGTAGGAATTGATTTTCCGTCCAAATATTTGGATACAATAGAATAATTACACCTGTTTTTTTTTATATATATAAACCTTTCAGTTGATAGCAATGTCTACCATTGGTTAATCACTGCGTACAAAACATTATCTACACCTATTAAATTCTGTTCTATGAAGGTCAGTGGAAAATGCTTCATTTTAGCTGCTTCTACATTATTAACCTTTCCAAAAAGGATAGAATTTCAATTTTGTTTTTTAGCCATACAGGGTTATTCAAATTGATTCGAAAAGTCACGGCACGTTCTGTGACTTTTCGTTCTCTTCAATTCGGTTCCTTTTGCCAATCCCATTTCGGCGACCCTGCGGTGTATTCAGCAAACACCACAGGGTCCCCGAATTGCAGGGAAAAGCTGCCGCAAACCCAACGAAAACGAACTGCAAAACCCAGCGAATGCAAGCCGAAAACCCGCAAAAACATCTGGATTAACCTGCCGAAAACCACGGAAAAACCCAAGCAGGAGCCGATCACACGCAGCGAAGCCGCCAGAAAAAGCCGAGAAAGCTGAGACCACAGACAGAGTGAAGTGAATAAATTAGGAAAACAGTTTGCATGAATGTTTGAAAAGTGAAACACTGTTTGCAAAGAAACTACTGAGCGAAAATGTCTGAAATTTACATATGAGGTCCAGGGAATGATAATAAAAAGGGCTGTTACAGAAAAAATAAGTAAACTTAAAAAAAAAAATCTGACTTTTAAAAAAAAAAAAAATCAGAAAAATGCTTAAAATATCCTAAAAAATCTATAAATAAAGAGACTCTTTACTGCAGAATTTTATAATGAATGGTTTTTTAGATATTGTATTAAAACGGGAATATTTTTAACATTGAAGCCTATGGGATTCTCCTGAATAAATTTGCTGAATTAAACCACCGAATGACAGGGCATTTCGGGAACCTTTCACTGCTGGTTTGTGTTCTCTGAATAGCCGAAGCAGTGCTTTTTCATGGGGATTTCACTGCCCTCGAACAGGCACCGAACAGGCACCTTATGTTCAGGCAATTCACCAGGATTTGGCGAATTGCCTGCTCTCTGAAAAGGTACCAGGAAAGGCTTAATGATCTTAACATGTACAGCTTGGAAAAAAGACGAGACAGAGGAGATATGATAGAAACATTTAAATACGTAAAGGGAATCCACAAGGTATAGGAAGGGAGTATATTTAAAAGGAAACAAAATAGCAAAACAAGAGGACATAGTCTTAGATTAGAGGGGCAAAGGTTTAAAAGTAACATCAGGAAGCATTATTTTACTGAGAGGGTGGTGGATACATGGAACAGTCTTCCAGTAGAAGTGGTAGAGGCCAAAACAGTAATTGAATTTAAGCAAACATGGGATAGGCATAAGGCTATCCTAAACAAAAGATAAATCCAGGTAAAGTATCCATGTAATTGGGCAGACTAGATGGGCCGAAAGGTTCTTATCTGCCGACGTTTTTCTATGTTTCTATATGGTGTACGGCTTGAAGGAGAAAGGTTACCTTTCTCAAGCAATTCGGATCTCTTTGAATAACCCTGATAATCTCACGTTACTCCAAGTATATTAGGATTTTCAGATGCAGCCAGTATTCTTGTGTTCTCCAAGCATATCATCGTTAATCAGTGTAGAGGCTCTTATGTATAGAATTAACTATAGGTATTCTTCTTTCAACTATATAAAGGTTGTAAAACTCTTTTAAAATATGCAGGGGGTAAATTATTTGAAAAAACGACGTAGCAGGTGTTAAGGAAAAAAGTGTAAAAGAATATTTTTTAAACCCCAGCATTACCATGAACTCCAGCCTCACTGTGATTCCCATCACACTCAGCTGACTCCTGGTCCTCTGTTTCCTGCAATCCACTACCCTCCACCCATGTCTCTGTGTACGAGCACCATTGCGTACCGGGCTCATATCAGCAAGGTACCCCTCTGGTACTGTTCCTGACTTGCTGCCACAATGTTAGTGTATTTCTTACCTGGTAGGTACTAAACTAAGGTCCCATGACTAAGGTCCCTGTGGTCTGAACCGCATAAAGCTGGTTAGCACCCTTTGGGCTCTATTACATTCGTCACGGAAAAATGCACGGTAAAGATGTGAATTTTTGCGCGAACCATCAAACGTTAACGTACGTAAATCAACGCTAGTATTACAATCCTCGGTCATTTTTTCATCTGTCAAAAAATTACACTCGTAAAACGGACGCGTAAAAATGCACGCGCAGTAACGTTGTGCACAGAAATCAGTGTGCGGACTGTTTTTTTCACGCGATTCAGCCAATCAGAATTAAGAACCTTAATTGTCTCACGTTAAGTTTTTGCACCTGTCAAAGTCAATCTGCGCATATATACTGTATCAAAAAGAAAAACACGCACAACTTCTCAAATTCAGTGTTTGGGTATGAGTAGAATGTGTAACTATACTTTGCTGTATTTTTTTTTGGGCTGATGTATTTTGTTTCAGCCAGGTCCGTCAGATTTGCCATTAACACCAGCTTTCAGGAGTCGCTAAAAATATGCACGCAATGGCTGTGCATTATAAACTGCGCATAGATTGTAATACCATCCTCATACCAGCGCACAAACGCATTTGCACGCAGAATGTTAAGTATAGGGCGCGCAAAGCACAGTAAGCTCGCGCAGCGTTCGCGCAGGTTCACCCACGGTAGACGTATACGCACGTTTGTTGCGCTGAGATTGTAATAGAGCCCTTTGTGTTTTCTTTAATATGAGCCCTCATGCTCCAGTAAAGTTTCTCTATTTTACACAATGAGTGCTAGTTGTTGGCAGGGGGTCACATCAATGACAACGTGTGAGAACATCTTCCTACACTATTTTTACAGAGGGAACGGAGTTCCATTGGTCACACATGCTATAGAGCTTCTCTTCAGATGATCAATCATATATGTTGCTATCCAGTCACAATAAATATAGACATTGTCACATATTTTTGCTAAAATCAATTTATAGATGCATAAATATATTAGTTTGAATGATTGTTTGTGTTAAGAGCAAGGTGATAATTGCGAATTGGGGACAGAACTCTTAAAGGGCTATTAAGAGAGAGGTGGAAACCAAGAGAATGAATGGAGAAGTGAAAATTCTAGGTCAAAATAGCCAAACCAGAAAAAGTCTCCCATTTATCTCACTTTCCAAATCGGCTATTTTGACCTAGAATTTTCACTTCTCCAGTTATTCTCCTGGTTTTCACCTCTCTCTGAATAACCCTGTTAGAAATGTCCCACACTTCTTTTGTAGGACTTGATCCTCGGATGTTGGCATGCATTTTGTTGAAGGAGCTGTTGCTACTATGCTTTATCGATTGTATCTTCCTCCTAATGTCTGCCCAGCATTAGATGAAGGATGAGCGCTATGTTACATATTTTATCTATTTTGTAGCGTTTATGATTCTTATTTATAACCTGTGAATGTGTTTCTTTTTCTCAGTGAATTATAACGTGCTAATAATAAAGCGCCTTAATTAAATAGTAAAGTTACAGTAAACAAAGCTGTGAGCTGATTCAAGCAGTCTTGCCCGGAATCCCCCGACTTCACCCTACAACGAATAATGAAGTGTAGGATTTATAGAGACAGTTATATAGTTACATGTTGTTTACAGATAAATAACTTTACCATAGATACCTCCCTAGACGTCTAGATCCATGTGACAAACGGCAAAAACAATACCATTAACCATAAGGAAATAGGAGCAAAGTGTCCAAATTCTGAATAATGATTAAAACATCTCTTGTGATGAAATATAACAGAGCCGGACGCTTAACTGAATATGCTGTCAAAATATCCACATTGCCTTGGAGAGCAATGAATAGGATCGCGTCTCCGTTTGAAATACCTTTTGACAAACACAGCGGAGAGTACAATTGAATGCAATTTTATTGACAATGGTTCACTTCTTACAAAGTATTGCTGTACCCTGTGCAACCCCAATAAATAGCAATATAGAACAAAATACAGAGCTAGACATTTGTTTGGCAAGCCCGCATCTACTACTACACATTACTCAGCGTGAGGGAAAAAAACCCAGTAGTGCAAGTCTTGTTCATCATCCTGACCTGACTACAGCTCCTGGAAAGTGTCCAAATGTATCTGTTTCAAAGAATGGTATTGTTTTCACAGCGGCTCATGGCTGGAAACATATTGACGGACATTGCATGCCACTGTACTTTGTGTGCTGTGTACAGCATTTCTAGAATTCTTAATGCTGACTGGAAGAAACGCTGCCCACTGGAAATAGAGCTTTAACATTAACAAAGCAAGCCTTTCAGCCGTTTCATCCGTAATGATCGTTGTTGTGGGCTTTTAGTTAAGAGCTTGTGCCCTACACTGAATTAATGTTGACCCAGCATGCTGTTAGATGTACAATGTTATACAAACAGAAGAAAAAAACATGTACTAATGTAACGATCCGCAACACTACCACCTGAAATTGATAAAGAGAAAGCTTTACTTAATTCTACGTATACATTTCAAATTCTTTGTTTTAAATGGCAAATATTAAAAGCAGATACTTCATATAACATGAAAACAACAAAACTATTGATAAGCGGTTTATATTAATTACTTTGCATTTTTTCAACAGTGTTCAAGTGGTTTAGTGTAAAGTAATATAAAGTGTAAAGCGGATTTGGTGCAGCTGCAGAGGGTTATGGAGATAAACATTGTTACCATGCGAGCTATGCACAGCTGGCACAGATACACTGTAAATAAGGGAAACAGACTTTCACATGCCTTATTTTCAGGAATTCCTAAAATTGCAAAACAAGGTATATTTTTATGTTTCCTTTGTATTGATGTATAGTTTGCAGAAATGTTGTGGAGATATTATGTTGTACATCTGGTCTTACAGTTACAGTTACAAGTACTTATACAGCACCAAGAGGTTCCATAGCGCTTTACAATGGAGTAAGCACAAACCTGAGACTTAATAAAGATACATTAAGGGGGGTTATTCAGAGAGCACCGAAATGTTGCTGACATTTCGGTGCTCTCTCGTTCCCCAACCTTCCACTCACTTCGGCGAATCAAGGTTCCCCACCCTGCGGTGAATTCAGCATTCATCGCCGGGTCGCCGAAGTGCAGAGAATCGGCTGCCGAATGCCGCTGCCAACCTGCCGCAATCCTGCCCGCCACTGTCGCAAACCCGTCGGAGGGCCACCAATTGCAGCCGTCAAGCCACCGGATGGGCCGAAAAAAAAAAAAAAAGCACAATACGAATGAAATTGTCAAAATTGAAACACTGTATGAAGAATAATAAAAAGGTCTGTTACAGAAAAAAGAAAAGATGCTTTTAAAAAATAAAACCGAAAAAAAGGATCCTAAAAAATCAATAAATAAACAGACTTTTTACTGCAGATTATAATAATAAACGGTTTATTAGATATTGAATAAAAATGGGAGTATTTTTAACATCGAAACCTATGGGATTCGCCTGAATAAACCTGCCGAATGAAACCACCAAACAGCGGGACATTTCGGAAACTTTTCACTGCTGTTCGGTGTTCTCTGAATAGACGAAACATTGCTTCTCTATTGGGGATTTCATTGCCGTCGAACAGGCACCGTACTTGCTGGCATTTCACCAAAATTTGGCAAACTGCCTGCTCTCTGAATAGACAAATGGCCCGAAAAGTCCCCGTATGGGGGAAATTCCCTGCTCGGTGACATTTCGGGACGACCCTGTCCGTGGGATAATTTTTCTGCTAAAACAGTACTTGAAACATCTTACATTTCTTGCAACATGATTAGAAGAGTTGGACCATTATTAATCGTTATATCAGCATTTGTCAAATAGGAGGCTAGAAAATGCTATGGGCATGACATGTTTTCCATTTAGGCTAGGGTCAAACGAAAGCATTTTTACACGCGAACGTAAAAAAGTGCGTCCGAACGCATTGATGTATTTTTTCATGGAATATGCGAAAACGGTCATACGATGCGCATTTTCGTGCGTGATGTTTTACGAATCCAAACCAGGAAACTTTTTGCGTCTGGACGTTATGTTGGCCGGACATGAGCAGGGTCTGACGTCTCCAAATCACACACACACACACCGCTAGCGGGCGCAGTGCACTCTGTACGTCCGTACTAGCGGTTCTGCGTTCTCAAAAAAGTTCATTTTCCACTTGCGTTGCGCGGCCGGACGTTCGTGCGACCGTACTTCGTATATTGGCTGTCATTGCCCGTCATTTGCTGCTAGTGCGGCCGTAATTAAGTGCGCCAGAACGCACGTTAAAAGTGCGCTGGTCTGACCCCAGCCTTAACTGTGTGATCTGAGCAGACCACCGCCGGGCAGAACAACCACAAAAGAAAAAAGTTGCAATAGCCATGATAATCTCTAGAACCCACCACCCGCCGTGAGAATCACAGTATTGCCATAAAAGACTCCACAGGCAGCAAACAGGGAAAAAATACATCCTAATCAACAAATTATAAACACCAACCGACGGCTCCACCACATGTGCATGTTTCATTATTTAAAGATATGATAATTGTGCATCTAGTTGAGTTTACCGCATCTTTTTCTTCATAGTACATGGTAACCAGTATTTGGCTATATGTGCTTTAGCAGCAACCCTATACGTGCTATTTATTTATTGTTTCTGTTATTATTATGTTATATTCACTTGTATGCTCTTACAGACATTTCATTGTGTGATTCTGGTGGCGTGCGTGTCAAAAGTGACATATTGCAACAGTTAGAACAGGGTTTCTCAACTCCAGTCCTCAGGACCCACTAACAGGCCAGGTTTTAAGGATTACCTTGTGGAAATGCAGACTGAATCCTGCAATCACTGAGCAGCAAATCATATCACCTGTGCTGTGCTTCAGATATCTGGCAAACCTGACCTGTTAGTGGGTCCTGAGGATCGGAGTAGCGAAACACTGATTCAGAACATGTTTATGAGGCGTCTGTAAGATCTCTCATATTTTTTATGCTCTGGTTTTCTTATTCTGGATTGCAGAGTAACTGCATTTGTTTTTCCACCAATGGGCACAATGTAAACGTTTTATCTGCATTTCTCAGTTTTGCAGTTTCACTGCACTTATCAGACTGCTTCCTACATTCTATTAAGGGGGCAATTGCCTTGCTAAGGGGTCAGCTTCACAGTCTATGTTCTCCTCTTTGGAGTTGATGATGTGGTCTGGTTTTTTTGCATCGATGTTATCCTGCAATCTTGAATCATACAGGGTTATTCAAAGATAATCGAAAAGTCAACGCACGTTTGGTGACTTTCATTCTCTTCAGTTCGGTGCGATTTGGCGATCCCATTTCGGCGACCCTGCAGTGTATTCAGCAAGCACCACAGGGACGTCGTAATGCAGGGAAAAGCCGTCGCAAACCCGACGAACACTCACCGCAAAACCCGGCGAAGGCACAACGAAACCTGCAAAAACATCTGGATTAACCCCGCCGCACACACACCGGAGAAACCCGAGCAGGAGCCGATCACAGTGCAGAGCAGCCGCCTGATAAAACCGACACCGCAGACAAATGGAGTGAACAAAAAAAAAACACTACGCTTGAATGTTTGAAAAGTGAAACGCTGTTTACAAAGAAACTACTGAGCGAAAATAGCTGAAATTTGCATATAAGATCCAATGAATGATAATAAAAAGGGCTGTTACAGAAAAAAGAAAAACGATTTAATAAAAAAAACTGAATTGTTTTTTCGCAAAAAAAATCCCGAAAACTGCCTAAAAGATCCTAAAAAAAATCAATAAAGAGACTTTTTACTGCAGAATTTTATAATCAACGGTTTATTAGATATTGGATTAAAACAGGAATATTTTTAACATTGAAGCATAAGGGATTCTCCTGAATAAACCTGTCGAATTAAACCACTGAATGGCAGGGCATTTCGGCAACCTTTCACTGCTGTTTTGTGTTCTCTGAATAGACGAAGCATTGCTTCTCTATGGGGATTTCACTGTCCTCGAACAGGTACCGAACAGGCACCGTATGTGCAGGCAATTTGCCAACATTTGGCGAACTGCCTGCTCTCTGAATAGCCGAATGGCCAGGAAAGGTAACCGAACACTGAATTTCAGCGTTCGTTTACGTTTCGGCCACAATTCGGATCTCTTTGAATAACCCTGATCGTGTGTGTTTACAATTGTGTTGTGGAAGCATAGATATTTTTCTGCACATTGTTTCCTTTTGTTTCAGCCCCACTAGGTTAATTTAATTTAGGACATCTAGCTGTGACCATTTTGGGTGGCACATAGATCAACTAGCACTGATTGGAGAGTTTGGTTAATGACAAGGAAACCACGGCTCCTCTGTGTAGCTGCAGTCATAATGTACATCAGGTTTTTGGTGCAGAGATTTACTTGTGGGAACTCGCAACTCAATCATCATTTTAATTTTGAGACTTATGAATCTAAGCCAATGTTTGCATTCTCCAGCATTTTCATTGAATATTTTTAAATTCAATGTTCGATCATGTTCAAAGACTTGTTTACAAAAGGATGTTTTGTGGCGACCAAAAACCTCTCTTATTATAAAGTTGTCAAAATAACATCTAAACCAGCAGTAATTAGCATAAGCAGTTTGGAAAATAAACCACGTGACAGTAAACCCTGCTTATTAAACAGATGTTATACCTCTACCAGGCACAGCCAGCTGGACTGTAGGCTTCATAGTTGTATTACACTCCTGGATGAAGTCCAGCCAACCTCTCCAAGTTGAATAAAATGGTTGGTATTTTCCCAGAATTTTTTCCAAAGACCTATTTTTTTGGAGTCTTGGAAACATGGTACAAATGTCTTTTAATAGTCAATGTTATCAAAGACCTAGGCCTCTTAAGCTAAGGAAAACAGATATTTACAGAATACAAAATATTTATTATATAGAAATGGGACATCATGTGCCCACACACTAGCTTACCGATAGACGTTAAACTTTGCAGTATTTGGGCCCAACTGGGAAGCAATCAGGTATTGGGAAGTGCGACCAAATAAGTATTCAAGTAAGCTTATGCTGCAGCATCTCCAGCACTGAGTTAATACTTGAAGCAATCTTATGCAATACATAGGAACCAGGTACCACCCTATGAAAAGTTTGATACTACCCTTATAAATCCTGAAGAATGATTTCTAGTCTCAAAGAATTGTGCTGTATATCGAGCTGTTAATAGAGAATTTTACTCCCTATTTTGTCATACTCTTTCTGGAATTTGTTATACAGGAGAGCTATGAATGTGGAAGACTGTTTAGGAGCCTAGCTTCAACTTTATTGATTTTTAAAAACTCTATATTGACTGTTCTTATCTGATTTGTAACAACTGTGCACTGAGACACTGCACCCAAACATTTGTTGAAAAGAGTCAAAGGTACAGTTGATGGGTGAACAGATGACCTCATAGACTTTTATGAGCTACCTAAATGTGCTTTCCAGGGTGGCACTAAAATCACTACTGTCCTGCATGACGTATTTGTTTTTCTAAGCATTGTTGGGAAAAAAACGGGAAGTCTTGTAAGGCACACATTAGTATTAATCAACTGAATGAATTGTAACTTGCAATTAACTTTAACAGTGGTAACCCGATCTATCCACATAACTAAATACGTTTTACAAGACTTTTTCAGTAGTTTTGTTATTTCTAGATGATATAGTTTACACTTTCATTTATTATTTAAGAAATTTAATCACTAGAATAATAATGTCCTGGAAGCTCAACTTTCTAATTAAATCCCTTGATACTTGTATATCGTTAAAGGCATATTAACAGGGGATTAATATTTTTAACACTTGCGTATACCACATTTTATATGTTTTATGTTTTTGTAGACTTTTATAATTTATGCATTAAAATAAATTTATTTTCAGCTTTATATAAGCTATTTCTAATATTTCTAAATGTATACAACTAGGAACAGTCTGTCTAAAACATGAAGTGGCCCTTTGTCTGTTTTATGTTTGAATTTGTTGTCAGTATAGAACAATAGCAAAAACAATTTTTGAGACCTCTGAATTTGAGAGTCTCTTTGAGCAATCCAGCCAGTCGGATCTAGTAGTGCTGTCACTTACTGTATGTCTATGTTCGGTTATTTTGGTAAATGTGGATTCTATAGCACCCCAAAATATAGCAGGCTGTGATGTACATACAGGGGGACATTCTCTAACCACCATAATTTACCATAGTTACTAACAACAGCAAATACTGCCATTGTGGCAACAACAATAAACCACAGCATTTCCCCAAAGGGAAATTTGAAGAACAGCAAGAGAGAATTCATTTATGAAGCTTTTTCTGCCACTGTTTTAAGTTCTCCATGGGAAATGTCGAAGTTTATCTTTGTTGAAATAATTGTGAAACCATGGTGGTTAGTGAATAACCCTTATAGTCCAGCTGTAGTGTAGGTTGAAAAAATAATGTTTTATATCAAGCTGATAAGATAACAAGGTTGCAAAGGAACTAATATACACACTTAAAAATGTTATTGACAGTCTCATTGAAGTTGCACCATTCATATGCTCAATTTCTTATTATAGACCCACATTTATTTATGAGGGCCACCCAATGCTACATGTAATGATCTACTCATCCATTGTATTTGAAGTACAGCTATTATATTCATTACTTAATCAAAAGAAACCACAATCTTATCTCTAAAAGAACACAATTTGTAAAATTACATGAGTAATATCCACTCTTTTCCATCCACTCCATCCACATCCACTCCATTCCACTCTTGCCAATAATTTTTCAGCTAAAGTCTTTATCCATGAAAGCTCCAACAGGTAACAGCTGGAGATCCTACTCTGGTTTTGATGCAAGCTTTCCTAGTGGCACAGTCATTGTGGTTCCTAACTGAAAATTAAAGGCTGATGTACTTTGTATACCATTAATTTGCTGCCAGAATTAGAAGAATGAGCCATTCCAATTTCCAACGCAACTCATTCTTCTCCTCTGGATCTGGTATTGCTGAAAGAAATGCCAACTGCGCAAGACAAATCACTTAACACATTAAAATACTCACCCCAAATCCCTGCCGCATGCAGCAGGTGACTGAAAACAAATAGTTCCCTTCGTCGGGTCCTTCTGAGGTTCTTCCATGACTCTTGTGAGATCCCTCTTGCAAACTGATAGTGAGCAGCGTTGCACTTGCGTCCATGGAGTCCTGCGGTCATCGCTTTCTCCTCCAGTCTCTCCCTGCTCCCGGTGGACAGAGGAGGCTGTTGGAGCTGCAGTCCTCGCTGTGGGATAGGAGGTGAGTATATGATTTTATTGGTGGGGGTTCTGCTGGTGCAGACGATTCTGCAGCAACGGGAACGGTTAGCACCAAGTCCAGGCTGTGGATAACTTTTCAGTAACCGCAGCCGGATGGTAATTAGCGTTAGTATATTGTAATACTAACGCTAATTAACACTTTGCGCTCCCCATGTTAAGCATAGAGAGCGCAAAGTACAGTAACCTTGTGCTGAAAAGCGCAAGATTCCAATCGATAACGGGTTTTTTAACCCGTTAGCGTTTCGATTGTAGTATGGTGAGCGCTAACATTAGCACCAAGAATGTAGGGCTGTGCAATATTGACAAAATAATCATATTGCGATTTCTTGAATGAATATTGCGATTGCGATTTTATTTGCGATTTAGCCAATTGTTTTTGCTTTTTCAAACATGCTACATACATTCTAAATGTATTCAGTATTCAGCACATGGATATGCTGCCCCAGCACATGGATATGCTGCCCCAGCACATGGATATGCTGCCCCAGCACATGGATATGCTGCCCCAGCACATGGAAATGCTGCCCCAGCACATGGAAATGCTGCCCCAGCACATGGAAATGCTGCCCCAGCTCATGGATATTCTGCCCCAGCTCATGGAAATACTGCCCCAGCTCATGGAAATACTGCCCCAGCTCATGGAAATACTGCCCCAGCTCATGGATATACTGCCCCAGCTCATGGAAATACTGCCCCAGCACATGGAAATACTGCCCCAGCACATGGAAATACTGCCCCAGCACATGGATAATGCCCCAGCTCATGGATAATTGGATACTGCCCCAGCTCATGGATAATTGGATACTGCCCCAGCTCATGGATAATTGGATACTGCCCCAGCTCATGGATAATTGGATACTGCCCCAGCTCATGGATACTGCCCCAGCACATGGATAATGCCCCAGCACATGGATAATGCCCCAGCACATGGATAATGCCCCAGCTCATGGATAATTGGATACTGCCCCAGCTCATGGATAATTGGATACTGCCCCAGCTCATGGATACTGCCCCAGCACATGGATAATGCCCCAGCACATGGATAATGCCCCAGCTCATGGATAATTGGATACTGCCCCAGCTCATGGATAATTGGATACTGCCCCAGCTCATGGATACTGCCCCAGCTCATGGATACTGCCCCAGCACATGGATACTGCCCCAGCACATGGATACTGCCCCAGCTCGTGGATATCCGCAGCTCACCTCTGTAGCGCCGCTGTGTTCTGTGCGCCACGTGTTCGGCTCCCTGTTAACTTCCGCCGGCACATGGAGCTTGGGCGCTCGCCTGGGGGAACCATGTGATGAGCCGCGAGAACGCGGCTCGTCACGTGGTTCCCCCTGCGAGCGCCCAAAGCACCAAGCCGCCGCACCATGCCGCCGCCGGAAGTTACAGCCGAAAATCGCAAAATCGCAGCCTTATGCGATTTAGAAATCGCAGGGGCGGAAATCGCGATTCGATTGCGATTAATTGCACAGCCCTACAAGAATGTAATGATGCTCATTGTGTTGGTAAAAGTCTACAATCTCCTTGTAGTGGTAAAGATGTGTTTTTGGCTATCCAATGTGTTTTGATATAAAAATTAAAACTTTGTGATTGCTTAATAGCTGAAAATTTAGCAATATTCACTATGGAATGGGTTCCAGTCAAATAATTTATGTTGTAAAATGCCTGTAACTGTTGCAAATCTTTATAATGTGATTCAATACATTAGCTAAGAGTTTTGAGAATACCTTGAACGTATTGGTGGCTCATAAGTGTGATTTAAACTACAATGCATTTTGTATGGACAACTTGGTATAAACCGTATTAAAACAGGTGCAAATTCATTAGTAAAAACAGAAAATATTTGTGCCGTATAAAGAACCTTACTGTAATCCTTATAATTTCTGATATTTTCAATTGATTGCTATCTTTTGTTCTCAGCAACAAGCAGAACCCACTTCACTTCCTTCATCAGTGCCTTTGGAGCAACTAAGTGAAACTGTCGCTCGTTTGGAGACTGTGGAAGATGTAATACGGTATCTGGAACCAGATAGGTGGCAGATGGACATAGAAGACTTGTTCAGACCAAGACCATCATGGCAGTTGCTTGGAAAATCTTTTATCCATGGCAGAAAATCTAGAGGTATGTTAAACTTTCAGTTTCAAGCTACTTATTGGTTTTATATATTACCTCTTGGTGACCAACAGAAAATGAAGTTAACATAAAGTCAAAAGATAAACATTCGGAACATCGAATGAGTACGTCCTCTCTGTCGATATACTTCTATAGAATATTTGCTTAGGTCACATCACATTGATCTCTTGCAACCAATCACCATGAGGCTTTAACTTTGCCATTTTTCCTGACAAGTTATGATTTTAACTAAATAGCTATTACAAGCACTTGATTATTATTGCATGAAATTATATGACATATGTAATAATGTAGAGAAACAAAGAATCACTTCATTGAGATAGTTGCTGCTTATTATTAAATATTCAGTGTGACATACCACAAGTTTGGAAAAAGGTATCGTCTTTGTGTGTTTGAATCCACGTGTGTTTTTTTTTTAACCAGTTCCTCAGGGAGTGGTTGTCCTTCGTCTTATCACTCCTCCTGTGGGGCAGGGCTGGCCTAAGACATTGTGCTGCCTGGGTCCAAGGATGAAATGTTGCCCCCCCCCAAAAAAACAACAAAACATGTGCAGTGTATGAGCATATCCCAGAGCTCCACAGCAATAAAACTCACAGTAATGTTTGATGTGCCTAGTTGAGGCCCAAATGCTGCTCCTAGCAAAGTGCTGCCTGGAGCCATGGCTCCATCTGGCCACATGGACGAGCCGGTCCTGCTGAGAGGGGTGGAAAGTTAGCACCACAGAGGGTGGGCTTTTACCTCTACAGTCACAGGAACCGGCGGTGAAGACATTCTATTGTTCAGGACTCAATGCCTGTGAGAGTTGGTTAAATAACCCTTCCTACTTGTTTTGACTCATTAAAAGCGTTAGCGTCAGCTTTACCAACACTGTATCTAAAGGAAGCCTCAGCAGCGTCTGTGTATCTGGATAGAATTGTTCTGAGCAAATTTATGGAGTGCAAGGGGGGTTCCGTTACCCTGTCTTTGTATTTCAAAGTTAAAAATATTTTCTTAAGATATTTCTTATTATTGCATGTCATTTATAATAGTTGATGTATTTATTGCCCTTACTTTTTCATATCAATAAAGCATTTAGTGACTTAAAAGGATATAACTCACTATGTGACTATTCCTGTTATCTACACCAGTTTGTGAAGACAAATATGTGATCTTCATTGAAGAAATTAGGTAAATGAAAAAGTATATTATTTGCTTCTACAACGCCTAAACTAAGATAAATTGCTAAATCCTCACTGAGAATGTTGTAATGTGCTAAAACACACGAGAAAACCAATGCAAACTGTCATGCATTTAAATTACAGCTTCAAATTACATTTAAAGCTGTAAAAATAATATGTATTTACGGATTCAGTTTTTTATAGCTGAGTATACAGTGTATACAGTATATTTTTTCATTGCAGCTAAAAAGTTTTATTTTATTTTGTTGTCACAACCCATGCTATAACTATGACTGCATATGAAAAGTAATTCCTAGAAATATACAAATAATATGGTGTAAAAAATATGATATAGTATAACAATGTAAATTTCACCTTTGCTCCTCATCATAAGTAAAAGAACATTGCGGCACACAGACATGTGACAGGACATATCCCTAAAATATCCCAATAAGGTGACGTGGACAATTAATAAACAGTATTTATCAATATAATCTCATATGTATCTGTTCATTTTTAATATATGTTCCTGAGGGATCAGCCAAATTACAAAATCATTTAGGTAAACAAGCCGTTAGGGCTTCAGAGATACAGAGGTCTAAATGATTGTAGATTGTAAAAAAAAAAAATATATATATATTTTACAGCGCAAGGTGCCCCCTTGTGGCACATGCCTACTCTGCCTAGTTATAAATCCGGCCCTAGGTGGATATATGGAACAGCCTTCCAGTTGAAGTGGTAGAGGCCAAAACCGTGTTAGCATTTAAGCAGGCATGGGATAGGCATAAATCCTAAATAAAAGATAAATCCAGGTAAAGTATCCATGTAATTGGGCAGACTAGATGGGCCGAAAGGTTCTTATCTGCCAACATTTTCTATGTTTCTATGGGATAGGCATAAGGCTATCCTAAATAAAAGAAAGATCCAAGGAAAGTATCCATATAATTGGGCAGACTAGATGGGCCGAAGGGTTCTTATCTGCTAACATATTTTATGTTTCTGTGAACCCCACTTCATTGGCTATGTACGTCAGCCTCTTGAAATGACTGACCACAGTAAGCACCAAGTGGAAACCATAATCCGGCCGTTGTGAGCAATTACTACAGTTTACATGCACGCTAAATATACATATATATATTGTAGACTATTTGAAAACAATTTATACATACAGTGCGCGGGCACTCCGATGGGGGCATCTATGGCGCCCACCTATGCGAATTTTTACATGTACTGCTTCGAACACACACATCTTATACAAAGATACAAATCCCAGATCCTTTTCTACTGCCGTTTTGTCGATGACATTTTCTTAATATGGGAGGGCGATACACCCTCGTTCAACCAGATGGTTGACTCTATCAACCAGCTTGATACCCCTGTGAAACTGTCTGCCAACAGCAGCTGTAGTTCTATAGCTTTTTTGGATGTGACTATTTTTCGCACTGCCAACACCTTAGGCTACACTCTCTTTCGTAAGGAAACAGACAGGAACACTATCTTACACATGGACAGTCATCACCCTCAACATCTGAAGTGTTCACTTCCTATGTCTCAATTTCTGCGAGTACTTAGATACAACAGTGATGCGGATACATGTCATGACCAAGTTATGGATATGTATCAACGCTTCCTAGCTAGGGGGTATTCCACTAATTTGCTCGACAGTGCTCTTAGGAAGGCGCGCATTCGTATACAGGAACCCAAGTTGCCTACACTAGGGACACCCCCGAGAATATATCTTCCATTAAAGTTCCACACCCATAGTGCTAGGATCGCGCATACAATTAAAAAACACTGGAAAAATTTCTCACATGATCGGTCTTTACCCACTTCTTTTAGAAATCAGCCACTCATTAGCTATTCTAGGGGGCGCAATCTTCGAGACCTACTCATACATACTGATGCCGTTGGATCCTATGCTACTAAAGCTCCCCTGCAGAAAATGGGTTGCTTTGGATGTACGGGATGTGTAACATGCAATCATATGAATTCAACTACTACCTTTGCACATCCGCATACTGGCCGTATCTATACAATAAAACACCGCATCACCTGTATGACGGAATTTGTAATTTATATGATCACATGCCCCTGTGGGCTTACATACGTAGGGAAGACTGATCGTACACTGAGGGAACGTATTCGAGGCCACCGCTCCTCCATCAACACGGCCTATAGAGACGGCCATACTGACAAGCCGGTGGCTAAGCATTTTCTGGCGGTACAACACAGACTACCTTCACTCCGGTTTGTTGCTATCGATCATGTCCCCCCATTACCCAGGGGTGGCAATCGCTCCCAGCGACTGCTACAGAGGGAGACCTATTGGATCAGGACCCTCGATACTGTTGCACCGAGGGGACTGAATGAATATGTCTCCTTCTCTAGCTTTCTCTACGATCGCTAATTTTGGTGGTTGATCACTATATTTTGTATATATATTAGATTGTGTGTTTATATTGTCTCCATCTATCTTTGACTGATGCCATGTACAATGGGTATATTAATATGCTTTTCCTACCGCGGGCATTTTGACCCGCTTAGATGTAGCTATTTTTCCACTCCTATATTCTGTGACCTATGTTTTTCCTATGATGATCTACTATATTGCTCACCTTTGTATGTTTATATATCTTTTCTTTTGATATGCTGCTCTTTATCTTCCTGCTTGGGATGTTTTCTTTCTCTTTCTCTGCTTCCGGTTTGGTTTAGCATTGTTTTTAGTTGCCTTGGCAACTGGCTCATTGCCGCTATCACGTGATGTATTAGGCTGAGATGTGCGAGGCTCTAGGAGCTACGCACCTGTACACCTGTGGCCACTTCTCTTTGTGATTAGTCCATTTGGATTGGTATTCCAACTATGTTGGTTCACTATTTAAACACACACTTTGCTTGCTTATGTTACCTTGAGAATGGCTCCTGTGTGAGCCGAAACGTCGGTTTTATTTTAAATGACTCAATAAATTTTTTTATGTTTTATTTTTGACTGAGTGCCGCCTTTTCTCCTCTGGCTTATATTACCTTTGGCTGAGCACCAACCATTGATTGCATGAAGATACTCCAAGGTGTTGCAGGACTTGTGGTGACGTATATTGTAGACTAGATATACAGTGGCTGGCTGCTTTGGATGGACGTGTGATGGATTTATACACACATTTCTATATTCTTAGTCTGATTTTAATATATTTTTTACGTTTCAAATACATGGATATGTTTCAATTCAATCTGACTTATGATTCTTATTATATGATCTGACAATGTGTTCTCTTCTAGAAGTGGTTAGGTTTATGTTTGCGTTTTCTTTCATATTGCAAATTGTTTAATATATACAATTTCCCCCTTTATTTTCTACAGTTGCAGATTTGAGCCTTCTCAACGAAGAAGTGAGGTTATATAGCTGCACACCAAGGAACTACTCTGTGTCTTTGAGAGAAGAGCTCAAGAGAACGGATTCCATTTTCTGGCCAAGTTGTCTCCTAGTGAAGCGTTGTGGAGGAAATTGTGCATGCTGCACCCATTATTGCAATGACTGCCAATGCATCCCAACGAAAGTCACCAAAAAATATCATGAGGTATGATAATCCATTACCGAGTTACTGCATATACAATTTTGATCTGCTAGATCTTTAATAAAACTGAAAACATACTAAATCATGGATCTCAAACTCTTGCCCCAGATATTTATTGCCTACAATTCCTAGAATTCTTTAAATGCAATAAACGGCCAGAGAATAATGGGTGATGCAGTTCAGAAACATCTGAGTGGACGAAAGTTTGAGATCACTGTACTAAAATGAGAGAATCAGTTTGACATGTAAACATGAAACATGTTATCTTCAGGCCATGAATTGATCCGCTATCGATTAGTCACCTATCTCAAACTAACAATCTGTACGCGATTTGATATTTTATCCTACAGTTAAGTGTTGCACATCTCACGTTTCAAATAAATGTTATGATATTTTTTTCACCAAAAATCGCTTGGAAGAGAAGGCGGTATGTTACTTGACTGGCGATCATAAAGTTAAGCAACAAAATGTACAACAAGCCTACTTGTGCCATTTTAATAGAACTATTATTATAAAATGCTCCATGTAATTTCAGATTTTCCATAAGCCATGTGTCACCTTTCAATTGAATAAATAATCTAGTATGTACCTTGTAGATACAAATCTGCTTATCGTTGTCATTTAATTATTTATTCTAAGGTTACTGAATTATCCAAAAATAAATTTTTAAATATATTACTCAATTAATATCTTAAATCTCAATTTGTTTTCCGAATTTTTAGGTTCTTCAACTTAAACAAAGGAGCGGAGTGAAAGGATTGCAAAAATCTTTGACAGATGTGCCTTTGGAACACCATGAAGAGTGTGCATGCTTATGCTCGGGGAACACGGAAGGATAATTTGATGATTGGATGCCTTGATTTCTAAAAGCACATACAATTAACTGCTTTTCCTTTTTGGAACAGCGTTCTTTTACACTGTAAACAAGGAAGCCTGTCTTCGACTGCCAGCCATGCAGATGTACAGCATTGTGATGTTATGATCTGAAGAAATGCTACTTTGTTAGACTGTTAGATGTGTGTTTTGCATTAAGGTTGTGTTGGTTTTAAGTCAAGACATCACATATCTGAATGGACATTAATCAGTTTGTATTTCTGGCTGCCCCTTGATGTTGTTATATGAGGATGAAGCCCTGCATAAGTACAGAACAGTCTCAATTCTACTTTGGAATGGTCTACTGGATGGACGTTGTGGACAGCAGCCATGACCTTGGCTATAACAACATGGCAGAATTTGCAATCTGCTTTTGGTATCAGCTGTAAAAATCCAAATTAAAACTCTCTGCATGATATCTGTATGCTTTGATGGTGTAAGCAACCACAACATATCATTCTACATAAGTAAGAGAAAGTGAAGTTTTCATTATGGGTCTTACGACCTCTCTTTACTCCTGCAATATATTTGGACCAATATGTTATCTAACTAGATGTCATGTATACATACAGTGGCCTTAATCCAATTAATAGTCTGTTTTTTTCTTTTGAGTTACTTTTGTACATTTTATATACCTTTGACATTATATCTATTTTGCATTTCTTACTGCGTTACGTGTATCTCTTTTTACATATTGTATTTAATGTGATGTCTTTTTAAGATTAGATGATCAGTTTGTGTAGTTCTTTATTATTATAACTTGTGTTGTAAAACCCAGCTAAGGATTGAAATGCAAGAGGTAGTTATTTGTATATGGTGCTAAACAGTGAAGTAATCTGGGTTTTTTTTAAGTTTGAAGAGTAAAAATAGCAGGAAAAAAATGAATATATTGGTACCAAGCTGCTACACACAATACTCTTAAATTTATGCTATTAAATTAATTTTGGGTGTTTGAAGAAGAATGTGACATTCTTTTATAAAATACAAATAAATCTGATTTGGTCTAGTGAGTCATGTTCCTCTATTGCCTGTCAATCATGAAATAAACATTTTTGAAAAATCAGACTAATGTTTCTAGGCTAAATAAAACTGTTAACAACTTTAAGGGTTTCTAAGAGTGCCGAACTTGCCACCAAAGGGCAACGAATGGTGAATTTCACTGTACGGTGCAATTTCATGGCAGTTTGACTATTCAGAAAGCTGTCAATTTGCCAAATTTAGGCGAATTGCTAGCGAAATACGGTACAGTTTGCCCCAAATTACTGCAATATTGCAATCTTTGGTGGCAGTGAAATTGTCCCATAGAGAAGTAATGGTTTATCGATTCAGAGAACGATGAACTGCACCGAAGTTTCAGTGAAAGGGACAGATTTTTGGTGGTTCAGTTTGACAAGTTTAAAAAGGCGAATCCCATAGATTCAATGTAAAAAAATATTATTGTTTTTATTTATTTTTCATTCAGCGATTTATTCTTTTCATTTCCAGCAAATAGTCTTTATTTATTTTTGTATTTTTTTTGTATTTTTTTCGACTTTATTAAGCAAAATTTTTGATTTTCTTTTCTTTTATATTCTGTAACAGACAGTTTTGTTATTTTTACGACCTTTTTTATTATTTCCACATGTTTTCATCCATTTTTTTGTTTTAAACACCTTTTGAAGAATAGCAGAGTTCCGCTTTTTTTTTTCCCTGCAGTTTTGGCGGCATTTGGCAGTCAGTACGGCTGCGTTCGGTGGTCTTTCGTTGCATTCGGCGGCTGATTGGCGTTCTTCAGCGGCATTCAGTCTGTTTGGCGGATGACGGTGATCTTCGGTGGCTCCATTGTGAATTCACCACAGGGACAGCGAGCTGGAATCGCTGAAGTGCACCGAATTGCAAGAAAGCATCAAAGTTTCACTGAAATTTCAGTATAACCTTGAGTTTTTTCAAGCATTGATTAATCGCGTGCCCTGAGCTAAAACCGGGATGCTAAAGGGGAAAAATTAGCGATCGCTAATTTCCCCTTTGTGTCCCGATTTCACCAGCAGATTATGCAGCAGGTGCTGAGTCCAGAAACTTGCCTCATAGCGGCCGCTAGGCACGTGGATGCTGGGGGCAGCACTATCGTGCCGTCCTTAGGACTCCATGGAGGCTTATCCTGCCGGGTCACGTGACCGGCGGGATGTCGCCTCTCCTGAGATTCTCCTGGTCGGCGGAGTGATCGCAGAGGGAGACTGGGGACCTTTTTCCCCAGTCTCACTCTGCTCCCGGCAGCCAGAAGCAGCAGAACGAGCTGCCGTTCTCGCTGTGGGAAGAGAGGTGAGTATTTGATTTTTGCAGGGTTTTTGAGCTGCAGCTAACTGATTTTGCAGCAGCGGAATCCTTTACCTACAACTCTGAGCTGGTGGTAACTTTTCGGTTAGTGCCAGCTCTTAGGATCACTTGGCCTAACACTAGTTACTAACGCTAGTTACTCTGTGCTTTCACTTTGCACTTCCCATGTTAGGTATAGGGAGCGCAAATTACAGCAAACTCGATCTACAAATCGCAAATTAATGAGCGCTAACAGGTTTTTTATCCCGTTAGTGAAACAGAGGCAATCTATGACCTCCTTTAATATATGACCTCCTTTAAGCTAGCGCTAACGTGAGCGCTAGAGTTAGCATGAAGGAGGTGACAGAGTCCAAGGGGTAGTATTTCAAAGCTGGTGCTAAGTTAGCCAGAGCTGTTGTAAACTTAACAACCCCATAGACTATGGGCAGTATTACAATGTTGGTGCTAACTTAACCAGAGCTGTTGTAAACTTAACAACCCCATAGACTATGGGCAGTATTACAATGTTGGTGCTAACTTCACCAGAGCTGTTGTAAACTTAAAACCTCCATAAGCTATAATGGCTCTGGGAAGTTTACAACATCTTTGGTTAAGTTAGCACCAACTATGTAATATGGTCCAAGGAATCTCATTCATGAATAAGTCATCACAATGTTCTACAAGTCCTAACTAAATATAGGTTAATGTGAAAGTCCAACTATGTGGTTGATCAACATAACTTTCACAACAAATTCCTCAAGCTGAAGACTCATTGGCCTTTCTTAACCCCTTCACTACTGTGATTGTGTTTACACAATCACCAGCAGCCGACACAGCAGTTTGAGATCATCGGGTCTATTCAGTAAAGGTGAAAGTGGAGAATTGGCAAGAGAAGAGAACAATTTAGACCAAACAGCCAATTGGAAAGTGAGATAAATGGGAGAAATTTTCTGGTTTGGCTATTTTGACCTAGAATTTTCACTTCTGCCAATTCTCCAGCTTTTCACGGTTTAGTGGATAGACCTGTATGTTTCCACTATCTGGGGTATGCTGTATCACTTCAAATGAAATTAGTTTGTTGCAGAAGAATTTTGTTTGCATTTGGGCTCCGGAACATGCCCCTTAAGTTTTAGCCATGTGGGCATGATACCAAAAGTGATAATGCTGTTTAAGGGAACACCTCGAACAGACATCTCCCCAGCTGATCCTGCAATGCGCTTAGAACTGTATTAACTGCATATGGCCAGCAGATGGCATCATCTGCCTGCCAAATAGGTTAATACTGTATAAAATGCATTTGGAATAGTCCCAAATATTTTTTACTGTATAATTAAAACGATTTTCCAAAAAGAAAAAAACATTGGTTCCTGGTAGTGGGTTTTTGGTAGTGAAGGGGTTAAGTAATACGTCTTGAATCACGAAAAATGGCTTCATAGAGAGGCCATGAATGAACCATCAAAAGAATACAACTCAAATGTTCTGTAAGGCTGCAACTTGATTCAGACAACAATTAGCTTATAACAGCTGGTCACTATTTAACATTGTCCAATTAGATCATCCTGTTTAAAAGTGCGGAAGTTCTGAATGGTTTGCAAATGCATGAATTTCATGTACCTTTTGCAAAAACACTTTTCTGTATAAAACCAGTTCTTTAGAAGAAAACATTAATCAGTGTTATTCACAAATTATGAGTTTAACACCTGTAATTATTTAAAATTGTGAATATGATTTCCTTGGTGGATGTATTTACATTTCCACTTTATATTACTTCTTCAGAATAATATTATATTACTGTTACATTTTCTCTAAATATATTAGATTAGACATTTGCCATAAGTAACAATTTCCCAGGTGATATAAACTACGTTTCTCTGGCAAACAACCCCATATGGTTTTTGGATGTTACTATTTTTAAATAGGTGAGCATTTCTATACATACAATGGCATAATTACCACGTTCTTCTGTAAAGCAACTAAACATTATTTCCAAATCCACATTCAACTTATATTTTTATTATTTTAAATATTTCACTTGAGAGATAAGTAGAACTGGTCCCTCGTTTCCTTAATTTCAAAACCAGATAACATCCAGGCATAAATGCATGCTACAGCAGGGGTCAGGAACAGGGCTGGATTTATAACTAGGCAGAGTAGGCATGTGCCTATAGGCACCTGCCACAAGGGGGCGCTTTGCTTTGTAAAAAGAAAAAGTGTGTTGTTTTTTTTACAATCATTTAGAGGACATATGAGGTATCCCTAGAAAGGCCAGATTATGGCCTTTCCAGGGATACCAAATATAACTAGATTAGATTTATGTAAATATAAAATAACAAATAAAATAAAAAAAATCTCTTTTTTTTCTAATGCAGCACTATTATTCAGTTTACAATAAAAAGTGACCAGTGATGCTGCGCTAACTCACCTTCTCATTTCCCACACTGCAAGTGTAAAGCTGAGGATGCAACTCATTGTTTCATCGACAACCTAGATCATGGCACTGCAGTGAGGAGAGACAGAGGGACTTTGGATCCCGCATCGCTGTATTGTACAACGCACAAGGTTAATTGAAGTGTCATTGGAAAGCTCAGAGTCTGGTATGTACAATGATACCAAACAGGACCATGTAATGTGTAAAAATTAAAAAAAATTAAAAAAAAGTAAGTGCTAAATATATTTTTTTCTCTCTTCTACGGCAGGGACAATATATGCTTCTACATATAAAATAAACAATGCCACTGCACTAACTCAATTAAGGCAACAGATTCTGCCCCTTCTTTTGATTTGAGCTCAGAGAGAATCTGTTTTTCAAAACGCTTTCTTTTTATTTTTTTATTTTGCCCCACAACGAAAATTTAAAAAGTAATTTTTGCATGTTTTTTGGGGGGGGGGGAGGCGGGGTAGGTGCGCTCCACATTTCTATGCCTACAGCCTACAGGCTCCTGAGATGCAAATCCGGCCCTGCCACAGGGTCCCCAGAGTGTAGGGAAAACCCGCCACAAGTTCGTCGTAAATCAGCGGCGTTCAGCACAACAATAAAATTGCCCCATAGAAAACTATCATGTCTTCTATTTACAAAACGGTGAACTGCACCAAAATTCGGGCGAAATTACCAGATTTTTGGTGGTTCAGTTCGACAGGTTTAAACAGGTGAATCCCATAGGATTCAATGTAAAAACGTATTATTATTTCTTTTTAAAGACTTTAAAGCCTTTTTATTTTTTTTAACCTTTTTGTATTTTTTGGGCAAAATATTTGATTCCCAATTTTTTAAAAAGGCATTTTTTTTATTTAAGACCTTCTCATTTTTTTAAAGGACCTTTTTTATTATTTAGACACATTTTAATGCATTTTTATTGCGTTAAACCCCGTTTAGGAGTATAGGAGACGTCAGGTTTTTTTATGTTCAGTTCGGTGGAATTCACTGATGCCAATTCGGCACAGTTTGGCGCACTTCGGTGTTTATTGGCACCAGTTCGTCACTTTTCACCATCTTCCGATAACTGCTCCGGCGACTACGATTTTTGGCAAAATGGAATGCGCCGAAATATGGTTGAAATCAAAGTACTGAAATTGTGTGCAATCACATTCTGTTAATAGACCCTAATGACATGAAGTGAGATGAACCAGAAGCAAAAAAAATGAAAGACCAGGGGAGTGGGATAATATAACAAAGAGGGATGCAGCAGAGGCCTGCCAAAATCATCAGCTCCAGACCACTAAAACCCTTAACCCAGCAATGGCCCTTTCTATCCTACTCTAAAGTGTGGTATTTTGCTAACTAGTTACCAATAGGTTGGAGAGAATTCTTCCTTTTTTATATCAAAATTGTTATTATGTACCATCACCACTATCTCGACAGAAATGTAATAATCTTCTTCGTGTTCACTGGCTCCTCACATTACATATCCACATCCCAAGGTATCATCTCCTTCTACAGTAGATCTAGTGAATGTTTAACAGTGTCACAAGTTTTTGTTTTTATATTAAACAGCATTTGAAAATCTTGAATCTGGTGTAAAGGGCCACTACCACCAAAACAATGAAATGTTCTTAATTTGTTTATTTTATGTTGCTGATTAGTGATGGGCCGAACACCCCTTTGTTCAGTTCACATTCGAACACGAACATTTGAAAAAGTTCGGATTCGAACGCGAACACGATTCAAACTCAATGCAAGTCAATGGGACTCGAACGTTCGATTTTTAGAGTGCCCTCCAAGAGGGCATATATGCAAGATATTTGCCATAAAAGGTGTATGGGGGTCCGGGTAGTGTCCTGGGGGACAGGAAACAAGGAAAAAAGTTTTAAAAAAGAAGTTTTTAAAGGAACAGTGATTTTTCCATGAAATAAAGGTTAAGAATAAAAACAAAAAATTCCTTCAAATATCATGCCTAGGAGGTCCCCATAACCTGCCCGTGAAGTGGCAGATTTGTAGGATGTATAGAAACATTTAAAAAGAAAAAAATGACATTTCAAATGACGGTAAATGTTTTTCCTTTAATCTATTAATAAACAACTGCTTGGGGCGGCAGCCTATATGAAAAGAGGAGACGATTTAGGATACGCAGAACAAGTTTAGTGAGTTTTTTGGCTAAATTATGGTGAAACTTATGCAGGCTTTGGATGAAAGTAACAACAGGTGCATTAAAATTGGACCTTTGGTGCCAGCTAGTGCCTTCACACCGTAACCTCTCTGATGTATTGTGGAAGAGAGCAGGGGTGGACTCTGCATTCAAATATTAAAATGATTGGAATCTGGTACACGCGTCAGTGGCAGTGCACCCAAATATTGGGCCTTTGGTGCCAGCTAGTGCCTTCACAACGTAACCCCCTAGGTATTGTGGAAGAGTGCAGGGGTGGACTCTGCATTCAAATATTAAAATGATTGAAATCTGGCTAGTGGCAGTGCACCCAAATATTACTGTGCTATAGTGTATGGCAGGATGGAAGCGCACCAGCAGTAACAAGCAGCGGAATATAACAGACAGGGGCACAGAGCGAGAGTAGATGTTATAACAAAACCGGGTCAACAACGTTTAGGCACTAGTACTGCGCTACTGTATATGGTGAGAATTGACGCACACCAGTAGCAACAGGAGGCAAACAGAACAGGCAGGGAGTACACAGAGAGAATAAATATAACAACAAAGATGAGAAAATGGTCCCACCTAGAAAACAATCACCTGTCCACGTACCAAAAGGTGGACAACACTCCCATCAACAGGATTAAACCTTTATTATTATGTATACAAAAACAAAAGAAAATAACCAGTATAACAGGCAACAAAGCCCATCAACTGATGATCAGGGAGTGGCTAGTACTTAATGAACTTTATTAACCGAAAAACACTCTCAGATCCCAAACTTTAAAATACATATACACACATAGCATCATAGGGTAAATTGTCCAATTTACCCTACGATGCTGTGTGTGTATATGTATTTTAAAGTTTGGGATCTGAGAGTGTTTTTTGGTTAATAAAGTTCATTAAGTACTAGCCACTCCCTGATCATCAGTTGATGGGCCTTGTTGCCTGTTATACTGGTTATTTTCTTTTGTTTTTGTATACACAGAGAGAATAGTCAAATGGCAGGCAAAGCCGGCAACAGATCGGGTCCTCAGAACAAGTAGGGTCAGTAACAAGTATACAAACTGATTCGGTAAGCTAGCGATGCGGGAATGAAACTCCATGGCAAGTCAAGGTGCACACCGCACGCTCCTGATTTAAAGGTCCCGGCGGCTCTGCGTCATCACGCCGCGCCCTGCCCCCTGATCACTCACAGCTGCGCCGGGTGCCGCCGGAGATCCTGGCATTTGGCCAGCTGGCGGCATCATGCATCCGGGCCCCCCCCCAATCGCCACCCGGGGCCCTGGATGTCACAATATTACAATTCAAACGCAAACGGGTTAAGTAACCAAAAGAAGAAGAATTAATGCAGCATATGATTCCGCACACTGCCGAGCAGCACCTCTACAGTATAATAATGCAGCATATGAATACTCACACTGCCTGGCAGCACTTTTACAGTATAATAATGCAGCATATGAATCCTCACACTGCCGGGCAGCACCTTTACAGTATAATAATGCAGCATATGAATCCTCACACTGCCGGGCAGCACCTCTACAGTCTGATGCTAGCTTTAACGAGAAGATATGCTATTAGTGTAGCGGGGAAGCCGGCTGCGCATTTTGCATCACTAACTAAAGAGACTGGAGTATTGCTTGTTGTGTTAAGATCGAGTAGCTACGAAATTGTGAGTTGCGGTCGTTGGGGACGGTTGGGTAAGCGAATGGTGGATTGTTGTCCGCGTAGTCATTATCTGGGTCTAGGATAGACGGATAGTGGGTTGCTTAGCCCTGTGTCTTTGCTGCGACACGCGTAATGTTCAGGGGAACTGGTGGCAGCGTAACTAATAGAATAAGAAAGTGGGCACAGGGATTGTGGGAAACGCAGTCACTACACATTTCAAGAGAGGAATGGTACTGCGCTACAATCCTGGGACCACTTTATTGCGCTCTACATGCCTGTTGCGAGAGAAAGTGTGCAGGGACGGATAGGTAAGCGAGCGCGCAGGGATTGTTGTCCCTGCAGTCATTATCTGGGTCTAGGATAGACAGATAGTGAGCGGCTTAACCCGGCGTCTTTCGTAGCAGCGCTCGTAGTTGACTTGACAGGAGGCTGCGCTTGTTTGTGGATCCAGGAATCAGGTGAGTAATAGAAAGAAAGAAAAAAGTTTTATTTTATGTTCATGGGGTCATTTAAAGATGTCCTCGGATTTTTTTTTATAAAAAATGTGTCGCCTTAACTTAGCCTGGTGGTCAGTGGGGGCTCCCTGGATCCTGGTTGTGGGGGGGTCTGCCGTGGCTCCCTCTCTGCGCCACCTCTCTGCCACATGCACGCGTCCAGCCCGCAAAGTCGCAGCTCTGTCATCCGGTGGCCGCATGCTCCTCACGGGATCCTTGGGAGGCCCCGGCTGGCTGCCCTCTACAGTGCCTGATTAGGGGGCCTCGTCTGCCTGATGTTTTAGCAAGAATGTTTTATCCCATAGGCTTCAATGTTAAAATATTCCCGTTGTAATTCAATATCTAATAAACCATTGCTAATAATATTCTGCAGTAAAGAGTCTCTTTATTTTTAGATTTTTTAAGCAGTTTTTTTTAAAAAATTCAATTTTATTTTCGAACTTTTGGCGAACGTCTCAAAAAGTTCGATGTTCGAGAACTTTCGAACGGCCAATGTTCGAATCGAACCGAACGCCCTTCCCTATTGCTGATATCTTACATGTGCTTTGTTTTTCTATTGTATGATTAGTTAAGAAAATATTTTACTCTATATGTGTCACTGGGTGCATCTATTGTGTGATCTTTACAGCACTCCTTCCTCACTGTGTGGCATTGAGCATAGAATAGAGTGAATGGGTCTGTAGTCATGGAAGCCTAGTCGCATCATTGTATTGTGTGGGATGTATGCAAAGAACATGACCAAGGAATTGATTAGAAGTCTTTTAAGCTCCCTGTCTTATTTCATTCAGCTGCCATCTCATCTCAATTTGCATACACCACAATAGAGGTCTGCAGCCTTATCTAGACATGCCCTCCAGCCCAATTAACTGTTAAATTCTGTAGACGATAAAACACAGCTGTAAAGTAAAGCTCACATGCAATTACTTCAAGCAAAGAAAAAAAGCAGCATGTGTTTTATAATGTGGTTTTGTTTGTAATGCACAACTAAACTACGTAAGTGGTAGTGTCCCTTTAAGAAACCATTTAAAATGAAGCTTTAAAAACATCCCATAGGACTAAAATATTCAATGATCCCCCCCCCCCTCTCTGTACATAACATATTTTCTTACATCAAAGAAACTCCATTGCCTTCTTTCAACTGGCAGGCAGCTTTCAGTAAAGTTATTTTACTCTTTCCGTTGCTGGAAGAAAACGTTTATGTAAGCGAAATAGATGGCTATTTGCACCACCATTGAAACACATTAAATCAGAACCAACCAGATTCTTTCCAGTATAAAAAGCCAAGTGAGCAAAACGTTATCTATAAATTATTTATCTTTCCATATACTTACACTAACAAGTCACTACTAAGCTAATAATACTCCATCACTTTGGTGTATATATCATGACAGTATTTTCCCATTGTTGTGGATACTGCATATAATACATAAATAACTGGAACATGGATACCAAATAAAGACAGTCATTAATAATAATCACCATACTTTAAATTGTATTTCTCAAGTAAATCTGATCATCTTGCTTATTTATAAATCAAAACTAAAATACAAAACAGACATGTTCTTATATAATCATTTCTCTGTAGGAACAACAGTGTCAAACAGAAAAGAAAAATGGCATCCCACCTTTACGTATCACTGCATATGTTTCCTTTAAAAGCATGGTAAATGTACTGAATATTCTCTTTGTGGACGATGTACATGTCACTCTGTTTAATTTGTTTTAGTCACACTAGATTCACGTTTTCATACAAACTTTTAATGTAGCACAATACAAGATTGGGGCTGCCCTCCTAGGATTCTGAGAATTGTGGGGGATTCTAGTGTAAAAAGGATATATCAGGACCTGGTTCATAAAGAAAACATAACTTATGTGCTTTGATAAAAACTCTGCTCTATACATTATCAGGGTTATTCAGAAAGCGTGAAAAGCAGGAGAATGACTGGAGAATGACTGGAGAATGACTGGAGAATGAAAAATTCTAGGTCAAAATAACTGATTTGGAAAGTGAGATGAAAGGGAGAATTTTTCTGGTTTGGCTATTTTGACCTAGAATTTTTCATTCTCCAGCCATTCTCCAGTCATTCTCCTGCTTTTCACGCTCTCTGAATAACCCTGTATATGATTTACTGCTATATTGTATTTGAGTAAATGGTCTCTCCTGGAAGAGACATTGTCCAATGCTTTCACATCGCTACTTTATGAGATTTGAAGAATGTGATTGACATAGGCAACTGGGAAGCAGGAGAAGTAAATTCAGAGACAAAATTAATGAAACTTAAAAGCAATAAAAGAATGAGTTGCAAACAAATAGCTATAGTAAGTAGTTGCAAAATTATTGGTTATTGTAAAGTGGTGGCCCTGTTTTGAGATGATTTTCTATGACACCAGTATAAGATTGTTCACTGGACAATTGCATCTTCAATACTTCCATAGTTAAAGGGACACTCTACGCCTGGACTGTCAAACTCTGACTCCCCAGATGCTGTTCTGAACTACAACTCCTTTGATTCCTTGGCCATCAATTGCATTGAAACAATTCTGGGAGTTGTCAGCATCAATATCTGGGGAGACGTTAGTTTGGCAGACCTGCTCTAGGCATTGTGACCAAACAAAGCAAAGTATTATTATTATTATCATTTATATAGCGCCAACAATTTTCGCAGTGCTTTATAATAACCAAAGAGAACAAGGTACAGAAAAATGGACATAGAATGGAAACAAGAGTGGTAGGGTCCCTTTGTAGAGGTCATAGGAGCTTACAGTCTAGAGGGATTGGGGTTGAGGAAGACAAGGGGAATTTTACTGGGCTGCAGGATCATTACTGCCAGTGGTTTGGGTATGGTGGGGTATAGAAGCAGCTTCAATCCTGTGTGAGTAAGTGAGCAGAGGAATGAGTTGCATCAGTGTTGTAGTACGTTATTTGAAAAGATGGGTTTTGAGGGATTTCCTGAAGGCCCAAACATCAGGGGAGAGTTTGATAGGGTGAGGCAAGTGATTCCACAGGACCGGAGCAGCCCTTGAGAAATCTTGGAGGTGAGAGTTGGCAGTACGGGTGTAGACTGATGAAAGGCGGAGATCGCCCGCTGACCGGAGTTGTCTAGACGGGACGTGCTGGCAGAGTAATGAAGACATGTAAGGGGAGGCTGAGTTATTAAGTGATTTGAACGTGAGCATCAGTATTTTAAACTGTAACTTGAAATGTGCAGGAAGCCGATGGGGGGACCGGCAGAGGGGGGAGGTATGCAAGGTGCGTCTGCAGGGAAAAATAAGCCTGGCACCTGCATTCATTACAGTTTGCAAAGGGGCAAAATGGGCATTGGGGAGGCCAATAAGGAGTGAGTTGCAGTAATCAAGTTGTGAAATGACAAGAGCATGAACCAGCACCTTCGCAATATCTTGTATTAGAAGTGGGCAGATGCGGGCGATGTTCTCGAGTTGATAGTGACAGGATTTTGTCACTGTCTGGACGTGGGGAGAGAATGTTAGCTCAGAATCTAAAGCGACACCAAGGCAGCGAGCTGGAGGTGTCAGGCTAATGAGTGTTCCATTTACTCAGAGAGATAGGTGGTATTGGGCTTTTCTTAGAGGGAGGAACAATGAGAATTTCAGTTTTGACAAGATTGAGTTTAAGGAAGCAGGAAGACATCCAACTTGAGACGGCAGACAGACAGACTGACTTTGGTCCAGGAGAGCAGTAGAGAGATAAGGGGAGAGGTATACTTGAGTGTCATCAGCGTATTGTTGGTACTGGAATCCAAAGTAGCTGATCGGTTGGCCTAGAGAGGCAGTGTAGATTGAAAAAAAGAATTGGGCCCAGTACTGAATCATGGGGCATCCCAACAGAGACAGGCTGCTGGGAGGAGATGCTTCCAGATAATGAGACACTAAATGATCGTTGGGACAGGAAGGAAGAGAACCATGAAAGAACATCACCTTGAAGGCTTATATCACTAAGAGTTTGAAGGAGGAGCGAGTGGTCAACTGTATCAAAGGCCGCAGAGAGGTCAAGAATGATCAACAGAGTGTAGCACCCATTAGATTTAGCAGTTGCAAGGTCATTGTTTAGTTTTGCAAGAGCCGTTTCTGTTGAGTGCAGTGAGCGAAAGCCAGATTGCAGAGGGTGAAGGAGAGAGTGGGTGTTGAGGTAGTCAATCAGATGGGCATACACAAGCTTTTCAAGGAGTTTGGAGGCAAAAGGGAGCAGGGACACAGGGCGGTAGTGTTACGTGGGACCGGGCTAGACATGGTGCAGAAAGGGTATGAGCTTAAAGTGCAGTGATTTGAGAGGAATACAGACATGAAACAGTATAAAACAGAAAAACTAGGTTTATTTGCAACCCAAATAAGCACAACTAAAGCAAAAGCAATAAACCACAAATAGAACCAAATCAAAATGAAATACAAAAAACAGAGTGCTAAACTAAAACAACTTGAGAGGACTAAACACTACAGCAATATAAGCAAGAACATAAAACTGATTAAAACTAGAGCAAACATAAGACAAGAACATAAACCAGAATAAGACCAGATACAATATCAGACAGGAAATCTGGAAAACAAAACTATACCTAACCAGGACTGCAAGGCAATGAAACAGAATAGGCAAGGATCAGAGACAGAAGAACAATGAGGCTTGGATCACAGTGATGCTCAAATCAATCAAATGAGGCAGCACCCTTCTAAGGGTGCTGCCTGCTTTTAAGCACAAGAGTTCATTGAACCAAATGAGTCCAGGTGAGTATCCAGGATCTGAAGAAAAAAAGGTAAACGAAAGTCCAGATCAGCAATGGCAATATGGCAATGTTCACATCAGCCAGAGGGGGCACCAGGGACCCAAAACGTTACAGGTAGCTGGAGGGAACAGTCAGATCCAGAGATGGTTTTTTTTAGAATCAGGACTACTGTGACATGTTTGAGGGGAGCAGGAAAGACCCCAAAGGTTAAGGACAGATTAAAATGTATGGGTTAAGGATCGGACAAGAGAAACGGAAAGTGTTTTTGTAAGATGTGAGGGAACGAGGTCGAGGGGACAGGTAGAGGGATGAGAGGATCGTAATAACTTAAAGACCTCTTGTTCAGTCGCAGAAGGGAATGCGTTAAACATGTGAGGATAGACATAATTGACATCTTGCTGCATGGGTTATAGCAGCATTGTTGAGATTTAAGTTCTTATCTGTTCTATTTTTTGCTGTGAAAAAGCATGCTAAGTCTTCGGCATTGAGGTCAGTGTGAGAAACAGCCACAGCAGGATGAAGAAGGGAGTTGAATGCGTCGAACAGCCATTTTGGGTTCTGGGAGCGAGTGCGTATGAGGGCTGTATTATCTGACTGTGACCTGTGTGCCCCCCCCAGGAGGTCCCAGAAGGTTGACTCATCATCAATCAACACTGAGAAAGCATTCTAGAAAAAGTTCTGCAATGAACTACTACTTCTAGCCCAGTGGAGGAGCATTGCTCTTGCCCATGGCCAGCAACCATTGTCCTCCAGATCTTTCAGAACTGCATTTCCTATGATGGTTAACTGCTCATTAGGAAAGCTAAGCCTTATGGGAAGTGTAGTTCCAAAACAACTGGTGGGCCTGGTCTAGCCAATGGCTCTCAATGCACTTGCAATGACAGCCATTGGATTGGTTTGAGGAAGGAAGGAAGGAAGGGAAGGGAAGGGAAGGGAAGGAAAGGAAAGGGAAGGGAAGGGAAGGAGGAAGGAAGGAAGACAGGAGTAAAAATTAAAAAAAAACCTGTGTGAGGGATAAATGGCTTTAGTTTTTGCACCTTTTTATTGAACATGTTAAAAACAAGCTGCTACTCCCAAAAGGCTAACCTGTTGGTGTATAACCAAAATGAACTGCAAATTGTGTCTGGGGGAGTGGTTTCAATTTGTCATCTTATTACTGTGGGGCTCCAGCTCATAGTGACCACAAATCGGGCCAGCCAGAAAATAAAACCAGATACATGTTCCAGCTAGAGATGTACAATTTGTTTTGTATGGAACTACAATTCATGTGATTTTTTTAGTAATTTGTTGCTTTTGGAAACATTGTTTCCAGACCAGCATACAATGTAATGTATACTGCTGCAAGATCAAGCTGATAAACAGTGGAACCATCCTCCAAATAAAGAAAAACAAAATCATAATTTATTTTAATGATAACATAGACAATTATCATTTACAATCAGAGAGATGGACATCCTATAATGGTATGAGGAGACACACCTAGAATTCGGTTCATTGTCAAATCCTCATTTGAAAAGGCAGTGGGCTCTATCACCTACTTCGAGCTAACACTAACGACAGCGTTAACGCTAGCTTAAAGGAGGTCATAGTGCTGCGGCCAGAATGCCTTTGAATCGCTAATGGGTTAAAAAACCCGTTAGCGCTTGTTAAATAGCGATTCGTAGCACAAGTTTACTGTACTTTGCTGCTGCAGTGCAGAATCCGTTACCTGCAGCTCAACCCCCCACTCCAGAAACAAATGCTCACCTCTTATCCTGTGGCGAGAACGGTGGTCCGATCTGCTGCTTCTGGCGATCGGGACCAGAGGGAGACTGGGGGGAAGAATGTCTCCCTCCGCGATCAATCCGCCAACCAGCAGGATCTAGTGAGAGACGAGATCCTGCTGGCCATGTGACCCGACAGTATGATCCTCCATGGAGTCCTATGGACGCCACTGAGGGGATGCTGGGGATGGTGGTGTAGCGCTGCCCCAGCATACACGAGCTAGCGATTGCTAAGGGGCAGACTGCCGGACTTGGCACCTGCCCGACGATCTGCTGGGGAAACCAGGACACTAAGGGGAAGTTAGCGAACGCAAAGTTTTCCGCTTAGCGTCCCGGTTTTAGCTCAGGGCATCTGAAAGTGCCAGTATCTTTACTAAGAGGGAGGTGAGTTTGAAATGGTTTACCAGTCCCAATAAGAAGGCCAGTGATTGAAGGTATTGAAGATAGTCTAACCATGGAGACCAGGCTATATAATAGAGATCATAAGTATAGCTTAGAGGAGTATAGATTTTCACCTATAGGTTTTGCCATAATAGATGTTTGCATAACATATTAAATGCCAAGACATAAAAGTAATCCATATAGTAAAAGTTGAATGTAGTGGCTGTTTATAAGTCTGGAGTAATAGATAGTCTGACTGATTCGAAGGCCGGGGTCAGACAAGTGCACTATGTGTGCCTGTACTGACGTGCCCCCCGGCGCCTGTCGCAGCATTGTGACGCTTCAACGGGGCAGGCCACACACTGTAGCGCATGCACGAACTGTGCATGCTACAGCAGGCGTGCTGCGGATGTTTTGAAAGCCCCCCCTTGAAGCGCTACGACGTGCGTTCGACGGGGCTGCAAAGCGCAATCCTAGGAGTTAGTGCACTAACTGCACTCAGCAAGGTGGCCAGATGGGCGTCAGAGTGGAAGGAACGTCCACTCTCATGGACATTCCCTCCACTCTCAAAAACGCTCGTCTGACCCAGGCATAAAGTGGATTCCAAACACCTTAGACTTTGAGTACATTGTTGCAGACATCACAAGAACAGACTAATTTATTAAACATCATGAAAAATGCCCTCTATATGACTCGCAGATCAAAGCTATGGGAAAAGGAATATTTTATGGAGTCCTTGATCATGGATCCGACACAGATAACTCGATCCATAGCCTCTGCTGCAGCGGAAATAATGTAAATCAAAGTAAATCATCTATACGTGTTTGCAGATTACAATAGCTTTTAAATCATGTCATGTCTGTCTGAATTTATTAGCATATGTTTCTGTATTGAACCTCTTTCACCCTGACTTGCGCATGCCTCTTACATCTCCTGGGTCACTGTTCTTTCACTGCCGTAGCTTTCAAGGGAAGCAAAAAAAGATATATATATTTCACAGCTAATTGAATTAGGCAGTTTGTATATTATTAGCACAGTTGCAACTTAAATCATTCCAGAGAAAGCAGAAACGGGACCGCATGGCTTGATTGAAAATCTGTGCAAACCAACGGTAAAGTAGCAAGTAATAATCTAGAACTAATAGTGTGAGGATCTAATCAGCGTAACCACACACTAAAAATATCTTGGGAAAGCATGATGAATTTGGTTTTGTAAATGATGGTGTTCACAGCTGTTCCTCGACAATTCAGCAGTGAGGCAGAAGCATGACATTAAATTACTATCAAAGAGAAATAAGGTAGATTTGCAGGAATGAAGATGAACTGCTTCTTACTAATACTGCGGGGCCCATCGTTGCGGTGAGGATTAGCCAACTGGTGTATATGTAAGAACGTGTCAGATTTCTGGTATTTAGCAGCTGCAGAGCAGATGAACAACGGCACTCATGCTTATGACCTACTGCGTATCCTATCAGTATGATAGAAGAAAAAGGCTAAAGACAATGGGCAAGATACATTAATATGATCTCTTAGACCAGGAACACAGCTAAATGTTTATCAAGAACTTTTCTGTTAAAAAATGGGAGATTCAGCATGAGTTTCTGGCTTGACCGAAAGCTTATTGATTGTCTCCAATAACAATAGCAGCTGGACTATTCAGTTAATAATAAATTGTAATGCCAGGATGTTTCTCTATGTATTTTTTGCCATTTTATACTCAATCGCATTCCAGAGCTTCCTACATCATTTGCCTTCTAAGTTTAATTTGTATGGCAGACTCATCCCTCCGAGATCAGGGACTAAGTTCCATCTAGAAATTGAGCTCAGATTCTGGGGCCTTTGGGACCACGTTCCCACCAATGGCTCTCCAGGCACTCCGGCATTGACAGCAATTAAATTGCCTGTAAGCTTTCTCAAGTCTTTAGCCCAAATATTATCATGTGACAAGATGCAGGCTACAGGAAGTAGGCAGCATGTAACATGTACACCAGTGGAGCAGCCCAGCACTGGATGTTTTGCCATATTTGAACAGAGCCGTAAAAAGAAACCCTTGCTAATGGATAAATTGTTAAAAGAGCTAAACTGGCCGTCGCTGGAATCTAGACGCACCCTTCACATTTCCAAACTGGTATTTAAGAGTTTTTCTGCGAAGCTACCACCCTATCTGAATAGGCTGCTTCCCCTAACAGTTCCCTCATCCTATAACCTCAGATCCAGGACCAGCACCTTACTTGCAAAGCACAATACAAAAAGAAAGTGACTCGATCTTCATTTTCCTACAGAGCACCGCAATTATGGAATAACCTCCCTGACGCCATCAAATTCTGCCCCAGCCTTAAGTCACTCAAGAGCTCTCTATTAACATACCTCAATACAGAATGCACCTGTACACATGTAACATAATGACAATATTTCCTACATATTTATTTTCTGTGTTAATCTGTATATTTGTGTTTTGTTTTTAATATCTTGCAATTTATTACTTTGTATTTCTGTAACGACTGTAAAAATTCAATGTTCTTGAACCCAGGACATACTTGAAAATGAGAGAAATCTCAATGTATCCTTCCTGGTAAAATACATGGGAAATAAAAAAATAAATTGTCGAAGGCCATTATCCATTTGGGACTTGCTTTGAATATTCTAAATGAGCCATTGTATGGACAGCTTGAGTTTGGAGAACCAGTATTCTTTGCAAAATATCTTTCTGAACCGAGAGCAACAAGTTACATTGGAATAGCTCATTTTTATATGGTTAGCAGCAATTTAACCACTCCTATACAAAGCACAGGAGAAGTTAATTTACAGTACGGAGCCGCAATGACTGCGACAAAAGCACAAAGCTTGCCACTCGGTCGGAAGAGCAGCTTTAGGCCTCATTCACACTGATACGCACGTGCGCACGTATACGCGTGTACATGCGTATTGTACAATATAAAAGATATGCAAATAAATGGCTCCATACACACAGCCGTGTATGGAACCGTATACTTGCGTAGTGTAAACATACGCAAAAACATAATCGAACCGAAATGCTTCCGGGCAGCGTATTTTTGCATTTTTCATGCACATACGTGTGTTTTTGCGTGTGTTTTTGCGTGTGCGTGCGCGTATACGCATACATAACTAAAATTAACCCCCCTGAGATATTACCGAGTGTGGCTCGGGGTTAACTGTCAGTGCTGAAAGCGGTAACCCGAGTCACACTCGGGCTGCATACATTACCTGTCCCTGCGCTCCTTCACTGACCCCCGCTGGCGATTGCGGCGTTTTGCTTCCTGGTCCCCTTCTCGCGATAAGGGAACCAGAAAGTATGACGTCTCGATCGCCGGAGGAGACTGTGGGGGTCAGCGAGGGCGCGCAGGGCCAGGTAATGTATGTAGCCCGAGTGTGGCTTGGGGCTACCACTTTCAGCACTGAAAGTTAACCCCGACCCACACTCGATACCAGGGGGCCAAAACGCCAGGGAGGTGAAAAAAAAAATAACTTTTTTATTACGCGCGTATGTGCATGCATATATGCAAAAAAACAAACATGCGTGTCAGTCTGAATGAGGCCTAAATCATTAATACTGTGACTGCACCCGCAAGCATTTACAGGGAAAACATGAAATTTATATACACTGTGAAGCATGTAGCAACCCATTAAGCCCTAAAATGCCATTAATGAAGGAAAAAATAAAATGTATACTGTGAGGGATGAAGCCTGCCCATTATCCTTTAATATAAAACTAAACCAAGACAAAAACTAAAGTAATATATAGTCTAACCGTTAACTGCTTCACGGCTGAGCCAATTCAACCCTGTGGAATAAAAGTTCCTTTTTTTTTTATTTATGGTTTTTATTCTACACTAAATATAGTCAGACTCTGCCCTCTCCAATGACTCCTTGATCAACCATGTATGATGCACGGAGACAGAGATACAGCGGTCGGGGGACACATGGGGCGGTAAGGAGTAATCTAAGGGGGCAATTACCCCCCTTGTCCCCCTGTAGAGTCACCTATGTTAGAGGGATATGGGAAGGAAAGGATCTACACTGAATGGCCAGATTGTTATGACCACCCCATCAGTACTTCATTGGGCCACCTTTAGCCTTCAATACTGTGGCGATTCTTCTTGGCATTGACTCTACGAGATGTTGAAAGGTGATGTGAGTAATCTGAAACCATGCCTGATGAATAGCACTGTCCAGTTCTGTGAGATTTGATGGTTGTGAAACCAGCTGCCTGATGGCTCTTTCAACGTCGTCCCTACAAATGATCAATTGGATTGAGATCTGGTGATTGTGGGGGCCACCTAAGCAAGGTAAATTCTCCCTCATGTCCTTGAAAGCACTGGTATGGTATGGCGCATTGTCTTGTTGAAAGAAGCCATCTCCATTGGGATACGCCATCAACATGATAGGATGAACTTGATCAGCAACGATGCTTTGGTATGTTGTGCTATTCAGACATTGTTCCACACGAATTAAAGGGTTCCAAACCATAACACTGCCCCCACCAGCTTGAAGGGTTGTACTCATGCATGTGGGGTGCATGCTTTCATTCTGTTTCCGCCAAATTCTCACTCTGCCATCTGCATGATGCAACTGGAAACGTGTTTTATTGGACCACATGACATTTTTACAATGCTCGACCGTCCAATCATTGTGTTCCTGTGCGAATTGGAGACGTTTTATCTTGTTAACTGCAGACAGCAAAGGTGTTCGAACAGGCCTTCGGCTTCCATATCCCATACATAGACATAGACATAGACAAATGTCGGCAGATAAGAACCTTTCGGCCCATCTAGTCTGCCCAATTACATGGATACTTTACCTAGATTTATCTTTTGTTTAGGATAGCCTTATGCCTATCCCATGCCTGCTTAAATTCAATTACTGTTTTGGCCTCTACTACTTCAACTGGAAGGCTGTTCCATGTATCCACCACCCTCTCAGTAAAACAATGCTTCCTGATGTTACTTTTAAACCTTTGCCCCTCTAATCTAAGACTATGTCCTCTTGTTTTGCTACTTTGTTTCCTTTTAAATATACTCCCTTCCTCTACCTTGTGGATTCCCTTTACGTATTTAAATGTTTCTATCATATCTCCTCTGTCTCGTTTTTTTTCCAAGCTGTACATGTTAAGATCATTAAGCCTTTCCTGGTAACTTTTCTCCTTCAAGCCGTACACCATTTTAGTAGCCCTTCTCTGAACTCTCTCTAAGATGTCTATATCCTTCTGGAGATACGGTCTCCAGTACTGCACACAGTACTCCAAGTGAGGTCTCACCAGTGCTCTGTACATTGGCATGATCACTTCCCTTTTCCTACTGCTAATACCTCTCCCTACACAAACTAATAAAAATATTAAAGAGAATGGGTCCAAGTACTGACCCCTGAGGTACCCCACTGGTAACAAGACCTTGCGCCGAATAAACTCCATTTACCACAACCCTCTGTTGCCTGTCACTCAGCCACTGCCTAATCCATTCAACAATATTGGAATCCAAGCTCAAAGATTGCAATTTATTGATAAGCCTTCTATGCGGAACAGTATCAAAAGCCTTACTGAAATCTAAATAAGCAATTTCTACTGCACCACCTGTGTCTATTATTTTTGTTACCCAATCAAAAAAATCAATAAGATTAGTTTGGCATGATCTCCCTGAGGTAAACCCATGTTGTTTCTGATCCTGTAATCTATGTGTTTTTAGATGTTCAACAATCCTTTCCTTTAACATGGTTTCCATTAATTTCCCCACTACTGATGTAAGACTAACTGGCCTATAGTTCCCCGATTGCTCCCTACTACCCTTCTTGTAAATGGGCACACCATTTGCTAATTTCCAGTCTTCTGGGATGACTCTCGTTTACAAGGATTGGTTAAATAAATCTGTTAATGGTTTCGCTATTACATCACTGAGCTCTTTTAATAATTTAGGGTGGATCCCATCAGGCCCCATTGACTTATTTGTCTTTACTTTAGACAGCTGCTGTAGAACCTCCTCCTCTGTAAACTGATATGTAAATGTCTCTTTAGTGTTCTCTCCTAACTGAGGTCCCTTTCCTTCCTTTTCTTCTGCAAAGACGGAACAAAAATATTCATTGAGGCAGTCAGCGAGACTTTTATCCTCTTCTACATACCTTCCTTTCTTTGTTTTTAATCTAACTAATCCTTGTTTTACTTTTCTTTCCTCGTTTATGTATCTAAAAAATGTTTTGTCCCCCTTTTTTACTGACTGAGCTATTTTCTCTTCTGCGTGTGCTTTGGAAGCTCTTATAAATTGCTTTTGCCTCTTTCTGCCTAATCTTATAGGTTTGCCTATCTTCTTCACTCTGAGTTTTTTTATAATTATTGAATGCTATCTTTTTGTTCTTCACTATTTTGCCCACTTCTGCAGAGTACCACAGTGGTTTCTTCCCTTTTTGTTTTTGCTAACAAGCCGAATGCAATTGCCTGTGGCCTTCAATAATGCTTCCTTTAAATAATCCCATTTCTCCTGGACTCCCTTTAAACTCCTCCAGTCTGATAATGACTCATTCACACAAAATCTCATTTTAGAAAAATCTGTTTTTTTAAAGTCTAAATCTTTTGTTTTTGTGTGGTGCGGCTCCATCCCTGTTCTTATATTAAACCACACTGACTGGTGATCACTAGATCCCAAATTTTCACCTACAACAACGTCTGATACCAAACCTCTATTTGTGAGTATTAAATCAAATATGGCCTCTTTACGGGTCGGCTCCTCAACTACTTGTGTTAGAGATAATCCCAGTAGGGAGTTCAGAATATTTGTACTCCTGGTGCACCCAGCTATTTTGGTTTTCCAGTTCACATCAGGAAGATTAAAGTCCCCCATGATAATAACTTCCCCCTTCATTGCCATTTTGGCTATTTCCTCAAATGCAGTGTACGGCGAACAGTGCATTCAGATATCATTTGAGAGGATCCCTGATTAAGATCTGCAGTAAGTTGATGCACTGTTGCCCTTCTGTTGTCTTGTACCAGTCTTGCCACTCTCCGTTCTGCCCCAACATTGACTAGTCGCTGATGGCCACAATTCAGACCCAGATTTTCGGCTGACAGTCCAGTCTTTAAACACTTTAACAACAGCTTCTCTTGAACATTTAAAGAATTCAAATGTTTTGCAGATACTCGCTCCATGGCTCCGAGCGCCAACAATCATCCAACGTACGAAGGCTGTTAAGTCGCATTGTTTACCCATATCTTCAGGAAAAAATCACTTCTACTGTCATGGTAAACAACAAGCTTCCCTATTTATAATGGCCTGGCCCTCTAGCAACTTCAGAGCGAAATTATAGCTAATTATCCTAAAAAAGTCAGGTGGTCATAATAATCTGGCCACTCAGTGTATATAAAATGAGATGAAGGAAAGAGATTACAGAGAGAGAAGTCTGATAAATTTGGGAAAATGGAATGCAAAGCAGGATATAGGAATAGGACAGGAACAATTGAAAAGGTGTAATATGTAAAGTAATGGAACACTGAAGGTTAATGGGAAATCGAGACAAGTACTTCAGACCATATTTTATGAATAGGAGGTAAAGAGTACCCCCACACATTTAATGTTGAGGTTTTTGTGCATATCCCTGTAGGCAGCATACCTTAATAACTTATTGATATAAACACACTAGCACCTCTGGTGACCTACTTTTTCTACATATTTTATAACTAATTTATTCATCTCGTAGCTAAGCTAATCTTTGTAAAAATTCTTATGTTAGTGAATCATTTGTAATAATTTGTCGATGCATTTAACATTTAACAATCTGTGGTCCTCTTACATAACAGATGCAAAGAGAGCACTTAAAGGATTAAGAACAAATTTATTAGGAGAAAATTTAAATTTCTGTGTTATTTTTGCTATTTTTTCAAGTATTTCATATAAAAAAACAAATTCCTTCATACTGTCCATCAAGATCTCAGATTCTCTCCCAGATGGACGGTTTTACAGGTTGTAAAATTCTCAAAGCCTTCAAAACAAAGGTCTCACGAATGCCGAGTATAGCAATACGTATTGTAGCTAAGTGACAGATGCATTACTTAGGAAAGCTTAATTGAATCCCCTTGAGCCCTTTGGACTGTTGGAAGGGAGTAAAGAATGTGATATGAAATCTCACATCCATCATATGTGAATTTTACAGCAGTCGTCACATGGAAAGGCGAACATAAAGCAAAAAACAAACACCTCCATGTCTGGAAGTTCCACCAGGACGACATGTACAGTCTGCATATAATGCATGAAGGACATATACATACACAAATAGAATACAGATAAAGTATTCAGACCCTTGCAAAAAAATATTTTATGTAGATTGGTGTGGAAAATTTTGATTAACACAATTTTTGTTGCAACAGAAAAAAGTAAATGAAAATGTCTGTATATTTTCCAAACACACTGTATATACCTCAAGATGAATGACTTAATCTACTTTTCAGGATTACCACTAAACTCTAAATAAATATATTGCAACAGAATAGTGAGATTAAGTTATTTTTCATGTGTCGTGCTAGACAGAGCCATGCAATAAATTGAAGGGAAAAAAAAATCAATATATGTGCCTAATGAGCAGGATGAAAAAAACATTTTTTAAGAGCCTTAGCTCAATTTTTTACCAATCTATCTGGATTCTTTGCAATGTTCTAAGGTTTCCAAACTAGACTGTTAAATTATCTGCTGAAAATGTTTTGTTTTTTTCAGATTGTTGGTCACAACTGTGCTTTATGAGTTATGAGATATGAGATATGAGAAATAGCAAATGTTGCTTATAACTTGATAAGTTTACTATAAACACACTCCACCTTCTTTTGTGAAATTTAATTTCTATATGTCCTGAGTTTGTTTTCTCGCTTTTAAATTGTTATGAATAAATAACTTAATTAGTAACTTTATCAACTTAGGCTATTTTGATTATCCACTGGCTGGGTGGAGTAGAGGTAACATCATTGCTCTGCATGGAGAGAGCCTGTGGAGACATGGGTTCGATCCTGATGAGCACCTCTCCAGTAAGTGTCCTTGGGCAAGACACCTAACGGTACATACTCGTCACCCAGGACATCCTTGAAAATGAGAGAAATCTCAATGTATCCTTCCTGGTAAAATCCTTTCTCAAAAAAAAATTATGGTATGTCTCTTACTGTTTTTGTCTCCCCCTGCTGGATAAGAAAGTTCAAGGTGCACTTTCAATACTAAACAAAGTAATACATACTGGGACGAGTAGATCCGTCAATGGAAACTTCCTTGCAACAGATACGCTAAGGAGAAGTGCGTATTAGCTCCCAGCCAACCCAGTCACTTGTCGAGACACAGTAAGCCCTATTGCAATCTTAACACTAGCATTAGTGCTCAGATATGTGAGAGTTAACGCTAGGTTAAGTGACTTTAACGTATGCCCCCCATATTACCTCTATTGGGTTAAAAAAATCCATTACTGCGTTGAAGCTTGCGCGAGCTCACTGTACTTTGTGCTCCCTATACCGAACATAGGAAGTGGAATAAGTATTTAGTGTTAGGATTTTAAAGTGAGAACGCTAATTACCCCATCGATGCGGTAAGGAAAAAATTAACCACAGCTCTAAGCTGGTGCTAACTGATTCTGCTTCTGCAGAATCAGCTAGCACCAGTTAACCCCCCCCAAAAAAATCAGATACTCACCTCTTATCCCTCGGTGAGAATGGTGGCTCGATTTGCCGCTTTTGACCACCGGGAGCAGAGTGAGACTGGGGTCAAATAGTCCCCAGTCTCCCTCCACTAATCATTTTGCGGCCATGCGCTATCTCGCAACAGCAAGATCGCGCACGGCTCACGGCCTGGCAGCACAACCCTCCATGGAGGCCTATGGACTCCAGGAGGTGATACTCGGGCGGTGCAGAAGTGTTGCCGCGAATATCAGGGAGGATAGTGCTGCAATATGGGAAGGCTGCTGAATTAGTGCCTGCCCCATAATATGTTGCTAAAACGGGGACGCTAAGGGGAAGGTTTTCCCCGTTAGTGTCCACATTTTAGCAACAACATAGAAACATAGAAAATGTTGGCAGATAAGAACCTCTCGGCCCATCTAGTCTGCCCAATTACATGGATACTTTACCTGGATTTATCTTTTGTTTAGGATAGGCTTATGCCTATCCCATACGTAAACAAAGCAAAACAAGATAGGCTCAATATTTGGTTATGTAGGTGGCTTGAACCACCGAGGTATAGGTAGCCCTCATTAATAGTGTGTATGCTTTCGCTCCTCTCTATTTGATACAGCATTACCTTCCTCTTCTGGGCAATTTACCACACCTGTATTTTCTTCCTTTCCACTACATTGTTGGTCGCTTATTTTTTCATTAAAATTATTTCATTACTACCACTCTTGTTGCACTTTGTGCAAATTGTTTTTGCTTGCTATTGTGGGGTTATGCCCTGTGGAGTGGTCTATTGAGCCTATCTTGTTTTGCTTTGTTTACGTATTTCCTATTTACTGGTTTTAGTACCATTACGGCTCATATACATTTAGCAATATGTCTGGTCTCTTATCGTCTTTCGACAATTTAGACCATTGGGGCCAAGCCCATTCTGACATTTTTGGCGATGATATATCTACAGGGGTGGACCCTAATGTGGGCACTGCTCCCAATATTCAACATACTTTTTTCTGTGTCCAAAAAACCTTGAAAAAACAAATACGTGCTAAATGGGAGATTTTGTCCTTAAATAACTACTTAGCCAGAGATATGATACCACGTGGCTTGCGTGTACATACACCACCAGCCTCTCACCTCCATGATACCGTTTACATGGAGCAGTGGCTGCAAGCCAGTAATGACTGTTCTAAACGGTACATGAATATTTTGGTCCAGTTTGAAACTGACAGTCTTGCTAAAATTAATGAGACTCTAGAGACTGAACGTGTTAAAATTCTTGAATTTAGTTCTCATTCTGCGTTTGAGGGTCTTGAAACCAGGCTTAAAACTATCCTTGATAGATACGATAATGATATTAAGGAACGTAAATTGAATAAGTTTCTACGGGATCAAAGAGACTATAAAACTGGCAATATCTATAAATTTACCAGAAATAGAAGCCATGCGGTTAAAGATGCCTCTGATGACTGTACTGGGGCTTCAACCTCTGAGTCCTCTGACAATGAAAATCCCTCTAATGGTAATGGCGATATGTTCAGTGCATCGACTACTATTGAACCTAAGGGTGTATTAAAGAAATCAGTGTCTTTTTTAGACCTCCCTTACACTCCTCCTCAGAGACGGGGGAAACGGACGTCTGCCTCAACCTCAAGGGGTGCGCAAACCCGCAGACGGGGGGGCCACAGGTCATAGTTGACCCTCTCCGCATTGTTAATCTGACCGATGTTATTTTATCTCATGATCAGATTTCCTTATTAATGAAGGGGTTGTCGTTTGTACCTACTCCCGGCTTTAATTCCTTTAATTGGATCAAAGACATTCATTTGTTTATTAGGAAATTAGCCCTTCATAAATTTCATCGGCTGCGTCTTGAAAGGTCTGCCTTGAAATATGATCTCACTACTAACGACTTGCAATGCCTCTCTACTTTAATTTCATTATTAGATGAGAGTGAGTGCTCTACAGACAGTGTTCCCTATACTGATCTGAAACCTAAGAGCAAATTCACTCCGCACTTTACAGAATATTCCCATCTTGACAATTTCTGTAGGGTTGTTTGTAAAGAGATTGAGTCTCTTAAAGTCAGTGACCTTCGGGCGGGACTCTCTGATAATTTGAACCCTCAGGAAAGAACAGCTCTTACTCAATTACAACAACTTGACCACATTGTCATCAAGATGTCAGATAAGGGTGGGAATATTGTCCTAATGAAAACCGAACAATATCAGCATATGGTATTGGTGTTATTGCAGGACGAGATAACTTATAAAATCTTGTCTAAAGATCCTACTGAGGCCTATATGACCAACCTTATGACTATTTTAAACGATGGTCTACTTGATGGGGCTATTACCCAACATGAATACGATTTTATTTGGCCATCACGTCCTACGATCACTACTTTTTATGGCCTGCCCAAAATTCATAAGAACAATACTGTACCCCCTGGCAGACCCATAGTGTCTGGCACCAACTCACTGACACATAATGCCAGTAAATATATTGATCGTGTCCTATGTAACATCGTTCAGAGATTGCCCTCATACATCCGTGACCACAAGCAAACCTTGAGGGAACTGGAGGATGTTACTGTACCCCCTCATGCATTGCTATGCAGTTTGGATGTCGAGTCTCTATACAGTTCCATTCCTCACGTATTGGGCTTAAAATGTGTTGAGATATTCTTAAATCGTAGAGGTGCAGTTCATTCCAAACACATCAAATTTCTTATTTGTCTGCTTCAATTTGTATTATATCACAATTACTTTATGTTTTTCGGCAAGTTCTACCTTCAACTGGTTGGAGCGGCTATGGGGTCTCCGTGCGCACCATCCTATGCTAACCTATTTCTAGGGTATTGGGAAGAGACCATTATTGATGGTCCTGATATGGCAGTCTTTAAACCTCATGTCTTCAGTTGGCGCCGATATATTGATGATATTATTGTCATCTGGACTTCCACCGCCCTTGAATTTTCTAAATTTGTGGATTGTTTGAACATTAATGAATTTAATTTAAAGTTTACTCATGAGATACAAACTCATTCCTTGAACTTCCTTGATATTTCTATTCACAAGGACTCAGGGGGGCAACTTGACACTACTCTATTCCGCAAACCTTCTTCGGCTAATAACTTGCTAGCTTGGTCTAGTCATCACCCCTTTTCCTTACGTAAAGGTATTCCCATTGGTCAATATCTGAGACTACGCCGTACCTGCAGCACCATTACTGAATTTAAAATCAAGGCACAATCTCTTCGGATGGCCTTCAGAGAGAAGGGTTATCCCCATCGGGTCCTTAAAATTGCATATAAACGGGCGCTACTCTCTGATCGACATTGCCTGTTACAAGATACACCTTCGACAATTGGTTCGGAACCCATAAGATTGATCGCAGATTTTGATTTAGGTTGGCAATCCGTTAAACAGATCTGTGATCGGTACTGGCCTCTGTTGGCAAATTATATACACCTCAAGGACGTTGTCTCTACTCGTCCTTCCCTGACAGCCAGGAGATGCATTAACCTCAATGACAAATTAGTTCATAGTCATTTCCAACCAACTCGGCATTCTGCCGGATCTTGGTTGACCCATAATCTTAAAGGGATGTACAAGTGTGGTAGGTGCGTGGCGTGCCCTTATGTTTCTCGTACCCCTAAACAATTCTGCAATTTTGATGACTCTATTTCTTTTACCGTTCGTCAGTTTATGAACTGTAATTCTACCGGCGTTGTGTACTTACTTCTATGCCATTGTGGTAAAAAGTATGTGGGCAAAACCATTCGACCTCTCAAAGTCCGCATACTTGAGCACATCAGATCGATCAGACTTAAAAAGGACACTCCTGTTGCCAGACATTTCTTATCATGTAATACATGTCTACTTAGTAATTTTAGGTTTCTGGGCATTGAACAGATTAAGCTTGGACCGAGAAAGGGTAATTTGGACAACAAGTTGCTTAAACGTGAAGCCTTCTGGATATATCGCCTTAACACTAGATCACCATCTGGCACTAGATCACCATCTGGCCTCAATGAAGGCTTTACATTTGTCCCTTTTATTTGAGCAATTATTTATTTTGGGCGGTTTCCCACTGCTCCCCTTTATGCCTTTCCTATGTTATTATTGCTATTGTATTATTATCACTTATTTCTTCATTGGTTATATATTAAGCTTCCTCCTTTTTGTATTTTATCCCACCTTCCCCCTTGTCCCTTCATCTTTCCAGTCCGGGCATCCTTTATATTTTCATTAGTCATGTGGCCTCTCCTTCTCCTTACCTTATTATTAAAAGTTATGTATTGTCATATTGTATATGTGGGTCATCAATCCTTGGTGTTTGTCTTGCCACTTAGGCAACTCCAGCAACTTAGGGGTTGTTCAGCTAACAATGACATGTGGCTATTTTGCTCTCTAGAATGCTGTGCACATGGACATATGGGCATTTTAGTACCAACCTTACACATTGTAATGATAGATTGGCTATATACCATCAGTATTATATATATTTTTCACCTTATTAGCCCCCTTGTCCTTTATGCATTTACACGTTTGCCATGATACCAGAGACAGACTACCATTGGCTCCTCGGTACCACATGACTAACTTATGTGTCAGGAAATGGTTTCCCTGACAACCATGCCTAGGACGGACTTGGGTTTCATTATTTCCTCCTTTATATTTATATCTTTATTAGTCATGTGGTTTTTCCTTCTCCCCTTCCCGATTTCATTACCAAAAGTTATGTATTGTCACATTGTATATTAACCCTTGGTGTTTGCCTTGCTACTTAGGCAGTTCCAGCAATTTAGGGTTTGTTCAGCTATCAATGATATGTGGCTAATTTGCTCTCATTAGTCATCCATTCCTGCACCACTGTGGATACTGGGTATATTTATTTCTTATTATGACTTGCATTTATTTTTGATCCGAGGTTATTATGTGACCCACTCTGCCTGCACTGATCTCCGTGTCATTGGGCTATCCATTGTGCCTTCCGTTGCTAGGATACCAGTAACAGACTCACCATTGGTTCCTAGGTCCCCACATGACTAATTCACGTGTCAGGAAATGCTTTCCCTGACAACCACGCTTAGGATGGATTCGGTTTTTCCAGCTGGCCGCATGAATTTATCTCATTATCATCAGCCTCAGAGGTATTTATAGGGGGGAACTGGGCGGGCAGTGTATCTCCAGATTAAGCCCTGTTCGGGCGAAACCGGTCGAGATATGCCTCTTTGTTTTTAACAGCTCTATATTGAATTTTTTTCTTGTGGATCTTGCCCCTTGGCTATTACTGGTTGTTATCCTAGTATGCCTCAGTATTTGGTTATGTAGGTGGCTTGAACCACCGAGGTATAGGTAGCCCTCATTAATAGTGTGTATGCTTTCGCTCCTCTCTACTTGATACAGCATTACCTTCCTCTTCTGGGCAATTTACCACACCTGTATTTTCTTCCTTTCCACTACATTGTTGGTCGCTTATTTTTTCATTAAAATTATTTCATTACTACCACTCTTGTTGCACTTTGTGCAAATTGTTTATGCCTATCCCATGCCTGCTTAAATTCAATCACTGTTTTGGCCTCTACCACTTCAACTGGAAGGCTGTTCCATGTATTCACCACCTACAGTATATGTATGGTCTGTGTCTGATCTGAAGTACAGATCACATTGCTCCCCCATCAGACTGAGAGACATCGGTGGCTGAGAGCGCCATATACAAGTGGTACTGGCGGGATAATAAATGAACAGGGCAGGGCATAATGAAATGGGGGATAATGAATTAACTGGTGAGGGGCAGAATTAAATGGGGAGATAATACATGAAATGGGAGCATAATGAAATAAGGGAAATAAATTAATTGGGGGCATAATGAGACTGTATAATGAATGAACTATGCATACACAGAGACATGAGCTACTGTCCTCCAAAAATTTAAGTTGTTAACGTGAACCAGCTTTATTAGCACCCCCAAAACTTAATTTGGGGAATTTCTATTTCTTCTCTGTATTTGATCTCTGTGATGCTTTAAAAAGATACTTTGCAACCATTTCAGGTGAAATGTGTTTAATCTAGAACTAGTGGACATGTCTTGTGAGAATTGTGAGTGGAACTTTTCACCATATCGGAATCGCATCTGTTTAATGATTCCACATAGGGAATAAGTCCACACTCACAGACTCTTATTTTTAAATTTGAATAACACACTTAGGCTAGGGTTAAACGAGCGCATTTTGTACGGACTGTGCCTCCGTGCAGTACGGACGTACTTTCTGACTGACGACAAACAAGGTAGTGGCCACACAGTCCGGTTTTTTCACTGACGTTATTTTTGACTGATGTAGCAGGGAAAATAAATTAAAATGCAAAACCATTTTGTCCGTCAAAAATGTTAGATGCATCACTCACACTCAAAACTATACGGACGTTGCGGACACAGCGCACTCTGTGCGTCCATCCTAGCAGATTTCCGTTCTTGCCTAACCTGCGTCCATTTGCCACGTCCGTTGTGCTTCCGCACTTCTGTGCGGACGTACTTTGTGTGTGGGTCTCTATTGATCATAATTGTATGCTACCATGGACGTTAAAATGTGCGGCAACACGGGCGTGAACACTGCGCTCGACTGACATGGGCCTAGAGATAGGAAATAAACATGGATGCACTGGGGAAATGCTTGTATTAAAATGCTGCTAAAGGTCAAAACAGAGCAGAATGTGCCTCTAAATTGTGTTCTCTATGAAACGCTACCACGTATTTGCTTGCATAATGCCTTTTACGAAAATTAAACAAACTTAAGAATTCACTGGAAAGATTTGATAAATATCATGACATGTTGTTAAAATTGCATTTTAAGGATTATTTCAATATGTATCTATTCCTTCATTTTTGAGGAATTTTATAGATGAATTGTGTAACCTACACTATAATTGCAGCATGATTGCATTCTTTTAGTGTACTTTTCTTTATGACACAGGGTGAGGCACAATCTAATCTACTCTGCGATACAATTTCAAACACAATCATTTTATTACAAATGTACAAATAGTATTATTGTTAAATTCTTTCAGATCGTCAAAACTATATTTTGGAATGTCTTTACTCTTACTTCTGATAAGAAAAATAGAAAAGAAACACTAAATTGGAGTTTTAAGTGCTTGCTACTGAGAGGATGAAAATCTTGAAGTGTCCTATTACTTAAATCAACCATTTCAACATTTTAATTATAAATTTAGACATACAGTGCATTTATAATATATAGTTTTATATTAAAAAATAATGGGCACTATTACAATCTTCACACTAAATCGGGGATGCTAGGGAGAAAAACCTGGATCTGCAGGTGTCTCCTTAGCGTCCCCGTTTTAGCGTGATATTATGATGCAGGCACTAGAAAAGCTGCCTGCATCGTAATCCGGCGCTAAGTGCTGCCGCGTGCTTTGCCTAAATGGAGTCCATAGGACTTCATTGAGTTTCTGCTCTGCCGGTCACATGACCTGCTGGATCTCGCCTCGGCATAGTGATCGGCAAAGGGAGACTGGGGGACTATTTCCCCCAGTATCTCCCTGCTCCCGGCGGCCAGAGGAGGCAGTTGGAGCCACTGGTCTCGCCGCAGGATGGAAGGTGAGTATATGAATTATTTGGGGTGATTTTTAGGCTGGTGCTGACGGATTCTGCAGCAGCGGAATCCGTTAGCACCAGGTCCTGGCTGTGGTTAACTGTCGGGTTAACTGCAGCCAGACGGTAATTAGCGTTAGTATATTGTAATACTAACTCTAATTAACTCTTTGCGCTCCCCATGTTAAGTATAGGGAGCTCATAGTAAAGTAAGCTCGCGCTGCAAAGCGCAAGATCCCAATCGCTAACGGGTTTTTAACCCGTTAGCGTTTGGATTGTATTATGGTGCACCCACGCTAGGGCCACCAATGCTAATGTTAACGCTCACACGGTGAGCGCTAACGTTAGTAATATGATTGTAATAGTGCCCAACATCTTATAAGAACGCAAGTACCATTTTTTCCACTAGAAACATTGAAAGAAACTAAGGGGGTTATTCAGAGATCACCAAAATGTCGCTGACATTTCAGTGGTCTCTAGTTCCATGCACTTTGGGGAATCAAAGTTCTCCACCCTGCGATGAATTCAGAATTTACCGCAAGGTCCCCGGAGTGCAGAGAAAACCCACTGCAAGTCTGCCAAAAAATCCACCGAAAACCAGCCGGAACCGCTGCAAAAACACGAAGAGCCGCCGATTACAGCGCAGACCAGCCGCCAGAACAAGCTGAAAAGCTGACGAACGGGGTAAAAAAATAAATAATAATAATACGCTTCAGGGCCACATCAGACGAGCACACTTTTTGGATCCCCCTTCCTTTTAGGAGATATCCCAGCATTGCCGGGGGGTCGCCTGGAAATGATGTCATCGTGCATGGCGCGATGACGTCAGATGTCGGGGGCCGGCCTATCTTCAGCGCCTGGCTTCCCTGAAGCCAGAACGCCGTGGGACCTCAGATGGGGAAGTGAGTGTCTCTCCCAGGGCTCCTGCTTGCGGGTGATGTGTGGGGAACATCCTCCACATATAGTGGGAGTCAATGAGGACGTTCCATACACGTCCTCCATAGCGAAGGGGTTATTTAAACCCCCCAGACAATTTTTTTTTAATTTATTTTAAATTGTTTTTACAACAAATCTGGTCATCTTTGGTATCATTGGAAAGGCCATGATCAGGCCTCTCGATGATACAAACCATGACCCTGGCATGCATCCAATGAATAAAGGGCGCAGGCCAGCATGTAGCCAATTGAATAGAGCAAGGGCCAGGGAATGGCATTGTGTTGCCTGGGTCCAAGAAAGAAATGCTGCCACCCCCTCAAACTAATTCCACCAAAGCTCACAGTAACGTGCGGTGTGTACAGAGCCAGATTTACATCTCAAGAGCCTGTAGGCGCAGAAATGTGGAGCGCCCCTGCCCCCCCCAAACAAAAAGAACATGCTAAAATTATTTTTTTTAATTTTCGTTGTGGGACAAACTAAAATTTTTTAATGAAAACATTTTAAAAAACTGAAAACAGTTTTCTCTCTGAGCTCGAATCAAACAAAGGATCAGAATCTGTTGCCTTAGTCGAGTTAGTGCAGTGGCATTGTTTATAAGTAAAAGCATATATTGCCTCTGCCATAGAGCAGGGGAAAAAAATTATTTAACATTTACTTTTTTCATTTTTTTTTATTTGTACACATTTCATGGTCATGTTTGGTATCATTGTAAAGACCAGACTCTGACCTTTCCACTGACTCCTCACTTAACCTTGTGTGGTGTATAATTCAGAGATGCAGGGTTCCAAAGTTCCGCTGTCTCTCCTCACTGCAGTGCCCCGGTATTGGTTGTTGATGATACAATGCATTGTATCATCAGTTCCACACTTGCTGGCAGTGTGGGAAATGAGAAGGTGAGTTAGTGCAGCATCACTGTTCGCTATTTATTTTTTAAACTGAATAATAGTGCTGTGTTAGGAAAAAAAGGGAAAACAATATTTTATTTGTTATTTTAATTTTCCATACAATTAACCTGGTTATATTTGGTATCCATGGAAAGGCCATAATCCAAGAATACCTCAAATTTCGCTCTAGCCCTTAGGGCTCCAGAGATACAGTGGTCTAAATGAGTGTAAATTGTAAAAAAAAACAAGGAGCCCCCTTGTGGCAGGCACCTGTTGGCACATGCCTTCTTTGCCTAGTTATAAATGCAGCCCTGGGTGTCTGTGAGAGTATCACAGAGCTCCACAGCAATAAAACTCACAGTAATGTGTATGAGTGTATGACAGAGCTCCACAGCAATAAAACTGACGGTAATGTGCAGTGATTATGAGCGTATCACAGAGCTCCACAGCAATAATACTCGCAGTAAAATGCACTGTGAATGGGCATATCAAAGAGCTCCACAGTAATAAAACTCACAGTAATGTGCAGTGTGTATGAGTGTATCACAGAACTCCACAGTGCAGCATCATTGTTCATTTTTGATAAGTGAACAATAGTGCTGCATTAGAAGAAAAAATCTATATTTTTTATTTTATTTATTTATTTATTTTATTTTACAAACTACCTGGTCATGTAATCATTGGAGAGGTCATGTTCTGGCCTTTCCAATGACACCTCACATGACCCTTTAGCAGAGGAGCGCCGATCCTGTTGGTAGGTGCCGGTAATGAGTACCAGCAGAAAAAAACGCCCCGGTGTTCATTATCTCACTCCAGTCCAATCTCTCTAACCTGCAACTCCCATCTCGCTCAAGTCCATAACCTCAGTTCCTTAGATCTGTGATCTATTTCATATAAAGTTCTTCATGCAGCAGATGCACTTCCAGCATGCTCAGCAATACATTGTGACAATAATATATTTCTACAAAGAAGACAAATATAGGACCAACTTTAAAAACAGATTGCCTTAGCAATAATCAAATAAAGACAACATTTTGTTCTTTCATAGTGTTCTCTAGAGAGATGATCAGTGCTTCAGAATAAACTAATGTTACAGATTCAAACTGTATACATTTTTCAATAATAAGTTCATGCTTGTGTAAAGGTGGAGGAGGATTGATTATAGAAGCACCGGGGGAATAAAAATTTGCCTAGGAAATACTGGTATGTTTATACACAAAAAGAGAGAGAAAACAGACACCGCACCTGCAGCTTCTGCCTGTGTGCGCTATGACTGTTCAGATATATTTTATGATTTCCTTGAAATGCATGGGAGGGGTGAAAAAAATAACTTAGTACATTTTAATTCAATACATTCAAACATTAAATTACAGCCATCGTTGGTCAGACTAGTCAAATACGTGAAATACGGAAGGCTTGGGGTTGTTTACAGGTACAAATGATTACCTTGCTCATCTAGACAAGGAAGCTAAAGCTCTGGACCGCAAGTTGTTTCTGAACAACAACTCCCATGATTCTATGTCCTTCTAATGCATCCAAAGAATTCTAGGATTTCCAGCCAATCAACATGTGTGGGGCCTGAGTTTGAGATGTCTGGTCTAGACTGCAATTAACAGGAAAAAAGATAGATATGAAGGAGTGATAATTACTTCATAGTTACATACATAGTTATATAGGCTGAAAAAAGACATGTGTCCATCGGGGGCAGCCTTACATATCACCTACTGCTGTTGATCCAAAAGAAGGCAAAAAACCCAGTCTGAAGCGTGCGCCAATATGCAACATACTGGAAAAAAATTCCTTCTTGACCCCAGAATGGCAGTCAAATTTCTTCCTGGATCAAGAAGCTTTTACCCACATATTAATTATGACCCTTAATATTCTGTTTATGAAATGGAATATACACCATTTTTAATATTTTACTCTATCTATTTTTTTAATTTTATTTATTTAAAGTTCTATTTGTTTTCATGTGGAGTGGGATACAGAAAGAAATGGGAGGAGGGTCAAATAGAAGAACCTAAAACATTTCACCAATGCACAACATAATGTACAGCACAAGTCAACAAGTATTCAGCATAAAAATATATTTAGAATTAATGAGCATCACAAAATCAAATCCGTGATTTTTCTTTGTAGGGGTATTACCTCCTGCTTGTTGAGCTAATTAGTCCAACAATCTCATATTGTTTAGTTTTACTCAAAATGCTGTACTAAAAAGGAAGATAGGAATGGTGCAAATACTGTACATTCCTTAAATCTGCCTTCTAGATCTAGAAGAGTACTGGTAGAGCTCACCAGGAGTTCATACTGTAGCTCAAAGAATGTGGAATTTACTGAGAAACAGAATTGTGAGGCTCTTCGCATTATAACAAGTTTAAATACGCATATTGAGGACCTTTCAGAGAATAGATAGCAGCTTGGAATCATTCTGTAATGTACATTTTGAGGAGCCCTCGCTCCGATTTGATAGCACACTTTTGCCATCAAAGAGGCATCCAATACCTTGGTCATAGTCTGAGCCCACCGTAATGGCTTGTCCAGAGGCAAAGTACCAGACATGTCTACTCTGTATAAGCGATATGTCACTTCCAGGAGTTCGTTCCATGATGTTGTCTGCTGTCATACATCCCTATACATAAAGGTTTCCTTACGGTAACCTTTTCACTATCAAGTGGCTTTCCATAAACACACAGGCAGGTAGTGGGTTTTTATCAATTTTCATAAAATCATTATTTTAATATATAAGATTAATTATCCCTATACCCCATCACCAAAACACACATCTAAACAAACTCTACCTTTCTCATACAACATTGTCAGTGCAATGGATTCAGACTGAATCTACTGTATTCAACAGGCAAAGGGCTCTCTCTGTTGGCAAATCCAGTTATAGAACTGAGGTTGTCGGCTTGTCTCTGACAGAATGAAGCAGCTGTATTGTACAATGTTCTTTACATTTAGGGGAATAATCTGGAGCCCATTTGCAATCTGCACTCATTTTGCAATAAGCTAAATTTGTTTGCCACTGTCCTGAATAAGATCAGGTTGCGTAATTGCGATTTCAGGCATCTCATGGTTCAAATTGTTTTGGAGGTGCACAGCAAAATTGTTTGGTTAACCTGCTGGGTGTTCAAGGAATCTAGAATTGTGGAAATCCTTGTAGAAACATTCAAAGAAAAAGTACACCTTTACATAACCAGTTAAAAAAAATGGCAGACAGAATATTTCTTTTGAAAAAACAAATCGTGGGATGCAATCTGCAAAATAAGAAATAAAACAAGACATAGGGTAAAATCCCACAGCACCAAGTATACATAAATTACACTAGGCTTCTCACATGTGTGACTATGATTCAGCGCTAATCACTCTCTATGGATCTTAATGTAGTGGAGTCCTCTCCTTCAAACGCCCACGAGGCACACAGCACATGGTAATTGAATGAAAAATAAATATGACAAGAAATACAATTGAAAAATAAATTTAAAAAATCACAAATCGGGGGCGTGGCTAGAAGTGAATGTTTGCACGCCAGAGAAGCTCCTGCGAATTCCAACGAAAATTGCCCTTTTTCCTGCTTATTCTGCGACATTTGCCCTCACCTGGTGTGACACAGGTGCTCAGACCATCCTGCAGCAGGTTGTACCTGATGGAGCCCTGCCGCAACCTCTTTTGCTGCTACTATTTGGTCCTTGGGCCTAGTACGCCATCTTGTTCCCACGGACCGACATTCCCCTGGAAACTCCCACCTTTCCCCAGCTATGGGTAAGAGGGATAAATGGCTTGGAGTCGCGGAGACCTCGCGATTACCCGATATCCACCTCTTCCTGAGCAGTTCGAGAGATCCGGGTTCTCCATCCCATTCCCCATCATCCACGGGGGCCTGTGGTGATCTGGGCCCTGCTGCATCTCCTGTGCCTGAGCAGTCGGAGGTGCTGATCCATATGGAAGACCTCCCGGCAATGAAGAGAGACATTCACACCCTTCTGGACGAGGCCCGCTCCTCCTGGGCGCTGGAGATCGCTGAGATCGTACTAGACTGCTGGACTGGAATGTCTGCCTTTTCCTCCCCCCCCCTCTTTATGTTGGGGTTCTTCCTGACTTGGGCTATTCCCATTCTAGTTGGTGACTTCACACTGCTCTGATCTTGGAGCATATCCCCCCTCCACCCCTTCCTTGTAATTTTTTTTGGGGATATAGAGCTAGGGTTTCGCAGCGGGTGTGCCGTGGGACAGTCACCTAAGCTCTCTCTGCTCCCTTGGCTCTTCAGTGTCCTTTGCTCTGTGGTTCCCTCAGTGGCCCAGGGGTGTGCTGCTGAGTACCACTTCTTTCACTGGCTGCCTTTCCCACCTTCTCTGCTTTGTCGGAGGTAAAAAAAAAAATCCTCCTCCCTTTTCCTTCTTCCTTTCTCTTTCCCCCTTCCCCCTTTCCTGTTTTATGCCCTGCGGCCTCCTGCATTTATGATTTTTATGTTTATGACTGTCGTCTTGGTTTTACCTACTGCTACACTTTGCTGTGCATGTTTGTCAAACCAATCTCCTGCAAATTAATTGCATTGGTCCTGTGTGGCCTATGTCTATACCTGGCTTATTGCATTTATTTGTGATGTGAATAATTTTAAATAAAGAATAATAAAAAAAATCACAAATCACAAATACATAAAAAGACTGGATTTAAAGCATTCTCTAAAAACAAACATTGTATTTTTATCCTATCAAAAAAAGGATATACGAACCCCAATGGGGTTAGTAAATGAATAAAAAACTAGACCTGTCAGGGTCCAATCTCCGTAGGGTGCATGCTGATGTATAGGCTCAACACGTTACGTCCTATTCGAACTTCCTCAGGAGAAAAAAGATCATCTATGTGATTCTGCTTTGGGCAGTGTACCTTAAATAGACCCCTAGTTGGTAATCCAAATGGGCAGATCCACCCTCCATTGTGTTTGTGTTGAGAGCCAGCAGTAACATCAGGGGAAGGGGCGGCTCTAAGGGGAGTACCAGGAAGACAGCTCAGAGAGAGGATGCAAACCGTGTGTCTCCCCTGTGTTAACTACTGAAATAAACACCTGTTGAACCCAGCTCGCTGTGTTATTTGGATCTCATGACATGGTGTGAGAATTTCTTACCTGCGCATCCATTTTGATCTGTGAAGATGTCCAAGTTCACTCCACCGGAGCCTTTTGATTTCTCTCAGCCTGCAGCATGGCCTACCTGGAGGCAGAGGTTTGCACGCTTCAGGGTTGCTTCTAAGCTGGATAAGGAGAGCAGTGAAGTACAGGTTAATTCTCTTTTACATTCTATGGGGAAAGATGTGGAACCTGTGTACAATACGTTTACTTTCCGTGAGGGGGAAGAATTTGACTTTGAGACAGTCATGGATAAATTCAGCGCCCATTTTGTGCCCAGGAGAAATGTGATTCATGAGAGAGCCTGTTTCCACAAGTGAGCCCAGCGTGTGGGTGAATCAGTGGAATCATTTGTGCGCAGCCTGTATAAATTGGCGGAGTTCTGTTAGTTTGGTGCTGCGAAAGAGGAGCAGATCTGAGACAGAATCGTCATAGGTATTGCAGACTCAGAAGTTTCTCTGAAGCTGCAGCTGGAGTCTGCGTTGACGCCGGATGAGGCTATATGGATAGCGCGCCAAAGTGAACTAGTAAAGAAGCAAAGTGCAGAGATGAGATCTGAAAGCATGGTGGAGGAGGTGCAGCAGTTCAGGAGAGCTGTAAGTGACAGACAGAGTGTGAACAGCAGACCGCAGGTGACAGACAGGGTCAGAAGCAGTGGGCTGCTACAGGCTCGTTGCACGCGCTGTAACCACGCTCATGGAATGAAGATGTTATGCCCTGCTAAAGACAGGAGGTGCAGAAAGTGTAACAGAGTCGGCCATTTTGAGGTGGTTTGCAAATCAGAGTCTGTTAAAGAGATGCATCTGGACAGTGACCAAGAGGCTCAAGAGGTGTCCTTTGTAGGGTCTGTGATTAATCAGTCCGGCTCAGAAGAAGATTGGCGTGTTACACTCTCATTGATGGGTGCAAGGATTGCTTTTAAAATTGATACAGGAGCGGACATTACGGTTATTTCTTTTGCAACGTTCATGAAACTGCCACGACGACCGCAGCTTGAGAAGGTTTTGATAAACGTTCACAGCCCTGGAGGTTGCATCGATTGTGCTGGGAGATTTCTTGCTAGCAGTGAGTACAAAAGAAAGAAATTTACCGTGTGGGTGTACGTGATCAGAGGAAACTGCGTTAATAACCTATTGAGCCAGAATGCAGCCTATAGCCTGGGCCTTGTAGCGCGAGTGCATGAGATCACGGAGGACATGTTTGGAGAACTTGGGCTGCTGATTTGTGAGCCGGTCTGCATAGAGTTAAAAGCGAATGCTATCCCGTACAGTATCGCTGCACCTCGTAGGATTCCATTTCCACTTTTGCCCCGGGTTGAGGCCGAACTTTTGAGGATGAAGAGTATGAGTGTTATTGAGGAAGTCACTGAAGCTACTGACTGGTGTGCTCCTATTGTGCCTGTTGCTAAGAAGAATGGGAAAGTTCGTATTTGTGTGGACTTGAAATGCATGAACGAGGCTGTAAAGAGGGAGAGATTTGTACTGCCGACTTTGGAAGACATAGCTCCGAAATTGTCAGGGGCTAAATTCTTTTCCACGCTTGATGCTTCCAGCGGTTTCTGGCAGTTTCCCCTTGACCCGGAGATCCGTAAGCTGACTACTTCATTACGCCGGTAGGTCGATTTTGTTTCCACAGACTCCCCTTCGGGATATCTTCCGCACCAGAGATCTTCCAAAGGGAAATGAGTTTCCTCCTGAGGGACCATGAGGGCACGGTGGTAGTTATGGACGACATTCTCGTGTACGGTTCCACTCTAGAAGAGCATGATCAGCGACTGCAGCATGTACTGCAGTCCGTAAGAGAGTCAGGATTGAAACTGAACAAAGATAAATGCCTAAATGCCACTTTGGGAAAACATAACTGTGCTACTTTGGCCATATTATCAGCGGAGACGGTATTAAGCCAGATGCTAGTAAAGTTCTCGCTATTGAGCAATTGAAAAGTCCTTCCGGAGTTCATGAACTGAGACAAATACTGGCCTTGTGAACTACGTGGGCAAGTTTCTGCCGGAACTGTCCTCAGTGTTGCATCCTATTACTGAATTGTTGAAATATGTTTCTTGGACCTGGGGACCTCCACAGGTGGAGGCCTTTGCACTGGTCAAGTCCATGTTGGGGTCTGCCCTGGTGCTGGGGTTCTACGACCCTTCTAAAAAGACTGTGGTTAGCGCGGACGCTAGCAGTTATGGGCTAGGAGCAGCCCTTCTGCAACTGAATGACGACAAGCTGCAGCCCATTGCCTACTGCTCTCGTACATTAACTGCGGCAGAAACAAAATACGCTCAGATAGAAAAGGAGTGTCTGGCTGGAGTTTGGGCCTGCGAGTGTTTTCAACGATATCTGGTGGGCTTGGAAGGTTTTAGTCTGGAGACTGACCACAAGCCGCTGGTTCCATTGATAAACTCCTATGACATTGACAAGGCACCTCTGAGATGCCAGAGACTTCTGATGCGGCTGCTCAGATTCAATGTTCGGGCTGTGCACGTGCCGGGGAAACAACTGGTAGTGGCAGACGCACTCTCCAGGCTCCCGCTGGCTGCAGCTGAAGAGTCATCTACAGAATCAGATGTGAAGGTGTATGTGGATTTGATTTTGGCTTCCAAGTCAGGGAAGATTGGAGCTGATAAAGAAAGAGATACATCTAGATACTGATCTCAAAGAGGTCATAAACTACATAAAGAATGGCTGGCCCGAGAGCCGGGCAGTATGGATGCCGCTGAGTGCTTTCCAGGCAAAGGAAGCGCACCTTACTGAACTAGACAGTTTGGTGCTGTTTCAAGACCGTATTGTTATACCAGCCAGTATGAGGCGAGAGATATTGAGTCGAATTCACGATGGCCACTTGGGAATTTCTAAATGTAGAGAGAGAGCTGCCTCTGCGGTGTGGTGGCCTGGAATCAGCACTGACATTGCAGAATATGTATCAAGATGTGCCTTTTGCCGTGAACGTCAGCCTACACAGAGGAGAGAGCCTCTACTTTCTACCCCGCTGCCTGCAGGCCCCTGGCAGAAGATTGCAGCAGATTTATGTGAGCTCAACGGGAAAAAGTATCTGGTTGTTGTGGACTACTACTCAAGGTATTTTGAGATTGCACCATTAGTTGAGGCGACCAGCGTGACTGTCATCACACGCCTGAATAGCATGTTTGCCCGGTGGGGGTACCGGCTGAGCTGGTGAGCAACAATGGAATGCAGTTCGCTTCTATGGAGTTCAGGTCCTTCAGTGGGGACTACGATTTCCTTCATTCTACTTCCAGTCCACATTACCCACAGGCCAACAGGATGGCTGAGAGGGCGGTTCAGACCACAAAGTTCATTTTGACGCAACCAGATCCTTATTTGGACCTCCTGGCTTATAGGGCGACTCCTATTCAGGCCACGGGATGTAGCCCTGCACAGTTGATGATGGGGAGACAGATTCGTACCACGCTGCCTTCGGTGGGTGCATTCCAGCCTTCCTCCCCTGTTCTGTCTGAGAATGTTCGGAGGAGGAATGAAGAGGCGAAGAGGAAACTACAGATACTATTATGATAGGAGACACTCTGCGCGCCATCTGCCTGAACTGTACCCGGGACAGAGTGTCAGAGTCAAACTGGATGACTAAAAGAGGTGGAAGACACCGGCCATAGTTGTAGGGCGTGCTGCTGAGCCAAGGTCCTATGTGGTCCGCACAGAAGCAGGGACTGTTGCCCGCCAAAATAGACGGCACCTCCAAGTGGTTCCTGAGGAGCTAGGTGCCGAGAATTTGCATCCACAGCCGGTGGAATCTCCGGTCTTAAGAGGTACACCCGCTCTGCAACAGGATTCCGGCGAGAATACATCACTGCCTGACTTGGAGTCGCAACCACTCTCATAGGGATCTGAAGAGGGTCCTTGCAAAATTACTTTGAGTGGTAGAGTTGTGAAGCTTCCAGTGCGCTACCGAGATTAGCGCTGTAGTTAGAACAGTGACTGGAAGAATGGGCAGAATAATCCCATAGTCACTGTGGACTAGGGTAGTCTACCCCGATGTCCAAGATAGCATTGTACCTTTATCTGTATCTGTGTGTGTGCTTCCTGTTTATTTGTTTTATTGTCTGTTTAAGATAAATTTATTGTTATTTAAAAGGGGGAGATGTGTTGAGAGCCAGCAGTGACATCAGGGGAAGGGGCGGCTCTTAGGGGAGTACCAGGAAGACAGCTCAGAGAGAGGATGCAAACCGGGTGTCTCCCCTGTGTTAACTACTGAAATAAACACCTGTTGAACCCAGCTCGCTGTGTTATTTGGATCTCATGACAGTGTTCTTGCGGATGCCATCTTGGTCCCCCCACGAGTATGCCGGCATCCCTCACTCGCGAAGTACATTCCTTGTTGTTCAGGCACCAAATAGTAGTGCAATTTCTGGCTCTTTGCAATGGCTTCACTTCCTCCGCCCACATGACACTTCCAGATTCGGCAAACCGGCCGATCAGAGTATCCGGATGACGGCCTCAATGTCTATAGAAGCGACCTGTGCCCTCTTGGAACAGGGCAAAATATAGTATATCAGAACCTCAACAAATGGGCTTTAGCTATACTCCATAACATCCGATAAAAACAGCAACATTAAGATTAACATTTTTGTCATATTTAGTTTTCAATTGTATTTCTTGTCATATTTATTTTTCCTTCAATTGCCATTTGCTTTGTGCCTCTTGGACGTTTGGAGAAGTGAACTCTACAACTTTAAGATCCATAGAAAGTGACTGAATCTCAATCTCAGTCACACATGCGAGAATATTTTTTCTTCATTACGTTTTAAAACTATTTCTATTATTTATTTCAAATTTGATCAACATTTAGATACATCGCGAATTTGAGACTAAAACTACCACAGTTTAATTTCGTTTTACTTATTCAACATATTTTCATCTGTTTTCTTTTCATAAGACTTTCAATTTATAAAACTGAATATGAATGCAAATTAATGAGCAGCATAATATATTGAGTGCCATGCTAATTAGTACTGTTTTTAATTGACCTCTTATGGTCCCTATGATTATTCTGTGCAGGTACAATCACTCCTTTTGCGAAGAAGACAGCTTTGCTAATTAACGCTGCCATCATAGTTCTCCAAATCTCAAGTTACAAAGATGTTTAATCTCTCAATATACACATGTATAATTATTAATATTCTATGTAAAATGTTGAAATAGTTTTAAACTGATGTAATAGATGTTATGGCTTATTGTTGCTCCGCAGAGGAGAGTAGTTATTGACCCAAATCTCTATAAACCACTACCTTTTTTACAAAGTACATAAATCTTCATTAACTCAATCTTCATTGGTGAATTGCGAACCTTCTGCGTTGAACTTAACACCTTTAAATTTAATAGTTATGGTTTATATTGCAGAAATGATAAACACAAAGCTAGATTGTATGGTCAGAGATATCCACACAAAATGGATACATTTTCCGTTGCCAAAATTATAAAGTCAACAAGCTGAAGAAAATACCAAAAATCACAATGCTAAATAGTTTATATATGTGGTTAACGTAATTTATAATTCTACATCTCTTACAGTTGAAAAATATGTAGAAAACTCTGTAGTATGAAAGTAACAGTACTATTTTCTACATAATGGATGCAGTGGAAATGTATAACACTTTAAAGTGACTTTAAGTAATATGGGATCCTATTTCAACTGAGTTGCTGTCATTAACAAGTGAGATGTTAAGTATAGCAGCCCCACTCCTCAATGTTCTACTCCAGCTTAGCCCTAAACTTTTCTTGCAGCTCATATAGTTACATAGTTACATAGTTATATAGGCTGAAAAAAGACATGCGTCCATCGGGTTCAGCCTCTCCCACATAACCTACTGCTGTTGATCCAAAAGAAGGCAAAAAACCCAGTCTGAAATGCTTGCCAATATGCAACATACTGGGAAAAAATTCCTTCTTGACCCCAGAATGGCAGATTTCTCCTTGGATCAAGAAGCTTTTACCCACATATTAAATATTATAACCCTTAATATTCTGTGTCTGCAGGAAGTCATCCAGTCGTTTTTTAAAAGTCTGTACAGACTCTGACCCAACCACCTCAACAGGCAGAGAATTCCACAGCTTTATTGTTCTCACCGTAAAATAACCCTTCCTATGCTTTAAGCTAAATTTTCTTTCTTCCAGTCTAAATGGGTGACCTCTTGTCCTGTGTATAGACCTGTTAATGAATAGGTTATCAGACAATGGTTGATAAAGGCCCCGTATATTTTTATATAAGGTTATCAGATCCCCTCTAAGGCGCCGTTTCTCTAAACTAAACAGGTTTAAGCTTGTTAGTCTTTCCTCATAACTTAACCCTTCCATCCCCTTATTAATTTAGTTGCCCGTCTCTGCACTTTTTCTAGCGCTATAATATCTTTTTTTAAGACAGGTGCCCAAAATTTCACGGCATATTCAAGGTGTGGTCTTACCATTGATTTATACTGAGGCAAAATTATGTTTTCATCCCGTGAGTGAACTCCCCTTTTAATACATGCCAATACTTTGCTGGCCTTGGCGGCTGCTGTTTGACATTGCACATTGTTACTTAGTTTGAAGTCTATGATTATTCCCAAATCCTTCTCCTGCTTGGATTTCCCTAACTCCGTACCATTTAGGGTATAAATTACCTGTGTGTTCTTCACTCCAAAGTGCATAACTTTGCATTTATCTAGATTAAATTTCATCTGCCATTTAAGTGCCCAGTCCCCCAATCTATCTAAATCCCTCTGCAGCGAAGTAACATCCTGCTCACATTGTATTACTTTTCCTAGTTTTGTGTCATCTGCAAACACTGACACATGGCTTTCAATGCCTATCTCAAGGTCATTTATAAATAAATTGAATAGTATTGGTCCTATAACAGACCCCTGAGGGACACCGCTTACCACTGGTGTCCATCTTGAAAATGTACCATTTATGACCATTCTCTGTACCCTATCTTTTAGCCAGTTTTCTATCCAAGAACAAGTATTTTCATCTAGACCAATTTTTCTTAATTTAAATAGTAACCTTTTGTGTGGAACTCTGTCGAAAGCTTTGGCAAAATCTAAGTAAATCACATCCACTGCGACCCCCTGATCTATACTTCTACTTACTTCCTCATAGAACGTAATTAGGTTAGTCTGACATGATCTGTGTTTCATGAAACCATGCTGATTTTTGCCAATTACATTATACCTCCCAATAAATTCCTGAATATTATCCCTTAGTAACCCCTCAAATACTTTCCCAGCCACAGACGTTAAGCTCACAGGTCTATAATTCCCAGGCACAAATTCTAAACCTTTCTTAACCCCTTAGTGACCGGGCAGTTTTACACAAATCCGTCTTTTAGTGACCGCTGCTGTTTTTACGTTTCAGCGCTGTTAGTGTTTAGGTCAAATTTTCCTCTTACTCGTTTATTCAACCCACACATATTATACACCCTTTTTCCCGCCATTAAATGGACTTTCTAGAAATACCATTATTTCCATCATATCGAATAATTTACTATAAAAAAAATATGAAATATGATGAAAAAATGGTAAAAACATTAAATTCGTAATTTAATCCCCAAAATCTACAACCACCCAAAAAGACCCCAGCTAAATAGGTTAAAAATTTTGTCCCGAGACTAGAAATACCCAATATTTACATGCGTTTGCTTTTTAACCCCTTCACTGCTGAGACAGTTCACCTATGTGCGCTGCGCTCATTCTGACCATTTTGTGCTAATTATTTTTAGATGACAGCCTAGGTCCTATTTAATTAAACTCCACCAAGACAAAAAACCTTTTTAAAAAAAAACATTTTTTTATTTTATTTATTTATTTATTTTTTATTTATTTAATTTTGTTTTATTTTTTTAAAACCAAACCTGGTCATGTTTGGTATCATTGGAAAGGCCATAATCAGGCCTTTCAAATGATGTCAAATATGACCATCTAGCTGCCATGGATCGGGAGATATGGGGATCCTTAGGATCCCCTTATCTCTACATGGCAGCTAGATGGTTAACTGGCCCACTGACATCCTCACACATATGGTGGGTGGGGGGGACCTGGAGGCTTGGCTGACATCCAAGATGTCAGCCCCCCTCCAGGTTCGAATTGCGTTTTGGCGCCAATTGGTGCCGAAACGTGATCTGGCGGCAAAACTGTTAATGCTATACACCGCTGAAAAGGGGAGACTCTCCCCTTTTCAGCGGTGCAAACAGCATCTCCCTAGCTTCAATGGTTGGGGAGATAGAGGGCTCCGAAGGAGCCCCCCCTCCCCTCCATTGAATTGCATGGGGACGCCTGCTGATGACGTCACCACGCAGCGTGGCGACGTCATCAGCCTCGCCTGCCCATGTAAATCACATGGGCAGGCTTCCTCCCTGCCAGATCACCGAGGGATCCAGCGAGGGAGGTGAGTATCGGGCGGGAGGGGGATTAGGCGCCGCTGACGTACTCTGTACATCCGCGGGTCTAAGGGAGACCTGTGGACAGGGCGTACAGGGTATGTCAGGGGTCCTTAAGGGGTTAAATATAGGGACCACGCCAGCTTTTCTCCAATCCTCTGGTACTATTCCTGAAAGAAAAGAATCTCGAAAGATTAAGAACAGAGGTTTACATATTTCAACACATAGCTCTCTCAGTACTCGCGGGTGAATTCCATCTGGTAAGGCAGGTTGCTGTACTTTAAGTTGATGCTTCTTATACTTTGTATAGGAACTGTTACTGTCACAGCCTCTATGCTCCCTGGCCCCCGGGCAGATGGCAGCAGCGTCCTCACTGCTTGCTGGCCGGCCACCAAGTGAATAGCCTTGCGAACGTGGTCGTGGGACGGTGACACAGGTGGGGTGCGGTGTGATGACACAATGCTCGCCGGATTCAAAAACCAGACAGTGAGTTGAACTCTTTGCCCTGTTCTGGTTTTCCTTTCAGTGTGATTCACATATTATCTGAATATCTATTCTGTGTATGACCCCTGGCTTGCTTACTGATCATTCTATTGTGTTAACCCTTTGACTCCATGCTGCTAATGTGTACTGACTCCTGGCTTTGTATGACTACCCTTCCGGCTCTGACTCCTGGCATTGTATGAGTACCCGTTCTGGTTTCGACCCTTGGCTTTGTCTAACAACTTGTTCTGATTTTCTAACTTCGGCTTACCCTGACTTCCTTTATTTTGTCTAACAAAAATGGGTATCTGTGGAGGCGCTTAGTTGATATAAATAGAGATTAGGGGTTGCTGCCTACAAGGTGTAGCACATAAATCTCAACAAAAATGTGCAAGTGTAATACAAGAAAAGATAGGGGTTCCTAGTGGCGCAGTTGATGTTTTAAATCGATTAGTTTTTATGTACAGATAATATTCTCAGACTTAAGTCTGAACATTCATTATATATTACAAATAAGACCTAAGTCTTACCGGCTGGGTGGAGTAGAGGTAACATCACTGCTCTGCGTGGAGAGAGCCTGCGGAGTCATGGGTTCGATCCCGACGAGCACCTCTCCAATAAGTGTCCTTGGGCAAGACACCTAACGGTACATACTTGCCACCCAGGACATATTTGAAAACAAGAGAAATCTCAATGTATCCTTCCTGGTAAAATCCTTTCTCCAAAAAAAAAAAGTCTGTAACTAATACAGTAATCACTTAGCATGAGAACAGTGCTATTCAATGGACCAGCGGATTGCAAAATCGCAAAAGCATTTCTTATTGTACACAATCATATTATAGGAACTAAGAATTTATGCATGTTAGAAGTTGATTATCATTGTCATTTGGATCTTTTGCGATTTTGCACGAATTTGGAATCTGCTGGTCCATTGAATAGCACTGTTCTCATGCTAAGTGATTACTGTATTAGTTACAGACTTAGGTCTTATTTGTAATATATAATGAATGTTCAGACTTAAGTCTGAGAATATTATCTGTACATAAAAACTAATCGATTTAAAACATCAAATGCGACACTAGGAACCCACTATCTTTCCTTTATTTTGTCTGTCTGTTCTGTATTGAGCAATCCAGCTATTCTAAAGTCGGCAGTGTAGGTAGATAGTGACTGCAGGTAGGGATCAAAGGCATATGTGGCAGCTGCACTGGGGACAGTTGTAGAATAACGAACAGTACCAAGGTAGGTTGATATTCTCACTTCCAGCTTGTAATGACAAAAAATGACAGGCTGCAAAAAACAGTTTTTAACCACTTGGCTGCTATGGACGCCCTCAGCGCGTCCAGCCAAGTGGTTCTCCTGTGCTATGAACGCGCTGAGCGCGTCCATGCACAGGAGGCAGCAATCCGCCGGCGGCGGCGCGATGACATCTAATTCAGGCGCCCCCCCCGCATGTGCGGAGGAGGCGCCTGAAAGGGGGGGAGGTCCTTCGGACCTCTCTCCCTCCCGATCGCCGGGGAGCAGGAGGTTAATCCAGGCACCATTTGGAAGGGCACAGCCTGCCCTTCCAAACGGTGGCTGTCATTAACCCCTGGGGAGCCGGATCACGAATCGGCACTGAAAAGCGCTGGTTCGTGATCCTTTCCCGGAGCTGGCCGACATCTTGGATGTCGGCCAAGCCTCCGGGAACTCCCCCTGAGGACTGGCGTCATCGTGCATAGCATGATGACGCCAGTCCTGGAGTTAACCCCTAGCTGCCACCAATGGTGGAGATAGGGGGTTCCAATGAACCCCCTATCTCCCGATCTGTGGAAGCTAGGGGTTAATATTTGATGTCGTTGGATCAGCCAGAGCATGGCCTTTCCAACGATATCAAACATGATAATGAAAAAAGTTTTTTTAAAAAATAAAAATTAAAAATAATAAATATATATTTAAAAAAGAAATCTCAAAAAAAAATAAACAAGTTTTTTTTTGTTTTTTGTTTTGTTAATGCAGCAATATTGTTCCCATTTCAATTATAATGTGAACAATAATGCTGCACTAACGATTTTTGTATGCGGTGCGTTTGTTAAAAATAGCGACATTTTCCCCAAAAAAAAAAATGTAACGGGTCCCCATTTCTAATTTTTTTAACAAGCGCACCCATACAAAATATAACCGCAAACGCTCGCATGTTAAAATGTGAAAAAAACTTTAGACATAATAAATTATTGAAAATTCAAATTTTATTGCATTTTTTGTTATAATATACAGACATGACATAATGTATACATATAATAATGACATATTATGAATCTGTGGAGTCTACCGGAAATAACGATATATAATATGTCTGGGTCATCTATCAAAATATAGCTACAAAACGCGGTTAAACAAGAGGAGCGAAAGCGGTAAAAATGACCTCAGCACAGAGGTGTGAAAAGCCTCAGCAGCGAAAGGGTTAAGCATTCTTGTAAGATCACTTGACACACAAAGAATTTACCCCTTCTAAAACAAAAAATCCAATGCTCATTTCTGATCCAACGGTGTTAGAGGATGACACAATTCACTCCTCCCCTTGCCGAACAAATAATTCCAAGTGTCCATTCGCAGCAAGATTGCATACATGCATTCTCGCAGAGGGTTCTCTCTTGTCTCCACAAATCCTATGGGCTCCAGGAAACCATACCAGCAGCTGTGTGTGTTGAGCCGCTGCCAGCTCACAATTTTTACGAGTGGAGCCACTAACACAGTGGCACGCTCTTAACAGAGCCGATTATCAAGTGCTGCCAATGGTTTATAGTTCTTCACACAAATTCAGTGGCAAAATGGAAACAAGAGAGTAAAGTGAATAATAAGGGGTGTAGATTGCAGGATACAGTGGTAGGTGGGACCGTTATATGTTATATACCTGTATAAAAATTGCAAACTTACATCATCCCCATGAAAATTTAATTTTAAAAAATATCTATTTTTCCCAAGGGGACAACACATTAAGCGATAATGATGATCTCAATGCTTAGTTTTCCAAATAAATAGAGGTTTTCTATAGACCTGCATCTCTGATTAAGCAGCATAAGAACCATAAGAACATGTTACAATGTAATTCAGGCCTGTATCATTATACTCTGTGTATGTATAGCACAAGTGATAAAACTGAGAATTTTCAGCAACTGCAGGCATTCAACAGGGATAGTATGAAACTACAGAAAGCTGCCTGTAAAAACAATTTTACAGGCAGAGCTTTTCTAAATATAAAGTGGTCTGTGTAATATACCACCATCCACCAACTTATATATAGCATTTACTGTGTCTTTAATGTGTAATTTGAATAAGTCACATACTATGTTTTATACACAGGTTTGTAAATATTTTCTGACATTTCAAAATCAGCCTAGTAAGGGGAAAAGAAAAGCAAAGAAATCAAAGGATAAAAAACAAACAATGTTTTGCAAACAAATTTGAGAGCACACACAAAAGACTCACAAGTGTAGGAAACCAGGCAATGTCACCAAAAAATGGTGACATCAGCTCCAAATTGTTGAACCTCGACCACGAGTGTCACCCAATAGCAAGTCAAAGGCACACTTTAGAATAGGGGTCAGCAACTTTGGCCCTCCAGATGTTTTGGAGCTACATCTCTCATGAGGCTCAACCACTTGCTATGTTGGATGAGCCTCATTGAAGATGTAGTTCCCAAACATATGGAGGGCCAGGTTGCTGATCCCTAAACCAAACATACTCTATTGTGATGGACTTACAAAAAAACACTGCTGTTGAAATCGACAATTGAAAACACAATCAATAATCGCTTTTCACAACAGTATAGGTAGCAAGTACATTTTGGATCTCATTAACCCCTTCATTACAATTACTGAGTATATTAGACATGTGCACAATGAAAGAATTTGTTTTGTTTCGGATCGATTTGTTTTGGTTTTTAATTATTTTCGGTGAGTTCATTATGTTACCTTTGATACGCATTTCGTATCGATTCATTATTTCATTTTGATTCGATATTTAGGAATGGTAAAATGGATGAATTAATTACCTAGATTAGGGTTATAAATAGATGTGTAATCCCCCTGTCCTTGGTGCTGAAATATGTTTCTGCACCAAGGGCAGCAGTACTGCGGGGCTGAGTTGCACACATCCCCATGTCCTTGGTGCTGAAATGGGATTCAGCACCAAGGACAGCACCTGCCAAACGCAGCCAGACTGAAGGAAAGAAAAAAAAACTGTTTTCTGAAAAGCCTCGTTTTAAAATAATTGGGAATGCAAAAATTTCACCTAAAAAATACAAAAATACTCCAAAAATTCTAAAAAAATCAATAAATAAAAAGGCTTTTTGCTACAAATGAAAAGAATAAACAATTGAATAAATATTTAATAAAAACAGGCAATTTGTTTTTACACTGAAACCTATGGGATTCGCCTGTTTAAAGCTGTCGAACGAACCACCAAAAACCAGGGCATTTCACTGAAATTTCAGTGCTGTTCTGCTTTCTTTGAATATATTAACCATTACTTCTCTATGGAGAATTTCAGTGACGTTGAATCACACCGCATGGCACCATGGCACCGTCCGTGGTGCTGAATACAACAGAGTCAGCACCATGGCCAATGGACAGGGACACGGTGCTGAGTGAAAGTGAAACGGTATAATGACTTGATTTGTAAAAACAGAATCACTTCGTCATATTCCGTTTTGATTCGCTTAGTTTTCGTTCCATTTCGAACAAAATCGATTTGTATTTCGGAAATGCTTCCGAAATACGAATCGGTATAATTTCGTCCAAATTGCGATGCGAAACGAAATGCACATATCTAGTTTATATTCATTCTTTAAAAGCACCTGAAAGTGCCCAAGAGGGAGTATAATTGATCAGGTCTGATTCTGAAGCAACGTAAAGGAATTTTATTTATTACAAATTAAATTAATTTGCTAACGGACTTCAGAACATGTCCCTAAAATTTTCAGCAGATCAGACATTATGTGTTGAAATTATTCGAAAAGCCATGAGAATTGTTTTTCCAGAACCACGGACCACAAGCTAAAATATCAATGTAGTACATGGGAGCTATTGGCCTACCAAAAAGGGCTTACCTGCAGTTGACGTAGACAGTTGGACACTTCTGTGTGGGTAATGGGAAGTCCTTTTCCATAAAATTGAAGGGATTAGAGTAGAACTTTGAACTCGTTATAGAAGCAGAGCACCACATATTCAGTTGCAGTGGGGAAAAAAAGGAAATGGTGTTAAAATTGATAATGGATTATGAAAGATGGGTGGACGGAGAGACAAAAACTAACAAATATTTGATTTCCATAATTTATTTACAGGGTTATTCAAGGAGAATCGAAAAGTCACTGCACGTTCAGTGACTTTCCTTCTCTTCAATTCGGCTTGATTCGGCGATCCCATTTCGGCGACCCTGCGGTATATTCAGCAAGCATCACAGGGCCTTTGTAGTGCAGGGAAAAGCCACCGAAAACCTGCCAAACACTCACCGCAAAGCCCAGGCGAATGCACACCGAAACCCGCAAAAACATCTGGATTAACCCCGCCGAAGACGCCGGAGAAACCTGAGCAGGAGCAGATCAGAGCGCAGAGCAGCCGCCGGAAAAACCCAACACCGCAGACGAATGGAGTGAAAAAAAAACAAAAACAGTTTGCTTGAATGTTTGAAAAGTGAAACGCTGTTTGCAAACAAACTACTGAACGAAAATGTCTGAAATTTATATATGAGGTCCAATGAATGATAATAAAAAGGGCTGTTACAGAAAAAAGAAAAAACGTTAAGAATTGTTTTTTAAAGAAACCGAAAAGATTTTTTGGCAGAACAAATCCCCAAAAATGCTTAAAGGATCCTAAAAAATCTATAAATAAAGATACTTTTTACTGTAGAATATTATAATCAACAGTTTATTAGGTATTAAATTAAAACAGGAATATTTTTAACATTGAAGCCTATGGGATTCGTCTGAATAAACCTGTCGACCCTGTTAGTCTTAGGCAGTAAGGTCATTGTGGCAGGGGTGGCGCCCTTAAGGGGTTGATTTTGCCGGCGAGGCGTACAGGTACGCCTCGCCGACAGGTGCCGTCGCGCGGCACTGATTTTGAGCACTGCCCGCAGCCGGCGTGCAGTGCGCGTCATTGGCTGCAGGGGACAGCTTGATTTCAGGCCGTCCCTCTGCAGCCAATGACGCGCGCCACGAGTCAGCGCGCGCAGGCTTCAGGGAGGGGCAGAGGCAGTCCCATTGAAGACAGCGGGGCGTACATGTAAGCCCCGCGTCTTCAAAGGCCGCCCGCCGCCAGGACGTCATGGAACGTCCTGCGGCGTTAACGGGTTAAATAAAGTGACCTGGAGATGCCTAAACAAAAACAAAATGGAACACTTGCTGAACTTAGATTGTAGGTTACTACAGCTAGTCAGGAGATACAATACAAAAAATTCAAATCACACCTGGACAGAATAGTTGAAGAAGCAAAAGCCACACTAGCACTCAGAAGTAAGTAAATAAGAGGAGTTAGTTCTACAACATAGCTGTTATACACAACACTAGCTAAAATTCTGTTGTACCTAAGCTTAACTATGAATTGTCTTGATATTTTGATAAAATGTTTTTTTCCTCAGGCAAACTGTATGTTTCCACAAGGAAGAACGTCTTCAAGATTTTGGGCTAAATAACAGAGCTGTGAAAATGTCCCACCATTTTTTCCTCTGCTTGATTACAGTGGACTAAATGTTGCATGTCCGCTTTTAATTCACCACAACCCACAGTTTAGTTAGTACTGCGTTGAGTAAATAATCTGCGCATCAGCTGCAGAACAATTACAATGCGCGGTTTGTTTCCTCTGCTAAAAAAACAGATCCATTAAGCTAAAAGGAGAGAAAGCTGATTCTAGTTGCAAATTCACTGATATACAAAAGTATTTTTCAATGGATGATAAGTGTAATTCAAGAACCTGCTATCTGTGAAATTAGGTTAACACACAATACACACAATGAAATGAATGCGTGATTTGCTTTTGTTAATATAAATTGAATGTTTTTCATTCCAGTAAATTAGACAGAATGTCTCCATCAGTATCAGATAATACATCATTTTTAAAATTGTAATAAAATATATAAAAAGCATCCTGGCACCTTAGCCTTTTATAGAGGTGCAATTAGTTGCTCGTGTTGAGATAAACTCAGTTGAGAAGCATTAGAAGGTGCTATATCGTGACATGTGGAAGCCAGCAGCAGAAAGGAATGCAGTTTACATCTCTTTTAAAAGGTACTTCAAAGAGCCACTTCAGCAAATATCAGCGAAAGTCACCAATCTTGTAAAGGCGACAAACTTCTGTATTTCATAAATGTGAAATCCAAATAGCAGCAGGAGAAGCTTCGCTGTTCGAACTTTCTGTTTTAAAATGCCAAAATTTGTCTTTGTCGCAATAGTGGCAATTTTTCCCATTGTTTGCAATATCGTCAAACAGCAGCACTCTTTCAATAATCCTCAGTGTTTCTGTAACCCCCTAGATCAGTGGCTCCCAACCGCAGTCCTCAGATACCCCTAAGGCTAATGTCAGACGAACGCATTCTGAGCACACTGTGCGTCAGTGCACAACTGACGTACTTTCTGACTGATGATACTATAGACACCACACGGTCCGTTTAGGGGTACTTGAGGACTGTGGTTAGGAACCACCTACCTAGACCACAATTTCTTGATTTTACTTGAATTAGTGCTGCCAGGTTCAAAATGGTATAACTTAAGAACACCTCATTTTAATTACATGCCACTAATCTGAATTTTTAGGCCCGTGTCAGACGAACACAGTGAACACATCCGTCGTAGCATAGAATCATGATCAACAGAGACCCACACACGAAGTACGTGCGCACCAAAGTGCGCATGCACCACGCAGATGGCAACGGACGCAATTTAGACAAGAACGTAAAACCTCTAGGACGGACGTGCAGAGTGCGCCACGTCCGCATAGCGTTCTTTGTGTGTGATGACACAAAGTCAGACGGAGCGCATTTGCGATGTCCAGCATATTGACGCACAAAATGGCTTTTTATATAATTTTCCAATTTGTATAATTTTTCATATTAATTTTGTTTCCCATAATTCCTTTTTTTTTCTAAGTCCGTCAAGAAAAATGGATCGTGTGGTGTCTACCGTCTTCCGTCAGTATGTCCGTCCGTTGTGCACACATGCAGAGTGCGCTCTGACTGCATTCATCTGACATTAGCCTTAGAAATCTGTGGCGGGATGGAAGTCCACCTGCGGTCCTGCTCTATCTGACCCCCCTCCCCTTTGATGGTGTCCAGCCCGACTACCGAGTGGCACGGCACTCGGCGTCTCGAGCGGCCTGGAGGATGAAATGGCGTTGGTCCGGCGTCTGGAGAGATGGTGCGGTGTTGCCTTGGGGATCCCGTTCCTGGGTTGAGTGGTGATGCAGGAGACTGCTGAGTGTCTCCTGCAATAGTGATTGTAGCTCTGAAATGAAGACACCAGACGCGGCTGTATGCTTTAAAACAGTGAACTAAATTTTATGGGTTTCAACAGGGTCATTTATACAACTTCACACAAACAGATTACCAACTCCCCCACCCACACAACCAGCACTGATTGGCTCCTCTCCCAGCCTCCTGTTCCCTATCAGGTCCCCTTCAGCCTTCCCATTGTCCAGGGATTAGGCAGATGAGGTTTTGGAAAAAACTCCAATCAGCTGGTTTGCTGTATCCTCTATCTTGGGGCATGAGATCCTTTGTTCTGTGAAACCATGCTGGGATGAGCAAAATGGCGACGGGGAAAAACACATACAAACGGTTTCTTTCATACTTTTACAGTCACATCATACAGGGTACATTTTTATTACATTACACCAATAAAACCACATCTAGCAATAAAATAAGAGGTCCATAGGCTCACACGCAAAACCAAAACCAAAACAGGAAAAATGGTCTTTAAAAAGGGTTCAGTCTTTAGTCCTGTGGCTCGCTGAAAAGAGCTCTCATGTCCGTTCCGTGACAGAATCTATCCATGACTTTTATCTTTATCATTCTTTCCAATTTGTTGCTGCTACAGAAGTAAGCATTTCCACATATGATTTGCTTGTAGCACAACTAATATTTTTCAACCATTTATTATAAGGAGGAGGTACAGGAACTCTGATATTCTTTAATTTATGTTTAAATAAATCTTTCTTTAGTCCTCCTTTGTTCTTCACTGATTGATTGTGGGTTTTTTCTGTCAAATGACCTGATCTACACACTTTCAAAACAGAAATTACCCATTTTTTATTCCCTCGAAAGAAGCAGAGGGTGTTTTGATAAAGTACGACTTTAATAATTAAAAAGGTCATGTTTGCACAGCAATATAGGAAAAATATCTTCACTAGGCATGGTGACAAAATTACTCCATGAAAAGCCTAATCTGTTATCCCTGGGTAGCTATAACTTCAAAACGGAAAAAACAAACAAACAAATAAACAAATACAAAATATAATATTTGAGGAATGTCCCTGAATATACAGTATACTGATATTTTATATTGCAAAATATACAGAGTGCGGCAATATGTAGTGATTAAGTGACCATCACATACAGGGTTATTCAAAGAGCTCCGAATTGCTTGAGAAAGGTAACCGAACGCTGAAAATCAGCGTTCGGATACCTTTCCTGGCCATTCGGCTATCCAGAGAGCAGGCAATTCGCCAAAACCAGGGGCTGACTGGCAACTTTTGGCCCGAGGGGCAAGTACCACCCAGAGGCCCAAAGTTCAGCAACTCGGGCCCTTGTTTAAGTAAAAACAAACATGAGAAGCAAATTAAGTAATAAATAACAGTTTGTTACCGTTTAAAATAATTATAGAATATAATAATCTATAAATGAGCCATAATAGAGAAAACAATATTTTTACTTTTGAGAATCAAGTAATCAAACAAAATCTATTACCCTATAAATTAACCCTGGGGCGGTGGGGCCAGAGGGCTCTTAGCCTCATGCCAGGCTCTCACGTATCGTCCACCAAGCAGGCCGCCCCCTTCAATTTATTATTAACCCCCACTAGTCAGACCAAACGGTCCACTCCAGAGGGCCAGGCCTTCACTTAGTCTCTCTCCCTCAGGCTCCCCCAAAGCACTTAAGCACTTTCTCCCCAGGTCCAGCTGTGGGTCAGACAGAGGCGTAGCGAGATCATATGGCGCCTGGGGGCAAGTCTTTCTTTAGTGCCCACCCAACCAAAAATAATCTCTAAAGCATACAAATATTTAAATTCCCGCCCAAAATATAATTATTTTTTTCAATAATAATTGGAAAGGTGCAACACCTAAAACAGGCAGTGGCGTAGCGTGGTGGGGGGCTGGGGGGGCCGTGGCCCCGGGCGCAGTTTTGTTAGGGGCGCATTTGCACCCCTAAAACTGGCCCGGGGGTTGATGGGACCCAGATGCCGGGCAGCGGGAGTGCCTGCCCGGTCCTGAACAGTCCGTCCTGTTAAAGGGGATGCGGCTGCGTGCAGGCGCAGCCGGTCACGTGGTCCGGCTAATCAGGTGGTACTGAGTCTCTGTACCACCTGACTGGCCGGACCGCGTGACCTGCGCACGCACGCAGCCGCCTCCACTTCAACAGGACGGACTGTTCAGGACCGGGCAGGCACTCCCGCTGCCCGGCATCTGGGTCTCCTCAACCCCTGCCGGAGCTGGGGCAAGTATCCATGGATGTGACTGAGAGCTGGCTGCCGCTGGGGCAAATCCATGTGTGAGCTGGGGGAAAATCCATGAGCTGGGGCAAATCCATGTGTAAGCTGGGGGCAAATCCATGAGCTGGGGCAAATCCATGAGCTGGGGCAAATCCATGTGTAAGATGGGGGCAAATCCATGAGCTGGGGCAAATCCATGAGCTGGGGCAAATCCATGTGTAAGATGGGGGCAAATCCATGAGCTGGGGCAAATCCATGAGCTGGGGCAAATCCATGTGAGAGCTGGGGCAAATCCATGAGCTGGGGCAAATCCATGTGTGAGCTGGGGCAAATCCATGAGCTGGGGCAAATCCATGAGCTGGGGCAAATCCATGTGAGAGCTGGGGCAAATCCATGAGCTGGGGCAAATCCATGTGTGAGCTGGGGCAAATCCATGTGTAAGCTGGGGGCAAATCCATGAGCTGGGGCAAATCCATGAGCTGGGGCAAATCCATGAGCTGGGGCAAATCCATGTGAGAGCTGGGGCAAATCCATGAGCTGGGGCAAATCCATGAGCTGGGGCAAATCCATGAGCTGGGGCAAATTCATGTGTGAGCTGGGGCAAATCCATGTGTGAGCTGGGGCAAATCCATGTGAGAGCTGGGGCAAATCCATGTGAGAGCTGGGGCAAATCCATGAGCTGGGGAAAATCCATGTGTGAGCTGGGGCAATATCCATGTGTGAGCTGGGGCAATATCCATGTGAGAGCTGGGGCAAATCCCATGAGCTGGGGCAATATCCATGTGTGAGCTGGGGCAATATCCATGTGTGAGCTGGGGCAATATCCATGTGTGAGCTGGGGCAATATCCATGTGAGAGCTGGGGCAAATCCCATGAGCTGGGGCAATATCCATGTGAGAGCTGGGGCAATATCGATAACGTGTCCACAGGTTTGGGGGGGGCGCACAATTCTTGGCTGGCCCCGGGCACTGACAACCCACGCTACGCCACTGAAAACAGGTTAACAGGAGAGCATCATTAACCGCTTACTGACGGGTAGGTTCTGCCAAGACTAGCCGACGTGCCACTTGCCTCATTGGCTGCGCATTGTGTGTATGAGTGTATCACAAAGCTCCAACTACTAAAAAAGTCACACTCATACACACCGCACATTGTTGTGAGTTTTATAACTGTGGAGCTCTGTGATACAGTAATGTGCGGTGTGTATGAGTATATCACAGCTCCACAACTATAAAACTCACAGTAATGTGCGCTGCATATGGCTAGGGTCAGACGAACGCATTTTTCACGTTGTCCGTGAAAAAGTGTGTTCGAACGAATGGACGTATTTTTTCACGGAATACGCGATAGTGGTCATACGATGCGCTTTTTCGTCCGTGATTTTGTACGGATCGTCAATAAAACCCTTTTTGCATCTGGACGTTATGTTGGCCGGACGTGTGCAGCGTCTGACGTCTCCCAATCACGCAAACACGCCGCTATGCGGCCGCAGCGCACTCTGTACGTCAGTAGTAGCGGTTTGACGTTCTCGAAAAAATGCATTCGTTTGCCACTTGCGTTGCACGGACGAACTTTCGTGCGGCCGTTCGTCGTATGTTCCCCGGCATTGGACGTCATTTGCTGCTAGCACGGCCGTGATTTCTTGCGGCTAAACGCACGTTAAAACTGCTTTCGTCTGACCTTAGCCTATGAGCGTATCACAGAATCCACAGCAATAAAACTCACACATTGCACATTACTGTGTGTTTTATTGCTGTGGAACTCTGTGATATGCTAATACACACCGCACATTACTGTATCACAGAGCTGCACAGCAATAAAACTCACAGTAAGGTGCGCTGTATATGAGCGTATCACAGAATCTTTAACAGAAAAATATACATTGAAATAATTACACTAAATTTAAATATTAAAATAGGAAGTAAATTATATTATAATAAATACATTGTATTTAAATATTAAATTATTAAATTGTATTAAAATAATGAATGCATTGTATTTAAATATTAAAATATGAAGTAAATTATATTAAAATAATAAATGCATTGTATTTAAATATTAAATAGAGATTAAATTAATAAAATAAAATTTAATTATATTAAAACGTGTAATTAAAATAATTGGATTAAAATAAGGTGTAGTTAGACCTCACTAAACTCCAAAACAAATTCTGTGTCCTGCTTTCCCCTTTTCCCCCTGAATCTTGCACGAGGTACACACTGCCATATAAATGGATTGATAAACATAGACAGATGAGGACTGGCTGACAGCTATATAGATAGATGCAGACTGTCCTACAGATAGTGAAGGAGAACCAGGCTGAAAGATGGTCGCTACTATTAGCCAGGCAGCCATCTTGTCCAGAATGTTGGTTCACCAGTAAATAGAATAGATTTTCACTTAGATGAGAAAAGCAGAGTTTGCATAGAATTTAAGGAATGTAGTAGATTAGAAAAACTAACAAGAAATCCAGGCAGAATCCGGCCGGCTCTTGAAACAAAGATTTATGACTGGGACAAGGTCAGTGAGATGTGCCGGGGAATAAAAGAACCAGCCCCAGGCACCTGAATAAACATAGCCGATAGGGAGGGAGGCACTCGCCGGAGAAAGACAGCACAAACAAATCACAGACTGTCAAACTAACGAGAAGTGTATCAATTTATAGTTATATGTGGAATGTTCTTTGTGTTCGAATTAATGATGGGAGGTATTAACACACGTGGGGTGGAATAGAGTGTCATAGGGAGGTGGGCTAATGGGGATGTACCTAATTATGTATTTGGGGCATAAAACCTCATGTCTCTGTGTAATCAGGGCTCACTCTTAGAGATTCAATCCTGTGTGAGCACTTGTGTGACGACACAATAAAGATCTTGCCTTTCCTAAAGAGACTCGTGTTTGGACAATCCTTGCTTGTGTCTGGTCCGGCGCCGTTAATGAAGTGAACCTGATTGACTCCGGTAACATTTCTGGGGTCTCGATAGCCGGGATAACGGGCCTTTGCCAAGACACAGGCAACGGCTGCTGAACACAGTGCGGCGATATTGACTGCAGGTGCACGAGAATCCCGATGGTTGGGGGCGTCCATTGAAGGTGAGCTGACATCTGCAGGCGCCAAGCAGGATTTCCTGTACAGTGGACCTCATCTCGTCCCAAACGGACCCCCCGACCCGGGAAGCTGGGACAGACACCCGAGTCCGAGGAAACAGCGAGCAGCGCCGGCGATAGGTAACGTGTCTTCTATGTTTTGTATGTCTAAAGGAAATACCGGTATCTAAGGGAAAACGTCCGACTGAGATAGACGGATAAGAGGATGCGATGGCCACCATCCTATTGGCATATCTAGCCCGCCGCTGATAGCACTGACATTGCTGAGGAGCCAGAGTGGCTAGCGGGTGTCTGGATTCGGGGGAATTGAATGCCAATCAAAGTGTAGTTCTGTTAGAGAGGGAGAAGGTAGCCACGTGGAGTTGCAGACGTCAGTGTTTGTAAACAAAGCTTCACCACGTGGGTAAACGGGAAAGGAGGAGGGATTTTTCTGTGACTGGGCTGAGAGCCTGAAGTCAGTGCCTAGTGTGTACGTCGTGTAGTGACAAGGGCTTATAGTGAAGCCAATGATAGCTGCAGAGATAGTGGTGCTGAGTGGGTAGATTATCCATAAGGCAGAATGGAATTGCAGGTGAAAGTGTAGACAAGGAACGGGGTGCACATAGTCACACGCAGTCAAGAGTTAGAGTTCAAATTACGGGGTATAAGGAGCCACAAAGGAGGGAATAAACCCTCGGCTAATAGAGAGAGTTGAAGTGATATATGTCCTGTATTGTGTTGAAAGTATCTGATACGGTATGTGCTGTGAATGAACTGACTCGAGTGCTGTGAGTGAACGTGCGCCTACTCGCTCCACGAGGAAGCAAATACGAGTTTGGACCCCGGACGTACGGTTTCGGCTCAGGCGACTGCAGTCGGCTACTGAAGGGGGAAGCGCCTCAGACACAAAAGGACTGTTGATTGAAGTATCAGACTGTAAATTCTAAACTGTTATTGAAATAATATATCTGTATTGCAAAAAGTACTGAGTCCAGGAGTGACAATGGGTAACGGGTCATCAAAGCCCAAGAAGGTAAAGAAGGGGGAGACGCCCCTAGAGTATATGGTGCGAAATTTTGATGCATTATATAAAACCCATGACTATGGTATGGAATTGACAAAAGAGAAATTAAAAGTAATGTGTACAGTTGTGTGGCCGATGTTAGTCTCAGGATGGCCAGAACAGGGGTCAATGGACCCGGAGTTGGTACAGAAGGTACACTCCCAAATTACGGAGCAGTATGGACATCCTGAACAGTATCCGTATATAGATATATGGAGATATTGTATTAAGAACAAGAGTCATTTTATAATGATAGCGGGGAGAAATAAGAAGCAGGACCCCCAGAATAATGGAGAGAGAGGGAGGCCGGTGTTAGATCAGCCGGAAGAGAGTGATAATCTGCCCCCGTCCTACCCATCATGTTATGGGGCAGCTAGGGAGGCTCTGAATGCCGCGATTGCGCGGGCGGAGAGGGGGGAGCAGGCAGCTGCGGTTGCTCGGTCAGCTCCCTCTGCTCCGTCTCGCGCGCCTGCGGAGGAAGAGCAGGGTGCAGTGGGTGGAGGGGATGGAGAGGCTCCACCAGAGAAGATTGAGATGCCCGATGGGAGCGTATATAAATTAGTGCCCCACGGGAATGGTGATGATAAAGAGGAGGATGAGAACCAGGGAGTTACCACACGCGCAGCGAATAGTATACATAAACCCCGGGATCCGTACCAACACAATCCCTACAAGAATGCTATGCAGTTGCCTTTGCGGGAGGTGCCAGGCCCCCCCTTAGCGAATGGGGATCCAGGGCCAATGCAATACACATATGTCCCATTCACGACAACAGATCTTTTTAATTGGAAAACACACACACCACTGTATTCCACGAATCCCGCAGCAGTGGCCAGTATGATAGAGTCAGTTATGCTCACACATAACCCCACATGGGCAGATTGTCAGCAATTAATGTTGACAATGTTCACCACAGAGGAAAGAGCCCGGATAAATAGTAGCGCGCGAAAGATTTTACTCGCCCAGGCTGTAGCAGATGCTAAGCCTCATCCAGAAGCATGGGCAGAGGAACATTACCCCAAAACAGATCCTAAATGGCCGTACAATACAGTTGAAGGAGTTGCCATCTGCAGACATACAGAACTGCTGTAATGATGGGTGTTAAAGCGGGAGGGAAGAAGCCCACAAACATGGGAAAGATAGCAGATGTGGTGCAAGAGGTTAAGGAATCCCCAAGTGCGTTTCTAGAGAGATTGCTGGATGCGTACAGAATGTATAGTCCTATTGATCCTGAAGCGACGGAGAATCAGAGGTTAATTAACTCTTCGTTTGTGGGTCAGTCACAGAGGGATATACGGAACAAAATACAGAGAATAGATGGGTTTTTGGGAAAAGGTATTAGCGAGTTAGTTGAGATTGCTAATAAGGTGTATCATAATCGGGATCTAGAGGAGATAAAGAAACAGAAGGGACATACCGGGGTGGTTGGATACATGGGGAATGGTGGAGGACGAGGTGGCCCAGACAGAGGGAGGGCAAGGGGTAGGGGGGCCCGAGGAAGAGGAAGGGGAGCCCCTAGGACCCAATCAGTGCGCGTGGTGCCGGGGTGAAGGTCACTGGAAAAACGACTGTACTGCATTTTTGGCTAAATTTGGGGGACAGGGTGAAGTTGGGGGGACGGGAGGTCAAGCCCCTAATGGCCAGGTAGCAGACGGAAGGTATGAAAGAAGTGAAGGGAACGGAGCGGGGTTTGTGGGACTGGCGGGGACATCATTTGAAGGGCAGGATGCATATTGACGGGGACCTGGGCCCATCCCGCTCGGTAGCCACGAGCCCACGGTCACAATAAGGGTGGGAAATAAAGATGAAGTTTTTATGGTTGACACCGGTGCCGAATATTCTGTTGTAACAAACCAAATTGCACCCCCAATGGGAAATGAGGTTGATATTATGGGAGCAATGGGGGTGTCTGCAAAAATCCTTTTCTTGCTTCTAGAAAATGCAGTGTGGGTGGGCATAATGTTGAACATGAATTTTTGTATATGCCCGAATGTCCCATCCAACTCCTGGGGCGGGATATCCTTTGCAAATTGCAAGCCCAAATTACGTTCCTTCCCGGGGGTCACGCTCAATTAGACCTGCCTGAGAGTGGCAGCTCTATTCGGCAGTATGATCCAGCCAGTCCACAATCCACAATCTGTGAAAATTGCAGTTTATGCCACGGGAGGAAGAATGGCGCACGGCACCTACTCTGCCTCTGCCTGCGCCCGACCCGTATGTACTACTCCTTGAAATTCCTGGGGTATGGGCGGAGGAAAACCCGCCAGGACTTGCCATAAACATACCCCCGGTATATGTGGAATTAAAGCCCGGCGCAACGCCTGTGGCCCTAAGACAATATCATATCCCACAGAAAGCCAAGCAGAATATACAAATACATTTACAGAGACTTAAAGATAACGGCATATTGAAATTCTGCGTGTCACCATGGAACACACCCCTATTGCCAGTACTGAAAGAAGGCACACAAGAATACCGCCCTGTCCAAGATTTACGAGCTGTCAACGAGGCCACAGTAACACTACACCCTGTGGTTCCTAATCCATACAATTTGCTGGCATTAATTCCCGGAGATACACAATATTACACAGTGCTTGATTTAAAAGACGCTTTCTTTTGCATCCGTCTGGCTCCAGCAAGCCAGCCCCTTTTTGCATTTCAGTGGGAAGAGTCTACCACGGGAGCGCGCCATCAAATGACGTGGACGCGCCTCCCTCAAGGTTTCAAAAATTCGCCCACGATTTTCGGGTGCGCGCTTAGCCAAGATCTCCTCGCCTTCAACGCTCAGCCAGACAAAGTAGTGCTACTACAATATGTTGATGATTTATTACTGGCCTCTCCCACAGAAAAAGACTGTTTATCCGCCACAAAAGCTTTGCTACATCTGCTAAGCCAAGCAGGTTACAGAGTTTCTAAAAAGAAAGCACAAATATGTAAACAGAGTGTAAAAATACCTGGGCTTCCCAGTTACAGGTACCAAACGTGCACTGGGGGCAGAAAGAAAAGAAGCGGTGCCGCATACCCCAACCAAAGACCAGGAGACAAGTCCGTGAGTTCTTGGGAGCTGCAGGCTTCTGCCGCCTGTGGATCCCAACTTCGCAGATATTGCCAAGCCGCCTCATCAAGCCACAAAGGGGGGAGAACTAGACCCCTTTCATTGGGAAAGAAGAGCAAACAGCAGCGTTCCTGAAATTATAAAGACTCTGCTGATGGAAGCTCCTGCGCTGGGTCTGCCAGATCATAGCAAGCCTTTCCAGCTGTTCGTACATGAACATAACCAAACGGCAACAGGAGTATTGGTCCAGACCTTTGGCTCATGGCTGAGGCCTGTGGCCTACCTCTCCAAGCAACTCGACCCTGTGGCCTGCGGCCTACCCCATGCCTGAAAGCAGTGGCTGCCACCGCGCAATGCTGATAGCAGAAGCAGACAAGCTGACCCTTGGACAAGTTCTTCATGTCAAGGTGCCCCATGCTGTCAAGGCTCTGCTGGATGTCAAAGGAGGTTACTGGTTCAGCAACAGCCGGATGACGAAGTACCAAGCCATGATGTGTGAAAATCCACGGGTTCATTTGGACCTCATCGCTACCTTAAACCCTGCTACTTTACTGGCCGACTGTGAAGAGGATCCAGATCATGAATGCCTCCAAGTCATGGAAGAAGTGTTCAGTAGCAGGCCAGATTTGAAAGACGTACCCCTAGACAAATACGATCTACAGCTATTCACTGATGGAAGCAGCTACATGGATGATGGGAAGAAAGTCTCCGGCTATGCAGTAGTCTCAACAGAAGAAGTAACCGAAGCAAAGCCACTGCCAGGCCATACATCTGCACAATTGGCTGAAATAACAGCTTTAACCAGAGCCCTTGAAATTTCTGAAGGCAAAAGAGTGAATATCTACACAGATTCCAAGTACGCCTTCATGACAGTCCATGCACATGGTGCACTCTACAAAGAAAAGGCCTACTCACGTCTTCAGGACAACAAATCAAATATGCAGCTGAAATCACGGCCCTCCTGAGGCAGTGTGGAAACCAAGTGCTGTCAGCATCATGCACTGCCGTGGCCACCAAAAAGGCCGTGATGAAATTCCGAAGGTAACAGACGCGCGGACCAGGCCGCAAAAGCAGCTGCAAAACCGCCACCGCCAACAGAAGATCAAGCTAAAGTACTGATCTGCAAGCAAGAACCTCAACCTCCTATGCCAAATTACGAGTTCTATATGAATTTGAAAAAGTTTGAACCCCACGGCGAGTTCATTGAAATAATACTGCACAAATGGCAAGATGATTACGAACTGTTAGAACTCAATCATGATTATATCCAATGGCTTTTCCCAACACGAACACAAGGCCGAAATTTCTACTCTACTCCCCTAAATCCACAAGAAACACGCCTAATGGTTAACACCTCAGAAGTTCAGCAAAGACTGCGCAGAGCTACAAAATGATGCTGAAATTCTTCGGCGTAAAAATAGTGGGGGAGGAGGAAGACAAAGAAACAACTGAAGTTGAACGAGCAGAAAATTTCGCGACACGTTTTGAAAATTTGACAATCAATCCTCACAACGATCTACGAATCACACGAATACTGCACAGTCTGGGAGAATTGGGAGCAGAAGAATATCAAGTCCCACTGGTGAGGTTCTTCCTCAAGGAGATCCTTATCAAGAACAGACTGCCAAGAATGAAGAAAAGTGCAATGAACTTTTTCATACCAGCAGTAAGAGATTCACAAGACAGACAAGATTTACTGTTTTTTCGCATGGCGATACTATTTCCCAAAAGAAGAATTTATCTGGGGAAATCATGGAGAATTGGCACGATACAAACCAAAACCAGTGGTGGCTGCACTCCTACCGGCGCCACTGAGCGAATGGACACCTGTGTACTCAGAAAAGGAAAAGAAGTGGCTGACAGAAGAACCCGGAGGATATGGCGAAGATGGATGGTTCCAGATGGAGAATGGACGAATGGTCCTACCAGCAACACTGGCTCCTGAAATCGTAAGAGCACTTCATGCAAGTACCCATGGAGGGAGAGAAATGATGGAGCAACAGTTGGAGCCACATTTCTACGTACCAGGATTGTCAGCAATCTGCAAAGCAACAGCTCAGCAGTGTGTAACATGTGCCAAAAACAACCCAAGAACAGGCCCATCTCAACCCCCAGGGAAGCAGCCAATCGGGCTATCCCCAATGGCATCATTACAAATAGACTTTACAGTGCTGCCACCTTGCAAAGGATACAGATATTTACTAGTGATGGTGTGCACATTGACAGGATGGGTGGAAGCTTTCCCAACAAGGACTGAAAAGACACAGAAGTGGTAAAAAGCCTGATGAAAGAGATAATACCACGTTACGGACTTCCACTCGAGATAGGGTCGGACAATGGCCCTGCATTTATCCAGAACTGTTTGCAACAACTTGCCCGGCTACTGGGCATCACCTGGAAGCTACATACCGCCTACAGGCCCCAAAGTTCGGGAAAAGTTGAAAGAATGAACCGTACCCTAAAGACTTTGATGTCCAAACTGTGCCAAGAGACGTCACTAGGCTGGTTGGACTTGCTGCCGATAGTCCTTTTGCACATTAGGTGCAGACCAACCCCCCAATTGAAGCTAAGTCCGTACGAACTTATGTTTGGACGGCCAACCCCTCTAATTAATGGACTAAGGGGGGACCTTCGGGCATTGGGAGAAACTAAACTAAATGATCAGGTAGTAATGCTGGGTAAATCAATGCAGAAATTAAATACTTGGGTGGGGGATAATATACCGCATTTTCTATATCCTTCACTGCATAAGTATTGTCCGGGTGACTCAGTATGGGTAAAAGAGTGGAAAAATGATCCACTGGGTCCAAAATGGAGAGGTCCTTATCTTGTCCTGTTATCAACCCCTACAGCAGTAAAGGTTGCCGAGGTGGTCCCGTGGATACATCACTCCAGAGTAAAAGCAGCTGCCAGTCCTGAGCTAACATGGAAGGTCGTCGCCAACGAGACCAATCCGCTGAGGCTGAAGCTGACAAAGACCACAGTCACGAGCACCTAAATGATCCTAACCCTGATGATTCAGAGGATCAACAAGTGGGTGTCTTGATGGGCACAGACCCTGACCACCTGCCAACGGGGGATAACCACAGGGTGCTTTTTAGGGGCCCGGCCCCCACCCTTGATCATCCAGAAATGTTTTTTACTTTTGAAATTCCGGTGGGGAGGGATTGGGTTTATGTGACTGTAAAAAGAATTGCCCAAGGAATTCTGACACTCGGGGCATTTGTGGTGCTGATTTTATATCTTGCTAATTTGATTTATGGACTCTCTAGAGGAGCATGCCCCAATTGTACAAGCACCGCTGGGAAAGTGGATATTTCCCATATCTGGAATGGTACGCACCCGGTGATGGAGAACCGTACCATGTGGAGACAAAAACGAGAGGCGCTATCTGGAACCAACCCAAGAGGACACTTACTTGTGCAATTCAAATATGACTATGCTAAAAAGTCTGGGCAAACTGCATGCTGGGTGTGTAGTAGACTGCACCCAGAGACAATTCATATACCATTTGCCTCTGTTCCAATGAATTTGAGTATGTTTGTATCAGGGAATATCACAATACATGCTGTCGATGCACAAAGCGAAAAGACCGAATCAGTCAGTCCCGGGTACCCCATAATAGGACCAGTGTATCCACCAGAATGGTGTTTTCAACTAGGACCAGATAAAGAAACAAATAACGAGGGTGGGTTATGTAACTCAAGTCAGTTCAACTGGACATCATACATCTACATATTCAAAACAGGACAAAAGGCGACTTATTTATATATACGATGCAGGCAACTCACTAGAGACCAAGAGGCGGTGATTGGGAATGTGACCAATGGGAGGCAGGGTGCAGTGGATATGATGAGACGGCTGAGACACCTTGCGATAGAGATATCAAAGGGAACACTATATTCATCACCATTTATAGTGACAGGAGGGTACCAGGTGTGCTGTGAAAGGGTGTGTTACACATGGGTACCACCAACAATAACGGGAATGTGTTATTGGCTAAGCTGGTCCCAATCCAGAAACTAAGGGGAGAAGACACAAACACAGACACAGAACTACACCCTAGGTACCCACTGGTGTTTGAAAGACCGAAGAGAGAATTGTTTACGAAGATGGATCGAATATGGACATGGTTGCCAGCATGGACTGGATGGGGAGGAGAGATGATGAGGAGATTGAATAGCTATGTCAATCTGATGGATGAGATTCTGAATAGAACCAGTATGGATATCCAGCTGCTGAATCTGGAAATGCGTGAGTTACGAAAGGTGCAAATGATACATGAAATGGCGCTTGAGCAGATCAGTGCGGCCTTGAATGGATTGTGTGAAATGACAATGCACTATGAATGTTGCACCTTCATCAGAAACACTACACAAGAAGTCCCAGATTATTACCAGGTAATTCAAGATCATCAGGAGAAGGTAGCACAGTTGCAGGGCACAGCCAGGAGGATTGCTGCCGAAGGCTGGAATCCGCTCCGGGGGTTTGGAGCAATGGGAGAATGGTTTGGTTCCATCTTGAGATTCATCTCAAAGATTGGATCCATGATACTCATGATAGTGGTGATTTTGATCATAGGGGTACTGATATACCGCATAGGGCTATGCATATGGCCACTATGCAAGTCAGCACTGACACCCACACAAACACAGAAGATACCATTGATAATTCCACAGGGAATGTTCCCAGTGAATGGAAAGCCCCCCCCAGTATGCAGAGTTACAGAATAGTGGAGTGTAATGGCTACAAGTGCCAGGAAAAAGATACTGACACTTGAGCCAAGGGGGGAATGAAGGAGAACCAGGCTGAAAGATGGTCGCTACTATTAGCCAGGCAGCCATCTTGTCCAGAATGTTGGTTCACCAGTAAATAGAATAGATTTTCACTTAGATGAGAAAAGCAGAGTTTGCATAGAATTTAAGGAATGTAGTAGATTAGAAAAACTAACAAGAAATCCAGGCAGAATCCGGCCGGCTCTTGAAACAAAGATTTATGACTGGGACAAGGTCAGTGAGATGTGCCGGGGAATAAAAGAACCAGGCCCCAGGCCACCTGAATAAACATAGCCGATAGGGAGGGAGGCACTGCCCGGAGAAAGACAGCACAAACAAATCACAGACTGTCAAACTAACGAGAAGTGTATCAATTTATAGTTATATGTGGAATGTTCTTTGTGTTCGAATTAATGATGGGAGGTATTAACACACGTGGGGTGGAATAGAGTGTCATAGGGAGGTGGGCTAATGGGGATGTACCTAATTATGTATTTGGGGCATAAAACCTCATGTCTCTGTGTAATCAGGGCTCACTCTTAGAGATTCAATCCTGTGTGAGCACTTGTGTGACGACACAATAAAGATCTTGCCTTTCCTAAAGAGACTCGTGTTTGGACAATCCTTGCTTGTGTCTGGTCCGGCGCCGTTAATGAAGTGAACCTGATTGACTCCGGTAACATTTCAAATACAGACCCACAGAAAGGCATACAGATTGAAATAATCCTGGTAACACAAGGAGTGTATTCTATATGTACCTTGTCACCTGGGGTGTCAGACTCACTGCAGTCCTGTCATTTTCAGGTCTGGATTCTCCCCTGCTGCTCCAGCCATGCCCCCCCCCCCTGTGACTGCTGACAAGGAGCAGCACATCTCCTGGGTCAGGATGAGGTCAAGACTCTCAAGACCAGGGACCATGAGACACTTTAATAAAGTTGTCTCTCCTGCTGTTGCTCTGGGTGTCATAACTAGGAGTGCTCCCCCAGCCCCCATTAACCCCCCCCTCATTAGAAGGTGCAGAGCAGTGCAAGAAAGATTCCCAGCCCGGACCTGCATTTATAAAAGCTTTCAAAAGACTTACTCTGCTCCTCAGGAAACAGAGGTGGGGCTCCTTGCAGGACATGCTGCTTCCAGACAGCTCCCAGGCAGGCACAGCGCGTGGGCTCGCTCACTCACGTGGGCAGCTGCTCTCATTTCCTGTTCTGCGAGCACTGGCACAGAGCAACAGGGGGCGGAGCAGCCTTGTGTGCAGCAGGCCTGTCTGCTCCCCTGCAACAAGCAGGATTAAAGGGTTCCAGCTGCTGAGAGGAGCAGCAAAAACATGCGCCCAGAGCCAGGGACACATGGACAAGATGGCCCTGCTCGTGCATAAATTATGCAAATTAGGCAGCCGTGAAATAGTTACACATCATTCAATTACCGAAGCAATCATTGACGGCCCGGGGGACGGTTGCCACCCTGCCCCCCGGCCCAGTCCGCCCCTGGCCAAAACCTAGCGAATTGCCTGAACATTCGGTGCCTGTTCGGTGCCTGTTCGAGGGCAGTGAAATCCCCATGTAAAAGCACTGCTTCAGCTATTCAGAGAACACAAACCAGCAGTGAAAGGTTCCCCTAATGCCCTGCCATTCGGTGGTTTCATGCGGCAAATTTATTCAGGAGAATCCCATAGGCTTCAATGTTAAAAATATTTCCGTTTTAATTCAATATCTAATAAACCGTTCATTATAAAGTTTTGTAGTAAAGAGTCTCTTTATTTATAGATTTTTTAGGATATTTCAAGCATTTTTCAGAATTTTTTTTAAAAGTCCGATTTTTTTTTTTTTTTAAGTTTTCTTCTTTTTTCTGTAACAGCCCTCTTTATTATCATTCCCTGGACCTCATATGTAAATTTCAGACATTTTTGCTCAGTAGTTTCTTTGCAAACAGCGTTTCACTTTCACACATTCATACAAACTGTTTTGCTAATTTATTCACTGCCTTTCCTGCTGTGTCGAAGGCTGCGATCGGCTCCTGTTCGGGTTTTTCTGTGGTTTTCGGCAGGTTAATCCAGATGTTTTTGAGGGTTTTCGGCATGCATTCGCTGGGTTTTGCAGTGAGTTTTCGTCGGGTTTGCGGCAGCTTTTCCCTGCAATTCGGGGACCCTGTGGTGCTTGCTGAATACACCGCAGGGTCACCGAAATGGGATCGGCAAAAGGAACCGAATTAAAGAGAACGAAAAGTCACAGAACGTGCGGTGACTTTTCGAATCTCTCTGAATAACCCTGATAGTTTCCTTAAAAATAAGTCCTACCCCAAAAATAAGACCTAGTACTAGTTTTGATAATTGATAAAGTATAAGACTTACCCCCAAAATAAGACCTAGTTGTGATTAATCCCAGGGCTGGTGGTGGTATAATGGGCAACTTGAAGAGCTGCGGGATAGAATCAGCGATTCCTCTAGCGCCTGCTCCTGTCACAGGTGGAGTAAGGGCCAGCACTCCTGCTAGGTGTCCTAGGCAGCTGCCTAGAGCGCACTGCCACCTAGGTGCGCAGCTGGTCCCGACCACGCAGTGGTGGCTCAGTGGTGGCTGCTTCTAAGGCCCTGTAACTGGCCGCTGGCCACCGGCCGGAGAATCCAACATGGTGGCCCCCTCTAAAGATGTCAGAGAGGGCATGCCGGATGTCTGCTGCACCCCCTCTGATGACGTCAGAGAGGGTGTGCCAGATATCTGCCATGCCCCTTTTGATGACATCAGAGAGGGCGTGCCGGACATCTGCCTGCTTGCATCGATGATTCTCATGCGGCCGCCAGCGTTACCACCAGCACCGCCACCTTGCTCTGCTCACACTGGGGTCTGTGTCTGGGTGAGTATACATGTATCTGGGGGCCTGTGTCTGGGTATACATGTATCTGGGGAAGCGGAAGACTGGACCGGGTGGCATGGAGGCAAATGCCAGACCGGTCTTCAGCCTAAAAAAAACTTTTAATGAGACCGGTCGGCTGTTACAGTTTAATTCTTGTGGAGCTCTGTGATACACTCATACACACCGCACATTACTGTGAGTTGTATTGTTGTGGAGCTCTATGATACACTCATACACACTGCACATTACTGTGAGTTTTATTGCTACGTAAGAGGTTAAATGGGCACTCTACTCAAATTTTACCCCCCTTTTTTCCCTTTAGTCTCTTTGCTGCTGATGACGAGCTGGGCGCCTCCTCTGGTTTTTTGTTTGTGTTCAGAGGATGTACTCAGCACGTTGTTGAAGTCCTGCAGCTCAGTGCCATTTCTTTCTTTGCGTGGTTGGGTCGGCGGCCCGCGCCAGTGATTTCAGTCTCTGCTGTGGTGTGGGAAGGAGGAGGCGATCCACGAGGCAGTCCTGACCCCAGGGCACATCCCACTCCACAGACAGCTCGTCCCACTTTCTGGTGACCAGAATCTGGTCATGCTGTACAGGGTGAACTGGGGGTGCATTGCCAGGGTGCCACCCGGTGGGTGTTGTGGTCCGGAAGGAGAGAAGCCGGTGATACGGGTGTAGCGCTGTGTTAGAATCTTGCTGCTGGCAGTACCTATTTTTGGCCACAAGATGGAGACAATCGCGATTAGAGACACAAGACATTGGGACTACGTTTCCTGGCATGCTTTGCAAACAGACACAGGAAGTGGGTGGGACACAGACGCTGTACATCCTGAGCCTCGTGGAAATAGCTGTCAGAGCGCGCCAGGGAAGGAGAGAGAGCAGACGCAGTGACATACATCGCGAGAGGGCTTAGGCCAGAGCGCAAGTGAGACCTGTCAGTTCTTTTACCGGGTCATTCAGCCTAAGGAGAAGGAGCCCTCCAAGTTCCAGAGATTGCTGCAGATTGAACCAACCGAAGACCTCGAGTAAGGAGTCACCGCAAGTTGATCGGATACAGAGAGCAGGCGGTGAGCTGGAAAAGTCGTGGACAAGCTACGGGAAGTCAGACAACAGATCCGGCCGCAAGTATCCCCAGTCAAAATCGAGCGGAGAGACGTCCTGGGTCAGCGGAGCCTAAAGCAACCGGTGGATGGGTGAGAGGCCTCCAAGGCCGTTTGTAAATACAGAATACGCTGCTGTTTTCTCTTTAAAGTCCACAGGGCCCCAACTTGACTAGTCGAAGATATTCCTTAAGTAAATTCACTGGCCAGTTGAACAGTACCCGGGTACCACACACACATACACACCTTTAACATTCCGGGACTTAACCTGTGCAGGACTCATTTCTGTTACGAATCGGAACCGGGGTTAAAGATACGTTCCGAATAATATTTTTCTCTTTTCCGCTGCGCGTTTACCGTAATACGAAGAGATTGTACTTTTGGGTTTCGCTAAGTGTCCTTTTTTACTGAACTATCAGGAAACTGCATTTTTTTCTGTTCGGTTGCGAATATTTTATTTTCCGAAATACGAAGCCTCGTGTTTCGTTTCTTTTCCGCTACGCGTTTTACCGTGATACGAAAATACTGTAATAATACCTGTGAATACCGTATTTCAACGTCTGCTATTATTTTAGTAAACTATTTAAATGATAAAAACTCACAACGGTGTTGGAGTATATTTATTCCCTAGTGCGGGGAGACTGACCCGTGGTTCATTTTCAGCGGCTCCTCCGGGAGTGAGCGCTACACGGGCATGCAACTTGGACTGCAAAACCCAGCGGCCATCCCCCTGGGTGCCAATTAGTAAGCGTTTTCATTTGTGTTGCTTTAATTATTTTTGGGGGGACGCGTGTATCACTGAGCTCCGTAGCATTAAAACTCACAGTGATGCGTGGTGTGTATGAGCGTATCACAGAGCTCCACACCAATAAAACTCACAGTAATGTACAGTGTGTATCAGCGTGAGTATTATTGCTGTGGAGCTCTGTGATACGCTCATACACACCACGCATCACTGTGAGTTTTAATGCTACGGAGCTCAGTGATACACTCATACACACTACACATTACTGTATCACAGAGCTCCACAGCATTAAAACTCACAGTAATGTGTGGTGGATATGAGCGTATCACAGGGCTCCACAGAAATAATACTCAAGCTGATACACACTGCACATTACTGTGAGTTTTGTTGCTGTGGGGCTCTGTGATACAGTAATGTGCGGTGGGTATGAGTGTGAGTTTTATTGCTGTGGAGCTCTGATACTTATACACTGCACATTACTGTATCAGAGCTCCACAGCAACAAAACTCATGTACGGTGTGTATGAGCGTATCCCAGCATGCAATGGTCCAGTGATGCCAGCAGGCGGCACCCAGACAGGGAGTTAGTCCGGAAGCTCGGCGCAGAACAGCCACTGCACTGGCCTCCATGAGATGCCGGCGCAGCGGCGCTGTTTAAAAAACAGTGCAGGGGCTCAGCGGCAAAATATTCCGCTCCCCCAAAATATGCCGCCTGGAGCGGTTGCTCTGAACCGCTCCATAGTTGAGCCGCCCCTGGTCTTAAGGGAGCGTTTGAAGGAAGGGAAACTAGGGGAAAGTCTGACAGTACGAAGTAGAGCGTTCCAGAGAATGGGGGCTGTGCGTGAGAAATCCTGCAGTCTGTCATGGAAAGAGAAGCAATGGCTAATCTATTCAGAGAACACGAACAGCAGAGAAAAGTTGCCAAAGTGCCCTGCTGTTCGATGCTTTCATTCGGCAGGTTTATTCAGGCAAACTCAATGTAAAAATATTCCCGTTTTAATGCAATATCTAATAAACCGTTTATTATTTTAATCTGCAGTAAAAAGTCTCTTTATCTTTTGATTGTTTTAGGATCTTTTAGGCATTTTGTGGGATTTTTAGGCTAATTTTTTTCTTGTTTTCTTTCTTCAATTGCGTATTTTCTGTTTTATGTAACAGACTTTCTTATTATCATTCATAGGACCTTATACAGTATGTAAATTCCAGGCATTTTCTTTCAGCATTTTTGTTTGCAAACAGGGTTTCAATTTTGACACTTTCAGTCGTATTGTTTTTTTTTACCCGTCCTGCGGCTTGTCGGCTTTCTCCTGCAGCTGGTTGGTGCTGTGCTCGGCAGCTCGGCAGCTGCGTTTGGTGGCCCTCCAGCGTGTTTGCGTCGGATGTTCGGTGAGTTGGCGGCAGCGGGCGACAGGTTTGCGGTGGGTTTGTGGCGGCTGGCAGGTTTGCAGCGGGTCTGCGACGTCATTCGGCGGCCGCTTCCCTGCAATTCGGGGACCCTGTTGTGAATGCTGAATTCACCGCAGGGTGGAGTACTTTGATTCCCCAAAGTGCAGAGAAGTGCAGGGAATGAGAGAGTAGGGATGAGCCGAACACTCCCTGAGTTTGGTTCGGAGCCGAACCCGAACTTTCCAAATGTTCGTATCCGAACCCGAACTCGAACTCAATACAAGTTAATGGGGCTGAAAATTCGGTTTTTAGAGTGCCCTCCAAGAGGGCATATATGCTAGATATTTGCCATATAAAGTGTATGGGGGTCCGGGTAGTGCCCTGGGGGACAGGAAACAAGGACAAAAAGTAAAAAAAAAAACGTTTTTAAAGGGACAGTGAGTTTTCCATGAAATAAGGGTTAAAAATAAAAATGAAAATTCCTTCAAATATCGTGCCTAGGAGGTCCCCATAACCTGCCCGTGAAGTGGCGGATTTCTAGGATGTATAGAAATATGTAAAAACCAAAAAATGAAATTTCAGATGACGGTAAATGCTTTTCCTTTAATCTATCCATAAACAACTGCTTGGGGCGGCAGTCTGTATGAAAAGAGGAGACATTTTTAGACATGCAGAAAAAGTTTACTGATTTTTTGGCGGTGAAAAGCAGGAGAATGACTGGAGAATGGAAAATGAGATAAATGGGAGAATTTTTCTGGTTTGGCTATTTTGACCTAGAATTTTCTCTTCAGTCATTCTCCTGAGTTTCACCTTTCTCTGAATAACCCTGTCAGGGTTATTCAGAGAGCGGTGAAGAGCAGGAGAATGACTGGAGAATGGAAAATTCTAGGTCAAAATAGCCAAACCAGAAAAATTCTCCCATTTAGGCTAGGGTCAGACTAACAAATTTTTAACGTGCATTTAGGCGCACTTAATCACGGCCGCACTAGCAGCAAATGACGGGCAATGACGGCCAATATACGAAGTACGGTCGCACGAAAGTCCGGCTGCGCAACGCAAGTGGAAAATGAACGCATTTTTTCGAGAACGCAGAACCGCTAGTACAGACATACAGAGTGTGCTGCATCCACTAGCGGCGTGTGTGCGTGATTTGAAGACGTCAGACCCTGCTCATGTCCGGCCAACATAACGTCCAAACACCCAAAGTTTCCTGGTTTGGATCCGTAAAAAATCACGCACAAAAATGCGCATCGTATGACAGTTTTCGTGCATTCCGTGAAAAAATACGGCAATGCGTTCGGATGCACTTTTTGACGGTCGCTGCGAAAAATGCGTTAGTCTGACCATAGCCTTATCTCACTTTCCAAATCGGCTATTTGGTCCAGATTGTTCTCTTTTCCTGCCATTCTCCTGGTTTTCACCTTTCTCTGAACAACCCTGAGAGAGAGGTGAAAGCCAGGAGAACTGGCAGGAGAAGAGAACAATCTAGACCAAATAGCCAATTTGGAAAGTGAGTTTGACCTAGAATTTTCACTTCTCCAGTTATTCTCCTGCTTTTCACCACTCTCTGAATAACCCTGTTAATGTTTAATCCCAAGGTGAAAAATAACATTGCTATCGATGTTATTTTGAATTTTTTTCAAACACCAGTTAAATGCAGCATATTAGGAAGTTTTAGGAGGGAAATTAATTCTCAAATCTCAATCAAAAGCAGACACCACCCCATCCCCTCAGTACCTCAGTATAGTGTGCAATGTATCAAATTGATTACCAGACTAAAAACACCTGGTGTTATGCCCGTTTGTGAACAGAGGTCATTTAGAGTTGAGAATCTTTCCACGTATACAATAGTTTTTAATTCAATATCTAATAAACCGTTGCTTATAATATTCTGCAGTAAAGAGTCTCTTTATTTCTAGATTTTTTAGTATTTTTTTAAGCATTTTCTATACTTTTTTCAAATTTTTTTTTTTTTTCGAACTCGAACCAAACACACCCAAAAAGTTCGAAGTTCGCAAACTTTCGAACTGCCAAAGTTCGGACCGAACTCCGAACCATCTGAACCCGAACAGCTCATCCCTATGAGAGAGCACCGAAATGTCGGCAACATTTCGGTGCGCTCTGAATAACCCCCAGTGTCTTATTTTCGGGGAAACACAGTACTACCCAAGCCAAATACTTGAAAAAATATATATATTTTGTGGATTAAAATATAAAGCTTGAGTATATCAAGCTGGATAAAAAATACATTGCATATAAATAAGATAATTAATGCATGCAATTATTTCTTTATGTCTGTATTTATGCAAACAACATAATAAACAATTAACAATGCATAATAGTACAAAAATATATTAAGTATGAAATTTATGGATGTTAATTAGGATAGCGTAGTTAATATTTTAAGACTAAATTAGTACTTGGAGATATGTTGCTGTTTATCTACATATAAAATATACCTACTAACAAAAAGTCATCCAGTCAGTGTGTCATTTACCAAAAAAATAAATTTGTAGTATCTGAACTCAGGACAAGGTTTTACACAAATTAAACAATGTGAATGTTAATAAAGCCCCAGGGCCAGATGGAATTCACCCGCGAGTACTAAGAGAGCTATGTGTTGAAATATGTAAACCTCTGTTCTTAATCTTTCAAGATTCTTTTCTTTCAGGAATAGTATCAGAGGATTGGAGAAAAGCTGACGTGGTCCCTATATTTAAGAAAGGTTTAAAATTTGTGCCTGGGAATTATAGACCTGTGAGCTTAACATCTGTGGCTGGGAAAGTATTTGAGGGTTACTAAGGGATAGTATTCAGGAATTTATTGGGAGGTATAATGTAATTGGCAAAAAATCAGCATGGTTTCATGAAACACAGATCATGTCAGACTAACCTAATTACGTTCTATGAGGAAGTAAGTAGAAGTATAGATCAGGGGTCGCAGTGGATGTGATTTACTTAGATTTTGCCAAAGCTTTCGACACAGTTCCACACAAAAGGTTACTACTTAAATTAAGAAAAAATGGTCTAGATGAAAATACTTGTTCTTGGATAGAAAACTGGATAAAAGATAGGGTACAGAGAGTGGTCATAAATGGTACATTTTCAAGATGGACACCAGTGGTAAGTGGTGTCCCTCAGGGGTCTGTTATAGGACCAATACTATTCAATTTATTTATAAATGACCTTGAGATAGGCATTGAAAGTCATGTATCAGTGTTTGCAGATGACACAAAGCTAGGAAAAGTAATACAATGTGAGCAGGATGTTACTTCGCTGCAGAGGGATTTAGATAAATTGGGGGACTGGGCACTTAAATGGCAGATGAAATTTAATCTAGATAAATGTAAAGTTATGCACTTTGGAGTGAAGAACACACAAGCAATTTATACCCTAAATGGTACGGAGTTAGGGAAATCCAAGCAGGAGAAGGATTTGGGAATAATCATAGACTTCAAACTAAGTAACAATGTGCAATGTCAAACAGCAGCCGCCAAGGCCAGCAAAGTACTGGCATGCATTAAAAGGGGAGTTCACTCACGGGATGAAAACATAATTTTGCCTCTGTATAAATCAATGGTCAGGCCGCACCTTGAATATGCCGTGCAATTTTGGGCACCTGTCTTAAAAAAAGATATTATATCGTTAGAAAAAGTGCAGAGACGGGCAACTAAATTAATAAGGGGGATGGAAGGGTTAAGTTATGAGGAAAGACTAACAAGCTTAAACCTGTTTAGTTTAGAGAAAAGGCGCCTTAGAGGGGATCTGATAACCTTATATAAATATATACGGGGCCATTATCAACCATTGTCTGATAACCTATTCATTAACAGGACTATACATAGGACAAGGGGTCATCCATTTAGACTGGAAGAAAGAAAATTTAGCTTAAAGCATAGGAAGGGTTATTTTACGGTGAGAACAATAAAGCTGTGGAATTCTCTGCCTGTTGAGGTGGTTGGGTCAGAGTCTGTACAGACTTTTAAAAAACGACTGGATGACTTCCTGCAGACACAGAATATTAAGGGTTATAATATTTAATATGTGGGTAAAAGCTTCTTGATCCAAGGAGAAATCTGACTGCCATTCTGGGGTCAAGAAGGAATTTTTTTCCCAGTATGTTGCATATTGGCGAGCACTTCAGACTGGGTTTTTTGCCTTCTTTTGGATCAACAGCAGTAGGTTATGTGGGAGAGGCTGAACCCGATGGACGCATGTCTTTTTTCAGCCTATATAACTATGTAACTATGTAACTATGTAACTCATTTCCTCAATGCAGAACTACAAACAAATTCTATAGTGTATTAGTTTCTCACATGGAGGAAGAATTATAAGATAAATTTAAAAAACAAAACATGGCTTCGCAGAAGCACTCTGAGTTCTAAAAAGCATTGCAAGACATTACACATATATTAAATTCATCAAAAGGAATAAACCTTTATTTATGAACACCTTAGTCTGATCTTGCTGGTAATTATATCATTTCTTTAAAATAACTGAATTGGCAAAAGAAAAATGCCATCCCTATAACATTAATGAATTACTTCATGACGTGAAAATAAACAATACAGAAACAAAATAACCTGAATTTTAGAAAATGAATTATTCGATTTCATTTCAAAACATACTAAAAAGATTTCCCTTAAGAAACATAGGTTGTCACATGACTGAATTTTAGAAAAGCTACTTGTTTCAACTTTGAAAAGGAACATTAAACATCAGTGACATTTTCCCATATGCAGGTTATCCCCACATGTAGAAAGAAAGCTCACTAAACAAAAACATCAAAAGCTTTTACCACCATGTGAACATGAAAATAGGACATAATAAATATCTTCTGGCATAGACACTGTTGATAGTTCTCAGCATGGGATACAGGTATATGAAAATGTATGTAAGATCTTTTGGTTTGAAGTCTAATTCTTTTGTAGAAGATACCAATCACTGTACTAAATGTAACTTAAAGGGATATGCATGTCTAGAAAAAAATGTAATTGACATTTAAACATTTTTATACCTTTAGACAAATTAGAATAAATCAATAAAAGTTTTAAAAATGTGTACAAAATGTTTATTTTCTAGCTTTGAACTCAAGAGTCATTTCATCTTCTCTGGCCACCAGGGGTGGACTGACCCATCGGGCACTCGTGCACTGCCTAAGGGCCCGGATGGGGGCCCCATTAGTCTACCTTGCTGCCTCTGCAGTGCTGGAACGTCCTTGGCGCGTCATGGGGATTCCCTCCACAGCTTGGAAGATGCTCCACGGACGTCCTGTGTCCCTGCAGTGCTTGTTCCAATTTGTCATTTAGCAGGGGCTGCAGCCATAGTGGGCTGACATCTTGGAAGTCAGCCATGCTGGGGTGACTGCCCCCCTAAGCCATAGAAGTCATTGCGCGCATGCACGATGACTTCACAAACTTGGATTTCCCCTACTGGGCAGGGAAATCCCATTATGAGATATGCAGGGATCATTTAGACGTCTGTATCTCTGGAATGGTGCAGGGGTCTTTGAAATGCCCAAAGTCTGGCCTTTCAAATGATACCCAGCATGACTATCTTTGTTATGTCATTTTTGTGTAAAAAATAAATAAATGAAAAATAAATTTAAAAAATCTTTTTTCTTTTAAAAGCAGTGGCATTGTTTTTTCCAGTTATAAGGTTAACAATGCCGCTGCACTAAACTATGTATTTTTTCATATAAATTTTAATATTGTTAAATTGATTTTAACAACTCTTTTAATAATATATTTTAAAATTTTATTTAACAATATTATAAATATTTTAAATAAATTATAATATACTGTATTTTATATATAACTTAAATATAATATTTTTGGAGTTTTATTGCTGTGGAGCTCTGTGATATGCACATACATACCGCACATTACTGTGAGTTTTATTGTTGTGGATATCTGTGATACGCTCATACAAACCGCACATTAATGTGAGTTTATTGTTGTGGATATCTGTGATACGCTCATACACACCACACATTATTGTTAGTTTTATTGCTGTGGAGCTCTGTGATACGTTCATACACACTGCATATTACTGTGAGTTTTAATTTTGTGGATCTCTGTAACACACACATACACAGGGCACATGCAACTATGAAAGCAGCACACACTCATTCTCGCTCACACACTCACCTAGCTGACACACTCACTCACGCTCACTCACACACAGACTCACTCAGTGACACGCTCACTTGTGCTCTTTCATGGTTTTACTTACTCATAGTCCCTCACACAGTCATTCTCACACTCTTTCTTGTGCTGTCTGTCTCTTGAGCGCTCTCTCTCACTGCACCTTCCTTGCACGTTCTCTGCTTTAATTTGCTGTCTTTCTCTCTTTAGCTTTTCTTGCTGTGTCTCTGCTTTTTTATGTTGTCCCTCTTTCTGCTGTCTCTTTTTTTCCCTGTGTGCATTGATTTCTTTCCTTCCCTTTCTCAGCAGTAGCTGGGGGTGAAAAAGTTACAGATTGAAATGGCACTCAGCTCACACTGCGGGAGGGAGGAGGAGCACCTCATTCGTACAATCATCCTGATTGGTTAGCTTAAAGTGCCTCCAGTGCCTGGAAAACGCCAAGAAAGAAAAGCAGGCAAATATGAAAAAATATCAAATTACTTTGTTTTATGTGTCTGCTGAATGAGACTACTAACTCATTCAAAAGGCATTGCACATTTTTAAAAGCACACTAGCAAATCATGCAAGTCCCTTTAACATAAGTCTAAAATTCATTCTTTGGTATTATAATGGTTTAGTGATGAGTCCAGTTATGTAAATATATAGACTATTCACTACTCCTCTCATTTTTGCAATGGTCATAATGTAATACAGAATGCATTTACTGAAGAGTAATAGGGCCAAATTACACTCTTCACCCAAACGTTAACGCTCACTTGCGTGAGCATTAACGTTTGCTGCGGTGTTTACCGCAATTTACTATCCAAACGCAAATGGGTTAAGAAACCCGTTTGCATTTGATACCTTGCGCTTTTCAGCGCAAGGTTACTGTACTTTGTGCTCTCTATGCTTAACATAGGGAGTGCAAAGTGTTAATCAGTGCTGGATTACAAAGTCATAGCGGAGCGCTGATTAACGCCCGGCTCTGGTTAGCGAAAAGTTAAAAGTTAGTTCCGCTTCTGCAGAATCCGTTAACACCAGTCTAAAAATAAAAAAAAATTGAGCAGATACTCACCTCCTGTCCCGTGGTTCCGACCGCCTCCTCCGTCCTGCGGGAGCATGGAAAGACTGGGGGAAAAAGTCCCCCCAGTCTCTCCCTGCGTATCACTATGCCGACCGGCTGGATCTCGCGAGGCAAGATCCGGCTGGTCATGTGACCGGCAGGGGGAACTCAATGGAGTCCTATGGACTCCGTCGAGTGGATGCTTGCAGATGCGCTCAGCGCTGCCACGAGCATCCAGCATTTTACCGTGCGATAACAATGCAGGCAGCATTTTTTGCGCCTGCATTGTTATCCAGCGTTAAAACGCAGGCGCAAGCGGGAAAACTGCGTGCGCAGTTTTTCCTCCCTTGTGCCCGCATTTTAATACGAAGATCATAATTTAGCCCATAATGTTTTGTTTCGTAGAAAGCTATACTTCATCTAGTTTAATATATACACATGCACGTTACACTTTTTACATTTTAAAACGTATAGCATTTAGGACTGAGATTAAATTTTGGATAATGGACACTGCCACAGAGATCTACAAAATAATTACATTACAAAATATTCCTTTACTCAGGGGAATAAAAGACTCCAAAAGCTGTTTGATGCAACCTAATGGAATATTATGATCTCAGAAGTCTTAAATTGTCTTAAATGGTTTGTAACTTGATATTATATGGCTTTAGACATCAGATACTCTGCGGCAAGGATTAGTCAACACACGTTATTGTTCAACATGTCCACTAGCCTTTTGTGTCTAAAAATAATGCTTGTAAACTGCATTGTTACAGGACCAAAACTATGAATTAGCTCTACCAAAACTGGGGATATTATCTTTATGTAGAGAAATTGAGAAACAAAAATAAATCCAGATGGAGTGTTACCTCTGTAAATATATATATATATGACATTGTGAAGTTAGGTTTGTTTGTAGAACCATGTGCTATTTTAGACCTATCCATAGTCACACAGTTATGCCTTTGTATTAAATGCTTTTTTTTTTATTCGTCTGACTAGTCTTTGAAACTTTACTGTCTGCTGAAGAAAAGTACAAGGCGTGCTTCTAATTCTAACCACAGCTTCATTAATTGGTTTCAAATTTTGGAGTCTTTCAGGAGATAGCTTCCTAATTAACTATTGTTTGACTTTTGCAATTTATATTAATGGTCTACCTAGCTGCCAAGTACACACTATGAGGTTTGGTGGGAACAAGTGTCCATTATATACGATGTTGAATTGGACTGAAGTCATCATGATGGGCCAAATGGTGAATAATACAGAGCTAAACTGAAATTTCGCTGATTAAAGCTATGCCCAATGAGGTTTTTATGTTGGTGCTTAAGACGCCTTTTGAAGCATTTTCATGTGCTTATTTTCTGGTCATTGTTCTTCTACAATTTTTTATCGGACATTGTCATAAGGACCTGGTAAATCCAAGAGTTCTATTCGAAAATATAATCCTATCACTGGTTTAGAAGACTGTATTTTAAAAGTGAGTGTTTTTTTGATAAATTTTACTCCCAAATATTGTTTTCAAGAGACTAGAGGGACTAGAATCAGTTTTAATCCAGAGCTATTGCAAATGTATGAGAGCCACTGAAGTCTTTGAAGTTGAGATGTTTACAACAGCTCTGGTTAGGTTTACACCAGATATGGAATTAATCTAGCTCATTTTTTGTGCGTCAGTTGGTTGGTAATTTAATGGTACACCAAATGGACATCTACTTAATGTCTACTCTATAGGGATCTCCATGTTTATTCTTAAACAAAGTTTCATTCTTCCCTTTAGATCTAGCACATGTTTTGACTCTGATGCAATAGAGGACAGAACTTCGTTATTCAGTTAAAGCCTTGTAAAACAACATTAAGATTATGAAGTCAACATATCCCTGTGTTATTACAAACTATAAGACCACAAGGGTATAAGACTACAAGGGTGCCATTATGAAAAACACATCAGGTGAAGCTCTTCTCAATAAAAAGCATGGTTCTCTTCTACGTTTAAGCCTGATATCAACTCTTGTGTCAAACAAAATCAGTGGAGCGCTACACCAGTGCAATCCCCTCACACCATTAAATTAGGATCGTCACTATGTACCCTTCTGGTGGTTTCCCCAAAAAAACAATACAAGACCACAAAAGTCACAAATGTTCGAAAATGGGTACAGTGCACTTGAATTCGTATAGGTATCTCTGTGCCTTTAGTCGAGTCTTCTCTTTATCTCCATGAGACATGCGGAGAGAAAAAAATATAGAAAAAAATGCTGCAGTATGTCCTACTAGGTGTTAATATTTAAGAATTATTTTGATTGCACACTTAACATACATAGAGCCTCGAACCAGCTCTAGTGTGCTCCACCTTATAGGTATTTTATTCTAATATGCAGACACCTATTAACCTGTTTCATTGTTCTTCTCCAGATGACCCATATACAAGGGAAAAAACACAAAGGGGAAGCCCCTAGAATAATTCTGAGCAACTTTCACAATCCGGTTTGGCTTGATGGAATTCTGAAAAGCCAATTTCGGTGGAGACAGGAAGCCAGCAGTGCAACCTGTAGGTCAGGCGTGAATAGGAAACACTTTAGGAAGGATATTAATGGTCTAATTGGAGTGATTTCAATCCCTCAGTGTGCGATTGCTGCTACCCTGCAGGATGTGGCAATCACATGCGTTTCGCATATAAAGCTTCCTCAGTTGGTGCTACGGTAGCACCAACTGAGGAAGCTTTTTATGCTAAACGCATTTTGGTATACTGTATATTTTACTACTAATAAAATTCGCCTCATTTTACACCTATCCCGGGTCCTGGATGCTTGTATTCGCCGAAGAGGTGGCTGAGGCTGATAGGTGATCCGGTGAACCTTCTGAAGTCACCGGCTGCCTACAAATCTGGTGTCTGGTCGATAAGACACCAGCAAATGTGAGTACGACATTCTTCTCCTTTTTTTGCACTCCATTTTATACAATATTACTCTATGTGAGTCATTTTATATTTTGAGGGACACAGAGGATGGTAGCCCTGTAAGAAAACAACTCTTCTGAGCCTCGGGATGCAGCATAAGGAACCACTAACAGGACAAGAAGCTCCAACTCCAGTACATCTTTCTTTTATAAAGACACCATTAAGGCACCACGGGATATCTATATGAGCCTTCTATCAATTAGCAGTTTGTGATTGACCAATTAGCGCTAAGTGTGTGATTTGATTTTTGGGGGCTATAACCCTATGTGTTCTATCTTTGTACCATTAAGGCACAGTCTTTCTTGAAAACAGATCTGTAATTCCCTTTTTTATTAGATCAATTCTTATCTTTCTATTATTTATATATACTGTACTTTGCCATTATATATAATAATAAATAATAATTTCTTTACTCGGTGTGCAGGACTGTGTTTTGTTTTGATGTAATTTTATACCATTTAAAAGGGATAAAATGTTTATTTAATTTACTTTTAGGAGTAGCTATTTACTGTATCGGGCCCACAGTTTTTTCTCTTCCTCGATAGAATGTCAGTGGAAAATGTCTAGATGTTTGTAAAGTATACAAGAGTAAAAATAGCTTTATAGAATTTAACTTTGGGCATCAGGATTTCTTATCTGATGACAAAAGGGTTAAAAGTGTGAGTCATGGTAACAAAAATCAATTATCTAAGGAATATAAAAAAGGAACATAATACTCAGACAGCAATTACAAAGTAGACACACTTAAAGATTTAAATAAAGCATATGGATTTTGTTCCACCCTATACCATGACGAAAGGGGCGAATGAAATACAATTCTTTCATGCTGATATCATAAGGATTCCTTCAATCTGCTAACAGCTGGAGATTTAAATATATATATATAATGTATATATACACTTGTTTTATACTGTACAGATGTTTTTTGTAATAGTATTTTCAGATTGTCAATCATTCCACAGAATATTTCATAATATATAACACAAAATCTGTGAGTTGTAAACTATATGAATATATATGTTTCTATAATTCTAGAACCATTTATTTTTATTTGATAATTTATTTATTTATTTATAAAGTATTTTACCAGGAAGGATACATTGAGATTTCTCTTGTTTTCAAGTATGTCCTGGGTTCAAGAGCATTGAAATTTTACAGTTGTTACGTTACAGAAATATAAAGTAATAAATGCAAGATATTAAAAACAAAACACAAATATACAGATTAACACGGAAAATAAATATGTAAGTAATGTAGTTACTATGTTACATGTTTACAGGTGCATTCTGTACCGAGGTATGCTAGTAAGGAGCTCTTGAGTGACTTAAGACTGGGGGAAGATTTGATGGTGTCTGGAAGGTTATTCCATAAATGCGGTGCTCTGTAGGAAAATGAGGATCGAGCCACTTAATGTCAACACTATGTTATATTAATAAGGAAAACTGAAAACAAAGACAAAAGATTTGGTTTCTTCACGTTTCTGAACATAATTAACAAAACCTCTTTGACAGGACACTTGCAGTCACCCCCCCTTTCTCTCACTATAAGTTTACAGGGTCATCCAGACGTGGACCCCTTGCTTGAAGTGCCTAAATGGGTGTCAGCTATACCCTCCTGATGAGGCCTAACAAGGCCAAAATGATCAATGGGGGTTGCTGCACCTCTCATGCAGGGATGACGTCCTTGGCAGTCAGTACTGGCCACCCTCATTGGGTGAGAGCAGACTGATTTGCATATGGAGCATTCCTCCCTGTAATGGTACAAGCAAGCTAAAACCTTGTGAGACCTGAGCGGGCCCCCACCGTAGAGCAGGCCACTAGTGCTGTTGCTCGTCCTCAGGACCCTCACACCCCCCTTTTCTCTCACCATTAGTTTGTTTAGTAAAGGGACCCGATGTGATGGAGAATAATGACGTTTTTGGCAAGGTTAAACACCTTGTGATCCTCGGTGAGATGTTTTTATAATCTTTAATAGTGTATTTAAGCAGATTGCTCTGTGTCTTGCTTGTTGTATTTATTGGTCTCAGTAGCACCCTTATACAACATACTGTATATGTTACAGTTGAGAGCAGCCTCTTCCATATTTTTTGTATTACATGTTTGGGGCTGACCACCCTATTAGGCTAGCACCACGTCTCCCTATTAATCAAATATTTGTTTGATTTGGCAAATAAGTTTGCAAGATAGAAAAACATGTGTATGATGTCCGAGAACTTACTTTGGAAATAGTGAGTTAAATGTGTTAGTAAAGTAGAAAGCCTGTAACAGTTGTTCTGGTTAGTGTGTAAAGTGTTTCTCCTTTTTTTAACACCTCTGTCAAAGAAGGAAACAACAACAAAGATTAAAAGGTTAAAATTAGTGTTGTTAAATTTAATACACTTTAATGCACTTTTGAAGGGTTTTCCTACTTGAAACACGTCTACTATATAGCAGCCTGAGCATCGCGTTTTGAGTGTTGTGTGTTTTTTGAGAGACCAAATTGGTTTGTTCCTTGTGTTTTGGGGAAATCACTGCCCAGTTTAGGTTATACTGCTCTTTCATGTAATCTCCCAAGAAGGGCACACTGTACTAAGTGACATCAAAGGGGGGTTTAAACAGCCAGATTCCCTTTCCCCCCAGCCTCTCTCTTCATTTTCCTCCCATTCACTTGAATTGTGTGTTATCAAATATTGACTAAAAAATGGAAATAAACATTAATAAAGTTGTTACGTTAATCCTGTGTCTTGTTCCATATGTAGTACGTCTGAGGGTCATCTTTGCAACCGGGAGCGCTATTTTTTCTTTTCTACTTTTGATAATTGTGCAAAGGTTAAATAAATTTCTCACACCCACAATAGATTCTTTGAATGCAGCTCGCACTGTACTTATTCCCGACAAACCTGTGGCTCTCATGACTTCATATTGCGCTAATCAATGAATCACTGGCGACTGGTTACATACCCAAACTCTGGAAGACTGCGAGAGTGGTACCTATCCATAAAAGTGGTGACAGTACTTTGGTATCCAACTACCGTCCGATCTCATTGCTCCCTGTTAAAATTTTGGAAAAATGCGTGTACACGCATTTACATAATTATTATCAATCTTCAAACTATTTAACCCCAGATCAATCCGGCTTTTTGTCCAAATCACTCAACTGCAACCGCCCTTTTAAAAGTTTGCATTGATAACCTAGCTGGCATGGAACAAGGAGACCTAACTGGAGCCATCTTCCTTGATTTTGCCAAGGCCGTTGACACAGTAGATCATGGCATCTTATTACAAAAACGTAAAAACTCCGGTATTGGTGATCGCACGCTAACCTGGTTTCAATCGTATGTTGCCTGACCGATCGCAACATGTGTCCATTTCTGGCAGCTCCTCCCTCCTCCTCCCAGTCACGTGCAGAGTACCCCAAGGCTTGATACTCGGCCCCCTGCTATTCACGATATTCATAAATGATCTGCCCAATGTTTGCAAAGCCTTAACTGTACACATGTACGCAGATGACACCATAATTTATACCAGCAAACCAAATCTCCCGCAGCTGGAGGCCGTGCTGCAAGAACAATACACATGGTAGAAAAGTGGATCAAAGAAAACAAACTTTTTTTAAATACTGACAAAACTGTAACGATGGTTTTTGGAACAGCACCTAAACTACATAAATTGCAAAATCCCCATCTATGTGTCAGGACAAAATCAAATGGCATGCTGACCACAGTCACTTCTCTCAAATATATAGGTATGTGGCTAGACCCAAATCTATCCTTTGGCCCTCACATCGAAAAAACTCCCATCTAAACTTTACCCCAAACTAGGTGCCCTGTACAGAAACAAATCCTGCCTGAGCCCCGCGGTAAGAAAGCAGATTGTACAACAAATGCTTATGCCGGCTATTGTATACGGATATGTAGTGTATGCAGCTGCCCCGCAAACACACCTTCAGAAACTTATTACATTGTATAACTCATTCTGCTGCTTTGTGCTACAATGTAACTAAATGACCCACCATTGTAACATGTTAAAAGAGCTAAACTGGCCTTCGTTGGAATCTAGACACACTCTTCACCTTCCAACCTGGTGTTTAAGAGATTTTCTGGGAAGCTGCCATCCTACCTGAATAGGCTGCTTCCTCCAGCAGTTCCCTCATCCTATAACTTCCAATCCAGGACCAGCACCTTACTTGCAGTACGACAATACAAAAAGAAAGTGTCTCAATCCTCATTTTCCTGCAGAGTCCCGCAAATTTGGAATAACCTTCCAAACGCCATCAAATCTTCCCCCGGTCTAAAGTCACTTAAGAGATCTCTATTAATATACCTCAATACGGAATGCACCTGTAAACATGTAACATAGTGAATATATTTCCTTCATATTTATTTTCTGTGTTAATCTGTATTTTTGTGTTTTGCTTTTTATATCTTGCATTTATTACTTTGTATTTCTGTAACGACTGTAAAATTTCAATATTCTTGAACTCAGGACATACTTGAAAATGAGAGAAATCTCAATGTATCCTTCCTGGTAAAATACTTTGCAAATAAATATTGCCCATCCCGCTTCTCAATATTGATTGCAAACTTCTCACTAAAATATTGGTCACACGTCTCAAATTTTTCTTCCAGACGTGTTAACTCATCACCAGTTAGGTTTTGAACACGACTGCCTTGCTGTCATTGGTATCCCCATGCTATTGCGGTAGTGGTGGGAGTAAGGTCTGCCCCTTCAGGGTCTCATCAACCTTTACTCAGTATGGATTTAGAGAAAGCCTTCGACTCGGTGACTTGGCCTCACTTACTCAGAGTTCTCTGTCACCACTATTTTGCCAGACATTTACCTACTTCATCCAAAATATCACCAGGTACCCAGCTTCTTGTATTTCTATGAATGACTTAGATTCTCCCTATTTTTTCTGGGTTGGGAGGTGTGACATGGGTGACCCCTTTCTCCTCTTTTATTTGATATAGTCATAGATCCACTTATATGCGCTTTGGAGTCGCTGCTTTCCTATCGAGGTATCATAGTGGGATAGAAAAAACCAAAGGTCTCTGCATCTATAGATGATCTTGTTTTGTTTGCAGAGGACTTTTCCTTGCTTCTTCACCTTTTACATTCTTTCTATGCATCTCTAGGCTATGGGTCAACTGGCATAAGTCTACCCCTCTCTATCTGTCGACACGCCTCTCATGTGGTCTTCTACTTTTCTCTAATATTTAGGGATTCATATGCCAAAAAATTTAAACACACTATATACCGTTAATGTCCCCCCATATTACACTCAGTATTGTCAAATTTCCATAGATGGCATAACCTACACTTATCTTAAATAGGAAGGGCTAACCTCTATAAGATCATTAATTTTCCCAAATTATTATACGGTAAGAAATTATGACCTTCTTACTGGTTTAACTCTCTAGGGATTGTGGACAAATAAAACACACAGATAAATGACATAGTTACATAGGCTTAAAAAAGACATGCGTCCATCAGGTTCAGGTGTAAGTAAATATAACAGATGTGTATTGATATTGTTTGTCAAATAAGGTTATTATTACAGTTAAATAAAAATACAACAAATAGCTGGACACCGCATTACAGTAACATATTATTATTGTCATCATTTATATAGCGACAACAATTTCCTCCACACTTTACAATAACCAAAGGGAACATGATACAGATAAATGGACATAGGATGGAAACCCTAGGGGCCCTATTACAATCTTCACGCAAAAATGCACGTTAAATGCGTGAATTTGTGCGTGAAGCGTCAAACGTTAACGCGTGTAAATTAAGTCTGGTATTACAATCCTCGCGCATTTTTTCATCTGTCAAAAAGCGCAAGTAAAACGGACGCGCAGTAACCAGTGTGCGGACTGTTTTTTTCACGCGATTCAGTCAATCAGATTTAAGAACCTTAATTGTCTCCCGTTACGTTTTTGCGCCTGTCAAAGTCAATCTGCACATATATGCTGTATAAAAAAGAAAAAAACACGCACAACTTCTCAAATTTATTGGTTTGGTATGAGTAGAATGTGTAACTATACTTTGCTGTATTTTTTTTGGGCTGGTGTATTTTGTTTCGGCCAGGTTGATAGAATTTGCCTTTAACAGTTATTCACATGTCAGGCTTTCAGGAGTTTCTAAAATTGTGTGCGCAAAGGCTGTGCGTTACAAACTGCGCGTAGATTGTAATACCATCCGCATACCAGCGCACAAACGCATTTGCGCTCACAATGTTAAGTATAGGAGGCACAAAGTACAGTAAGCTCGCGCAGCGTTTGCGCAGGTTCACCCGCGGTAGACGTATATGTGCGTTTGTTGCGCTGAGATTGTAATATGACATTCAGCGCAAAGGGTTTTGCCCCTCGTGTCAATGCGTTTTTGCGCATGCGTTAACGTTTGCGTGAAGAATGCAATAGGGCCCTAGGTGTAGAGGGTCCTGCTCATAGGAGCTTGCAGTCTAGAGGGATTGCGGTCGAGGAAGACGAGGGAAATTTTACAGGATGGCAGGATCATTAGTGCCAGTGGTTTAGGAATAGTCGGGCCACAGAAGCAGCTTCAATCCTTTGTGTGTAGGTGAGCAAAGGGAGGAGTTGCATCAGTGATGTGGTCCAATAATTTGAAGAGATGGGTTTTGAGGGATTTCTTGAAGGCCTGAAGATCAGAGGAGAGTTTGATAGGGCGAGGCAAGTCATTCATCACACATGATGGCAATTACGATATTTAGTCCTCATGGCTTGGCTCTGTACCCGTTGGTCATGTATGTTGTCTGCTCTGCTGGCTGGTCTCAGACAGCTCCCACATCAGGCTCCTTGGGTAGACTTCAGTGAACTGACTCCACTAGACAGACTCCACTAGACCCAGCTTTTGTGCAGCCTTTAAACACTTTTCCTTTGATTTCTGCGTCGTCTCCCCTCAGCTTTTCTAGAAAATTTCAGTAGTGAGTGACTATTGACTGACCAGTTGGGGAAGACTCTTAGGAGGTGCTAATTATTATTCCTTTTGTAGTCAGGTCCGGAGACAGATGACAGATGTTATATACCTTGACTACATCAGAAGAGGTGTTATCTAGGCAGAATCTTTTAATATGTAGGGTTTCTGATTATACATAGAAAAATTGTTTATATATACACCAACCCTGGATGGAGACAGAAAATCTTCTGGAGATGTTTCATTCTCACTTTCTTCATTCAGGTGTTGTGAAATTTAAACAGCACTCAATGGGCCCTTTATTGTCAGAAACCTATTGAGAGTGATAATGCCCATAACATTTATCAAAAACAGTTATTCACATGTCAGGCACATCGTCTTGTTTTTTTCTTTTTCATTGTTTCAAGTTAAATGAATATGTGCATAATGTTACTGACACAATGGATAGTATTAAATGAAAAAAAAAAGTGACATTTCAACAGTTAAGTGTTGTGCCGTAACTCTATAATTTCCTTCTGAAAATAAATGCTTTTTTAAACTTAATTAAGTGTTGTGGATTTCTCAAAACTTTTTTAAAATCTTTCATTAAGACTAAAATGTTATTTGTTATAAAAGTATTAGCATTTTCCCGAGGAACTCTTAAGAAAATTTGCAATGCCTTCGCCTATTTTTACTTTTCTGGGAAATATTTAGTTTAGCAACTTACATTTCCAGAATTCATGAATATTGTTGCAACCAGGAAGCAAAGCTTTGAATAGGATGCATTACACAATAAGCACTACAAGACATATTTATATGGTCATATGATGGGATTTCTGTTTGGAAGAGATAAGGAAATAAGTAAAAAATAGTCCTCTTGAGCAACAATATGACAGTAAGTATGAAATAAAAATAGAATGAAGATGAATATCCAAGTTAAAGCTTAAACAAGTTAACGCTTTCACTACTAAAAATGTGCAGACACAATTTTGTATTGAAATACTAAGAAATATGAAAATTAGGATTTAGAAGCCTATTTATATAAGTTTTTAGTGAAAGATTAATGTTCTCCCTGGAGAGAAATTTTTTTTAGTGAAAATTCCTGTCACCCTGTATTACTGTTAACAACCTTTACTGCTGCCTCCCAACAGTCTGGAAGGGGGTAGAACGCAGAAATAGCTTTTGGGTCACTCACTACTGTACAGGGATACAATACAGAGGTATATAACTGCTTAAAATACCTGTACAGTACGGATAGGTGTTACTGTATTTTCTATATGCAGGAATTATGCCACATACAGATATTTTTATACACTGTTCTTACTATCTGGTACTGCATTGAGAATAATCTTAACATGATCACTACAAATACTCATAAGCAGGAAATCTGATCTTTCTTACCATCTCTCCCATTTATATTAAACACCAAGTTAATTTCTGCCTGTGTGCTTATAATGTAGACCTCCATCTGAAATTGTGGACATTAAGGGATGCCATCTAGTTGAAAGATTTAGAACTTCCCATCCCAGCAATAATTCTGCAAAGGATAAATTAATTAATTTGTAAATTTGCACATTTTTATTATTTAAAAAAATTTGAATATCGCAGAATAACAATCTATGAACAAAATAGTTATTTTATCCTATATTTAAGTGTTAACTATGGATCCAAATTTTAGAGTAAATAATACAACAATGATTAACAAAAAGTACTTGGTAGTAAAAAATGTATTTTTAAACAAATTAAATATATAAATAATTAATTAAATAAATTAAATAAATTAAATAAAAAAATGCTTCCCTATTAAACCAGTGAAATTTAAAAGGCTATCTCTCCACTATCCACCGCTAATGATAAAACCACTAAAATTACATTTTTAAAAGGTTTTCGACCTGCAGGAGCTCGGTAAGTAAAGCGCATGTATTTCTGTAAGGAACTAGTAGTCCATGGACTTTTAAGAAAGAATAACTTACTAAACATGGAATATACACTAAATAACGGTTGGAAACTAGGAAAAGGTTTAACATGAAAATTGCTCAAACTTTTCATAGTTACATAGTTACATGGGCTGAAAATAGACATGCTTCTAGCGGGTTCAGCCTTTCACACATCACCTACTGCTGTTGATCCAAAAGAAGGCAAAAAAACGGTTCCCTTTTGGCAGCCATTCAGATCTCTTTGAATAACCCTGTTAATAGTCTGTGTCTGCAGGAAGTCATCCAGTCGTTTTTTAAAAGTCATTAAAGTCTCTGACCCAACCACCTGAACAGGCAGAGAATCCCACAGCTTTATTGTTCTCACTGTAAAATAACCCTTCCTATGCTTTAGGCTGAATTTCCTTTCGTCCAGTCTAAATGGGGGACCCCGTGTCCTGTGTATAATCCTGTTAATGAATAGGTTTCCAGACAATGGTTTATAATGGCCCCGTATATACAGTGGCAAGAAAAAGTATGTGAACCCTTTGGGATTACGTGGAGTTTTGCATGAATTGGTCATAAAATGTGCTCTGATCTTCATCTAAGTCACAACAATTTGAAAAACACATTCTGCTTAAAATAATACAACACAAACATTATATGTTTTCATGTGTTTATTGACCATAACATAACCATGCTTGGGTTGACTCCTATTTATCCAACAGGTCCTTCTGTGTGTCCTTTGCTGGTAACTCCTCCTCTTCATTGCCTCTATCTGTTGGTGTACCTCAAGGCTCTGTCCTTGGTCCTCTGCTCTTTTCCATCTACACCTCCTCCCTGGGCAAAATCATCAACAGCTTTGGCTTTAATTACCACCTCTACGCTGATGACACTCAGATCTACCTCTCTACCCCTGATCTCTCTCCCCCTGTCCTTTCAAAAGTCAGTGACTGTTTATCTGGCATCTCCTCCTGGATGGCCTCCCACCACCTAAAGATCAACATGTCAAAGACTGAGCTCCTACTTATTCCTCCCTCCAATGCCTCCCCACCTCCTGACTTCTATATCACAGTGGAGGGTATCACCATCTCCCCATCAAACCAAGTTCGCTGTCTTGGAGTTACACTTGACTTTGCTCTTTCCTTCATCCCCCACATCAAGTCTCTTTCCTCCTCCTGCCGATACCAACTGCGTAATATTTCCAGAATTCGGCCATTTCTTACCGCTGTCACCACAAAACAACTCATACACGCCCTGGTAATCTCCCCCCTACAATCCATCCTGAACGCCTCCGCCAGGCTAATTCACCTCACCCGCCGCTCTGTCTCTGCTGCTCCCCTCTGCGAGTCCCTTCACTGGCTCCCCATCCACTGCAGAATTAAGTTCAAAATCCTTATCCTTACCTACAAAACCCTCACTAACTCAGCTCCCCACTACCTGTCCTCACTAATCACCAAATACACCCCAGCCCGCTCCCTAAGGTCAAACAGTGACCTGCGCCTAGCTTCTCCCCGCATCACCTCTTCCCATGATAGACTGCAGTATTTCTCATGCGCAGCCCCCACTCTCTGGAACGCTCTCCCTCGTACTGTCAGACTTTCCCCTAACTTCTCTTCCTTCAAACGCTCCCTTAAAACGTTCATATTTAGGGAAGCCTACCACCCAACTCACTGACACAACCATCAATCACTCTCACCTTACAGTCCTCTCCTCCTGTTTCCAACCCCAACCCTCCCAGATTGTGAGTTCCCACGGGAATAGGGCCCTCATCTCCTCCTGTACTGTTTGTCAAATGTTGTTCAATGTATTGTAACTCTGTCTATACTGTGCCTATTGTACAGCGCTGCGGAATATGCTGGTGCTTTATAAATAAAGAATAATAATAATAAATAATAACGATTATACTGCATTTCTTTGAAAACTATAATGCTGACTTTACTAGGTTATTTTCCCTCTGTCTCATGATTAATACAGGTAATATAGTTACAAAATTATATTTCATATTTATAAATATGTAATTTATTTATTAAAATGTTAATTGATATATTATGGCCAATTCCCATTTGTGCTTTGTGTCTTGTGTTGACATTAATTTGAATTAGCATTCCGTTTTAAAATTCCTTGTCGTGAATAAATTAATCATGTTAAGTGCCAAGGAGTCTCACACCAATCAGTGACTCGTGTTAAATGGAAAAAAACACTCATCTGCACTTTTCTTCTTTTATGCTATTTGTGATCCCTTTCAGCTTTCATCAAACTACTACTTGCTGTTTAGATAAGGCTTTGTTCCTGAATGTTTAGAATGACTTGTGTACTAATTATCTCCGAGCCTCATGAAATCATTATCTCCTGACATGGTCTTGAAGAACTTGAAAAGCAAAATCATGCTACTAAAACATACCCAGCAAACAATTATTTGAATTTAACTTTCTGTGAGACTCGGAAAATAATTCTAACAGGGTTATTCAAAGAGATCCGAATTGCTGGCGAAAGGTAACCGAACGCTGAAATTCAGCGTTCGGTTACCTTTCCTGGCCATTCGGCTATCCAGAGAGCAGGCAGTTCGCCAAATGTTGCCGAATTGCCTGCACGTACGGTGCCTGTTCGGTGCCTGTTCGAGGGCAGTGAAATCCCCATAGCTTTGTCTATTCAGAGAACAAAAAACAGCAGTGAAAAGTTGCCGAAAGGCCTTGCCATTCGGTGGTTTCATTCGACAGGTTTATTCAGGCAAATCCCATAGGCTTCAATATTAAAAATATTCCCGTTTTAAATCAATATCTAATAAACTGTTTACTATAATATTCTGTAGTAAAAAGTCTCTTTATTGATAGATTTTTTTAGGATCTTTTAAAAAAAATTCGGGATTATTTTGCAAAAAAATGTTTCAGATTTTCTTTAAACTTTTTTTCTTTTTTCTTTAATAGCCCTTTTTATTATCATTCATTGGACCTTATATGTAAATTTCAGACATTTTCGCTTAGTAGTTTGTTTGCAAACAGCGTTTCACTTTTCAAACATTCAAGCAAACTGTTTTTTTTTCTTCACTCCATTCGTCTGCGGTGTCGGGTTTTTCCGGTGGCTGCTTTGCGCTCTGATCGGCTCCTGCTCGGGTTTCTCCTGCGTGTTCAGCGGGGTTAATCCAGATGTTTTTGCGGGTTTCGATGTGCATTTGCGTGTTCGGTGGGTTTTCTGCGGCTTTTCCCTGCACTACGACTGCCCTGTGGTGCTTGCTGAATACACCGCAGGGTCGCCGAAATGGGATCGCCGAATTGAAGAGAACGAAAAGTCACCGAACGTGCGGTGACATTTCGATTCTCTTTGAAAAACCCTGTAAGTGTACGAATACTTGTTAATTCAAAAAACTTACATTCTTAAATTTTGAAATTAAAATGCAACACGGTAATTAAATAACACCTCGTAACCTTGACCTGTGGAATTGAGGGTAATCATTGCACATTTACGGAGGCTTGCTTCCAGCTTGATGCCCTATCCACATACACCTCACACATGGACAACACATGGGTGGTTAATGACACTGGTGGAAATAAGCAGCCTTAGTTATCTCTTTGAAGTTATCCCTTCTCTATCCACCTCTTTCCATTAGGATTTAAATATATCAGAGTGGGTTGGATTATTAAAGGTCTACCTTCCTGCAACCCACTCCCACATTTTAGTGGGTGCTGTCTTGGGGAACGCTACTTTTCTCCAAATATTACTAGGGGAATTCTTATGAACATTATGACATTACAGAATTAGACTAAAGTACTTGACAAGACGGAACTATTTGTCAAAAAAAGTACAAATAGGTACTTTCAATGACGTATCAGAAGAAAGAACAGCTGCCAAGCTAAACGTTCCAACTTTAGGTAATCCTTGTATTACTAAACTATGAAGCACACTGCCAGGAGATATCTGAGGTCTTGGTATTTTTAACATGGCTTAATAGCCTCAAAGATGTAAATTATAAATTTGATGAAAATGAAAATGACTGCACGGTGAAGTGCTGAAAACAAAGCAAGACTTTAATATGCTTTGTAAATGTAATCCCCCACTACGTGAAATTTAATATAAGTGTTAACAATCTGAGTGATTACTATACAGATAGCAGATTTATGTAATTATTTTGTTACATTCCCATAAATCATTACAATTTAAACATACGACATAAAAATACAGCCAAAATACGTATGGCTTCTTCCTTTACAAAGAATTTGCTGTAATTGCACATTCCTGTTCAGGCTGATCAATTTATTCACAGGGGAATCATTTAAGGGTGAGAGTCTCCTACTTAAAAATCCAGCTGTGGTTCACAATCTCACACCAAGGAAGGCACCGAATTTCTACATCCAGCAGATTAATGTTCCCAGTCCTCTACTTGTGACAGGCAACGTACTAAAACTGCAGCATGAGCACAAAAACAGTCCATGACTTCCAACAGATATAATCTAACTTTATTGGAATATTCTTACAAATTGGTGGCTACAGTTGCATCAACTCATAAAATTTAATGTGTTATCAGTTGGTATCACACACACACACACACACCCGCAGTTTTCCCCCTTGCGCCCGCGTTTTAACGCTGAATTACAATGCAGGCGCAAAAAATGCTGCCTGCGTTGTTATCAAGCGCAAAACTTCAGGATGCTCGCGGCAGCGCTGCACGTAGCCGCGTGCATCCACTCGCTGGAGTCCATAGGACTCCATTGAGTTCCTCCCTGCCGGTCACATGACCAGCCGGATCTTGCATTGCGAGAGCTGGCCGGTCAGCGTAGGGATACGCAGGGAGAGGCTGGGTGGTCTTTTTCCCCCAGTCTTTCCCTGCTCCCGCCGGCCTGAGGAGGCGATCGGAGCCGCGGTCCTTGCCGCGGGACAGAGGTGTGAGTATATCATTTTTTTATTTTATTTTTAAAGCTGGTGTTAATGGATTCTGCAGAAGCGGAATCCGCTAACACCAAGTCCTGGCTCTGGTTAACTTTGCACTGACCAGAGCCAGGCGTTAATCAGTGCTGGGACTTTGTAATACCAGCGCTGATTAACACTTTGCACTCCCCATGTTAAACATAGGGAGCACAAAGTATAGTAACCTCACGCAGCGCAGCACAAGGCACCAAACGCAAACGGGTTTTTTAACCCGTTTGTGTTTGGATTATAATATGCGGTAAATACCGCAGCAAACGTTAATGCTCACGCAAGTGAGCGTTAACGTTTGCGTTAGAATGTAATAGTGCCCTAGATGTGCGCACCATCCATTAATCAGCAAACATTGATGCAATATCACATACGATAACGAAATCCGGCATGATTGAGTTTAATTACAGCTTCAGTGATGCGTTCCTGCAAATCATCCAGGGTTGTAGGAAGTAGAGTGTAAGGCTGGTTCAGGAAATGTCCTAGGTAGATTATGGGTTAACCCGAGAGGCAATACCATGTAACACTTTACCCAGGTTCTGTACCAGTCCTTAATGTGGCTGGGTTGCGCAATGGTAAAAGGTGAACCTATAAGGCAGGGACCGCAATAAGGAAGGGAAACACCAGTCCTTGTATGGCTGGCAGTATGCGACAGGAGGGGTACGGAAAAGGAAAATGGGAGAACAGAACCAGGCAGAGCCTGGAAGCCAAAGGTCTTGCAAAGCAGGTAGAATAGTCGAGTGGCAAACCCGAGTCAAAGGGTTAGAGAGGTACACAGATCAATAGCCAAATCTGAGTCAAACACAGTAACATTAATAAAGAGCGATAAGTAACAATACCAGGGTACTTAAGGGGTCAGAAAAACAGAAATCACAAAACGGCACTGAATCCAAGGCTGAGCAAGGCTAAATCTAGCGGTTTTGAAAGTGATTGTTCTGCTAGGTCACGTGGTGTCGGGAACAGCTGCCGCAGGTGTGGTGATGTCACCAGCACATTAGGCCTCTGGCAGATAAAGACGCTGAAGCCGGCGGCTTGCACGCATAGGACGCAGGGGGAGCCTGGAGACATGTAGTTGCAAGGAGACCAGTGTGAAGTAGCGCCGGGGCCTGCCGGGACTAGGTCTGACATGGAGGTACATACACTCTGTCCTTTATGTACCCCAAAAGGAAAAGGTCACAACAAGTTAGGCCCGGAGATCTCGGGGGCCACTTGCAAACACCTGCCCATTTTGTCCAGCATGGCCAATCCTTCTTATTCATTGTCATGCAGGTGTAATTTTTGGACCTATAGCAGATTGTAAGGTTGAAACCACAAGCATTTGCGTAAGATCTTGCTTATTATGTTATGTGGGACAAGGTGGAAAGCCTGCCCAGAGGGCAGTCTATTGTGGATATACTGCCCCAGCTCATGGATATATGCCCCAGCTCATGAATATACTGCCCCAGCACGTGGATATACTGCCCCAGCTCGTGGATATACTGCCCCAGCTTGTGGATATATGCCCCAGCTCATGGATATACTGCCCCAGCACGTGGATATACTGCCCCAGCTCGTGGATATACTGCCCCAGCTCGTGGATATATGCCCCAGCTCGTGGATATACTGCCCCAGCACGTGGATATACTGCCCCAGCACGTGGATATACTGCCCCAGCTCGTGGATATATGCCCCAGCTCATGGATATATTGCCCCAGCTCGTGGATATACTGCCCCAGCACATGGATATTGCCCCAGCTCATGGATATACTGCCCCAGCACGTGGATATACTGCCCCAACATGTGGATATACTGCCCCAGCATGTGGATATACTGCCCCAGCACATGGATATTGCCCCAGCTCATGGATATTGCCCCAGCTCGTGGATATATTGCCCCAGCTCGTGGATATATGCCCCAGCTCGTGGATATATGCCCCAGCTCGTGGATATTGCCCCAGCTCGTGGATATTGCCCCAGCTCCTGGATATACTGCCCCAGCTCCTGGATATATTGCCCCCCAAGCTCTCATGAATATGGCCCAGCTCAGACCCCAGACCAGACATGGGGCGGCTGTTCGAATGCTCTATCGGCATTCGGACAGCTGCCCCTGGAGCTCCGGCATACTTACCTGCTGAGCGGCGAAGGGAAAGTTTCCCCGCTTCCGCTCGTTGAAGGACCCAAGCCGCGGTCACGTGGGACTCCCACGTGACCGCGGCTTGGGTCCTTCAAAGAGCAGAAGCGAGGGAACTTTCCCTTCACCGCTCAGGGGTTGGATGCGCGCGGCAGCCGGGTAGAGGCTGCGAGCGCAGCCTCTACCCGGCTGCTGTGTGCATCTTGTAACCGCCGCGGCGAGTGCACAGCCGGCTCGTGCCGCGGCGGTTGCATGCGCGCGCAGCCAACCACCGCTGGTTGCGCGCGCATGCGCAGAGTAAGGCTTGGCGACGGACACGCCAAGCCTTACTCTTTTATAGTATAGGATGGGTAGCTCTCAGCCAACTCTGCTCGATGACTTCTTAGGGCTGCACATAAAGGCTTCTCTAATGCAATCAACAATTTGCTCCAAGACCGATTGTCAGCCTGAATGTCCCTTTATCTGATCACAGATGCATCCTTTCTCAATTTAATTGTTGTACCACTTCAAAATGGACTTGCTAGTAGTCGGATCCACATTAAATTTGAGTTTGAAAGCACACTATGACAACACTGTTTGTTTTAGCAAATTCCCAAAAGCAGCAGCTCTGTTGCTGTGAGATAAGTACCATCTTGGATTTCACTGCACCCTGTTGGTGGAAGACATGCACAGAGATTGGGCGGGAGAGAAACATTTTTTAAGTTAATGTATCTTCGGTCACCAAATTTATAACCATATTCCAAAACCTTTTGATTTTATAACTACTTTAAATCAAGGAATGTTTTTGAGCTCACCCTGTATATAAGCTAGTCCAATATGTTCCGAAATGCAAAAACCTTTTGACTGTCAGCATAATACTAAAGTTTTGTGATGGGGGACAAAATTATTAAAAATATTGTATAAAATGACCTGCAGGGTATGTCTATAAAGGTGTATGAAACATAAATTAATTTCATGGTCAGACTTTGGTCCCATTCCTAACATCTCATTGTTATATGAGAATATTCTGAAATCCGAAACATTTTTAATCCCAATTTAGCAATTTGGATAAGGTATATGTAACAGATTTCCGAACCCCTACTGGGCCTTATCTGTTACTGTTGCTCCCATGCCATGCCAGACCCTGCTCTCTCACCAGCAGTCTTTAGTGCCTTTCTCCAGCCCTTAGCCGAAGCTTAAGTACTGGTACACTATAAGCGAGGTAATAGCATTCCCCAAAAATGATTTAGCACGCAGATCTTTAGGTTAGAACAGTCAGAGTGGAACTCAGCCTTTAATGAACTAAATATATACAGTTCCAGAAGGGGCAGATAATAGGACAGCATTTGCCAAACAAGACAGACAAAGGCCACTCCAACCTTTAACAGGTAAACATATTATAGACAGGGTGAGTTAGAAACAGCTACAGCGACCCACACAGGAATTCTATTAGCAGATAGTAACAGATAAACATAGACAATAATGATAATAACAATAACAGAAGCACAGACGACACAAGCACAAACACCCTGCACCTAAAATTGTCACAGGGTGACTTCAACATAGGAGAGTGCAGGGAAACAATATAAATCATCCGGCTTACACCCCCCAAAATGCATCTGTAGGGACATGTACCCCCAGTTTAAAGTGACTCTTGTCACAGTATACTCGACCTGTATATTTTTAAATGCTTCCACTCTATACATGTGAATTACACAGCAAATCGAAGGGTGTATATGTTGCATGGATTGGTGCCACTTGTTCACCTTTTATTTCAACATCTATGCCTTATATGGTTCATGGTAAAGAACATAAAAATTCAGCTCTTGATTTTCATTCTATCAGGGTTATTCAGAGAGCGTGAAAAGCAGGAGAATAACTGGAGAATGACTGGAGAATGAAAAATTCTAGGTCAAAATAGCCAAACCAGAAAAATTCTCCCTTTCATCTCACTTTCCAAATCGGCTATTTTGACCTAGAATTTTTCATTCTCCAGTCATTCTCCAGTCATTCGCCTGTTTTTCACGCTCTCTGAATAACCCTGTATGTGATTAATAAATGTTCCATGAAGGCAAATCCTACTTAAATATATGTGCTGTGCATGCCCATGACTACCCCTGCCCTGCATACTCTAAGCCAGTACTCATTCACAGAAACGTTCTGTTCCAGAATGTGTCCCATTATAATTATTAGTGGATTTAGAAACTGTTCGTACATTCAGTGGGCATCTAAGCTCCTTTCACTAACAGCTCATGTACTGACACCAAGAATTATGATTTTCATACGTTCTCTAAAAGAGAGGCTATGAAAACTGCAGGTTTATGTGTCTATCAAGGAACAAGAGTAGGGATGAGCTGTTCGGTTCGATCTGTTCGGAGTTCGCATCAAACATCAGCCGTTCGACAGTTCACGAACTTCAAACTTTTTGGGATGTTCAACAAACGTTCAAAAAAAAATTTGGAAAAAAGTATAAAAAATGCTTAAAAAAATACAAAAAAAATCTAGAAATAAAGAGACTCTTTACTGCAGAATATTATAAGCAACGGTTTATTACAGTAGATTCCTCTAACCGAGGAAGTGTCCCTCTTATTAATTAAAACGATTACATTTTATTTTATTTGAGAGCTCCTGATGAAACTGCTGTTAGTTCAGCAGAGAAACGCACGTTGAGCATTTTTGTTGTTAATATAACAGAATATTGTCATGTATTGTCAATTAGACATGAATTTAAGAGTTCAAACAAAATCTTTGTGCCTGGGAGGCTACTAATGTTGACTAACGGATGATTGTGACATCCAAGACTTCTATTCTATATTGGCGGTGTCAGCATAGTGTCCTAAGTGACTAAACCATTCTAAAGATTGTTTTGTCTACATTTAAGATACCCATGGGTGTTTGACAAGTTGATAGTGAATGTATGTTGTGCACCCACGTTTCAAAAGTAGTAATTAACTTGTGAGTGCAATACCGTATCACGTCAAGCACTTGAGACCAGACTGTTTGAATGATATTAGGCTGGGGTCAGACGAGCGTAGTGTTCACGTCCGTGATTGCGCCTAAAAGTACGTCCGTGATAGCATGAAAGAAAGTCCATTGGAGCCTGACACATGAAGTACGTCCGCACTGAACTGCGGACGCATGACGGATGCTGCAAACGGACGCAGGTTAGGCAAGAACGTAATACTGCTAGAACGGACGTGCGGAGTGCGCCACGTCTGCAACGTCTGCATAGCTTTGTGTGTGAGTGATGGAGCGAGGTCAGATGGTCTGCATTTATACGTCCAGCATTTTTGACGGACAGAATGTTTTTTCATTGTAATTTATTTTTCCCTCCTACATCCGTCAAAAATAACTTCAGTGAAAAAACGGACTGTGACCACTACTGCGTCATCCGTACTGACGATGTCCGTACTGCACGGACGTACAGTCCGTAGAAATCACGCTCGTCTGACCCCAGCCTTAGTCAATAGCACATAGAGCAATTTATCGCAGCAAAAGCAGTCAGCTTACAAGGCAATCCAATTGCAAATGCAATTAAATGCACCCAAGAATTAGTACTTTGGTCATTTAGTTGTGATATCTCACTTTGCAAGGGCTTATGCCACCTCTATGTGCATGGTGTACACAATAATTAACCACCAGACGTATATATCAAGCTCACATACTTATAGAGCATCGCAAGGTCTTGTAATAGTAGACAAAGCTTACACTGTCGAAATATCGAGACCAATAGGTGGTAAATATTTATCAATACGTAAGTCACTATCTGTTTATTGGATGACTATTTCTTTTTTTTAAAAAAGATATGGAATGAGTTAATTTTAACGAATGAAATAAAATTGAATCGTTTTAATTAATAAGAGTGACATTTCCTTGGTTAGAGGAATCTACTCATCATAACTAGTTTTTAATCACTATTTTCCGATTGTGAGTTCTCAGACTGGGGGCGGTGGTCAGAGAAGTCTGAGAAAGTAAAATTTTCTGTATATCTAACGGTGTTTTAGATATTGAATTAAAACGGGAGTATTTTTAACATTGAAGCCTATTGGATAAAACATTCTTGTTACTAAAACATCAGGCATAGACGGCCCTCTAATCAGGCACTGTAGAGGGCAGCCTGCAGGGGCCTCCCAAGGATCCCCTTGAGGAGCATGCGGCCGCCAGATAACAGAGCTGCGACTGTGCGGGCTAGGATCCAGGGAGCCCCCACTGACCACCAGGCTATGGTAAGGTGACACATTTTTAAAAAAAATAAATATCCGAGGACATTTTTAAATGTCCCCGGGAACATAAAATAAAACCTTTTTTTTTCTTTCTCTACCTGGCTGAATGTATTTAATTATATATATTAGATACATTCAGCCAGGTAGAGAGGGGTGGCATGTGGGCTGCGAGTGGTCTCAGGCAGTGGTTTGTTTTTTTGTGTGTGTATATTTTTAGCAAATTTATAGGGGAAGGTAAGGGCAGGCATGATATATATATATATAGATTAGATATATATCTATATTCTTATAAATATATATGTCCACACTTGTATTACACACACATTTTGGCAACTAATTGCCCCCCCCCATTTGGCTGATCACTCCAGAAGAAATGTTGAACCCGATAGAGCAGAGAATAATATATATATTCTCTGCTCTGTCGGGTTCAACATTTAGTTGAGATTGTCTACATGCCACCCCCCATGTGCGTATGTGTATATATGGTCTGTGGATGGGTGTATATATATATATATATCTGCGTGTTGATATATACGTATATATAGGTCTGCATGTTGATATATACGTATATGTCTGTATGTGGTATCAGCTTCCAGGGCCAGCCTCTATCACAGTGTCCTCCTAGCTCCCACCTGAGCACATCTATCCAAGGCTCCTGCAAGCATACTCAACTCCATACAGCTTCCAGGGCCAGCCTCTATCACAGTGTCCTCCTAGCTGCCACCTGGGCACATCTATCCAAGGCTCCTGCAAGGTGATTTGAATCTACGCATCGCAACGCCTAATACCTTAACTTTCAATGTTTAGTATGTATGCTTTCATAGCACTGTCCATGTTAATTTGTATGTTTATGTTAAAGTAAAATCTCATATAGCGTAACTGTTAATATATTTTAACTAGACCTGTTTGCTATCATTAATTGCCATATCTTTACCAGTCCTGTTTGCACTCCAAAATTGCCATCTTTTATCAGTTATATTTATTTATTTACACTCAGCCATGGGCCTGGTATTCTGTGCCCCCCCCCCGGTCATGATTCACTGCATTAGAGAATTTATTGCCCCAACATCCCCCAAAGATGCAATGTAATCCTAGATTTCTGTTTTTTCAGCATACTCAACTCCATACAGCTTCCAGGGCCAGCCTCTATCACAGTGTCCTCCTAGCTCCCACCTGGACACATGAACATCAAGGCTTTTGGAGATACTTTTGTAACCCTTTCCAGCTTCATGCAAGTCAACAATTCTTGATCGTAGGTCTTCTGAGAGCTCTTTTCTGCGAGGCATGGTTCACATCAGGCAGTGCTTCTTGAAACCAGTAAACCCACAACTGGTGTGTGTTTTTAAAGGGCAGGACAGCTTTCAGCAACACATCCAATAATATCACACGGATTGGACTCAAGGTTGGCTCACTCCTGGCTCCAATTAGCTCTTGGAGAAGTCATTAGGCTAGGGGTTCACATACTTTTCCCACCCTGCACTGTGAATGTTTACATGTTCTGTTCAATAAACACATGAAAACATATAATGTTTGTGTTGTATTATTTTAAGCAGACTGTGTTTTTCAAATTGTTGTGACTTAGATGAAGATCAGAGCACATTTTATGACCAATTCATGCAAAACTCCACGTAATCCCAAAGGGTTCACATACATTTTCTTGCCACTGTATTTTATTCAGTAGAAACTTTTTTTTCCTATATAACATGTGCTTTGTGAAAATAAAACAGTTGTGTGTACATTTTAATTTATTTAGTGGATTCCTGTCCAGTGCGGTGAGAAGCAAACGTAATGTAGTGTAGACACGCTGCGAGGCGGAGTGAAGTCAAGCCTGCAAAATGTTTGCTTCTCTTCGCTACGCTGTACATCGCTACAGGCTCAGTGTGTCTCAGCCTTTATTCCCACATCGCTAGCTTAGGCTAGGGTCAGACAAGCGGGATTTCTACGGACTGTACGTCCGTGCACACGGACGGACGTCAGTACGGAAGACACAGTAGTGGCCACACAGTCCGTTTATTTACTGATGTATATTTTGACGGATGTAGGAGGGAAAATAAATTAAAAAGCAAAACCATTTTGTCCAGTGAAAAATGCTGGACGTATAAATGCAGTCCGTCTGACCACGTTCCATCACTCACACACAAAGCTATGCGGACGTTGCGGACGCAACGCACTTTGTGTGGCCATTCTAGGGGTTGTACGTTCTTGCCTGCCTTGCGTCCGTGGGCCGCGGCCGTTGTGCGTCCGCAGTTCAGTGCAGACGTACTTCGTGTGTGGGGCTCCAATGGGCTTTCTGTCATGCTATCACGGACGTACTTTTAGGTGCAATCACGGACGCGAACACTACGCTCGTCTGACCACAGCCTTACCAAATCAGTTTGTATACTTGTTACTGACCCTGCTTGTTCTGAGGACCCAATCTTTTGCCGACTTTGCCTGCCATTTAACTATTCTCTCTGTGTATTCCCTGCCTATTCTGTTTGCTTCCTGTTGCTACTGGTGTGAGCCGATTCTCACCATATACAGTAGCGCAGTACAAGTGCCTAAACATTGCTGACCCGGTTTTGTTATAGCTGTTGATGTAACTGAATAGATCGGGGATCTCTTCTGCATTACCAAAACCTCCACCACTGCACTCTTCCACAATACCACAGAGGGGTTACTTACGGCATGAAGGCACTTGCTGCCACCAAAGGCACAATATTTGGGTGCACTGCAACTGACGCCTATACCAGATTCATATCATTTTAATATTTGACCGCAGGGTCCAACCCTGCACTCTTCTACAAAACCACAGAGGGGTTACGGTGTGACGGCACTATTGCCGACACTAAAGGCCCAATTTTACAGCACCTATTGTTACTTTCATCCAAAGCCTACATAAGTTTCACCATAATTTAGCCACAAAATCTCTAAACTTGTTCTGCGTGTCCTAAAATGTCTACTCTTTTCATACAGACTGCCACCCCAAGCAGTTGTTTATGAATAGATTAAAGGAAAAGCATTTACCGTCATTTGAAATGTCATTTTTTTGTTTTTAAATGTTTCTATACATCCTACAAATCCGCCATTTCACGGGCAGGTTATGGGGACCTCCTAGGCACGATATTTGAAGGAATTTTTCATTTTTATTCTTAACCTTTATTTCATGGAAAACTCACTGTTCCTTTAAAAACATTTTTTTTAAAACTTTTTGTCCTTGTTTCCTGTTCCCCAGGGCACTACCCGGATCCCGATACACCTTTTATGGCAAATATCTAGCATATATGCCCTCTTGGAGGGCACTCTAAAAATCGAACTTTCGAGTCCCATTGACTTGCATTGAGTTCGGTTCGTGTTCGAGTTCGAACTCAAACTTTTGAAATTGTTCGAGTTCGAATGCGAACCGAACACGGGGGTGTTCAGCTCATCACTAGTCAAGAGCCCAGTAAGCCAATATAAATAATCTCAAAATGTGCAACCTAAACCACAAGCCATTGCTCCTAACTATTTTAAACAAAGGAAGTTGGGTGATGTCAGAGAGGTTGTGGGATGTCACATATACTATCAGATAGGGTGATGTCTTGATGCCAGTTGCAGTAGGTGAGAAAACAGAAAGAAGACAGTTAAAAAGATCAACCAGTAGCCAACGCTAGTTGAATGAAGATGGACTCTGTGTGGGGGGGTCAGTGGCTTAACCAGTCCACAGCCAAGGCATGTTTTAAAACACTGTTGAAAAGTGCTCATGGAGAGACTGGTGGAATTTTAACAGCAGTAATTGCATATTGATAAATGGAACACTAGGCAGCCCTTTGCATAGATCAACAGGAATTTTATTGTGACATCTTCACCATTTTAGCTGATGAATCAGGACTTGACCAACATTGTCACTTTCGCTACATCTTTCATATCGATGGCATATATTGAAACAAATCGGGGGCCATTAAGAAGTGTTGGAGGATAGGGTCCTAGGGACTCTAGATTTATTGGACTATAAACACCATAAGGAATAATATCTGTAGTTCAATAACAGCTGCAGTGCAGATTTTGTGTGTCGCTGATATCGAGAGTTATTGATACCTACTATTATCCTTCATGTTTAGAATCCAAACTACTAGACTGGTAATGTTGTTTATAATTGTAAGCAATACATGGAAGGAACATGCTGTTCCTTCTCCTTGAAGTGACTTAAAAACCACTTCATCAGCCTCAAGTGTTGGTTATAGGACATCTCACCCTAATAAGATACAGAAAACTGCACCATGTTAAAATAAAAAGTGTGTTTGTAGATGCTTGTGCCACCTGGGATAAACATTCTTTGAGTGCTAATCTGACTTTTCATTATTTATTCAATAAGTTTAAACATGTAAAAACAAGACAGAATGTTTTAATGAGCTTTTATTCTGCTCCTGTGGCTGCCAACAAAGCAGTTAAATCAGCCCTGTCCTAGACTCATGTGACTAGAGGTTGGACTCCGTCCCATCAAATTACAAATCGTTATTTTTAGGCTTTGCCATTTGTAAGCTACGAATTGTATTCTTCATTCTCCATTAAAGTGCTTAATGCTTACATTTAATTTTTATATTAATAAATAAAATACTATTCTAGTCTAGACTATTATAACTGTGCCACATTAAACAAGCATCCCTTTCATCTTCTGCTTCATCTCTCCTCTCCCTCTTAGCCAGTATGGGTGAATGATGTTGTAAAAATTCATACCCTTCGATTCTGGTTTACCACCTTTTTATCTAATAAGCATATGTTCCTTGGTAGGAAGAATAGCATCAACAGTATCTATGGGCTGTGGTGAACTAGTTAGTTAATGCACTGACTTTTTTTCTATAAAAGTTAAGGTTGCAGGTTCAAATACAATAACTCTTAACTAATAAGGGGATTACCAATACTTTAACTGATAAATAGATATGACAATTCTCTAATCACACAGAGGGTCATGCCCAGGATTAACAGAGCCTGCATCTGAGTTGAAGTTCTGGGACCCAGTAGATGTGATATTAATGTCAGGTACAGCATCCTTTTTTCCCCTTTCTTTGTTCCCCTGAGACACGGCTTTAAATGGATGGAACTTTAAGGCTAGGGTCAGAGTGGGGCAGTCGGAACGCGCGTGCAGGCGCACTAAATCACGGCGGCAGTAGCAGCACATAACGGCCAATGACGGCCAATATACGCAGTACATGCGTACAAAAGTGCGCCGACACCACGCAACCGGCAAATGAACGCATTTTTCTCAGAACGTGAAACCGCTGCTACAGACGTACAGAGTGCGCTGCGGCCGCATGGCAGCGTGTGTGCGTGATTAGGAGACGTCAGACGCTGCTAGTGTGCGGCCTACATAACGTTCAAACAGCCGGATTTCCCTAGAATTGCGTTGGTGAGTACCTGCGACTGTGCGACTGTGGTCGTCTGACCACTTAAGCGTATTCCGTGAAAAAATGCGTGCGCACGCATCGACGTACATTTTGACGGTGGCCGCAGAAAATGCGCTCATCTGTCCCTAGCCTTAGGGCCCTATTACAATCTTGGCGCATACATTTGCGCTGGCACAAAAACGCATTAACGCGAGGGGCAAAACCCTTTACACTGAACGTCGTATTACAATGTCAGCGCAACAAACACGCGCATATGTCTACCGCGGGTGATCCTACGCGAACGCTGTGCGAGCTTACTGTACGTCGCGCGTCCTATACGTAACATTGTAGGCGCAAATGCGTTTGTTCGCTGGTACGCGGATGCTATTACAATATTTGCGCAGGAAATAACGCATAGACGTTGCACGCATAATTTTAGCAGCTCCTGAAAGCTGGTGTTAATGGCAAATTCTATCAACCTGGCCGAACCCAAATACACCAGCACAAAAAAAAATAAGCAGCAAAGTATAGTTACACATTCTACTCATACCAAACCAATAAATTTGAGAAGTTGTGTGTGCATTTTTTATTGATGCAGCATATATGCACAGATTGATTTTGACAGGCGCAAAAACTTAACGTGAGACAATTGTGGTTCTTAATTCTGATTGGCTGAATTGCGTGAAAAAACCAGTCCGCACACTGATTTCTGCGCGCAACGTTGCTGAGTTGCATGCGCGTGTTTGTGCGCAGCAGTTTTACGCGTGTTATTGCTCGACAGATGAAAAAATGCACGAGGATTGTAATTCCAGTGTTGATTTACGCGCGTTACTGTTTAACGCTGGGCGCACAAATTCACGCGTTGCGTGGGCGTTTTAACGCGAAGATTGTAATAGGGCCCATAATGTGGAATATAGCCGGGTCCAGGGGCAGAAAAAAAAAGTGAGATATTAGTAGAACACTAGAAAGTAGAATGTCGGGTGCAGGAGCAGGCATAGGCAGCAAACTCAAATGAACAATCTGGGTCCAGAGGAAGGATAAAAGGACAAGTCCAATAACATGCCATTGTCAAAACAGTACGGAACAGGACACATAGTTACGTAGGGTGAAGAAATGCATTTGACAAATCGAGTTCTGTCATTCACTCATCAGTTCCAGTTCTTGATCAAAAAGAAGGCAAAACAAAAAACAACCTGAAGGTCTTTTACCAGTATTGAAATCCAGTGTCAGAGTGCTGGATCCTGCGATGGGTTTCCTCAAATATTCAGCTATCATCTATTGGACACAGCTACTGAAACCATTATCTTACAGAGCAGACTGTGTACAAGAAAAGGATGTAGACCAGATTCCAATGTGGCACGTCCAGCAGGATGCTGAGCCTGCAAAGCAAGAGTCCCAGCATTGATCCCTCAGGCAGCCTTGTACAGGCTGTGAGAAATAATTTGATCCCTTTGGGAATGGTGAAGAGAAAGTGATGAAAAACTGGAATTCTATTATTCACTTGTGACATTCTAGACGCTACAAGGGGCTGCATAAACGTGCGTGCCAGTGGTCAATAAATATGAAAATCTTTTACTGGCCACACTGTAGGAGAAAGACAAAGTGTCTATATTTTCTAAATGTCTTTTTTAACCTCCTGCCCCCAGGCTGTGGGCGGTAGGAACTAATACGCATTCGATTTTTCAAGACTAATAATATTCAGATTTGGAAATTAGAGTCTCTGGCAAGATATCAGAAATCCTGATGTGGGCTGCGTGGCTGATTTTATACTCGGTTGATAATGATGGAGAAAAGGTGGAGAAATATTTGTGATTAAAGGGGAACTGCACTTATAATGCTGGCATAATGAATAGCACCTAGGACAATTGAGACAATGATAAGAGAAGCCATTACCAGGATATCACTCTAAACGTAAGCCTTGTCCTCACTAGATCAGGAAAGCCATAAATAACAATATACTTTAAATCTCAACCTTTTTACTGAAAAATACATTACAGCCACTGTGACCCATGGCAAACATTAAATTGTATCACGGTGTCCAAAACTATCATAACACGGATATCTGTCAATTTCCCTGCTAATCTCAACAACTGTTTGAAGCATTAACACAATCAATTAACATGAAATGCTTGAAAACCCTATGGATTTGCATTTTATTCATTGTTCACTTTCCAAAGGGCAAACAAGGACAAATCAATAAAGAAGTACTTTACAGTTTTATAACAAAGGAATTTAGGAGCAAACTACATAGATTTCCTGTGTCCTGGCAGATGAAATATGATCCATTGACATGGTAAAATAAATTAATACAGAATAAATGTTCCTTTATTCATTGCCATTATGTGCGTATGGAATGTAAAGAGAATGTAACCAGAAAAATATGCATAGACCTGAACTCAGTAAAAGAAACTGTAAAATTCAGTGAGTTACTCTTTAGAAATGGATGTAAAACAAGTCAATTTTTTTTTAAGAAAAAGGAACAAAATCACATGTAATGTTATATATATAACAAACCAGAAGGCGAGCACACCAAATATCACATAGAAAGAGAACAGCAACAGCAGCTTTATGCATTTTTTTCTCCCTTCAGGAGTGTAGCAGTTATTAACCCATTCAAGACCCTTTGCAAGGTTTCTGATCTTAAGCTCTGTTTAAAATTGGTGGAAGTTTAGTTCGCAATAGATGGCCATGGATTGCTTAAACCTGCCAACAGCATCAATGTATTCCACCCCTGGCAGGTGCCTATTCTGCCAACCTAATGACTGCGCTTATGGGATCAACTCCCTTACGGAGGACCAAGTCCTATCTGGAGCTCCCTGCAGTTCAAGGTTTAAATAGAACCTGAGGGTGGAGCACCTGTGACAGGGAGGGGTGCAGTGCAAACATAAATACAAAATACATGGGGGGCAGCACTCAACCTTAACTAAGCATTAAGTGTGGGTGCATCTCAAGTAAAACAATACAACAAACCAGAAGGAGAGCACACCAAATATTACATTCAAAGAGACCAGCAACAGCAGCTTAATGCATTTTATACTCCCTTCAGGAGCATAGCATTTATTAACCCATTCAAGACCCTTTGCAGGGCTTCTGACCTTAAGCGCTCTGTTTAAAAATGGTAGACGATTAGTTCGCAATAGATGGCCATGGATTGCTTAAGCCTGCCAACAGCACCAATGTATTCCCCCCATGTATTTTATATAAATGTGTGGGCGTGCACGTCTTCCTGTCACAGGTGCTCCACCCTCAGCTTCTATTTAAACCTTGAACTGCAGGGAGCTCCAGATAGGACTTGGTCCTCAGTAAGTGAGTTGATCTCATAAGTGCAGTCATTAGGTTGGCAGAATAGGTACCTACAAGGGGTTGAATACATTGATGCTGTTGGCAGGCTTAAGCAATCCATGGCCATCTATTCCACAGGATCCTGCACTCAGAATATAATCCTTGGCCCAGTGCAACATCTAGCCCATGTAGTAGTCCTTGTACAAACTTGTACCAACGGCACTCTGGGACTTCTCAAAAAATATGGTTTATTATTCACGTTTCAGTCCGCTATCCACGGACTTTCATCAGAATATAAAAGTCTGCTGATCGGGACTGAAACGTCTATAATAAATATTATTTTTTGAGAAGTCCCAGAGTGCCGCCGGTACAAGTTTGTACAAGGATATACACTGAGTGGCCAGATTATTATGACCACCTGACTTTTTTAGGCAATTTAGCTATAATTTCGCACTGAAGTTGCTAGAGGGCCAGACCATTATAAATAGGGAAGCAGGTTGTTTAGCACGACAGTAGAAGTGATTTTTTTTTCTGAAGATATGGGTAAACAATGCGATTTAACAGCCTTTGAACGTGTTATGATTGTTGGCGCTCGGAGCCATGGAGTGAGTATCAGCAAAACAGCAGAATTCGTTAAATGTTCAAGAGCAGCTGTTGTTAAAGTGTTAAAAGACTGGACTGTCAGCCGAAAATATGGGTCTGAACATGCAAATTGTGGTCGTCAGCGACTAGTCAATGTTAGGGCAGAACGGAGAGTGTCAAGACTGGTACAAGACAGCAGAAGGGCAACAGTGCATCAAATTACTGCAGATCTTAATCAGGGATCCTCTCAAATGATCTCTGAATGACCTTTTCACTGTACACTGCATCGTATGGGATATGGAAGCCGAAGGCCTGTTCGAACACCTTTGCTGTCTGCAGTTAACAAGATAAAAATGTCTCCAATTCGCACAGGAACACAAGGATAGGACAGCCGAGCATTGGAAAAAAGTCATGTGGTCCGATGAATCATGTTTCCAGTTGCATCATACAGATGGTAGAGTGAGAATTTGGTGGAAACAGAATGAAGGCATGCACCCCACATGCATGAGTACAACCCTTCAAGCAGGTGGGGGCAGTGTTATGGTTTGGGGCCCTTTAATTCGTGTGGAACAACGTCTGAATAGCACAACATACCAAAGCATTGTTGCTGATTAAGTTCATCCTATCATCTTGAGAGCGTATCCCAATGGAGATGGCTTCTTCCAACAAGACAATGCACCATGCCACGGTGCTCGTATTGTGCAGGAGTGGTTTCAAGAACATGAGGCAGAATTTACCTTGCTTAGGAGGCCCCCACAATCACCAGATCTCAACGAGCATTTGTGGGACGAAGTTGAAAGAGCCATCAGGCAGCTGGTTCCACAACCATCAAATCTCACAGAACTGGACAGTGCTATTCATCAGGCATGGTGTCAGATTCCTCGCATTACCTTTCAACATTTCGTAGAGTCAATGCCAAGAAGAATCACCGCAGTATTGAAGGCAAAAGGTGGCCCAACGAAGTACTGATGGGTTGGTCATAATAATCTGGCCACTCAGTGTATATATATATATATATAGATCTTGAAAAAGGCTCTGCGAGCCGAAACGTTGATGTCCATGTGAGTTTTGTAAAATAAATTCTTTGTATTTGTTTGGAAGACCGTGAGTGCATCCTCTATTGCCTAATTCTATATATATATATATATATATACAGTATATTCTCTATCTCTCTATCAAGCACTCACTTGTGGGTTTGAGTACCTATATTTATAATAGTCAGAAGATTTACTTTAAAGCAGGGGATCTGATTAATACTATGAACATTGCATTTTCCAAGCTATGGTTTACTTACAAAAACTTGCAACCTAATTGCAAGGTGTGTGCAAAACAGAAAAATATATTAAGCTGAACTGCTATGTAAGAGATGAAAGGGGTGCATGTGCAAGCCATTAACCATTAGCAGCTTGCTATTAACAGCATGGCTCTGTTTTGACCAAACTGCTGTACTAGTGGTTTATTATTTACAGGATCTTACCTATTATTTCCATGCAATTTCATCCTTTTTTTGTTGTTGTTTTAAACGCCTTTTAAAAATTGTGGGATAGGTGTTTACCCCTGTTCGGCAGCTGATCGTCTTTTTTCGGTGACATTCGGCGGCTGATTGTCCTTGCTCGGTGGCATTCGGCAGTTTTTTTCGGCGGCACACGGCAAATTGTCACCTGTATTCAGCGGTTTGCTGCTGCGTTTGGTGGTCTGTTTGGCGGATCATCAGCTGTGCTCTCCAATTTCAGCTGCATTCGGCTTTATTGACAACGTTCAGCATTTTGCGGTTGTGTTCGGCGGCTTTATCAGCGGTGTTCAACAGTTTAAGGATTCGTTCAGCAGGTTTATTGGCAGCATTCGGTGGATCCATTCAGTGCACTTCAGGGTCCATGCAATCAATGCTGAATTCACAATAGGGTCGGCAAATCGAACTCAACGAATGCGCCGAAAGAGAGAGCAATGAAATTTTTGTGAAATTTTGGTGGTCTTTGAAAAACCCCTTAAAAGTATAAAAATGCAATGGAATCTGGTCATATTCAATTGAAGGAAAGTGAATTATTATATTGATTTTATTTATATTATATGTTGGACCTAATGAAGTTTTATAAAAGTTTTGATGGGCAAAGAAGAAAAAGACTAAAATACGCTATTAACAAAAAATGTGTGCACTGCTGATGGCTTTTGAACAACCCAGTTCACGGTCAACATTGGATGATATGCATGGAAAAGGCAAGATAATAGACTAGAAGAAGCAAGCAGTGTGGTGTGTGGTCTGACATTTTTTGTCGGTGAATAACAAGTGAAGGGAAAATTATAATAAGCAGCTAGCCTTTTGATGTTTCTAAGCGTACATGTCTACTGGGCTGAGTTAAAATAGTTTTTAATCTTCTAAATAAATTATTAGGTAATGTTTTATATGGTATCCTAGAAACTACTTCTTAAGACAGCTGTTGTAAATCACATTTTTAATGAAGAAGCGTGTGCAAAATCCACAGTTCGGAAAAAAAATAACAGCAACAGACTGTGGTGTTTATACACAGCAATAGGTCCGTGTTGATTCTAATGATAAACTCCTATAATTCAACTTGTGATGAACATCTGTGTATGAAACACTGTATGATAAGTCACGGTAATAAGTAAACCAAACCCATGAATATTACTATATTGGTTGAGTCCTTTGAGATGAAGTAAAAATAGCAAAAGTCTACATTATTTCCGTGTCCATCTCATGAGTTATATCTTTGGAATTGTTAAAAAAAGGATTCTGTAAAACATCCACACCCAGAGGTTTCTAATTGCATGTCCCTTTTGTCCAGTGCAAAATGTAGGGTTTGGTTGCGGTAAAAACTCCTCTACTAACATTTTTTATGTCAAGTTGGTGATGTAACTGTGCTGCAGGGTAAAATAAAATCGTGACCATGAAATTACCAACTGTATAACGGAGACAGTTTGTTTACACCTGGAAATATCTATAGTAAAAGAAAAGGAAAAACTATTCAACATCTGCAGTTACTCCAAATCTGTTGAAAAATTACTATTACTGCCGTATTATTAAATGCAAACTATTTATATAACATGTCGAATAAATGTAAGTAAATAACAGCATCAAAATAAATCAGCAAAGCAAGCAATGTAGTCACTAAATGTCACAATCCGGGTCCAACAGCCCTTACCATCTGCTGCAGCCTGCAGGGCTTTGCGTGGTTTTTCTGGCTCGTGGTTGCTGTGGTCTTCCCGTCTGGCAGCATTTCTTACAGAAGATTTTTTTATAGATCCACCTCCATGCGTCACACATCCAATGAGGTGTGCCTATGTCAGGAAACCAAATACAGACAGGCCCGTGCCCGCACCAGATGGCAGTATCTTTCCTGCACATTCCAGCCCAGGTTTTGGGGCAGCCTGGTACTTCCAGTCCTGAGTTCACCAGCCCTGGTAATTCCTGCTCAGCACACACAGATGACCTATTAGCACTGGCTGATCTCGATAAAAGGCTACGCCAGAGCTTCAACATTGTGGTCCTCTATCTTACATGGAGAAGACCTGCGTGTTATTCCTCTGCTTACCTGTGATTTCCCCTCAATCCTTGCCGTGTACCCCAGCCTCAATCCTTGCCATGTACCCCAGTCTCAATCCTTGCCATGTACCCCAGTCTCAAGCCTTGTCGTGTCCCCAGCATCACTGTGTTCCCCTTCTTCCCAGCATCAAGTGGGTTGCTTGGTTATATGTATCTCCAAGATCCTCATGTCTACGGATCCTGTTGTGGTCATTCTCCATAACAACTATGTTTCCCCTTTATCCTCATTGTTTATACCGGTGTCAGGCCATCTTCATGTTCTGCCCCTCATCCTCAGTCCATTGGTCCTCCTGTATCCTGCATCCCACCACTCTTTCCATCCCTGTTCCTTCACCACTGCATCTTGGGCTCATTATCCTGCTGAGCTGCTAACCACTCGGTAACATACCTGACAGCTGATTATGGACTGTTAGGCACATGCGAATCATCTATCCAATGAAAGTAAGCATCTGGAAATATAAACCCTGGGCAACATATCCACGGTGCCCTGTCATGGTGTATACTTACCCAAGAGTGCATTCCTTGTTGTCTATCATTTCCTATGTACCGATCTTTGGTTTGAATTTTGGCCCATCTGACCTTTGTGTCCCTGTGATCTTGGCTTGTGCTTCTACCCAGGTTTTGCATGAACTTTAGCTTGTCTTACTCTATTTCTCTCTTTGTCCTTTTTTGTGTGTCTGTCCTTATTGGTATTATTGTTCGGCATTCTATGGCCTGGTAGTTAGGTTGTAGCTTACTTTATGAGTGTTAAGGTTTTCTCCTCCTGGTGTTTGCGAAGCTAAAGATACTAAAATACTAAAGATATGGCTAAAGAAAATGGCAGTCAATAGATTTTTCAATACTTCCAAATTAACTGATATCAACCCAGGAAGGCATTATCAAAATACAAAATGGCGCTGGGGGTTGTATACTTAGTGGTAACTTGGTGGAAAATAATTTGAAATTCTTAGGCCATTATAGCTGAATTTGAATTTTATATTGAACTTTTTTAAAAATAATATTTTGTACATTTTGCAATTCCATCACAATATAAATTCTACCAATACACACCTTAGTGCATAACCTTTAGTATATTGGCAATACCCTCTAAACAATTAGTTTTTGCAGTGTTTTAAATGCATGAAGGAGAACAGACACCGTATGTGCAGGCAATTCGCCAAGATTTGGCGAATTGCCTGCTCTCTGGATAGCCGAATGGCCAGGAAAGGTAACCGAACGCTGATTTTCAGCGTTCGGTTCCCTTTTGGCAGCCATTCGGATCTCTTCGAATTACCCTGCTAGACTCCAGCTGGGAGGCTTGCATCGTGTTCCTTGCCTCCTTCATGCATGCAGGGAAGACACAACGTGTCAATGCTGAGGCTGTGGGCTCCATGCTGGGTCTCACTGCCCAGCATGTTGGACTGGCTTCAAAAAGCTGATTCCTGAAAAATGCCAACATTGGGTCCCGATCCAAGGGATCTGATCAGGTTATTTATTCTGCTACAGGTTTTTTAGGTGCATTTTATTTCTTGCTTGTTAATTCCAATAATTACATCTTTTTTTTTGGTAGCAGCATAAAAAAGCAGTCAATGTATGAACCAGAAAATTTCCTGCAATGTCTTGTGTAACACCGTGTCTTTGAGGTCATAAGGAAGCTGTATGTTTACTGATTTCTGTTTGTGGGTTGGTGGTTCCCGGAATGTGAGTTATGAAGCTTTGGAAAAATATTTCAAAGTTTAGAACTATGTCATTTGGGTTTTTTTCTGCATATCCTCTAGTGCAGGAATTTAAGCAACCTTGAGTTATTATTTTTTTGTTCTGAGACAGGTGCTCTTGATGAAGATAAACTTTTATGGCATTTTAACTTGAGATGCATTCTCTTAAATTATTTTATCTATGATCGGAGAGCTTTTGTTTATGTTTAATGTGACCTGATACTGATTTTTACTTAAGAAAAAAAGTATTTTCATATAGTAAAAAAAGATTCAGGCTTTGAGGATATCATATATCTTCCTGTGTGCAATTTGAAAATCCGGTGAAAACTACGTGCTGGAATAAGGTTAGATTCCCATCCTGCATTTTAAGAATGTAAAATAGATGGTGTTCACTGGATGCACCACATTCTTATTCAGCTTCTACACCAATTAACCTATAAGCGGTAAATAACCTATAAGAGGTTAATATGTTAAGAGCATGAGGAAGGATCAATGGAACACTGACAGGGTAATTCAAAGAGAATCGAAAAGTCACCGCACGTTCGGTGACTTTTCGTTCTCTTCAATTCGGTTTGTTTTGCCGATCCCATTTTGGTGAACCTGCGGTGTGTTCAGCAAGCACCGCAGGGTCCCCAAATTGCAGGGAAAGGTCGCCGCAAACCCGACGAAAACTAACCGCAAAACCCGGCGAATGCACGCCGAAAATCCGCGAAATCATCTGGGTTAACCTGCCGAAAACGCCGGAAAAACCCGAGCAGGAGCCGATCACACACAGCGCAGCAGCCGGAAAAAGCCGATACCGCAGATGAATGCAGTGAATAAATTAGAAAATCAGTTTGCTTGAATGTTTGAAAAGTGAAACGCTGTTTGCAAAGAGACTACTGAGCGAAATGTCTGAAATTTACATATGAGGTCCAGAGAATGATAATTAAAAGGGCAGTTACAGAAAAAATAAGTAAAGTGAAAAAAAATCCAGAAAAATGCTTAAAAGCTCCTACAAAATTTATAAATAGACTCTTTACTGCAGAATATTATAATGAACGGTTTATTAGATATTGAATTAAAACGGGAATATTTTTAACATTAAAGCCTATGGGATTCGCCTGAATAAACCTGCCGAATTAAATCACCGAACAGCAGGGCAATTCGGGAACCTTTCACTGCTGGTTTGTGTTCTCTGAATAGCCGTAGCATTGCTTTTTTATGGGGTTTTCACTGCCCTCAAACAGGCACCGAACAGGCACCGTATGTGCAGGCAATTCGCCAGGATTCGGCGAATTGCCTGCTCTCTGGATAGCCGAATGGCCAGGAAAGGTAACCGAATGCTGATTTTAAGCGATCGGTTACCTTTATCCAGCCATTCCGATCTCTTTGGATAACCCTGCGAGTGAATAAAATTGTTCAAGGTTAGTCATAAACAGACTACTAGTGGAAAAATTTGTGAATTGACCAATAGACTTAGGTTATAGTTTTTAGAAGGCCAGGTGCTTAAGGGAAAGCAATAACATCTGAGAACCTTGAAACTGAGGAGTTTCATCTTCATGATAATCACCAATTTTTTCTGCTCACTTGAGCTCTTAGAAGGGTCTCTATAGATTTAAGAAACTGTTTATGTAAGGCAGGGGTGTCCAACCTTGACCCTCCAGGTGTTTTGGAACTACAGCTCCCACAAGGCCCTGTCGACCTAATGAGTGACTGAGTATCATGGGAGATCTAGTTCCAAAACATCAGGAGGGTGAAGTTGAGCTCTAGGGATGAGCTGTTCGGGTTCGGACGGTCCGGGGTTCGACCCGAACTTAGCCTGTTCAAGTAGATCGCGAAGACCGAACATTTCCGGGTGTTCGCCACATGTTCGACCACAATGGACCACAATGCATTTTCCCACTGGCCTGAAGCTCCTAATTGGCTACAGCCTTGCACCTGACCACAGGTCTGGTGCAAGACTGGTTGAACACTATGCCAATCACCGCTCAGTGTCCTGATCGGGCAAATTTTGGCCAATCATGGGCTCACAGAGCTAAGTCCCACAGCACACTATATAACGTTTCCACGCGCCGATTCTGCACGCATTTCAGAGGAGATTTCAAAGGAGATAGTTGTGTGTTGTTACTGCCGGTCTGCCACGCTACTGGGGGGGTCTGGGGGTCTCATTTCTACCAATATCAGGGAATTTAGGTTGATGTGTGTCTTGTCACTGTGCCAGCAAGTTTTTTGGGGGTTTACAACTTTCTTTAACATTTGTGAATTAGGGTGATCTTCTGGTCTTGTCACTGTGCCAGCAAGTCTTTTTGGGTCTCATTTCTACCAAATATCAGGGAATTTAGGTGATGTGTGTCTTGTCACTGTGCCAGCAAGTTTTTTGGGGGTTTACAACTTTCTTTAAAACATTTGTGAATTAGGGTGATCTTCTGGGTCTTGTCACTGTGCCAGCAAGTCTTTTTGGGTCTCATTTCTACCAAATATCAGGGAATTTAGGTGATGTGTGTCTTGTCACTGTGCCAGCAAGTTTTTTGGGGGTTTACAACTTTCTTTAAAACATTTGTGAAATGAGGTGATCTTCTGGGTCTTGTCACTGTGCCAGCAAATCTTTTTGGGGCTCACTAATTTCTTTAAAACATTTGTGAATTGGGGGGCGGAGCCAACTCCGGAGCATGGCGGACATGTTTTAGTCCAGCTCCAGACCAGACAGCGAGGAAAACGCAGATATCAGCCACCGGGGACCACACATACCCTCTCAGGTACCGCAATATCCCACCGGAATACACAGCCGTCACGATGGCCGCCGCAAAGGGGAAAAAAACGCCGGGAACGAAGGAGTTTTTCACTCCTAGGCCCAGTAAACGCCGCGAGGATGCAGATCCCCAAGATGGCGGCGGCTCCCCGTCCCACTCTCCAACTTCGGCGACAGGCACCTCTGAGGGTGATCTAATGGCGTTCACCACCCGCATGGAAACTTTATTTAAAGACTTTTCGTCCTCCCTATCAGCGCGCCTAGATACGGTATCAGCGGACATCCGCAACAATATACAGGAAATCGGAGACCGGACTTCGCATTTAGAAAATAAAATGTCTGAAATGGCGGATGCTCATAACGCTACGGCCGCAGCAGTAGAATCTTTGGAAGCCAAACTATTGCAATGTACAAATAAACTGGCGGATCTTGAGGACAGGTCCCGTCGGCATAACCTCAAAATTCGAGGAATCCCAGAAACGATTCACCCCCGAGACCTCATGGCTTATGTAACAGATTTCTTTACGCACTTGCTTCCCGGAGTTGCGCATGACACGCTACTCATGGACAGAATACATCGCATACCAAAACCGCCGTCTGCCCCTCATAAAGCTTCTAGGGACGTGATTCTTAAGATGCACTACTATAAACCCAGGGAAGATGTCTTACGAGCGATGCGTAAACCAGAGAAATTGGGTTCCCAATACGAACATCTGGAAATTTACCCAGACTTCTCTAAAGCAACGCTACAACAAAGAAGACTGTTTCGCCCGCTAACAACATCTCTACGAGAGGCTGGTATATTATACAGGTGGGGATTCCCCACTAAGTTGATTATTCTCCGCGAGGATGTTACTACAGTCCTCACATCTCCCACAGAGGGAAGAACAACCCTGGAGTCTTGGGGCCTTAAAATAAATGAGGATGCTCAAGACCGCAGGCCCACACTAAAAAAGGTGACACCGGATAGGCGTCAACGCTGAATGGATGAGCACGAAAAAGTCCCGCTTTTACAGATCCGCTCCTGATGTCGGACACCTTACTTGTTTTTGACCGAAAATCGCAGGACGGGTAAACCTGGTGGATTAATGTTTGACCTCTTTGTCTCGCTGCTGGTGGCAGAAGGACCTACCCCCCCCCTTTTTTACGTTTCTCCCCCTTCTTAGTTAAGGGCACGGACGTCTCCCTGACAGGAGGCTCCGATGGAGAGTACGGCGTTCTGGAACGCACCAAGTTTTGTCGCTATATGGCGATGTTTTGTTTTGGTTTTATCCCCCTTTTTCCCCTTTTCCCAGTCCCTGGGGGGTTGCAGTGTTTCTCGATCCTATGGGTCGCGCTCTTGGATGAGAGTTCTGACTAATTGTTTAAAATGTTGTTTATATGTCCCTAACATCTTTTTTTGTAGCCCTTTATGAAGATAGTATCATATAATGTAAAGGGTTTGAACCTACCCGTTAAACGTCACTCTTTATATAGAGATCTTCGCACGTATGACGCTGATATCGTCTGCCTCCAAGAGACGCATTTTAGGAGACTGGATCATCCTAAATTGTATACACCTCACTATCACACCCAATTTCACTCAACTTATAGAGCTAAGTCTAGAGGGGTGACAATACTGATCCATAACAGACTTTCGATGCAGACTCATAGAATTATCACAGATCCCAGAGGCAGATATATTATTTTAATATGCACAATCAATGGCAGGGTGTACACGATAGTAGCAGCTTACGCCCCTAATAATTCACAAACGCAATTTCTAACGCATCTTTTCAACAAACTTACGGATGTTTTATCGGTAGATTTAATAATTTGTGGCGATCTGAATTTATGTATAGACCCAAAAACGGACCGCTCGGCCCCTACAAGCACTCAAGCAGGGAGACAGTTTTCACAGCTACACTCTCTCCTTAGACTCCACCATTTATATGACACGTGGCGCCTGCTTCATCCTACAGAGAGGGACTACACTTCCGATCGGGAGTACATAATAGCTACTCACGCATAGACTATTTTTTACTACCATCGCATTTACTTTCTCGTGTCACCACATGTGATATTCTCCCCTTTACATGGTCTGACCATGCCCCACTACTCCTCGACATACGGGATGAATTTCACTCTCATGTGAGACCACCCTGGAGATTTAGCGAACATATATTAAAACACGAACCGGCGTCTATGGCGATTCAGGAAGCATTAACGAACTATTTTAAAGAAAACACGACCGAGGAGGTAGACCCTTTTGTTGTATGGCAAGCTCATAAAGCAGTCATTAGGGGTGTATGCATCCAGTGGGGAGCGCGGCTTAAAAAGCAACACACAGCACATCGTTTGGAAATTCTTAGGCACATACAAGACATAGACACCCAGAATAAATTATCCCCGACGACGGAGTTAGCGGACGCATTAGATGATGCCTTACGCTCACTTACTGACTTAGAAGCGGACAGATTTAATTCGACCATGCACAAGATGAAATCGCGGTTCTATGCGTTTCAAAATAAACCGGGCAGACTACTGGCTCGCAGACTAAAACCCCCCCCCGACCACACAGGGCATCCCTCACCTCAAAACTAACAGGGGACTAATACATAATCCATTGGATATTGCTAACGAATTCGCAGACTTTTACGAGAAACTGTATAACCTATCAACTGATGACAAGGTGACACAGCCCACACCCGATGCCATCTCTAGTTATCTTCATAAGCTACACCTGCCAAAATTATCCTCATCACAAATGACAAAATTAGCTTCTCCAATTTCTTTAGATGAAATTTCTGAAGTGATTAAAGGACTGCAAAAACGAAAAGCCCCGGGTCCTGATGGCCTTAATGGCCTATATTACTCGACTTTCACCTCTCATCTCATGCCGCATTTACACTCGATTTTTAATGATGCCCGGGAACGGGGTACATTCCCGACAGATATGCTACGGGCTCACATAATTACACTCCCTAAGCCAGGTAAGACCCCTGACGAATGTCGTAATCTCCGTCCAATTTCACTTCTTAATGTAGACATAAAAATATACGGGAAAATTCTAGCGAACAGACTACAATACATATTACCAACCCTAATTGGCCAGGACCAGGTGGGGTTTATTTCGGGTAGGCAAGGACCGGATAGCACAAAAAAGTTGATTAACCTGTTGGAATCCTTGAAACGAGTAGGTCAACCTTGTTTGATACTGTCATTAGATGCCGAGAAAGCTTTTGACAGGGTAAATTGGCTATTTCTTCATGAGACCCTTAAGATATATGGTTTTCCTCCCCCGATGTTGTCAGCAGTAAAGGCCTTGTATGATTCCCCATCAGCTACAGTTCTGACATCGGGATTTATGTCTGACGAATTTGTAATTACAAACGGTACAAGACAGGGGTGCCCACTTTCCCCGCTATTGTATGCCCTGGTGCTGGAACCACTGGCACAGGCTATCCGACAAAATGATGACGTTAGAGGTATACAGATAGGTCCTACAACATATAAACAACAACTTTATGCGGACGACATCCTCCTGACGTTGACTGACCCAGAAGTCTCCTTATTGGCCTTATACCGAGAGCTAGAAACATACAGTGAAGTGTCCTTTCATTTAGTAAACTTACTTAAAACGCAAGCTTTGCCAATTAATATGACACAATCATTGCTGGATACTCTTAAAATGCAATATAAATTTGACTGGCGCTCTACTTATTTGGTTTATTTGGGGCTCAGAATTACGGAAGAACCCGAAGACCTTTTTCAATATAATTATGAACGTGTACTTTCTGAGATAAGATTGCTTATTCACAGATGGAGAATGAAGGAAGTCTCGTGGTTGGGTAGAATGGCGGCCGCAAAAATGATTATACTACCAAAATTATTGTATGTGTTCCGTGCTCTGCCTCTAAATTTACCCAGACATTATCTAGTCAAGGTTCAATCTGTTTTGACCTCATATGTCTGGAACAACAAAAGACCTAGAGTTCCTCGGAAGCTATTAAGTTACAGACACAGAGATGGAGGTCTGAACATGATACATGTGCAACATTATTATTGGGCATCATGCCTAGCATCCTTATCGGAATCCTTTCACACACACCCCACACCGCAATGGCTTACCATTGAGGCAGCATATATGGAAGGACATGATTTAACAACATTACTTTGGGTCCCTGTAAAAGATAGGCCGCGGATAAAATCCCCATTGACTAGTACATTGTTACATCTTAGGATATGGGATAAAGGGTTCGACTCATTCACAATGCATCATCCACTCTCTATGGCTACACCCATGACAGCTCTTAAGTACCTACTTCCTCACGGAGATCACACTAGGTGGGTTCGATACGGGGTATTGAACCTTCATCATTTCTTTGACACGGCCTCCATTCTACCTTTTGAGACATTATGTACTAAATTCAAGGTTCCAAATGCAATGTTCTTATCATATATGCAAATACACTCTTACCTTAAAGCTCAGAAGCTCTTTCCTACACTGTCAGCCAAGGTTCCATTACTCTCGGAAACGGAACTTTTTTGTTTGGACTCTTACTCCAATACCAAAGCGATCTCGATGTATTATAGGGTGCTTAATACCCCACAAAAATCAGTTGTTTGGACATTTCAAAGAAGTTGGGAACGAGAGTTAACACAATCTTTCACACCAACCCAATGGGCCACGGCTTATATGTTTGCGGTGGGGGCCACTCGATGCGCTACCTTATTAGAGACACAACGAAAGTTACTTTATAGATGGTACCTCACTCCAGACAGAATTAGAAAATATGCGCCGAATCATTCGGATATGTGTTGGAGATGTTCCCTAGTTCAAGGTTCTATGAGTCACATATGGTGGGATTGCCCCAAAATAAATGCATTATGGAAGGACATCTCGATTCTGGCGACCGAAGTCCTAGGCATGCTGATCCCTCACAAACCGGAGATCCTATTATTGGGTATGATCAACCTCCCAAAACCTCAAAGAAGGATGCTATTTATTCTCATCTCCACGACCTCTTTGCTCATAGCACGTAATTGGAAGACCACATTAGTACCTACCAAAAAACAAGTTATTGACCTCTTAGACCAATATCGTGGATTTGACTCGAGGATTGTGGCATCGGAAGATATACATCCACCCAAATCGGATCCCTGGACACTTTGGGACATACACAAAATTTATGAAGCATGTGGGTTATGACCGATATACCGACCCTGGTACACAACTTTTACTTCAGTTTGGTTCTTTGATGGCTGCAACCCCCCCTCCCCCCCACTGTTTATTTTTCAGTAGTAATGGTTATTTATGCACTTATATGCTGTTTATCATCTACTTCAAAGTAACTTTGTAATTTTTGTGCTGACAGAAAAATTTTTCAATAAAAATTTATGTTTAAAAAAAACAAAAACATTTGTGAATTAAGGTGATCTGTGTCTCGTAATACAGCCGGCAGTTTTTTGGGGGCTCACTAATTTCTTTAAAACATTTGTGAATTAAGGTGATCTGTGTCTCGTCACACAGCCAGCAAGTTTTTTTGGGGCTCACTAATTTCTTTAAAACATTTGTGTATTAAGGTGATCTGTGTCTTGTCACACAACCAGTACAACACATTATTTTGGGGCTCACTAATTTCTTTAAAACATTTGTGAATTAAGGTGATCTGTGTCTCGTCACACATCTAGTACCACGCAGTATTTTGGGGCTCACTCATTTCTTTAAAACATTTGTGAATTAAGGTGATCTGTGTCTTGTCACACAACCAGTACCACGCAGTATTTTGTGGCTTACTAATTTCTTTAAAACATTTGTGAATTAAGGTGATCTGTGTCTTGTCACACAACCAGTACCACGCAGTATTTTGTGGCTCACTAATTTCTTTAAAACATTTGTGAATAAAGGTGATCTGTGTCTTGTCACACATCCAGTACCACGCATTATTTTGGGGCTCACTAATTTCTTTAAAACATTTGTGAATTAAGGTGATCTGTGTCTCGTCACACAGCCAGCAAGTTTTTTTGGGGCTCACTAATTTCTTTAAAACATTTGTGAATTAAGGTGATCTGTGTCTTGTCACACAACCAGTACCACTCATTATTGTGGGGCTCACTAATTTCTTTAAAACATTTGTGAAATAAGGTGATCTGTGTCTCGTCAGACATCCAGTACCACACAGTATTTTGGGGCTCACTCATTTCTTTAAAACATTTGTGAATTAAGGTGATCTGTGTCTTGTCACACATCCAGTACCATGCTGTATTTTGGGGCTCACTAATTTATTCAAAACATTTGTGAATTAATTTGTGATCTGTGTCTCGTCACTGGCTGCCAGCAGTGGCGGAAGTACCAGGGTCGCAGCAGTCGCAGTTGCGACCGGGCCCTGGCATTCCGCCACTGGAGGGGGGCCCGGCGCCGCCCGCCAGATTCCGGCAATCAGCGCCGGAATCTGGGAGCCGCACGCTGGCCGTCCCTCTCCCTGCGAGCAGCCACTGACATGCAGCTTGGCCGCTCACGTGGGATAGGAACCACCTGACCAGCGCACGAGATCCTCTCGCGAGACCTCTGCGCTGATCAGGTGGTTTCCGGTGAGCGGCCAAGACGCATGCTTCCAGCGGCCGCTCACCTCGGAGAACAACAGAACGCCGGCGGATCCTGCCCTGGGGCCAGCAGAGGTGAGAGCTGGGGGCCGTATATACCCATGAGAGCTGGGGGCCGTATGTACCCATGAGCTGGGGGCTGTATATACCCATGAGCTGGGGGCCGTATATACCCATGAACTGGGGGCCTATATACCCATGAGCTGGGGCCCTATATACCCATGAGCTGGGGCCCTATATACCCATGAGCTGGGGGCCTATATACCCATGAGCTGGGGGCCGTATATAGCCATTAGCTGGGGCCCTATATACCCATGAGCTGGGGGCCTATATACTCATGAGCTGGGGCCCTATATACCCATGAGCTGGGGGCCTATATACCCATGAGCTGGGGGCCTATATACCCATGAGCTGGGGGCCGTATATACCCATGAGCTGGGGCCCTATATACCCATGAGCTGGGGCCCTATATACCCATGAGCTGGGGGCCTATATACCCATGAGCTGGGGACCCTATATATACCCATGAGCTGGGGGCCAATATATATCCATGAGAGCTGGGGGGCCCTATATATACCCATGAGAGCTGGGGGGCCCTATATATACCCATGAGAGCTGGGGGGCAATATATATCCATGAGAGCTGCGGGGCAATATATCCATGTGAGCTGGGGGGCAATATATATCCATGTGAGCTGGGGGCAATACTATCTTTGTTTTATTTTGCAGTGAAAAATAAGTAAAAATACATAGATCTTTTTTTGTGGGGGGCCCTTCGTGGATTCTTGCACCGGGGCCCTCAGGTTTCTAGTTACGCCACTGGCTGCCAGCTATTAGTGTGTCTCACTGAGTTATACCAGAGTTGAATCAGAGTTCTGTATATATTAATCTAAATATCACTCACCATGTCTGAAAGAACAAAAAGGACAGGCAGACGCTCCCAGACACAGATAAGAGGGCAAGCAGCCCCTGTGTCGGGAGGCTGTGCCTCTGGTCATGGTGGACGTGGTGCATGCTCTGCAGGGGCACGCTTGTCCTTTCTAACTGGTGCTGGCCGTCTTAAACAGCAGCAACTTACAGAGGACTTGGTGGATTGGCTAACCAGGCCATCTTCATCCTCCGAGTCCTCTGCCAGCCAGGCTTCTAGTGCTTTACAGTCCACCTCAGCTGCCAAAGCATCTAATGCAGCCTCCATGTCCACAGCTACTCCTGCCGTAGCCTCGCTATCACACACGGAGGAGTCAGCTGAATTGTTTGACTACAATGAGAGTGACATGCTGCTTGAGGATGCGCAGCAAGTACAGTGCTCTGATTCAATCTCTGATGTTGAGCAAGGGAGTATAATCAACCTAGAGGAAGGGGGTGCCAGTGATGACACACAAATAACTGGCACTCATATTGCCCCAGCAGCTGCAGCATACTGCCAAGTTGGCTCCAGTGACGGGGAGATAGGGGGTGAAGATGACAATGATGATGAGGTCACTGACTCCACCTGGGTGCCAGATCAAACAGAGGAATTAAGTGTGGAAGAGGGGGAGGAGGAGGCACAGCAAACACGAGGCACAACATCCTCTGTGACCAACCGTAGCACTAGCCAGTCCAAGGCATCACATGTCGAAGCTGCTCCGGTGCAGAGCGCTGTTGTCTCAAAGAACACATGCAGGAACTCTGCTGTCTGGGAGTTCTTTAAGAAATGTGCAGCAGACCCCACCGTTGCTATTTGTAATCTATGTCAGGTGAGGCTGAAGCGTGGGATAAACACCGGACACTTGGGTACCACGTGCTTGATGCGACATATGAACAACTGCCACACATCCCATTGGCGCAAAACTTTGCGTAGGTCCTCCTCCTCCTCATCTGTCTCTACCCACACTGTATGTCCTGCCATGTCATTGCCTACAACCTCCACCGACAGAGATGATGCTACAGTAATGGATGTACCAGGTCCTTACTCACAATGTGACATCCTCCCAGCAGCTGAAGATTTACGCAGTCAGATTACGTTGCCGCAGCTGCTGCAGCGAAAGAAAAAATATAGTCCCAACCATCCCCAAACATAGCGTCTAAATACCAGTTTAGCAAAATTACTCGCATTGCAGCTGCTGCCTTTCCAGCTCGTGGACTCTGCTCCCTTCCGTGAATTTGCTGAATGTACTGTACCACAGTGGCAGGTTCCAAAACACCATTACTTTTCACGCAAGGCCATTCCAGCACTATACCAGCACATGGAAGACAATGTTATCCAGTCATTGGGAAAGGCAGTCAGCAGCAAGGTGCATGTCACTTTAGACATGTGGTCCAGCAAGCATGGACAGGGTCGTTACATTTCCTTCACGGCACACTGGGTAACTCTGATTGCAGCTGGGAGGGATCCAAGGCGGGGCTCTTTGCTGGAGCTTATTCATCCACCACGCCTCCAGAAAGCTGCTTGTATGAGGTCTGTCTGCTCCACCACCACCACCTCTTCCTCCTCCTCCTCCTTCTCTGTCTCTGGCGAAGTGGCAGTTAAACCGACGCCTGACAGGGTCTACGCAATGGCTCTAGCAAAAAGATGCCATACTGTGCTTGAGCTGGTTTGTTTAGGGGACAGGAGCCACACCGTGTCAGAAATTTTGTCAGCTCTGCAGTGGCAGGTGCACAGATGGTTAACACCATGCCAGCTTGAGCTGGGATTGATCGTCTGTGATAATGGCAGCAACCTTCTCTCCGCCCTACGCAAGGGTAAATTGAGGCATGTACCATGCCTAGCACACGTCCTAAATCTGGTGGTACAGCGTTTCCTAACCAAGTACCCAGGGCTGGCAGAGCTTCTCATCCAGGCCAGAAAAGTCTGCAGCCACTTCAGATGGTCATTCCCAGCAAGCATTCACCTGGCAGAAATTCAAAGAGAATTCCACCTTCCCACAAACCGTCTGATCTGTGACATGCCCACCAGGTGGAACTCGACATTAGCAATGCTGCAGCATCTGCACAAGCAGCAGAGGGCCATCAACGAGTACCTGTGTGAGTATGGCACAAGGACAGGTTCAGGTCAACTTGTTTTTTTCCCCCCCCGCAGTGGCTGATGTTCAAGGATGCATGCACTGTACTGTCACCATTTGAGGAGGCAACGAGGATGTTGAGCAGGGACAGTGCATGCATCAGTGACACAATTCCTTTAGTGTTCCTGCTGGAGCACACTCTGCGGGGAATTATAGATGTGGCTCTAGAGGCAGAGCAGCGGGAGGAAGAGGAGGCCTTCCCTAGCTCTCAAGGCCCCAGTCTTTCCGCAGACAGCATTCCCGCGTGTCCTACTCAGATCAGACAGGAGGAGGATGAGGAGGAGGAGGACTATTTAAGTAGTGGGGGCATTGAAGGTGGGGATTCCTCAAGGGAGGGTTTTGTGTGCCCAGAAACAGAAGGGCTAGTGCGTGGCTGGGAGGAGGAAGTGCACGATACGGTCATCCTCATTGACCAGGAAGACTCGGCAGCTAATGCCACCTCCAACCTACGCTGCATGGGCTCCCTAATGATGCAAAGCCTGCTAAAGGACCCCAGGATTCGTGCTATCAAGGAGAGGGATCATTACTGGTTGGCAAGCCTTCTTAATCCACGATACAAGGGGAAAGTTGCAGAGCTCATCCTGCCCGCACAGAGGGAGCACAGGATGACAAAACTTGAGGACGCTCTAAAGCGACACTTGTGTAACACCTTTCCAGGCACTGGTAGATTCTCTTGTTCGTCCGTCGAATCGACGAGGACCATCTAGTCATCCATTTAGGGAATAGGGTGGGTCACGGTGAGTGCGTAGATGGCTTTCCAAACCAATTCGCGCTTGAAATAGTCTGACAATGTGGACAGTGAATAGCCGCAGAAGATAGTAGTATATCACTACCTTTCCTGGCCAACCTTTTTTGCTCAGCTGCCGCTGCCCTGCTGGTATCGTAGGATTGAGCTCCGTTCTTAATAGCTGATCTCCACTTGATTTTGTCCTGAGCAGCAAGCTCCCAGTTAATGGGGTTAATATTGAAGGCCTTTAGAGCTGCTTTCAGTGTGTCTTTGTAGCGCTTTTTTTGACCTCCTTGGGTGCGCTTGCCTTGTGTAAGTTCGCCAAATAACAACATCTTTGGAATTTGATTGTCTTTCATACGAGCTACGTGTCCTGCCCATCGTAATTGAGACTGCGCCAGGATGGTGAAGATGCTGGGTAGGTCCGCTCTAACAAGGACCTCGGTATCAGGCACTTTGTCTTGCCACTTAATACCAAGAAGTTTTCTAAGAGATGTTGTGTGAAAATGGTTTAATTTCTTGGCGTGACGCTGGTAGATTGTCCACGTTTCACATCCATGGAGCAACGTCGAAAGGACTGCTGCGTGATACACCTTGATCTTGGTTTTTTGTCTGATACCTCTCCTGTCCCACACATTTTTCCGGAGTCTTCCAAATGCTGCGTTTGCTTTTGCGAGTCTAGCAATCAACTCGTCGTCCATGACGACAGATCTAGAAAGGATGCTGCCCAAGTACGTGAATTTGTCCACCGCGTTTAGACGCTGCCCACTGATGGTGATGCTGGGTTCAGCGTAAGGCTTCCTGGGAGCTGGCTGATACATCACTTCAGTTTTCTTTCTATTGATAGTGAGACCAAAGTTATTGCAGGCATCAGCAAAAATGTCAGCGCTGTGTTGTATATCGCCTTCCGAAGCAGCGTTGAGGGCACAGTCGTCTGCGAACAGAAGCTCATTTATGATGTTATGTTTGACCTTGGTTTTCGCTTGAAGCCTTCTGAGATTAAAGACTGATCCATCAGTACGAAATCGAATTGGCAAGCCCGTGGTGGGTTCCTTGAACTCGACAGCATTGCAGAATACATGATGCTGAAGAGTGTGGGAGCCAGGACACAGCCCTGCTTCACTCCATTTGTAACAGGAAATGCTTGAGATGATTGACCATTTTCCTGGACTCAAGCCAACATGCCATCATGTAGCTGCCGGGTGATAGCGGTAAACTTGTCTGGGCATCCATACTTCTTCATGATTTTCCACAGGTTATCTCTGCTGACCGTGTCAAAAGCCTTGTTTAGGTCAATGAATATGGAATATAGGTCCGAGTTTTGTTCCTGACATTTCTCTTGAAGCTGTCTGGCAGCAAACACCATGTCAATAGTCCCACGTGCTTTACGGAAGCCACATTGACTCTCGGGAAGGAGACCTTGCTCTAGATGTACATTCAGGCGGTTCAGCAGGGCTCGGGCCAAGATCTTGCCTGCAATGGATAGCAGTGAGATTCCGCGGTGGTTGTCACAGGCCTGGCGAATTCCTTTTCATTTGTACAGATGGATAATGGAAGCATCTTTAAGGTCCTGTGGTACAGTTTCTGTCTGCCAGATGATCTGGATTAGACAGAGCAACTTATCTGTCAGCGCTGGTCCACCCTCTTTATAGATTTCAGCAGGAATCATGTCGGAACCAGGTGCTTTGCCACTGGACAGCTGGCGGATGGCTGTTTGTATCTCGTCCAGAGTTGGAACAGCGTCCAGTGACTTATTCGCTGGGACCTGGGGTAGTCTTTCGATGGCTTCATCATTTATGACAGAAGGCGTATTCAACACACTAGCAAAGTGTTCCGCCCATCTTTCCAAGATTTGCTCCTTTTCTGTAATGAGTGTAGTGCCATCAGCACTGAGGAGAGGAGAAGACCCTGAGGCGGTAGGGCCATAGATTTCTCCGAGGCCGCTGTAAAAGTTCTTCATATCTTTCCTGTCTGCAAAGCCCTGAAGCTCTTCAGCTTTCGCACTCAACCAGGAGTCTTGCATCTGGCGCAGTTGCAACTGGATGTTGCTGCGGATGTTTCGCAGTGCAACTTTCTTTGCAATTGACATTGGGTCATCATAGAGTGCCTTGTACGCCCAACATTTTTGCTCGAGTAGCAGTTGAATCGTTATGTTGTTTTCATCAAACCAGTCCTTGTGTTTTCTGGTAGAGGGTCCAAGGTGCTCAATGGCTGTGCTATACACCGTCTCGCGAAATGTGGTCCACGCTGCTCCCGTATCCAGATTATCCAGTGTGATTGAAGCAAGGCGTTCATCCAGGGTGTCAACAAAAGTCTGTTTGACATCAGGACGCTTCAACTTGCTGATGTTGAGGCGTTTCAGAGCTATGGCGGCATGAGGTCTTCTCTTAGGTTGAATGTGGATTTTCATCTTTGAAATGATGAGACGGTGATCCGTCCAGCAATCTGCGCCGCACATGGCTTTAGTCACCTTCACATCCTGCCGGTCCCGATTTCTGACGATGACATAGTCTATTAAATGCCAGTGTTTTGAACGGGGGTGCATCCATGATGTCTTGTTGCGTGCGGGAAGGCTAAAGATGGTATTTGTCACCAGGAGGCCATGTTCAACACAGGTCTGAAGGAGCAGCAGGCCGTTGCTGTTACACTTTCCAACCCCATGCTTCCCCATCACTCCGTCCCAGGAAGTGTGATCACTCCCGACACGAGCATTAAAATCTCCAAGGACAATGAGTTTATCAGCAATAGGAGTGGAGATGACGGTGTTCAGATCATCATAGAACTTATCTATGGTCTCTTCTGGATTTGTCATGGTGGGTGCATAGGCGCTGCCTATGGTGGCAAACTTCTTTCCATGGCAGAGAGGGAGTTTCAGCGTCATAAGACGATCATTTATTCCTTTCGGGGAGCCGGAGAGTTTACTCACAAGAGAAGTTTTAATAGCAAAACCAACTCCCGCTTCTCGCTTTGAATGAGAGTCGCGTCCACTCCAGAAGAAGGAGTAGCCAGCAAGCCTTTCTGTAAGTTCTCCTTCACCGGAGAGTCTGGTCTCACTTAGGGCGGCGATGTCTATATTGTATCTGGCAAGTTCATGGGCAATGAGCGCCGTGCGTCGTTGGGGCCTATTTGCGGTATCCCTGTCAAGAAGAGTGCGGATGTTCCATGTAGCAAATTTTATTGTGATTGAATTTGTTTTCGATTTTCGACCGCATAATTGGGTCCCCGCCGACCGCGGTTAGCCGGCCAGGGTGTAAGGAGCAGGCAATGTTTAGGGCACCTTTTCTAGCCCCTTCTTCATGCATGGAGGTGAGCAGGGCTACCCTGAATAGGACTGCTCAGACACTCAGGTGGCTGCCGAACTTCACTTCTGCTCCGGTCAGTGAAGAGCGACCCTATAGCCTGAGTCGCCTGTGTGCAGGCTTGCGTCTGCGACTCCCAGTGCACCACACCTGCTGCTTCATCGCTTACCCATCGCCACAGGACTTGAATTGTGGATGACTGATGACTTGCGCAGAAAACTTTGTTTAAAGTGAAGAACAGTTGCGCTGCGTCGACCTCACTCTCTCGTCCGGGCCCACCAGTATCCAGTGGCAAGAAGAAATCAAGACAACCAGAGATGGGCACGGATGCAGTGGATGTTCTACGTGCCTCGTCTTGCTCCATACACTCCACAGTGCATTGCTGTAGTCGCCGTCACCTCCGTTGGACCTAGATGGTCTCCTCCACACAGGGCCGGCCCGAGACATTGTGCTGCCTGGAGCGAAGGCTGAAATGCTGCCCCCCTCCACCACCATTAACCCCAAAATACGCCCATGTCCATTATGTTATATCATGAAAATGAAACTTCATGCTCATTCTTTTCCGTGTTCACAATTGTGAGGGGCGGGTCTGCTGTTCTATGCAAGTAGAGCATTGATAACTGAGGCGCATTCAGTTCCTCAGCCGCTACAAGTACTAAGTTATCAACTTGGCACTGAATGCTGTGCTGCAGTTCAACGCTCAACACTGCTAACTTAGCACTTGCAGCCAAGACGAGAGATGCTGCGGGGTTAGCTGAGTGTGAAGTAGGAAAGATGGCCACCTCTACGGAGCAAATAATCCAATAAGGAAATGTTCAGTTGAAGGTTTGGTGGAACAAAACACCAATAATTTTTTGGAACAGGGTAACCATTATCACTAAAGTGGTAATAAAATGGACAAAAGTGGATTTTGCAGACACAGCACCTATCATTAAGCAATCCTCTGCCCTTTCTCTTCCATATTCACAGCAAAAGCGTTCAGTGAGACGGCTGCAGCAAACTGAACTGCTGCACTGAAGCAATTCAGCAGCTGCTGAGGAACTGAACGCGCTTCGGGTTACAAAGTGAAGAGTCAAGAAGCTCATATTTTTCAAGCTCAAAGTTTTCAGTTACCATTGTATTCTTCAGCTAAACATGTAGCAGGGATCTCAAACTCCAGCACTCCAAGATGTCAATTGCCTACAATTCCCTTGAATTCTTTAACTGCGAAAGATGCCGAAGAAACAAGGAGTTGTAGTTCAGAGTTCAGACACACATGGGGCCAGAGTTTGAGATCCCTGACATGAAGTGTCAATATTTGGTAAGCCTCTTCAACAAGAATTAAAATGCAGTTGGCACGAGATCAAATATATTTAGACAACATCAGAATACATCTAGAATATTCCTCTAAATATGAGCGTCCCCTCTGACCAGGTGATCTGTGCATAAACCCATAATGGAGCTAGCGGCCTCTGCCCACTGAGACAGCCTCCCGGGCAGCGGAAAAAAGATGGCGGCGGCTTTACTGGAACCCAGGCAGTATTCCTGTCACAGCTGCTCTTCAGAGATCAGCCCTCAGCTGCCGGTGAGAAAGAGGGGTTTCATGGGTTGACCGACGTGTGAGCTGTGGGTGGGCGAGGGGATAAGCGATCCCTGTGATTTTTTTCTTGTCAGGCGGCACGGGGGTATTGCAATGACCGTGTGCTCAGAAACTGGGTAATGGCAGTGTGAGAGTCGGCCAGCTTCTCTGACCCGGCAAGGACGCTTCTGGCACAGGGCAGGCGGTTGGGAATGACAGGCGCCTAACACATACCTGCACATAGCGAGGTCTAGGCTGATCAGCTGCTACACCGGATCCTTGGAGCTGGGAACAGGTCCTGCTTGCTGCCACTTTAAACAAACATGTCCTCCCATCGTGCCCGAAGATCTACTGTAGGGGCCCGCCTGCCGCCCCTGCCTGTGAGGATCCACCATGCGTCTCGATCCCGCGCTCCAGCGTGGAAGCGACACATGCGTGGTCAGCGGCAGCGGCACCAAATGTATCCATGCGCTGGCGCATTACTCCAAATTAAGTGCCGACACCGGAGCTGACAAAAAAATAGTGCAGCGGTCTCGGCCGCGGCGATGGCAGCGCAAAAATTTGCCGCTGTCAAATTTTTGCCGCTTGGCGCAAGCGCTCCACACTGCTCCATCGTCGGGCCGGCCCTGCCTCCACAGGATCAGCCGATGTTCAGACTTCGCATGCAACTGGTAGATTACCAAGTGCTGACACACGTGCTTCTGAGGCTGCGGGTGATCAGAGGAATAGCGGTGAAGGCCAGGGCCGCTTCACTGATGCTTTTTAAAAAAAATTTAGTCCACGACGCCCAAGGACGTCAAATGTAGGCACCCATTGCAAGCGTCTTCACCATATGGTGCAGGACTACCTAGGGGCAAGGGCAGACCTGGATACGTTTCCAGCAGATGATCCACTGGCTTACTGGGTGTTGAGATTGGTTCACTGGCCAGAACTTAGCCAATATGCTATGCAGATACTAGGTTAACCTTCATCTAGCGTGCTTTCCGAAAGGACGTTCAGTGCCGCTTGAGGTTTTGTCACAGACAAAAGAGTGCGTCTGTCCACCGACTCTGTAGACCGGCTGACATTTATAAAAATGAATCAGTCCTGGATCAGCAGCTATCAATCCCCTGATGCTGAAGTAATGGAATAGATAGGGGATGTCCTCTTCTGCATTCACAAAACCTCCAGCACTGAACTCTTCCACAATACCACAAAAGGGTTACGGTGTGAAGGCACTTGCTGCCATGCAGGGCCGGCGCTAATGTAAGGTGGCACAGGAGGCCGCCTTACTGTCCTGGCCTGCTGCCAGTTTGAGGGGCGGAAAAATCAGATTTTCTAAACATACTGGAGAGGGATTGATCATCTGACAGCAGCCCATGGACCCAGCGATGCACTGTCATACCGCGGCGGCGCTGCAGTGTGCCTGTCTCAGTCCCATCCCACGTTCTTAACACGAGCAGGCACACTGTGTAATTTGGCGCCGCCCCCACACGTGATCCACATAGCCCAGGCAAACAACTGCAGGAGGAGCCACCAGCCTGCGTGCTTTCACTCTGCTGCGAAGGAGGACCGAGACAGAGAGGAGATTTATTACCAGGTGTGAATAAACTAATGGGAGGGGGTGTAGATTAATATACTGGGGGGGGTTTAAATTGCTGCACTGGGTCCATGGGCTGTAAATTGCTATACTGGGGGCTGTAAATTGATATACTGGAGGGGGGGCTGTAAATTGATATACTGGGGGGCTGTAAATTGATATACTGGGGGGGCTGTAAATAGATATACTGGGGGGGGGCTGTAAATTGCTATACTGGGTCTGGGGGCTGTAAATAGATATACTGGGGGGGGGCTGTGAATTGATATACTGGGTCTGGGGGCTGTAAATAGATATACTGGGTCTGGGGGCTGTAAATAGATATACTGGGGGGCTGTAAATTGATATACTGGGGTCTGGGGCTGTAAATTGATTTATTGGTGGTGTAAATTGCTATGCTGGGGGGTGTAAAATCATGTACCGGGGTCTGGGGGTGTAAAATGATATGCAGGGGGTTTGAATAAACTGATATTGGTACATTACCGTTTTTTATTGCTGTGGAGCTCTGTTATACACTCATTCACACTGCACATTACTGTGAGTTTTATTGTTGTGGAGCTCTGTGATACGCTCATACACACTGCACATTACTATGAGTTTTATTGCTGTGGAGCTCTGTTATACACTCATACACACCGCACATTACTGTGAGTTTTATTGCTGTGGAGCTCTGTGATACGCTCATACACTCTGCACATTACTATGAGTTTTATTGCTGTGGAGCTCTGTGATACGCTTTTACACACTGCACATTACTGGAAGGTTTATTGAAGTGAGCTCTGTAATTTGCAGTGTGTATAACTACATCAATAAGGTAGACGTATCTTATAAACCTGAATTGCTCCTGGTGAGGGTATAAATAAAACCCACCAGTTTCTCTCATGGCTGAGAAGCCGCATGAGGACATGTGGTTGCTTAGAAAGCAGCTTTTGGTTTCATTAGGAAGGACTAGCCTGACCCAGAGGTGTAGTGATGTGGCAGAAGAGCTTACACTTTAATGACCATTCAAATAAACCAAAACCTCTGTGTTTTGTTTAACATGGAGCTACAGGGGTGAGCAGGGCTGGACTGGGACAGAAAATCAGCCCTGGATGTCATCCAGACCGGCCCAATTTAATTATGCAAATACGCACAAAAATAGTATATAATCCAACTGGAACGCTCAACCAATCGCTCTACAGATACTGGAGTTGCTGCAGAGCGATTGGGTAAAGCACCGCAGTGGCACTGAGGTCAAGTGTGCACCATGCCTTAAGGTGAGGCGGATGCGCAGAGGGTCTCACCGGCACGATGGCCGCAATATGAGACTGCGTCTGTTTTGCAGTGAGGAAGTTCTCACCTCACCCATTAAGGGCAGCGCGAGCCACGCGGTGAACCAGCATTCACACTGGCCCACAGAGCCATCGGCCCACCGGGAATCTCCCTGTAGTCCCTATGGCCAGTACATGCCTGGGGGTGAGCGCAAATGACAACTTATTTTCTTGGTATGTTTTAGAGATTATTATGCATCTCAATGCTGATTGACATGGCATGGTAGGGATGTGAGGGGGCACCAAAACGCACCTTCGCCTGAGTAGACAAAAATGCTTGCACCGGCCCTGCTGCCATGAAAGGCACAATATTTGGCTGCACTGACGCCTGTGCCAGATTTATATCATTTTATTTTTTTGAACCTCAGGGTCCAACCCTGCACTCTTCCACAATAACACAGAGGGGTTACTGTATGATGATACTTGCTGGCCTGGCATTAAAGGCACAATATCTGGGTGCACTGACGCCCATTACCAGATCAAAAACTTTTCAATATAGGACCACATGGTCCACCCCTGCACTCTTCCACCATACCACAGAGGGGTTACTGTATGATGATACTTGCTGCCCTGGCAGTCTTGCACCAAAGGCAGAATATCTGGGTGCACTGATGCCTTAACCAGATGCATATCTTTTTAATATAGGACCGCAAGGTTCACCCCTGCACTCTTCCACCATACCACAGAGGGGTTACTGTATGATGATACTTGCTGCCCTGGCATTCTTGCACCAAAGGCAGAATATCTGGGTGCACTGACACCTTAACCAGATGCATATCTATTTAATATAGGACCGCAAGGTTCACCCCTGCACTCTTCCACCATACCACAGAGGGGTTACTGTATGATGATACTTGCTGCCCTGGCATTCTTGCACCAAAGGCAGAATATCTGGGTGCACTGACGCCTTAACCAGATGCATATCTATTTAATATAGGACCACATGGTCCACCCCTGCACTCTTCCACAATACCACAGAGGGGTTACTGTATGATGATACTTGCTGGCCTGGCATTAAAGGCACAATATCTGGGTGCACTGACACCCATTAACAGATAAAAAAAAACACTTTTCAATATAGGACCACATGGTCCACCCCTGCACTCTTCCACAATACCACAGAGGGGTTAGGCTAGGGTCAGATGAGCGCATTTGGACTGATGAACGCATTTGGACTGTGCGTCCGTGCAGTACGGACGTACTTACTGACTGATGACAAGGTAGTGGCCACACAGTCCGTTTTTTTCACTGACGTATTTTTTTGACTGATGTAGCAGGGAAAATAAATTACAATGAAAGAACATTCTGTCCGTCAAAAATGCTGGACGTATAAATGCAGTCCGTCTGACCTTGTTGCATCACTCACACACAAAGCTATGCGGACGTTGTGGACGTGGCGCACTCTGCACGTCCGTTCTAGCAGTATTACGTTCTTGCCTAACCTGCGTCCGTTTGCAGCGTCCTTCAGCCCCCGCACTTCTGTGCGAACGTACTTCGTGTGTCGGGCTCCGTTTAACATAATTGTATGCTATCACGGACGTACTTATGTGCGGGCAACACGGACGTTAACACTGCGTTCGTCTGACCCCAGCCTTACTGTATGATGATACTTGCTGCCCTGGCAGTCTTGCACCAAAGGCAGAATATCTGGGTGCACTGATGCCTTAACCAGATGCATATCTTTTTAATATAGGACCGCAAGGTTCACCCCTGCACTCTTCCACAATACTACAGAGGGGTTACTGTATGATGATACCTGCTGGCCTGGCATTAAAGGCACAATATCTGGGTGCACTGACGCCCATTACCAGATAAAAAACTTTTCAATATAGGACCACATGGTCCACCCCTGCACTCTTCGAACAAAAATACCACAGAGGGGTTACTGTATGATGATTCTTGCTGGCCTGGCAGTCTTGCACCAAAGGCAGAATATCTGGGTGCACTGACGCCCATTACCAGATAAAAAACTTTTCAATATAGAACCACATGGTCCACCCCTGCACTCTTCCACCATACCACAGAGGGGTTACAGTATGATGATACTTGCTGGCCTGGCAGTCTTGCACCAAAGGCAGAATATCTGGGTGCACTGACGCCCATTCCCAGATTCATATCTTTTTAATATAGGACCGCATGGTCCACCCCTGCATTCTTCCACAATACCACAGAGGGGTTACTGTATGATAGTACTTGCAGGCCTGGCACTAAAGGCACAATATCTGGGTGCACTGCCACTGACACCTGTATCAGATTCATATCCTCAGAGGGGTTACGGTGTGACGGCACTATTGCCGACGCTAAAATTTTAAAGCACCTATTGTTACTTTCATCCAAAGTCTGCATAAGTTTCCCAATAATTTAGCCAAAAAAATCACTAAACTTTTTCTGCGCGTCCTAAAATGTCTTTTCATACAGGCTGCCGCCCCAAGCAGTTGTTTATGGATAGATTAAAGGAAAAGCATTTACCGTCATATGAAACGTCATTTTTTTGTTTTTAAGTGTTTCTATACATCCTAGAAATCCGCCACTTCACGGTCAGGTTATGGGGACCTCCTAGGCATGATATTTGAAGGAATTTTTGGTTTTTATTTTTAACCCTTATTTCATGGAAAACTCACTGTCCCTTTAAAAGAGTTTTTTTTTTTACTTTTTGTCCTTGTTTCCTGTCCCCCAGGGCACTACCCGGACCCCCATACACCTTTTATGGCAAATATGTAGCATATATGCCCTCTTGGAGGGCACTCTAAAAAACAGAATTTTCAGCCCCATTGACTTGCATGGGGTTCGAGTTCGGGTTCGGGTCCGGTCCCGAACAAATGGGAAGTTCGGGTTCGGGCTCGAACCGAACTCGGAGAGTGTTCGGCTCATCCCTATTGAGCACCCCTGAAGTAAGGAGAAGATTTGGTCATCAACATTAAGCAAAGGGTAGTAACAGGTTAAAAAGAAAGTACAGCCAGATGAAATAACTGAGGTGAATGTTTTTGTGAATTGTAGCCAAATTCACCAGTGGGTATTAAATCATAGCTCTCCTCTTGGAAATATGAAGAATAACATTGTAGATATTGCTGTAAGGTCTAGCTGGTCCTTTCTGTATGTCTTGGGGATAAATACCGTAGCTACGAAAAAAAGGACAAAAATATTCATAAGCGAACAAAAGACTTTTCAAATGTGACATGTAAACTGTGGGTCAGAGTAGAGGTAACATCACTGCTCTATAAGCATGGAGAGAGACTGTGGAGACACAGGTTCGATCCCAGCAAGAGCACCTCTCCTGTAAGTGTCCTTGGGCAAGACACCTAACGGTACATACTCACCACCCAGGACATACTTGAAAATGAGAGAAATCTCAATGTATCCTTCCTGGAAAAATCCTTTCTCAAAAAGAAAAAAGAGTTCAGCTTTCTGCATGACATTGGGGGTTTCCTGTTACAAGTATAAAATGTTCCATCTTGGGGCTGTCTATTGACTACTACCATGACAATATCATGGTTCTGGGAAGGAGGTAAATCTTCTTTGCAATTCTCGGATATAATGGAGCATGGATGAGAAGGTACAGAAAGGGGGTGAAAAAGTCAGGCAATCTTGGATAAAGATATTTTGTTTCTATTCACATCTGACAGGAACATACATTTCCACATCCTTAGACAGGGATGGCCGCCAACAGTTATATTGAATGTGTTTTTATCTGTATAAAAATATGTATTTCTTTTCTGCTGTTTCTTTCCTTTCAAAGTGTGTTGTGACTTTTACCTTTCAAGGAATCCTAAAAAGAAGGAAGGTCATCCCTAGATTATTATCCTGGGGAAGTTACACTATCACACATTTAGGGCCCTATTAAAATCTTCATGCAAAAACGCACGCGCAACGAATGAATTTGTGCGCCCAGCGTTAAACGTTAACGCGCGTAAATCAACGCTGGAATTACAACCCTCGCGCATTTTTTCATCCGTCAAGCAATAACGCGCGTTAAACTGTGTTAACCGGCGCAGCAACGTTACGTGCAGAAATCACTGTGCTGACTGTTTTTTTCACGCGATTCAGCCAATCAGAATTGAGAACCACAATTGTCTCACGTTAAGTTTTTGCGCCTGTCAAAGTCAATCTGCGCATATATGCTGCATCAATAAAAGATGCACACACAACTTCTCCAATTTATTGGTTTGGTATGTGTAGAATGTGTAACTATACTTTGCTGTATTTTTTTTGTGCTGGTGTATTTGGTTTCGGCCAGCTTGATAGAATTTGCCATTAACACCAGCTTTTAGGAGTTGCTAAAATTATGAGCGCAAAGACTGTGCGTTACAAACTGCGCATTGATAGTAATACCATCCGCGTACCAGCGCACAAACGCATTTGCGCTCACAATGTTAAGTATAGGACGCACGCAGTACAGTACACTCGAGCAGCGTTCGCGCAGGTTCACCCTCGGTAGACGTATACGCGCGTTTGTTGTGCATATATGTAGTATATATGCCCTGCCCTCTTGGAGGGCACTCTAAAAACCGAATTTTCAGCCCCATTGACTTGTATTGAGTTCGAGTTCGGGTTCAGATTCGGATACGAACATTTGGAAAATTCGGGTTCGGATACGAACCCGAACTCGGACGTGTTCGGCTCATCGCTAGTCATTTACAATGCAGATGTGTCATACGCACTCCCCTTAATGATATGTTACGAAATGGTACAATTTTACTGTGGAAATTTAAAGATGCAGAGCCCCAAATCTCAACCCGTAGCTTAGAAAGGGACAAAAATTACCCATTGGACCATGACGTTTATAATGCAGATGCAGGGTGCGTATGACACATCTGCATTGTAAACATCGTCAGGGCTACCATCAGAGCATTACGGCCCATGCTGCAGTAAGGGGCCCAGGGTTTGAGCGTAGGTTCAGGAAGTAGGCAGCAACAGACTTCTCAATCTCTTGGATAACTTGAGTTTATGCAATTAGCGTAGTGTTCAGCTACGCAAATTGTGTAAGCCCAGGGAGGGCAGTCTGCCGCTGCTGTGAGGAAATAATGTGCACACAGACAGACGGCAGGGGAGCGCGCAGCAGGTGAGTTTAAGTTTTTTTATATTTTTTTATTTATTCAGTAGTGATTTAAATAAGAGTTGCTTTGTCTACCATCACCCCAGACTTTGAGACACTTATTAAGAGCAAGAAGCATCCCCAGTTTTCCCATAACTTCTAAATAATTCCATATGTTTCAATTACAGTTAATTTTATTGGGTTTTTGTTTCAACAGCACTTTCGTTTTCACTAGTGCTGTGATTACTGCACTATCCATTTTGGAAAGAATCCCTGTTTGTTTACAAAGTTATTTAAAAAGTGCATATATTGTAGAATATTGCACACGTGGTTTTGTGGAATAAATTATGTTTCAGAAATTCAATTATTTTTGGGTCGCAATTTAATGACCAAGGACAATTGTGGGTGCTGAGGGAACACAGGTTGAGAACCACTGTTCTAGATGTCTATAGAGAGTGATAAAGTGTGACAACTATGTGTAATCAAGATTAGATTTCTTATACTGCTCCATCTATTTTTTCTCTGTTGAATATCAACAAAAAATAATTGTCTGAAAGCATGACCACTGATTTTGAACTGTCTGATGGATTGAACTGAGGAGATCAGTGTAAGAAGGGATTTGGGGCTGGGACACTATGCAGGAGAAATTTGCTTCACAATCCGTTGGACCAGTGCTGGTGGGTGATTGAAATTCATAAGAGAATATATCTCCACCCCACCTTGATTTCGGAAGCAGTTCCATAGGTGGAAAGTGTGGACATGTTGAGGAGGTAGCGACATTTAGTGCTGTAAGGATCCCCAGATGCTCCTGAGTAGGGATGAGCTGAACACCCCTGTGTTCGGTTCGCATTCGAACTCGAACAATTTCAAAAGTTCAAGTTCGAACTCGAACACGAACCGAACTCAATGCAAGTCAATGGGACTCAAAAGTTAGATTTTTAGAGTGCCCTCCAAGAGGGCATATATGCTAGATATTTGCCATAAAAGGTGTATGGGGGTCCAAGTAGTGCCCTGGGGGAAAGGAAACAAGGACAAAAAGTTTAAAAAAATAAGTTTTTAAAGGAACAGTGAGTTTTCCATAAAATAAGGGTTAAAAATAAAAACGAAAAATTCCTTCAAATATCGTGCCTAGGAGGTCCCCATAACCTGCCCGTGAAGTGGCGGATTTGTAGGATGTATAGAAACATTTAAAATAAATGTAGCGCTGTGTTAAAATCTTGCTGTGGCATTACCTATTTTTGGCCACAAGATGGAGACAGTCGCGATTAGAACACTGGACATTGGGACTACATTTCCCAGCATCCTTTGCAAGGAGACAGGAAGTGGGTGGGGACTGCACACTTACATCCTCCACCTCGTGGAGAACGCGCCAGAGCGCGCCAGGGAACGGGAGAAAGCAGACGCACTGAAGACATCGCGAGAGGGCCTAGGCCAGAGCCCGAGTGAGACCTGTCAGTCCTTATTGGGTCACTCAACCTGAGGAGAAGGAGACTTGCCAGAATCCAGGAATTGCTGCAGACCGGAGGAACCGAAGACCTCGAGTGAGGAGTCACCGCGAGTTGATCGGGTACGGAGAGCAGGCGGTGAGCTGGACAAGCTGCATAAAGTCAGACAACGGATCCGGCCGCTAGTATCCCCAGTCAAAATCGAGCAGAGAGACGTCCTGGGTCAGCGGAGCCTAAAGCAATCGTCAGATGGGTGAGAGGCCTCCAAGGCTGTTTTGTGATTAAAGGACACGCTGCTGTTTTCTCTTTAAAGTCCACAGGGCCCCAACTGACTAGTCGAAGACATTCCTTCAGTAAATTCACTGGCCAGTTGAACAGTACCCGGGTACCACACACACATATACACCTTTTACATTCCGGGACTTAACCTGTGCAGGACTCATTCTGTTACGAATCGGAACAGGGGTTAAAGATAAAGATACGTTCCGAATGATATTTTTCTCTTTTCCGCTGCGCGTTTACCGCAATACGAAGGGATTGTATGTTTGGGTTTCTCTACGTGTCCCCTTTTTCTGAACTATCGGGAAATTGCATTTCTTTTCTGTTCAGTTGCGAATATTTTACTTTTTGAAATACGAAGCCTCGTGTTTCGTTTCTTTTCCGCTACGCGTTTTACCGTGATACGAAAATACTGTAATAATACTTGTGAATACCGTGTCTCAACATCTGCTTATTATTTTAGTAAACTATTTAAATGATAAAAACTCACAACTGTGTTGGAGTATATTTATTCCCTAGTGCGGGGAGACTGACCCGTGGTTCATTTTCAGCGGCTCCTCCGGGAGTGAGCGCTACACGTGGGGGCTCGTTTCCGGGATTCAGTCTCTGGAAAAACCGCATCTAAAGGGTTAAATATGGATCCAGACACTGTTGCCGAATGGTGTGAGGAGCACAATAGTCAGTTAGAATGTTGTATAGTCATGGATATTCCCGCAGACACTTGGGCCGAAGAGCAGATCCGCCAGGCCATGGCCACGCTAGCACCAGATCATCGGGGGTTAATACTGGACGTTAAAAAAACCCCAGATACTTCTCACACGTATGTTCTTCTCGAGTGGAGAAAGGGCGTTCCACCATGTTTTCAGGGCATGAGCGTGAAACTGGCCGATGAGGTGGAAGTCCAACTAATTCAGCCAAGTGCGCCACGTGGCGAATCCGCAAGTGTTCCCGCGCCTAGTCCGTTGGCCATGATCGGGCCGGAATTTATCGTGGCTATTGGAGATCTACTGGCTAAATGTCAGAAAACAAGCCCTCCTCACACTAACTTCGGTTATCGACGGTTAAGAAATTTTACAGGAAACGTACCAACTCCGGCGGGAGAAGAAACCTTTGAAGAATGGGTGGAACAGGCGATGCAGGCTCTGGATGAGTGGGACGTCCCTGAGGCCCAGAAGAAGCAAAGGATCACTGAGAGCTTAAAGGGACCTGCGTCGGAAGCGGTGAGAAACCTAAAACTGAGTAGAAAAGATTGTACTGCTTTAGATTATTTAAACGTTCTTGAAGAAGTTTTTGGGCGAACCGAAAAGGCAGCCGAACTGGTATATCAGTACGAACACACCTATCAGAGAAGAGGTGAAAGGATGACCGAGTACATGAGGCGCCTAGATAAGATTCTACACCAGATACTCCTCAAGAAAGGGGCCGAACCGGCCGAAGTAGATAAGATCCGAATAAAACAGATCCTGAGGGGCTCTCAACCTCTAGATCCAGTAATGATGCAGCTGAGAAGCAGAGCAGGTAACCAAGAGTTGAAGTACCTGGAGCTGATCCGAGCTGTACGAGAGGAAGAGGCTTTACTGGAAGAGAAATCCTTCAGGCGGGGGGAAAGGGCTTATGCACAACCTGTGAGACATAATGACGGCCTGCAGCCTGAAAGCGACTCCCTAGATACTTATGGATCTGACGAGGACGAACAAGAACACCTAGTTGTTTTTAAATCTACCGAGAGGGCTGCCAAAGAATCGAACCTCTCTGAACGTGGTGAATTGTCCAAAACCGTCAAGAAAGTACAGGAAGCTCAAGCTGAATTGCAACAAGTGCACGCGGAACTGTGCCGAGTGCTGATGAAGGTGACCGAAATGCAGGCAGAAATGCCCCTGACCCCCTATTGGGCTATACTGACGCAAACGTACCGCTCACAGATGACGGGGATTTACCGCAGCCTGCCGTTCGCTCTCCTCGCTATGATGTCCTGCAGCGGTTGCCCGCAGGGGAGATGGGAGCTCCTTCTGAGGAGGCGACTTCCTCTGGAGAGGATACTAAGGATGCCTCGGATGATGCACGTCCCACAACGATGAGGGACTACCGGAGCTTCATCGCCGAAATTAAGTCGCTGCTGTCCACGGAGATGTCTAAAGTGAAAGCTGATGTGGAGGTGATACGATCCCAAGTGGTGGCGGTCCAGGCCCAAACTACGGACCTTGCGACTGAGCAGGTGGTTCTCTCGTCCCAGGTGTCTGCTCTACAATCTCAAGATGATCTGCTGACACGATCTGTGGAGACAATGGAATCTCGCCATCGTCGACGCAATGTCCGAATCCGTGGTATCCCGGAGTCGATCTCTGCTGCGGACTTGCTCGTCTATGCTAATCGTCTGGCTCGTCAGGTATCCGAGTCCCCACCCGATAAAGCAGACGTGTTTGGGGGGGTGTACCGTATCCGCAAAGCTGCGACAGCCCCCCAAGATGTCCCGAGGGATGTTATCGCAGTAGCCGCAGATGTGGCAACTAAGACGCGACTCATGTCGGCCCCTGGAGCTAGAGCACCTGTTCGATTTGACGGAGCCCTACTGACGATATATCAAGACCTGCCCTTCATGACCCTGGTGGCACGTCGTCGGTTCCGAGACGTGACAGCCTTCCTACGGCATAAGGGAGTCCGCTACCGCTGGGGGCTAGCTGGCTCACTAGCGGTTACCTACATGAACGTTCTCTACAATATACCGGAACCGGCTGAAGCCTGGCCAGTGCTTTTAGGAGCGGGTCTCGCTCCGGATCGGGCGGTTACTGACCCGGGTTGAAAGCCACACTATGGGGACCTCTTTTTGTCCCCCTCCTGGGACTCTTCTCCTCGCTGAGTTGTGGAAAATCCCACCGAGCTATTTTTTCTCCCCCCCCCCGCTTGGCAATTTTTTTTCTTTTTTTTTTCTTTCGCTTTCTCTTTCTATCTGTCCTTTACCGCAGATACAGCTGACTCTTTTGATGATATTCCCCGGCTGGGGACATTTTTTTTTTTTTTTATTTGGCTATTCCGGGACATCTCGGACGCAACCGTGGCCTGGTGCCCGGCTTGCTCCTGAGTGCCCGGGCCAGGTGCCGTTATTCCCCCTTGGCCTCCCTGCGGCCTTATGGACCGTCTGGGTAGTCGCCAAGGCAGGCACATTTTTGGCCTTTGCCATCTTTTTATTCCCTCCCCCCCCCTCTTTCTTTTACAGCTTGATGTCCCCGGCTGGCTATTATTATTAATTTTTTATGTTTATGTTTCTGTTCCCTACCTGATGACTTCTCTGGCTGTTAATAGCCATTAGTTCCCTATAACTTGCTTTTTGGATGAGACCCCCCTAATAGGGGATGATTTTGTTGAGTGCATTCCTTGTAGATGACGTTGAAATCTTAATGTGTTTTTTCGCAGATGACTTTAAACTCTAGAGTGTTTTTTGCAGGAGACCTTACATTTAAATGTGTTTTCCGAGAATGATCTTAAATTTCTTTTTTTGTTTTTCTTCTATAGTTTACCAGTTGACTTATTTTGGCCCTGCGAGGTCTTTTTCATTATATGTTGACTCTCTATGTCGATGCAAACTTTCAAAAATAAAGAATTTAAAAAAAAAAAAAAAAAAGAAATGCAGAAATTCCTCACAGATATGCAGACGACGGGAACTGCTGTGGCGTCTGGTCCAAGTCCTTTAACAAAATCCAAACAAGCAACTACGTCTCCGCTCTCTAAGAAGAGATGTTTTGGTTGTGGAGAAATGGGCCATTTCCGCGCACAGTGCAAAGGCCAAAAGCCTGAGAAGGATAGAGTCGAGGGACTGTTGAAAGCCCTAGAAGGACTGTTATCTACCTCACCGGCGGGAAACGCCAGAGGGCACAAGTGAAGGAGCAACCTAAGTGCCCGAAGGTTGAACCCCGCTCCAGAAACCAAGCCAAGACTAAGAGGGCGAGAAGGCCCAAAGCCGAGCCAACTGTGGAGCCTGCCAGGACTGAAAGAGTCACTCCCTTAGCATCCGGGTCTACGTCATGGGGAAGTAATGCACACCCAAAACCTGCACGGGCCAAGAAAAAGGCCAGGGTAAAGCAAACTGGGTCTAAGTGTCCGGATACCGCCGCCAAGTTTCCTGACCAACTGATAGGTCCTTCTCCTATTGTGCCGATCCAAGTGGAAGGAGTCTACACCAAAGCCCTGTTAGATTCAGGGGCTCAAGTGACATTGATCTACAGAGACTTCTACGAGAAACACTTAAAGCACATTCCTCTGCAAGAATTGAAGGATTTGGAAATATGGGGTATCGGCACTGAGAAACTCCCTTATGATGGGTACCTGCAAGTGAAGTTGGAGATCGGATCTGAAGTCATCGGGCAGTCTGGGGGTTGTGATGCATTGGCTATTGTGTGTCCTCGACCCTCGGGTGCGAACAGAAGCTCCCTGATAGTGGGGACGAATACTGACCTAGTGCGGCGTCTCCTGACGCCTATCGTGTTGGAAGAAGGTTCAACTCAAGGAGTACACCCACTGTTACGTCCGGTCTATCAGAGGATGGTCGAAGAACGAAAGGCACCTGCCGAGGTGGGAAGACTGTGGAGACTGGGTGGAACAGAGAAGGTTCTGCAAGCAGGAGAAGTAGCGAGCTTCCGGGCTTCAGTCAAGTTGAATGGATCGCAACCCGGTCCCTATGTGGTGCTGGGAACCGATTTTAATCATGGGAGTAAAACCGGAGTCGAAGTAATTCCTGAAATAATCTCCACCAAAGCTCTGAAGAGAACACGAGGAAGAGTCTCGGTCAGCGTGTGCAATGTGACGGATTCTCCAGTAGTCCTTAAAGCACGAATGCCTATCGGGCAAGTAGAGTCTGCTACACCACTCTCTACCGATTTAGGAGGGGGAGTGGATAAAGAGATTCCAGATGAAAGATTCTACCCCAAAGACGCTCCCATTTCACCTGAGTGGAAGAAACGTCTTCAGTCTCAAGTCCTAAAGTGGAAGGAGTTGTTCTCGAAAGATGAGTTCGATGTGGGCCTAGCAAAGAGTACTGAGCACCGCATTCGGTTACAAGAAGACAAGCCGTTTCGGGAAAGATCAAGGCGAGTTCCGCTAGGAGACTTAGATGATCTGCGAGAGCAGCTGAATGAATTGCAAAGAACCAAGGTGATTCAAGAGTCCAGGAGTCCATACGCATCTCCCATAGTGTTGGTCCGGAAGAAAAATGGTTCTGTCCGTCTATGCATAGACTACCGCACGTTGAACCGGAGAACCATCCCCGATCAATATGCCACTCCTCGGATAGAAGATGCCCTACAGTGTTTGTCTGGAGCAAAGTGGTTTAGTGTACTAGACCTGCGAAGCGGATATCACCAGATACCCATGCATCCTGAAGACAAGGAGAAAACTGCGTTCATCTGTCCACTGGGGTTCTTTGAATTTAACAGGATGCCTCAAGGCCTTACGGGGGCTCCAGCCACGTTCCAACGGTTGATGGAGAAGACAGTCGGGGATATGAATCTAATCGAAGTATTAGTGTACCTGGATGACATAATTGTGTTTGGGAAGACTCTGGAAGAACATGAGCAACGTTTGGAGAAGGTCTTGAAGAGGCTCCATGAAGAGGGGCTGAAACTGTCTCTGGAGAAATGCCAATTCTGTCTACCCTCTGTTACGTATCTAGGACATGTGGTCTCAGCAGAAGGTGTTTCGACAGATCCTCGGAAGTTGGAGGCCGTAGCTTCTTGGCCTAGACCCCGAAACGTCACTGAACTTAGATCTTTCTTGGGATTCTGTTCATACTATCGAAGATTTGTGGGAGGATTCGCAAAAATAGCTCAACCATTGAACAAACTCCTGCAGAAGGAAACCACCGAAGAAGGCTGCAAGGTCTCTGATAAGAACCCGTCAGCTCCAGGGCCAAGGAAAGCTCGAGAGAGTCTATACAAGGTGAATGGACCAGTCAATGTGAGGGAGCTTTCGTTAAACTGAAAGAGAGTCTAACCCGAGCTCCTGTTTTGGCCTATGCGGACCCTCACAAGCCGTATGAGTTACATGTGGATGCCAGCCGAGAAGGTCTGGGAGGAGTCCTGTATCAGGAGTATGGCGGATTGCTGAGGCCTGTAGCGTACGTGAGCCGGAGCCTTACACCTTCAGAGAAGAACTACCCTACTCACAAGTTGGAGTTCCTAGCCTTAAAGTGGGCAGTGGTAGACAAGTTAAAAGACTATCTGTATGGAGCTGAGTTCATGATCAAGACGGATAACAATCCTCTTACCTACATCCTTACTACCGCAAAACTGGACGCAACGGGACATCGGTGGTTGGCCGCTCTGTCAGGGTTTTGGTTCAGCCTGAAGTACCGCCCTGGGGTGAATAATCGAGATGCTGATGCGTTATCGAGAAGACCCTACACTACAGAATGGACTCAGTTGACTCCAGACGGGGTGCAAGCTTTGTGTCAAGGAACAGAGCGCCGGGTCAAAGGAGGGATTGAAGCGGAGGCCATAGGAGTCATGGCTGCGGCTGTTCCTGAGTTTTACTGTAACCCTACGCAGTTAAGGGATGAAAATTTACCTACCTTTTCGAGACAGGACCTGAAAGCGGATCAGGCCAGAGACCCTTTAATTGCCTTGACCATAAAGGCCCTGACTGCAAACCAGCGAGAGATTTTGTTAACTAACTACCCCGAGTGGGGCCAGACTGGTCTATAAAGAGTGGGAGCGGTTAAAGATGTTGGATGGGGTGGTCTACCGAAGGGGCCCCTCAACCAACGCTGAAGAGATTCAACAGTTATTCCTCCCCACTAAACATAGGGAGAGTGTGCTGCGATCACTACATGATGAGCATGGACATTTGGGTGCAGAGAGAACTTTTAAGCTGGTGCGAGATAGGTTTTATTGGCCTTGCATGAGGGCTGAAGTAGAAAGTTATTGTCATTCCTGTTTGAGGTGTATTCAGAGAAAGACTCTACCGACCCGAACTGCTCCAATGAGCCATCTGCAGAGTCAGGGACCCATGGATTTGGTGTGCATTGACTTCTTGTGCTTAGAGCCGGATGCTAGTGGGCAAGGGAACATTCTAATAGTGACTGATCATTTCACTCGTTACGCCCAAGCATTTTCCACAAAAGATCAACGCGCTCCGACAGTGGCCAAGGTGTTGATGGAAAAGTTCTTTGTTCATTACGGACTGCCAAGGAGGATACACTCTGATCAGGGTAGAGACTTTGAAAGCAGACTGGTGGGGCAATTGTTAGAGTTGTTGGGAATCCAAAAGACCCGAACTACACCATATCACCCTCAAGGTGATGCTCAGCCTGAAAGGTTTAATCGCACACTGCTAAACATGCTGGGGACCTTGTCGAATGTGGAGAAGCAGAGTGGGAGTCGGCACATAGCTACTCTGGTGCATGCATATAACAGTACGGAGAGTGATGCAACTGGATACTCACCGTACCGTCTTATGTTCGGAAGAGAGGCTCGACTGCCGGTTGATTTGGCATTTGGGTTATCTCTAGACCAGACGTCAGTAGCTTCCCATAGAAACTACGTGGATAGACTTCGAAAGAATTTGGCTTCTGCATTTGAACAGGCTCGGTTGACCTCAGGAAACAGGGAGCAAAGAAACAAAAGGAACTATGACTTGAAAGTCCGAATACAAGATCTACAACCCGGTGATAGGGTTCTATTGAAGAACTTGGGTGCTGCTGCGAGACACAAGTTAGCGGATAGGTGGAGTTCCCAGGTTTACATTGTCTGCAAACAACTGCCGGGTCTACCAGTGTATCAGATTCGCCCAGATGTAAAGGCTGGGCCTCTCAAGAACTGGCACCGGAATCATTTGTTACCTTTGAGAGAGGCTGTGAGGATGCCAGTTGGAGACGAATTGCCTCTGCCAAATCCGCCTGTTCCATGTTTGCCTCCTGTTACTCGGTCTCAACAGACCCGGGGTGCCGAAGAGAGCGAAAGAGACAGTGAAGAAGAGAGTTATTGTCTAGATTGGATGCGCTCGCCGGAGCCTGAAGAGGTTGTCGTTGTTCCTGAACGGTGGGAGAGTAACTTGAGGCCTGAAGCTCCTGAATTTCTGCTAGAGGTCCCTGAGACTGCTGAAATCCCTGAAGCTTCTGAATTTCAGCTAGAAGTCCCTGAGGCTGTTGGGATCCCGGTAGCTCCGGAAGCATATTCAGGTGATTATAGTTTTATGCCTTCGCTGGAGGGATCATACTCTGAAGAAACATCTGCTCCAGTGATAGAGAGAAGGATTGAGCCAACACCTATAGTACTTCCACCTGAAGAGGAACTGATTGAGCCAGAACCAAAACGCTCTGTTCGACCGCCCCAACGACTCACCAGGACATAGCACTGAAGAGGCCATCACCACAGTGCAGAGGTTGCCCGAAGTGTCTGCTATGCTAGCTGAGGTAGCCCAAAATATGAGTCAACTTGAGGAAGTGTTCCTAACTCATTATATGTATGCTGCTGAACCTGTGCATGTTATGTAAACTGTATTCAATATTGTGGAAATGTAATGTAACTGTTGTACCTCCTTGGAGAGACCCAAGAGTTCTAGGAGGGGGAGAGTGTAGCTCTGTGTTAAAATCTTGCTGTGGCATTACCTATTTTTGGCCACAAGATGGAGACAGTCGCGATTAGAACACTGGACATTGGGACTACATTTCCCGGCATGCTTTGCAAGGAGACAGGAAGTGGGTGGGGACTGGACACTTACATCCTCCACCTCGTGGAGAACGCGCCAGAGCGCGCCAGGGAACGGGAGAAAGCAGACGCACTGAAGACATCGCGAGAGGGCCTAGGCCAGAGCCCGAGTGAGACCTGTCAGTCCTTATTGGGTCACTCAACCTGAGGAGAAGGAGACTTGCCAGAATCCAGGAATTGCTGCAGACCGGAGGAACCGAAGACCTCGAGTGAGGAGTCACCGCGAGTTGATCGGGTACGGAGAGCAGGCGGTGAGCTGGACAAGCTGCATAAAGTCAGACAACGGATCCGGCCGCTAGTATCCCCAGTCAAAATCGAGCGGAGAGACATCCTGGGTCAGCGGAGCCTAAAGCAATCGTCGGATGGGTGAGAGGCCTCCAAGGCTGTTTTGTGATTAAAGGACACGCTGCTGTTTTCTCTTTAAAGTCCACAGGGCCCCAACTGACTAGTCGAAGACATTCCTTCAGTAAATTCACTGGCCAGTTGAACAGTACCCGGGTACCACACACACATATACACCTTTTACATTCCGGGACTTAACCTGTGCAGGACTCATTCTGTTACGAATCGGAACAGGGGTTAAAGATAAAGATACGTTCCGAATGATATTTTTCTCTTTTCCGCTGCGCGTTTACCGCAATACGAAGGGATTGTATGTTTGGGTTTCGCTACGTGTCCCCCTTTTATGAACTATCGGGAAATTGCATTTCTTTTCTGTTCGGTTGCGAATATTTTACTTTTCGAAATACGAAGCCTCGTGTTTCGTTTCTTTTCCGCTACGCGTTTTACCGTGATACGAAAATACTGTAATAATACTTGTGAATACCGTGTCTCAACATCTGCTTATTATTTTAGTAAACTATTTAAATGATAAAAACTCACAACTGTGTTGGAGTATATTTATTCCCTAGTGCGGGGAGACTGACCCGTGGTTCATTTTCAGCGGCTCCTCCGGGAGTGAGCGCTACATAAAAAAAATGAAGTTTCAAATGACGGTAAACGGTTTTCCTTTAATCTATTCATAAACAACTGCTCGGGGCGGCAGCCTGTACGAAAAGACATGTTAGGACACGCAGAACAAGTTTAGTGATTTTATTGGATAAATTATGGTGAAACTTATGCAGGCTTTGGATGAAAGTAACAATAGGTGCTTTAAAATTGGGCCTTTAGTGTCGGCAACAGTGCCATCACACCGTAACCCCTCTGTGGTATTGTTGTGTAAGAGTGCAGAGTTGGAAATTGCGGTCCAATATTAAAATGAAATAAATAAATAAATATATAAAATTAAAATGTGTCGCCTTACCTTAGCCTGGTAGTCAGTGGGGGCTCCTCCCTGGATCCTGGTTGCGGGGAAGGGGGGTGGGAAGGGGGGTCTGCCGTGGCTCCCTCCCTGGAGTCCCTGCACCACCTCTCTGCCACATGCACCCGGCTGGCCAGCCCGCATGGCCAGCCCGCACAGTCGCAGCTCTGTCATCCTGCCGCCGCATGCTCCTCACGGGACCCTTGGGAGGCCCCGGCTGGCTGCCCTCTACAGTGCCTGATTAGATGGCCTCATCTACCTGATGTTTTAGCAACAAGAATGTTTTATCCCATAGGCTTCAATGTTAAAAATATTGCCGTTTTAATTCAATATCTAATAAACCGTTGCTTATAATATTCTGCAGTAAAGAGTCTCTTTATTTCTAGATTTTTTAAGCATTTTTTATACTTTTTTTTAAAAAAAAATATTTTTCGAACTCGAACCGAACACGCGGAAATGTTCGAAGTTCGCAAATTTTCAAACTGCCAATGTTCGAATCGAACTCCGAACTGATCGAACCGAACAGCTCATCTTTACTCCTGAGTGAAGGAGTGCAACGTCTGCCAGTATGAACTGAGATAACGACATGTGAGGCAAGTGGCAGTTGGAACCAATTTTTATTTCAGGTGGGGAGGGGGAGTATTACTCCTTAGCATCAGAGCGTGTTAATAACTGGTGCTCTGATGGTCATTCCGAAAAATCCTTTCTTAGTGAGCACCTAGAAGCCGAGAGGAACATACGTGCCGAATTTCAAGTTTGTAGGCTTTATGCCCGTTCACACTGTGCGATTTAACGCGCGGATTTTGCCGTGACGTCGTAGCAAAATCCGCGCGACGTCAAGCTGTGTAGCTTCTCCAATGCATTTCAATGGAGCTGTTCACATCTTGTCGCATGTCGCGCGTCGCAGGAGCATGTCGCTGGTACATGACCCTTTTTTTGCGATTTGCTATCTGCGATTTTGCAAATTTGTATTGGTGGTGCTATGCAAAAATCGCACAAAACAGCGATGTTGCACGACGTCATCGCACCATGTCGCGAACATGAAAATCGCGTGGAAAGTCGCGCGATTTTCAAATCACACAGTGTGAACGGGGCCTTACGGTTCTGGAGATAGTGATTACGTGCGAGCTGCATTTCGCTTTTATATATATAGATTAATTGCACTCACTAGCAACCTGGTATATACCTGATAGGACTACAAACAATATTTGCAGCTATACAATATTTGCTTTCGTTCACTGCTATTTACTATTTTGCACTATCTTTTAGCTACTTTGTTTTATTGTATACGTCATGTTTGCAATCCCACCACCAGGTGGTGACCGTAGCACAGATTTTACAGTTTTTAGTACTCAGATGTATTGCTCATATACTCTATTTAGTTTAATACTGGCAATTCTAAAGACCAGCCTGGCAGATTAGGGGTTTCCTTGCTTAACTGGATTTGGTCTGCATGCTGGGTGACTCTCTATCCTGACACATATATGGTGGCGGTGACATTGCAAGGATTCTTGTCCAGCTAGTTATTTGGCTCAAATCGCTTTTAAAGGTTTAGGCCACATTATAAATATTTGCACTGAACATTGGAAGATACATTTGTCTATATAACAGCATTTATATGTATAGATCGGTATACACCGATTTCTTTTTTATTTATGTTTATTATAGTTCTGAAATGCTCAAACTGATACTATTGATATTGTTAGCTGAATAACTTGCCAAATACAATGCATCCACAAAGTGGGATCACAGATTGCATCCCTTACGAATTTAACTAAATGTGACCTGTGGTTTCTTTGTATCGTCAGAAAGTCTGGGAATTATTCACAATGCAAAGAACTGCTGTAGACAAGTGCAAATACTCGCCACCTAGGACATACTTGAAAATGAGAGAAATCTCAATGTATCGTTCCTGGTAAAATCCTTTCTCAAAAGAAAAAGAAAAAAGAAATAAGTGTATAGCACGTTTGAGATATTATGTTTGCACTTTATCTTTTTATTGCCACTCTGTTTCGTTGTATTTCACCAGGTTAAGCCAACACCACAACAAGGCAACCTCTAAGGTGTGTCCTCTTACTTATATATTAAGATTTTTCTCTTTGGGGCATTTACATTTTAATTAAATTTGTTGCATTCTATTATTATTTTTAGTTCTTGCTTTATTTTATTGTCTTGGTTCATCTTCCTATTCTTTACAATAAATACTTTCAGGGTTATCCAAAGAGATCCGAATTGCTTGAGAAAGGTAACCGAACGCTGAAAATCAGCGTTCGGTTACCTTTCCTGGCCATTCGGCTATCCAGAGAGCAGGCAATTCGCCAAATCCTGGCGAATTGCCTGCACATACGGTGCCTGTTCGGTGCCTGTTCGAGGGCAGTGAAATCCCCATGAAAAAGCACTGCTTCGTCTATTCAGAGAACACAAACCAGCAGTGAAAGGTTCCCGAAATGCCCTGCCATTCGGTGGTTTAATTCGGCAAGTTAATTCAGGAGAATCCCATAGGTTTCAATGTTAAAAATATTCCCGTTTTAATTCAATATCTAATAAACCGTTCATTATAAAATTCTGCAGCAAAAAGTCTCTTTATTTATAGATTTTTTAGGATACTTTAAGCATTTTTCTGATTTTTTTTTTTTTTTTTAAAAGTCCGATTTTTTTGATTTTTTTTTTTCAGTTTGCTTATTTTTTTTGTAACAGCCCTCTTTATTATCATTCCCTGGACCTCCTGTGAAAATTTCAGACATTTTCGCTCAGTAGTTTCTTTGCAAACAGCGTTTCATTTTCCCAGATTCATACAAATGGTTTTTCTAATTTATTCACTGCCTCCTCTACGTCACAGCTGCTTCGGCTCTGTGTGATTCGGCTCCTGTTCGGCTCCTGTTCGATTCGGCTCCTGTTCGGCTCCTGTTCGGCTTCTTCGAAGGTTAATCCAGATGTTTTTGCTTGTTTTCAGCGTGCATTCGGTTAGTTGTTGTCAGCTTTTCGGCAGCTTTTCCCTGCAATTCGGGGGCCTTGTGGTGTTTGCTGAATACACCGCAGGGTCACCGAAATGGGATCGGCAAAAGGAACCGAATTGAAGAGAACGAAAAGTCACCGAACGTGCGGTGACTTTTCGAATCTCTTTGGATAACCCTGTGTGTTATTTTTCATTCCACATGGAAGCCTTCTATATTATTGCAGCGGATAATGAATATCCTGCCAATTATTTTCTTATACAAGAGGAACACTATGAAATGTAGCGTGGGACACTATCTCGCTGAAATGTGTCATATGCGCATGTTTAGAGACAGCTACAGTTACAAGTATTTATTGAGCGCTAACAAGTTCCGTAGCGCTGTACAATGAGGGAGACAGAACAACAAATATACATACAAGATAAACTGTCAGGAATCTGAACCTGTAGGTGAGGATATGAACCCAGAATGTAGTGACACGCAGGAGGCAAGATACGGTTAACAAGCAAAGTTTATTACCAGGGACCACGCACTGGTAAACCCAGAAATGAGGCGTAGTATCAAGGGGTAGTCCATAAACAAAGTCCAGACGGAAGCCTAGGGTTGCCACCTTTTCTTCAAGCCAAACCCGAACACTCTAGTCTAGTGTTTGGCTTGGGCGGCCATTTTTTTGTATCGTATACATTATGCGTATATTTAAATTATGTGTATATAATATGGCACATGGTATGCATGGCAGGCTGGTTTTATGCATGGCATACTGGTAATATGGCTGGCACACTGGTATTATGCATGGCACACTGGCATTATGCATGGCACACTGGCATGGCACACTGGTATTATGCATGGCAGACTGGTATGGCTGGCACACTGGTATGGCACACACTGGCTTTATGCATGGCAGACTGGTATGGCTGGCAAACTGGTATAGCACACACTGGTTTTATGCATGGCAGACTGGTATGGCTGGCACACTGGTATTATACTAAGTTGGCAGACTGGAAAGGCTGGCACACTGTATGGCACACGCTAGTATTATTTATGCTGCAGCAGACTGGAAACAAAGGCTGGCACACTCACTGTCCTGTCGGCATCATTCAGCCTCAGTGAGTCGCAGCTGGGCTGGCCTGGCGCCGGGCACACTGACTGACTGCTGAGCTGAGCCAATCTGCGAGCCTCCCTTGAGTTGATCGGCGGGCGGCGGCATCAGAGTGAATGGAGTGGAGAGCTGCTGGCTGGCCTGGCGAGATCGACCACGTTCCAGGTCCAGAATCTGGATGAAGACAGAGCACGTCCTCTCCGCACGAGCAACCATGTGAAATGACGTCACGTGAAAGTGAGCCCGTTGTGCCTGCATGACCATGACAGCGGCACAGAGGACGACTTTAGACGCAGACCAGCCAATCCCTCTTCAGCTTGGAAAAAATGGAAGGAGGATAAGACCGCGTGCCGGGGGAACACAGGAAATGTAAGTATAACCTTGGATTCATGTGTCTGGGTGGCAGAGGGTGTCAAACCCGGACACATGACTCCAAACCCAGACAATCCGGGTCAAAAACGGACAGGTGGGAACCCTACGGAAGCCAAGAAATCCTAGGTAAATGGAAGGCAGCGATCCGGTGGTCAAAGTCAGAGGTTCGGTACACAAATCAGGTATAGCATGGGATCCAGGGAGCAATGTTCTTGCAGGACAAGGAGGCACACTGAGTTGTGTAACACCAATGCAGAAGCATTGAAGGAAGGGTGTGACCACTCTTTAACGAGAGCTGATTGCAGATAACATCCGACACCTGTATAGAAGTCCAGGAGGCAGGAACTGAAGTCCAGGCAGCAAATCTCATGTTGTGGCAACACCGGATTTTCCCTTCTTGCGGCGAGGGCCCTAACATAAAAACACAAAACAGTAGGAGAGAGGACTCTGCTCGAGAGCTTACAATCTAAGAGGAGAGGGGTGACACACTAGCAGGGTTAATCAGAGAGTGTGAAAAGCAGGAGAATGACTGGAGAAAGAAAAATTCTAGGTCAAAATAGCCAAACCAGAAAAATTCTCCCTTTCATCTCACTTTCCAAATCGGCTATTTTGACCTAGAATTTTTCATTGAATGACAATTCCATTTATTCAAACACTTTTATGTAATTTCCTTGCACCAGAATGATTCGGGCCACTTTTCATGTGTGCCGTTGGCTTATTCACGTCGCGCCTTTGGAGCCCTTTTCCATAGGCTCTTCAAAAGCTAGATGATAAGATAAAGTTGTGCCGATATCTATAAGGTACCAATAATGCTGCCATGTCTTTACTGGAAAGAGTATAAATGTGATATAGAAGTAGGATAAGTAAATATTACTGTCCACTCTCCTTCCTTAATTATACAAGGTCTGACCTCAGGATCTTACTGATTAAGCCTATTTCTCTATTTTAGCTATTGGCATAGCAACAAAACCCTGAGACTACTGAAGAAGGTCAGTTTAATGAAGCGTGCCCGAACACGGCGAGATGACATTGAATCCTGTCTGGATATTGGCGATTACGGTAACTTTTAATTCTATTCCTTTACAATTCCAATAAGATGTTAAAGTTTTAACTTGTTTTGATCACGTGACATAAAATTCTAATTTTAGTCCATATGATAACATTTACCTTGAGGAGTATTGGTGTCTTGCTCATTTTACGTTGACTGTAGGTGAAGGTGAAAAGATTTGAATGAAAGGGTGTAAGGTTCCATTGAAAAATAATGAGAATTTTATTACAGATTAAAGTGAACCAAAGTATAAAGTTACCAGATCAAGGGATTTTTAAGCTTTGTGGAATACCTTGCAAAAAAATATTTCCTGCACGTTGTAAATTTTTTTTTTAACTTGACGTAATTTTTAGTAATAATGGGATATTCTAGTTGTTATTGAATTTTAACTAAGTCTTCACGAACATAAATTAATAAATAAGGTATGTGGAGAGCCAGTGTGTCCAGCGTGGAGTTCATACTAAGGGCACCTTTCAATTAACTGCTATAAGCTAAGAAAACTATGGAGTTAAAAATGTTACCAGTTGTGCTGTTCTATACATGATATTACATTTCTTTGAAAAACAGTTCTTACATAAGTATATTACAATAAAACCCAAAAATAATACAATTTTGGCTGATGAAACTGACCAATCATTAATGGACACAGGCACTTAAATCAATTTCTGCTTCAATCAGACCCGAATTTAAAATTTGTAAGACGAGCCAATATATAAAACTCTGCCATTGGACGAGATTAAAGTGAACCAAAGTATAAAGTTACCAGATCAAGGGGTTTTTAAGCTTTGTGGAATAACTTGCAAAAAAATATTTCCTGCATGTCGTAAAAATTTTTTTGAACTTGGCATAATTTTTAGTAATAATGGGATATTCTAGTTGTTATTGAATTTAAACTAAGTCTTCACTAACATAAATGAATAAATAACGTATGTGGAGAGCCAGTGTTTACAGCGTGGAGTTCATACTACTCTGCCATTGGACGAGTTTTAAAGTTCAAATGAATGAATTTGGTCAATAGTATTTACCACTGGGACACCATTATTACAGATTACATATTTCAAATCATTTTATTCTTTTCACAAGATTTATACCTTATTTTTTAATATAGTCTATATTTAAATTTTAGGATTAAGCATTTCATATAATTTTATGTGCAAAGTACCCCAGTGATTGGTTAATTTTGAAAAATAGCTGGACGTATACAGCCAATGGTGATGCGAGCACATCCTTGCTTAACGCCATTGGCTATTAGATTCCAACAGTAATTTCCAATGCAGCCCATGAAGATTACTCTGCCAAAGATTAGTAAACATATGTTAAGGTTACGATGAAAACATATCCATTCAGCCTTAATTTTTACTAAAAATATAAAAAGATCAGGATTCTCACCAGTGTAAACTGTGCGAGAAACTTAAGTAGCAGTTACCACCACCGTGTAAATCTGACATAGATCCCTGAGGTCTTAAGTGGAATATTCATCGTGTGATGGCTTATTGGGAAGCAGTAGAATGAGATAATGTGCATTTTAGATAACGAGTAAAAGTAGTAAAAGAAAAGCATATTTTAACTTAATTCAATTTTCTGCAATGTTGTCGTTTTAGCTCGTAGAAAGAGAAGAACGAGTTGGAGCGATGACGAAGACGAGAATAGCGATGAAGATGAATCCCAGAACGGAGACAACCAATGGATGGATCCTCTTCAAAAGCTATTTAAAATAACTCGTCCAAAAGCACGCGATGAGGAAAATCCCGATGAAGAGGATGAGGAAGATAAGACCTCGAAACTGAAAGGAAGAGAAGCTTCTTATCATGACCATCCTAAAGGTCAGAAAAGAAAGCATGCCGAAATTCCAGCCGAGGAAGATGACACCTCAGAAAGCCTAAAGAAAAAGATCAAAAAGTGGTCGAGAAAGGCAAAAAGAAAAAAGTCTGGAAAAAAGTCAAGAAAACAGGGAAAGTGGCAAAAAAACGGCTTCAAGACCTCAAAAAGAAAATGAGAGGGCTAAAGAAAGAGAAAATGGTGAAGAAGGTTAAAAAGACCTTCAAAAAGATCCAGGTGGCCACGAAGAAAATAATGAAGAGTTTGATGAAGCTGAAAATTAAAAGGCTCAGAATATAAAAGCTCCAACCGAAACAGCCAAAGAAAATAATAATGTTCAAAACGCTCAGACTGAAGAAAATGGAACTGAAGTTTAAGAAGCGAGAGAACATTATTATAATAATTAATAATAATAATTGTCATCATTTTATTATTATTATCATCATTTATATAGCGCCAACAGCAGCGCTTCTTTAAGAGGCTGAAAATCAAGAGGCCAAAGATGAGTTTTTTTTCGCAGAAAATAAAGCAGCCATATTCACCCAGGGCGCTTTATCTGCTTTTTCCTCATCATGCCACTATTCCCAACAATAAAGACCCTTTCATAATTTGGAGCCATCAAATATTTGTGCACTAATGTTTATTCAAGTATTCGTTATCTAATGTGTGCCACTGGCCCAGATTCACTATGCATTGTGATGGCTATGATGTGTTTTCCCATGCTCCCCTACTCATTGATGATAGATGAGGGGTAAATTCAGGTTAGACACCTCTACAGCTGTGGATAAATAATTATCCATATTAGAGAGAGCAAAAACAAAGTTTAAGAGAGCACTGAAACGGGGCAGCAGCACATGTGGTTTGCCCTGCAGGTCCCATGAGGTTTTAATGTGATGATCCCTTTACAAGGAAGACTATACCACAGGCAAATATCGTTTGTTTTATAACTGGCTAATCCTGAAAATGTATCCAAAATCTCGCATAATCAGGGCATAATCAGAGATAGACGCGTTCATTCATTTTTGTGCAAGAACGCCAGTCTTCTATATATATATGCAAAGGGACTGTCAGGATCGGGTAACCCCGCTTGCAGACTGTAAGCCAACAGACCCTGACCAACCGGTCCTTAGAAATGGCCGGGTTATGGTCAGTAATATAAATACAGAAAAAATGGCGTTGCGCCCATACTGTCACGCTCAGCCACAATGGTGGTACCTGGCATGCGCCAAGTAGGGCCCAGGTAAGAGGAAAAGCCGCTATACGCAGAGATGCGTGACACAACGATCAGGATAAGTAAATAAACCACAGTAGACACTGGGGACCTCTGCACGGCTAATACCGAAGGAGCCCTATATTGATAGATCGGTCCTTAGAGTGGCCGAATCTGCACTAATGGAAAAAGGTTACCTTGTAGCCGTGCAGAGTCCTGGGAAAAACACAGACACCTAAAGGAGATATACTCAACAACTTGCAGGGAAGGACTTCAATATACTAAAGCCGTGGTCTACAGGGATACACAACATATAATACGATATGCACAGAACAGCTAGGGATGTCCAAAAGAGTGGTCAATAAATAAGCCAGGGGTCAAAACCAAAACGTATACCTTGAGCCAAAGCGGGGATATAGCACCAGAGAAAATCCGTCAGCCAGGCCAGAGGGTCAATACCAGGAAGTCAATCAGAAACCTAGAACTCAGACAAGGGGGAAACACTGAGAAAGAACTAGGATAGAATAACAGGGAGGTCTCAGGAACAAATCTGTAGCTGAAGTGAACCAGGATGCAAGAGCATGGTGATATGGGCCCATGACTTTAAATAGGGGAGTAATCAGCCCATATCACCAGCAGAAGCTCAACGAGCAATAAACTTAACCCCTGAGCCGCATGTCAGGGAAAGCAGCACAGGGAAACATATGGAAACACAGACATAAGGAATACAGAGGGCAGGGAGACAGAGTTGGAACGTGGGAACGTGACACATACTCACCGGAGCGGCAGCAACTGCCAGGAGTAACAGCCCAGCCAATGTATAAAACATAACAAGGAAAAATGGTGTCATCTGCGCTCGTTTCTATGTGTTCCATGTACAACAAAACTGAGGTTTTTGTTTGTTTCAATGGCCATTGCAACGTAAGCTCACTTGCCACTTCACGGCACCTCTTTACAGAGTGAGTACCTATCTAACATGTACCAAAAGGCCGCTCTACTGAGCAGCTCCTTAAATGAGTGCAGATGACACCTTTTTTCCTTGTTATGTTTTATACATTGGCTGGGCTGTTACTCCTGGCAGTTGCTGCCGCTCCGGTGAGTATGGGCGTGACACCATTTTTTCTGTATTTATGTATATCATGCTTGTAACACCAGTCCGTCGTTCTGCAGCTGTTCCTCTTTCCATGTTTTTGTTTTTAATCCCAAATGGGAAGTGTTTGGTGCGTGTATAAATAAAACCCACCATCTTTGCCTCTCCTTCGCTGAATAGCAGCAGGAGGGGCTTGGAGCTGCTCAGTAGAGCGGCCTTTTGGTACATGTTAGGTAGGTATTCACTCTGTAAAGAGGTGCCGTGAAGTGGCGAGTGAGCATACGTTGCAATGGCCATTGAAACAAACAAAAACCTCAGTTTTGTTGTACATGGAACACATAGAAACGAGCGCAGATGACACCTTTTTTCCTTGTTATGGTCAGTAATACTGAGAATGACAAACACAAATAAAGTGGTGGAGTGCAAAGAAAAACAACCTGCGGAATAAAGTAACCCACAATGCTCTAGCTAGCCGGTCCTTAATAATGGCCGGGTTAAGCAGGGCAAACCAACAAAACACACATAGGCAGGGGTTAAGGAAATAGAGGTCCGTTATACTATGCCAGAAATCAAGGCGCCAGAATACAGGGAAGTCGAGACAAGCCGGGATCGTATAAACCAGGAAATCAGTCAGAATAGGAATCAAGAAATAACAACAAGGCACTAGGAGTAACAGGAACCACGCTAGGGCAACTTGCTAAGAGAAAGGAAGCCCTTTAAATAGAGCCACAGCACTACCTGTTGGTGCTCAGAGGAGACGCCCTGCTCTGCTATAGGATAGCTGGTCATGTGCTGCGATTGGTTGTCCTTCCTGCATGTTGCATCTGATTCGCGGGCAGCACCATTCTCTGTCCTGTAGTACACAGTACCCTGGAATAAGGCTTTCTGGATATCAGCTGCTGTGACGGCCGCAACATTTCCCCGGACATGGGGCGAAGGTGCAACATTTCCCCAGACATGGGGCGAAGGTGCAACATTTCCCCAGACATGGGGCGAAGGTGCAACATTTCCCTGGACATGGGGCGAAGGTGCAACATTTCCCTGGACATGGGGTGAAGGTGCAACATTTCCCCAGACATGGGCCACCGTGACAGCACCCCCCCTGACGGCGGGCCCGAGGGCAAGAAGGGTAGTGGTGATGATAGGTGGAGACAAGCCCCGGGGCATGAACATCAGAGGCAGCAACCCAGTAACGTTCCTCCGGGCCGTACTCCTTCCAATGCACAAGATATTGCAATCCACCTCTAGACCACCTGGAATCGATGAGAGCCTGCACCTCGTATTCCTCCTGACCCTGAACTTGGACAGGAGGAGGCTGGTTCACAGGAGTGGTATACCGGTTACAGACAAGGGGCTTGAGTAGGGAGGTATGGAAGGAGTTGGGGATTCTCAAGGACTTAGGCAACTCCAAGGCATAAGAGACAGGATTAATGCGTCGGAGGACCCTGTACGGACCGATAAACCGTGGTGCCAATTTGTGAGAGGGCACCCGGAGTTTGATATGCCGAGTGGAGAGCCATACCCTTTGACCAGGGACATAAGAAGGTCCTGGTCGTCTGTGGCAGTCTGCAAACTTCTTATGGGCTAAAGAAGCTTTTTGCAAAGCGGATTGAATCCGCATCCAGGACTGACGTAGGAGTTGTAAGTGATCGTTAAGTGCAGGAATGGGTGATACAGACGGAGTGCCAGGTAATAAAGCAGGATGGAACCCATAGGTCGCAAAGAACGGGATATGACCAGAGCTGTCATGTACCACGTTATTCCTAGCCAACTCAGCCCAAGGTAATAAGGAACTCCAATTATCTTGTTGGTGGGAGATGAAGAACCGTAAATATTGTTCTAAGGACTGGTTGGTACGTTCAGCAGCACCGTTAGATTGTGGGTGGTAGGCAGAAGAAAAGGATAAGTTGATACCCATTTCTTTACAGAAGGATCTCCAGAATCGGGAAATGAACTGAGTACCACAATCTGAGACTATTTCCTGCGGTATCCCATGTAACGTACCACCTCCTTAGCAAATATACCGGCTAGCTGTTCTGAAGAAGGAAGTTTTTTCAGTGGAACAAAATGGGCCATTTTAGAAAAACGGTCAATAACAGTGAGAATGGTGGTATTACCCTCAGATGGGGGTAGGTCCACAATAAAGTCCATGGATAAATGGGTCCATGGTCTCGAAGGCACAGGGAGAGGTTGTAATAGACCCACTGGAAGATCAGCAGGGGTCTTATTCTGGGCACACACATTACAGGATGCAATAAACTCTCGGATATCAACACGAAGAGTGGGCCACCAATATAGACGAGAAATGGCGAGAATGGTCTTATTGACTCCTGGGTGACCTGCAACCTTTGATGCATGCATAACTTGTAATAACTCCCTTCTCTCGTTCTCTCCTACATACAATCTTTCTGGAGGTAGAGAGCTAGGGGCAGCATTCTGAGAGGACAGAATGCGCTCGATCAACTGAGAAGACACTTGCATACACACAGTGGCGATTATATGAGTACTGGGTATGAGAGAAACCGGTTTGGTGTGAGGCAGTTCCTCTTCCTCAAACTGTCTGGAAAGAGCATCCGCCTTGGTATTACGTGACCCTGGGCGGTAGGTGATCAAATAATTGAAGCGACTTAGGAACAACGACCATCTGGCCTGGCAGGGGGACAGTCGCTTCATGTCTGCCAGGTAGGCTAGGTTCTTGTGGTCAGTTAGAATGATCACTGGAATTTGTGAACCCTCCAACAGATGTCTCCATTCTTTTAAAGCCATTATAATAGCCAAGAGTTCTCTGTTGCCAATGTCATAGTTTCTCTCTGAGTCAGACAACTTCTGGGAGAAGTAGGCACAAGGGTGAAGTGGGGCATCCCAGGTGTCTCTCTGGGAAAGTACTGCCCCTATACCAGATTCTGATGCGTCGACCTCCATTATAAATGGTTTAGAAGGGTTAGGATGTGCTAGAATAGGTGCAGAGGCAAAGGCCGTTTTTAAATCCTCAAAGGCTTTAAGGGCAGCCTCTTGGTCATAGAGGTGATAGGAGCAATTACAGAAGAAAAGTGTGGGATAAACTTCCTGAAATAATTGGCGAATCCAATAAATCTCTGGATAGGTTTCAACCCTTTGGGTAGAGGCCAAGATCAGATGGATTCCAGTTTTTTGGGATCCATTAAAAACCCTTGGACGACACGATGTACCCCAGAAACGGAACCTGTGTCACATGGAATATGCATTTTTCTAGCTTACAATATAAACCATTTCGTAACAGAGTGCCGAGAACAGAACGCATGTGATCATAATGTGTATGTAGGTCAGGAGAGTCCACCAGAATGTCATCTAGATAGACTATGACACATGAGGAGAGGTAGTCCCGAAGGACGTCATTTATAAAATCCTGAAAAACCGCAGGGGCGTTGCACAACCCAAACGGCATGACCAGATATTTGTAGTGGCCGCTATGGGTGTTGAATACGGTCATCCACTCGTCTCCCTCCTTTATGCGTACCAGGTTGTATGCACCCCTAAGATCCAATTTAGAAAACACTGTGGAACCTCTAAGATGGTCAAAGAGGTCAGAGATTAGAGGAATAGGGTAGGCATTCTTGATGGTGATACGATTCAACCCTCTATAATCTATGCACGGACGGAGGTCACCCTCTTTTTGGCTACAAAGAAGAACCCTGCCCCAGCTGGGGAAGAAGATCTTCATATGAAACCCTTCTCCAGCGATTCCTGGATATATTCCTCCATGATACTATGTTCCTTTGGGGACAGTGGATAAATTCTCCCTTTAGGGGGAATGGTACCTGGGTATAACTTGATAGCACAGTCATACGGACGGTGCGGGGGTAGCTTATCGGCCTCTTTTTTGTCAAACACTTGTTTAACAGACAGATATTGCTCCGGAACGGTAGAAGACAAAGGTTTTGCAGTAGGGGTATTGAGTAACCTGATAGGTAACATAGAGGGAAAACAAGAGGAGGAACAGGTGGAACCCCATGCGACGACCTTTCCCTTTACCCAGTCAATGTGAGGATTATGTTTTTGTAACCATGTGAGACCTAAAACAACTGAACAAGACGGTGATGATATGATTTGAAACACTATGGATTCGTCATGATGATCCCCAAGACACATGGAAATAGCTTTAGTCTCTTGGGTTATAACAGGAGAGGCAAGGGGACTACCATCCATGGCCTGTACCATTAAGGGTTTGGATCTAGGGGACAGAGGAACAAGATGACCTGAGGCAAAGGACTCATCCATAAGATTATCAGCAGCCCCTGAATCCAGCAATGCTTCACAATCGAATTTGACAGAACCCCATGTTGGACAGACAGGAAGAAGTAATCGTAGTGAGGTCGGTTTGGGACACAAAGTAAGAACACCTAAGGCCGGTCCCCTCCTAGGACTTAGGTGCGAGCGTTTTCTGGGCGTGATGGGCACTTAAGGCGTTGGTGACCCCCAAGTCCGCAATATAGGCAAAGACCCTCTCTACGCCTATAGGACTTCTCTTCTTCTGTCAATTTGGTGTGACCCAATTGCATGGGTTCGGTATCAGAGACCTGTGAAGTGCGAGATGGTGGACTAACGGAACCTCGTGTAGGAACCCTAGCAACGCTTTTTCTGGGTCTCTCTCTGTGTTTAGCTCTATCCCTGATTCTGTTATCAATATCAATCACGTAATCGATCAAATCCTCTAACTCCTCAGGCAAATTCTTAGCTGCTATCTCATCTAGGATAGTATCAGAAAGGCCCTCCTGGAAAAGCAATACAAGGCAATCATTAGTCCAATCAACCTCTGCTACTAGGGTTTTGAAGTATATGGCATAATCTGCAACAGACCTGGAACCTTGCTTAATTCTGAGCAGGGATCTCCCAGCCCTCTTGGAACGACCAGGAGGATCAAAGGTGCATCTGAGAGCACGTACAAAGTTGTGGTAGTTATAGACCACAGCATCATCATTTTCCCACAATGGGTTAGCCCATGCTAGGGCTCTACCAGACAAATGATTTATCATAAATCCCACACGGGCACGATCTGAAACATATATTCTAGGGTTCAGTTAAAAATGAATGCTGACCTGAGTCAAAAAGCCACGACACCCAGTCTGTTCCCCACCAAAACGAATTGGAGAAGTCATGGATACATGGGAGGCAGGTAAAGCAACCTCAGGTGTGTGGGATTGCAGGACCGGGGCAGAGGTCGCCACCTGTGGTTCAGGCTGCAGATAGGCAGTACGGACAAGAATAGTTTGTATAGCCTGAGCAAAGGCATCCATGCGGTGGTCTAATTCATTGACACGAGAGGCACATGCAGCGAGCTGCTGACCTACGTCTGCAGGGTCCGTGGCCCTAGCGTAATGTCAGGATCGGGTAACTCCGCTTGCAGACTGTAAGCCAACAGACCCTGACCAACCGGTCCTTAGAAATGGCCGGGTTATGGTCAGTAATACTGAGAATGATGAACACAAATTAAGTGGTGGAGTGCAAAGAAAAACAACCTGCGGAATAAAGTAACCCACAATGCTCTAGCTAGCCGGTAATGGCCGGGTTAAGCAGGGCAAACCAACAAAACACACATAGGCAGGGATAGAGGTCCGTTATACTATGCCAGAAATCAGGGCGCCAGAATACAGGGAAGTCGAGACAAGCCCGGATTGTATAAACCAGGAAATCAGTCAGAATAGGAATCAAGAAATAACAACAAGGCACTAGGAGTAACAGGAACCACACTAGGTCAACTTGCTAAGAGAAAGGAAGCCCTTTAAATAGAGCCACAGCACTACCTATTGGTGCTCAGAGGAGACGCCCTGCTCTGCTATAGGATAGCTGGTCATGTGCTGCGATTGGTTGTCCTTCCTGCATGTTGCATCTGATTCGCGGGCAGCACCATTCTCTGTCCTGTAGAACACAGTACCCTGGAATAAGGCTTTCTGGATATCAGCTGCTGTGACGGCCGCAACATTTCCCCGGACATGGGGCGAAGGTGCAACATTTCCCAGACATGGGGCGAAGGTGCAACATTTCCCCAGACATGGGTCGAAGGTGCAACATTTCCCTGGACATGGGGCGAAGGTGCAACATTTCCCTGGACATGGGGCGAAGGTGCAACATTTCCCCAGACATGGGCCACCGTGACAGGGACGAAACGCTACATCGATAATTTACATGAAGGAACAAATCGAGTGACTGATGATTTTTTGGGGATTTCTTTGCACACAAGCTTTCTGGGACCGCCGCTCTCCCTCACATGGCTGGCACATGGAGCATTATGGGAGTTTTGCAGTCAGGGCCAACACGATCATTCTGGGCTAATTCAACTTGTAAGGAGTGTCAGCCACAGAGCTCACACACATAAAACTTTGGCCATAGGCAAGACAACACATGGAAATGTGGTTTGATATGGGTACAGAGCTGAGATAATTGTAAGTTCCAGAAAGTAGCCGGTTTGTCTTATTATAAATTTCACCAAATATCGCTCAAAGCATGCCAGGGAAATTGGAGAGAAAATACACATATTTAATAATAAATTCACTTCGTGGAGCACACTATTTACCTGCTACGGGAGGCATTTATTCTTCATGTATCATGTATCATGTATCATGGATAATGATTGCTTAGATCCAGGAGTTGCCCTTCAAGGCATGAGATGGTTGTATTATAACATCAGGTCTATTCACTAAAGGTGTAAATAAGGAGAATGACTGGAGAAGTGAAAATTCTAGGTTAAAATAGCCAATCCTGAAAATTCTCCCATTTATCATCTCACTTTCCAAATCGGCTATTTGGTCCAGATTGTTCTTTCACCTTTTAGTGAATAGACCTTCATGTCTTGTAATCGTTGTCGGTCATTTCTTGATTTGCCTGAGGGCTCTAAGTAGAAGCAACTGAATGATATTCATATATTATATTATATATATTATATAGTGATATTATATATTATATAGATATTATATAGTGGGTGACACCCACTGATGAAGCTCCTAGTAGCGAAACACGTTTGAGGTGTATTTTAAAGATTGTTTAATAAACCGATTGTGGATTTTATCATCTCGACTGATTTCCTGGTGATTTAATCCTTTTTGGTATCCTAGAAAGACATCTCGAAGGTTTGGATCTTCTACTCGTGGACCGCTGAGAGGGGAATCGGTGCCCCTGATTTATAATCCATCGATCTGCATACTGTTTGGTGCCTTTTAATCTAATTGGCACCTTAAAGTGTGAGTATATCTACCTTTTACTTTATATTCTCACTGAGTTATTACAGGCTGCGCAATATTTCTCCTCTTTGTATTTTTCCCTATCTCTTCACCATCTGACCCTCGGAGGACGGAACATTGGGCTGGATAGCCCCCACTGGAGCTGAAGCATCCAAGTGCCAGAGCCTGACACCAGTTCTAATATCTGGATTTTCTATTCTAACGGATTTGGGGATTTGCCATTTCTTCTGGTATTGTCCGGCTGCTGCACACCGTCTCTGGCCAGTATTTATCAACATTTATTTGTTTTTTCCTTTTTTGGGATTGAGGACTGTGTCTCTGAACCCAATTCCCCGATTTTGTACTCTGTATAGACTGACTGGTTATTTTTTACTCTGACTCTGTGTTTTTGGGCACAACATCCTGGATGTTCTTTTAACACCCTGTGGGTGGTGTCTGAATTTTATGTCCTCTTATATTCCTTTTTTATATCTGAGACTATTTTTTTATTACCAATTTTTCAGAACGTACTGAGTTGCTTCTCTACTTAATTAACACTCTCATGTCACTTTAAGGTGTTTTTATTACATTGCAAGTGTCTAAATGCATATTTTACTCCATTGAAAGTATCTATTCTTAGGGTTACTACACCTGTATTTAATTCTATACACCACTGCATTACAATTCCAGTCACTAAATTCTCTCCTCTACTTACTATTCTAATCATCCTGTTTTGATTAGTCGTATTGCATACACACTTTGTTTTTCTGCATTTCCCTGCCTTGACAATAGAGCCATCTACTGGCGCCACACAGAAACTGCACCCTTTAGTAATGAAAATATATTATCAATTGTGCTCGGTCACTGGAAATCTTGCATGACATCTCTGAAAAGGTGAAAAAACCTCAATCACTATTTAATCTGTATGGGAACAGGATAATTAAGTCAGAAATCCAGTGCATAAGCCTAATATATTTAAGAGAGATATACATTTATATATATATATATATATAATGTATATACACACCACCCCCCTACCCCAAGTGAGTGGGACACTATCGTCAAAAAAAGACAAATTTTTATGTTATTTATTTTATGTTGCTGATATCTTACATATGATTTGGGTTTCTCTTGTGTTTAGTTAAAATATATTTTACTCTATATGTGTCACTGGGTACATCCATTGTGTGATATTTTGTGTTGTAAATAAATAAATTATATATATATATATTTATAACAGCCAAAGGTTCCTGGCACTCAAGGGCTCTAAACTTCAAAGTCGCTCAGATAATCATAATAAACAACACCATTGGTCCTGATTAAAGTTATTATATAATGAAATGATGCTGTTACTAAATAAAGTATAAAAGATTTGAGGAGACGCTGGAGAAGAGGCTCTACTAATGAACGTATATATAATCAATTGTGCTCGGTCACTGGAAATCTTGTATTGTTACCGGAGTCAATCAGGTTCACTTCATTAACGGCGCCGGACCAGACACAAGCAAGGATTGTCCAAACACGAGTCTCTTCAGGAAAGGCAAGATCTTTATTGTGTCGTCACACAAGTGCTCACACAGGATTGAATCTCTAAGAGTGAGCCCCTCTTTCACCCCGTGCAAGGGGTCTTATATTCAAAAATACGTAATTAGGTACATCCCAATTAGCCCACCTCCCGCTGACACTTTATTCCATCCCACGTGGGTTAATACCTCCCATCATTAGCATAAACACAAAGAACATTCCACATTTAACTATAAATTGATACACTTCATGTTAGTTTGACAGTATGTGATTTGTTTGTGCTGTCTTTCTCCGGCCAGCGCCTCCCTCCCTGTTGGCTTTGTTTATTCAGATAGCCAGGGACCTGGTCTGTTTTCTGTGCTCTCTTTGTTCTTTGGCACATCGCTCTGACCTTGCTTCATTCATAAATCTTTCTGTCTCTTTATGCCAAGAGCTGGCCGGATCCTGCCTGGATTTCTTGTTAGCTTTTCTAATCTACCACGCATTCCTTAAATTCTACGTGAGCTCAGCTCTTTTCTTCTAAATGAAATCTATTCTATTTACTTGGTGAACCAATATTCTGAACAAGATGGCTGCCTGGCTCATAGGGGCAACCATCTTCCATCCTGATTCTCCTTCATTCCCCCCTTGGCTCAAGTGTCAGTATCTTTTTCCTGGCACTTGTAGCCATTACACTCCACTATTCTGAAATTCTGAATATTGGGGGGACTTTCCGTTCGCTGGGAACATTCCCTGTGGAATTATCAGTGGTATCTTCTGTGTTTGTGTAGGTGTCAGTGCTGCCTTGCATAGTGGCCACATGCATAGCCCTATGCGGTATATCAGTATCCCTATGATCAAGACCACCACTACCATGAGTATCATGGATCCAATCTGTGAAATAAATCTCAGGATCGATCCAAACCATTCTCCCATTGCTCCGAACCCACGGAGCGGATTCCAGCCTTCGGCAGCAATCCTTCTAGCTGAACCCTGCAACTGTGCTACCTTTTCCTGGTGGTCCTGAATTACCTGGTAATAATCTGGGACTTCGTGTGTGGTGTTTCTGATGAAGGTGCAACATTCATAGTGCATCGTCATTTCACACAATCCATTCAATGCTGCACTGATCTGCTCAAGCGCCATGTCATGTATCATCTGCACCTTTCGTATCTCTCGCATTTCCAGATTCAGCAACTGGATATCCATACTGGTTCTATTCAGGATCTCATCCATCAGATTGACATAGCTATTCAATCTCCTCATTATCTCTCCTCCCCATCCAGTCCATGCTGGCAGCCATGTCCATATTCGATCCATTTTCGCAAACAACTCTCTCTTCGGTCTTTCAAACACCAGTGGATACCTAGGGTGTAGTTCTGTGTCTGTGTTTGTGTCTTCTCCCCTTAGTCTCTGTATCGGGACCAGTTTAGCCAAATAACACATTCCTGTTATTGTTGGTGGAACCCATGTGTAACACACTCTCCCACAACACACCTGGTATCCCTCTTCTAACATGAATGGTGATAGGTGTAGTGTTCCCTTTGCTAATTCCAACATCATTCGCCTCATTCGTCTTGTCGTCTCCAGCACACTCTGCATCCCACCAGACTCATCTTCAATTACTCTCTCTTGTTTACTCGTGAGTTTCCTGCACTGTATGTATAGATAATTTGAGTGTCCCTCTGTGTCAATTGTGTATATGTATGATGTCCAATTGAATTTGCTTGAGTAACACCCTTCCTTCTTATGTGTGTCTTTATCTGGCCCTATTTGGAAACACCATTCTGGAGGATATATGTACCCTATTATGGGATACCCAGCTTCATACATTTCTGGTTGTTCTCTGGGTGGCCGAAAAGAATGTATTGTAATATTCCCTGATGCAAACATACTCAGATTCATTGGAACAGAAGCAAATGGGATATGGATTGTCTCTGGGTGCATTCTGCTGCACACCCAACATGCTTCCTGCCCAGATTTCTTAGCATAGTCATATTTAAATTGCACAAGCAAATGTCCTCTTGGCAATATCTCGGATGATATTTCTCGCTTTTGTCTCCACATGGTACGGTTCTCCATCACCGGGTGCGTACCATTCCAGATGTGAGAAATATCCACTTTCCCCGCGGTATTTGTACAATTGGGGCATGCTCCACGTGAGAGTCCATAAATCAAATTAGCAAGGTATAGAATCAGCGCCACAACTGCCCCGAATGTCAGAATTCCTTGGGCAATTCTTTTCACAGCCACATAAACCCAATCCCTCCCCACCGGAATTTCAAAAGTGAAGAACATATCAGGACGATCAAGGGTGGGGGCCGGGCCCCTAAAAAACACCCTGTGGTTATCCCCCGTCGGCAGGTGGTCAGTGCCTGTGCCCATCAAAACACCCATCTCCGCTGGCGGGTGGTCAGGGCCTGTGCCCATCAAAACACCCACTTGTTGATCTTCTGAATCATCAGGGTTAGGATCATTTAGGTGCTCGAGACTGTGGACTTTGTCATCTTCAGCCTCAGCGGATTGGTCTCGCTGGCGACGACCTTCCATGTTAGCTCAGGACTGGCAGCTGCTTTTATTCTGGAGTGATGTATCCACGGGACCACCTCGGCAACCTTTACTGCTGTAGGGGTTGATAACAGGACAAGATAAGGACCTCTCCATTTTGGACCCAGTGGATCATTTTTCCACTCTTTTACCCATACTGAGTCACCCGGACAATACTTATGCAGTGAAGGATACAGGAAATGCGGTATATTATCCCCACCCAAGTATTTAACTTCTGCATTGATTTACCCAACATTACTACCTGATCATTTAGTTTAGTTTCTCCCAATGCCCGAAGGTCCCCCCTTAGTCCATTAATCAGAGGGGTTGGCCGTCCAAACATAAGTTCGTACGGACTTAGCTTCAATTGGGGGGTTGGTCTGCACCTAATGTGCAAAAGGACTATCGGCAGCAAGTCCAACCAGCCTAATGACGTCTCTTGGCACAGTTTGGACATCAGAGTCTTTAGGGTACGGTTCATTCTTTCAACTTTTCCCGAACTTTGGGGCCTGTAGGCGGTATGTAGCATCCAGGTGATGCCCAGTAGCCGGGCAAGTTGTTGCAAACAGTTCTGGATAAATGCAGGGCCATTGTCCGACCCTATCTCGAGTGGAAGTCCGTAACGTGGTATTATTTCTTTCATCAGGCTCTTTACCACTTCTGTAGTCTTTTCAGTTCTTGTTGGGAAGGCTTCCACCCATCCCGTTAAAGTACATACCATCACTAGTAGATATTTGTATCCTTTGCAGGGTGGCAGTACTGTAAAGTCTATTTGTAATGATGCCATTGGGGATAGCCCGATTGGCTGTTCCCTGGGGGTTGAGACGGGCCTGTTCTTGGGTTGTTTTTGGCACATGTTACACACTGCTGAGCTGTTGCTTTGCAGATTGCTGACAATCCTGGTACGTAGAAATGTGGCTTCCAACTGTTGCTCCATCATTTCTCTCCCTCCATGGGTACTTGCGTGAAGTGCTCTTACGATTTCAGGAGCCAGTGTTGCTGGTAGGACCATTCGTCCATTCTCCATCTGGAACCATCCATCTTCTCCATAACCTCCGGGTTCTTCTGTCAGCCACTTCTTTTCTTTTTCTGAGTACACAGGTGTCCATTCGCTCAGTGGTGCTGGTAGAAGTGCAGCTACCACTGGTTTTGGTTTGTATCGTGCCAATTCTCTCCATGATTCCCCAGATAAATTCTTCTTTTGGGAAATAGTATCGCCATGCGAAAAACAATAAATCTTGTCTGTCTTGTGAATCTCTTACTGCTGGTATGAAAAAGTTCATTGCACTTTTCTTCATTCTTGGCAGTCTGTTCTTGATAAGGATCTCCTTGAGGAAGAACCTCACCAGTGGGACTTGATATTCTTCTGCTCCCAATTCTCCCAGACTGTGCAGTATTCGTGTGATTCGTAGATTATTGTGAGGATGGTTTGTCAAATTTTCAAATCGTGACGCGAAATTTTCTGCTCGTTCAACTTCAGTTGTTTCTTTGTCTTCCTCCTCCCCCACTATTTTTACGCCGAAGAATTTCAGCATCATTTTGTAAGCTCTGCGCAGTCTTTGCTGAACTTCTGAGGTGTTGATCATTAGGCGTGTCTCTTGCGGATTTAGGGGAGTAGAGTAGAAATTTCGGCCTTGTGTCCGAGTTGGAAAAAGCCATTGGATATAATCATGATTGAGTTCTAATAGTTCAAAGTCATCTTGCCATTTGTGCAGTATTATTTCAATGAACTCGCCGTGGGGTTCAAACTTTTTCAAATTCATGTAGAACTCGTAATTTGGCATTGAAGGTTGAGGCTCTTGTTTGCATATCAGTACTTTAGCTTGATCTTCTGTTGATGGTGGCGGTTTTGCAGCTGCTTTTGCGGCCTGGTCCGCGCGTCTGTTTCCTTTTGGAATTTCATCACGGCCCTTTTGATGGCCTCGACAGTGCATGATGCTGACAGCACTTGGTTTCCACACTGCTTCCAGGAGGGCCGTGATTTCTGCAGCATATTTAATTTGTTGTCCTGAAGAGGTAAGTAGACCTCTTTCTTTGTAGAGTGCACCATGTGCATGGACCGTCATGAAGGCGTATTTGGAATCTGTATAGATATTTACTCTTTTGCCTTCAGAAATTTCAAGGGCTCTGGTTAAAGCTGTTATTTCGGCCAATTGTGCAGATGTATGGCCTGGCAGTGGCTTTGCTTCGATAACTTCTTCTGCTGAGACTACTGCATAGCCGGAGACTTTCTTCCCATCATCCATGTAACTGCTACCATCAGTGAATAGCTGTAGATCGTATTTGTCTAGGGGTACGTCTTTCAAATCTGGCCTGCTACTGAACACTTCTTCCATGACTTGGAGGCATTCATGATCTGGATCCTCTTCACAGTCAGGCAGTAAAGTAGCAGGTTTCAAGGTAGCGATGAGGTCCAAATGGACCCGTGGATTTTCACACATCATGGCTTGGTACTTCGTCATCCGGCTGTTGCTGAACCAGTAACCTCCTTTGACATCCAGCAGAGCCTTGACAGCATGGGGCACCTTGACATGAAGAACTTGTCCAAGGGTCAGCTTGTCTGCTTCTGCTATCAGCATTGCGGTGGCAGCCACTGCTTTCAGGCATGGGGGTAGGCCGCAGGCCACAGGGTCGAGTTGCTTGGAGAGGTAGGCCACAGGCCTCAGCCATGAGCCAAAGGTCTGGACCAATACTCCTGTTGCTGTTTGGTTATGTTCATGTACGAACAGCTGGAAAGGCTTGCTGTGATCTGGCAGCCCAGCAGGAGCTTCCATTAGCAGAGTCTTTAATTTCAGGAACGCTGCTGTTTGCTCCTCTTCCCAATGAAAGGGGTCTAGTTCTCCCCCCTTGGTGGCTTGATGAAGCGGCTTAGCAATGTCTGCGAAGTTGGGGATCCACAGGCGGCAGAAGCCTGCAGCTCCCAGGAACTCACGGACTTGTCTTCTGGTCTTTGGTTGGGGTATGCGGCACACTGCTTCTTTTCTTTCTGCCCCCAGTGCACGTTTGGTACCTGTTAACTGGAAGCCCAGGTATTTTACACTCTGTTTACATATTTGTGCTTTCTTTTTAGAAACTCTGTAACCTGCTTGGCTTAGTAGGTGTAGCAAAGCTTTTGTGGCGGATAAACAGTCTTTTTCTGTGGGAGAGGCCAATAATAAATCATCAACATATTGGAGTAACACTACTTTGTCTGGCTGAGCATTGAAGGCGAGGAGATCTTGGCTGAGCGCGCACCCAAAAATCGTGGGCGAATTTTTGAAACCTTGAGGGAGGCGCGTCCACGTCATTTGATGACGCGCCCCCGTGGTAGACTCTTCCCACTGGAATGCAAAAAGGGGCTGGCTTGCTGGAGCCAGACGGATGCAAAAGAAAGCGTCTTTTAAATCAAGCACTGTGTAATATTGTGTATCTCCGGGGATTAACGCCAACAAATTGTATGGATTTGGAACCACAGGGTGTAGTGTTACTGTGGCCTCGTTGACAGCTCGTAAATCTTGGACAGGGCGGTACTCTTGTGTGCCTTCTTTCAATACTGGCAATAGGGGTGTGTTCCATGGTGACACGCAGAATTTCAATATGCTGTTATCTTTAAGTCTCTGTAAATGTATTTGTATATTCTGCTTGGCTTTTTGTGGGATATGATATTGTCTTAGAGCCACAGGCGTTGCGCCGGGCTTTAATTCCACATATACCGGGGGTATGTTTATGGCAAGTCCTGGCGGATTTCCCTCCGCCCACACCCCAGGAATTTCAAGGAGTAGTGCATGCGGGTCCGGCGCGGCAGGCAGAGTAGGTGCCGTGCGCCATTCTTCCTCCCTTGGCATAACTACTGCAATTTTCACAGATTGTGGATTGTGCGGACTGGCTGGATTATGCTGCCGAATAGAGCCACCACTCTCGGGCAGGTCTAATTGAGCGTGACCCCCGGGAAGGAACGTAATTTGGGCTTGCAATTTGCAGAGGATATCCCGCCCCAGGAGTTGGATGGGACATTCGGGCATATACAAAAATTCATGTTCAACATTATGCCCACCCACACTACATTTTCTAGAAGCAAGAAAAGGATATTTAGCAGACACTCCCATTGCTCCCATAATATCAACCTCATTTCCCATTGGGGGTGCAATTTGTTTAGTTACAACAGAATATTCGGCACCGGTATCAACCATAAAAATTCATCTTTATTTCCCACTCTCATTGTGACCGTGGGCTCGTGGCTACCGAGCGGGATGGGCCCAGGTCCCCGTCAATATGCATCCTGCCCTTCAAATGATGTCCCCGCCAGTCCCACAAACCCCGCTCCATTCCTTCACTTTTCTCATACCTTCCGTCTGTTACCTGGCCGTTAGAGGCTTGACCTCCCGCCTCCCCAACTTCACCTTGTCCCCAAATTTAGCCAAAAATGCAGGACAGTCGTTTTTCCAATGACCTTCACCCCGGCACCACGCGCACTGATTGGGTCCTAGGGGTTCCCTGGGGCTCCCCTACCTCTTCCTCGAGCCCCCCTACCCCTTGCCCTCCCTCTGTCTGGGCCACCTCCCTCCGCCATTCCCCATGTATCCAACCACCCCGGTATGTCCCTTCTGTTTCTTTATCTCCTCTAGATCCCGGTTATGATACACCTTATTAGCGATCTCAACTAACTCGCTAATACCTTTTCCCAAAACCCATCTATTCTCTGTATTTTGTTCCGTATATCCCTCTGTGACTGACCCACAAACGAAGAGTTAATTAACCTCTGATTCTCCGTCGCTTCAGGATCAATAGGACTATACATCCTGTACGCATCCAGCAATCTCTCTAGAAACGCACTTGGGGATTCTTTAACCTCTTGCACCACATCTGCTATTTTTCCCATGTTTGTGGGCTTCTTCCCTCCCGCTTTAACACCCATAATTACAGCGGTTCTGTATGTTTGCAGATGGGCAACTCCTTCAGCTGTATTGTACGGCCATTTAGGATCTGTTCTGGGGTAATGTTCCTCTGCCCATGCTTCTGGATGAGGCTTAGCATCTGCTACGGCTTGGGCGAGTAAAATCTTTTGCGCGCTACTATTTATTCGGGCTCTTTCCTCTGTGGTGAACATTGTCAACATTAATTGCTGACAATCTGCCCATGTGGGGTTATGTGTGAGCATAACTGACTCTATCATACTGGCCACTGCTGCGGGATTTGTGGAATACAGTGGTGTGTGTGTTTTCCAGTTAAAAAGATCCGTTGTCGTGAATGGGACGTATGTGTATTGTATTGGCCCTGGATCCCCATTCGCTAAGGGGGGGCCTGGCACCTCTCTCAGCGGCAATTGCAAAGCACTTTTGTGGGGAGTGTGTTGGTACAGATCCCGGGGTCTATGTATATTATTCGCTGCGCGTGTGGTGACTCCCTGTTTCTCTTCCTCTTCTCTATCATCACCACTCCCGTGGGACACTAATTTATATATGTTCCCATCGGGCATCTCAATCTTCTCCGGTGGAGCTTCTCCATCCCCTCCACCCACTGCACCCTGCTCTTCCTCCGCAGGCGCACGGGACGGAGCAAAGGGAGCCGACCGAGCAACCGCAGCTGCCTGCTCCCCCCTCCCGCCCGCAATCGCGGCATTCAGAGCCTCCCTAGCTGCCCCATAACATGATGGGTAGGACGGGGGCAGATTATCACTCTCTTCTGGTTGGTCTAACACGGCCTCCTCTCTCATTATTCTGGGGGTCCTGCTTCTTATTTCTCCCCGCTATCATTATAAAATGACTCTTGTTCTTAATGCAATATCTCCATATATCTATATACGGATACTGTTCAGGATGTCCATACTGCTCCGTAATTTGGGAGTGTACCTTCTGTACCAACTCCGGGTCCATTGACCCCTGTTCTGGCCATCCTGAGACTAACATCGGCCACACAACCGTACACATTACTTTTAATTTCTCTTTTGTCAATTCTACACCATAGTCATGGGTTTTTATATAATGCATCAAAATTTCGCACCATATACTCTAGGGGCGTCTCCCCCTTCTTTACTTTCTTGGGCTTTGATGACCCGTTACCCATTGTCACTCCCGGACTCAGTACTTTTTGCAATACAGATATATTATTTCAATAACAGTTTTAGAATTTACAGTCTGATACTTCAATCAACAGTCCTTTCGTGTCTGAGGCGCTTCCCCCTTCAGTAGCCGACTGCAGTCGCCTGAGCCGAAAACGTACGTTCGGGGTCCACTTTCGAATTTGCTTCCTCGTGGAGCGAGTAGGCGCACGTTCACTCACAGCACTCGAGTCAGTTCATTCACAGCACATACCGTATCAGATACTTTCAGCACAATACAGAACATATATCACTTCAACTCTTTCTATTAGCCGAGGGTTTATTCCCTCCTTTGTGGCTCCTTATACCCCGTAATTTGAACTCTAACTCTTGACTGCGTGTGACTATGTGCACCCCGTTCCTTGTCTACACTTCCACCTGCAATTCCACTCTGCCTTATGGATAATCTACCCACTCAGCACCACTATCTCTGCAGCTATCGTTGGCTTCACTATAAGCCCTTGTCACTACACGACGTACACACTAGGCACTGACTTCAGGCTCTCAGCCCAGTCACAGAAAAATCCTCCTCCTTTCCCGTTTACCCACGTGGTGAAGCTCTGTTTACAAACACTAACTGACGTCTGCAACTCCACGTGGCTACCTTCTCCCTCTCTAACAGAACTACACTTTGATTGGCATTCAATTCCCCCGAATCCAGACACCCGCTAGCCACTCTGGCTCCTCAGCAATGTCAGTGCTATCAGCGGCGGGCTAGATATGCCAATAGGATGGTGGCCATCGCATCCTCTTATCCGTCTATCTCAGTCGGACGTTTCCCTTAGATACCGGTATCTCCTTCAGACATACAAAACATAGAAGACACGTTACCTATCGCCGGCGCTGCTCGCTGTTTCCCAGACTCGTGGTGTCCCAGTTCCCGGGCCGGGGGTCCGTTTGGGACGAGACGAGGTCCACTGAACAGGAAATCCTGCTTGGCGCCTGCAGATGTCAGCTCACCTTCAACGGACGCCCAACCAGCGGGATTCTCGTGCACCTGCAGTCAATATCGACGCACTGTGTTCAGCAGCCGTTGCCTGTGTCTTGGCAAGGGCCCGTATCCCGGCTATCGAGCCCCCAAGAAATGTTACCGGAGTCAATCAGGTTCACTTCATTAACGGCGCCGGACCAGACACAAGCAAGGATTGTCCAAACACGAGTCTCTTCAGGAAAGGCAAGATCTTTATTGTGTCGTCACACAAGTGCTCACACAGGATTGAATCTCTAAGAGTGAGCCCCTCTTTCACCCCGTGCAAGGGGTCTTATACTCAAAAATACGTAATTAGGTACATCCCAATTAGCCCACCTCCCGCTGACACTTTATTCCATCCCACGTGGGTTAATACCTCCCATCATTAGCATAAACACAAAGAACATTCCACATTTAACTATAAATTGATACACTTCATGTTAGTTTGACAGTATGTGATTTGTTTGTGCTGTCTTTCTCCGGCCAGCGCTCCTCCCTGTTGGCTTTGTTTATTCAGATAGCCAGGGACCTGGTCTGTTTTCTGTGCTCTCTTTGTTCTTTGGCACATCGCTCTGACCTTGCTTCATTCATAAATCTTTCTGTCTCTTTATGCCAAGAGCTGGCCGGATCCTGCCTGGATTTCTTGTTAGCTTTTCTAATCTACCACGCATTCCTTAAATTCTACGTGAGCTCAGCTCTTTTCTTCTAAATGAAATCTATTCTATTTACTTGGTGAACCAATATTCTGAACAAGATGGCTGCCTGGCTCATAGGGGCAACCATCTTCAAGCCTGATTCTCCTTCATTATGACATCTCTGAAAAGGTGAAAAAACCTCAATCACTATTTAATCTGTATGGGAACAGGATAATTAAGTCAGAAATCCAGTGCATCTCATTCCTGGATGTTTTACCATCAAAATCCTCACCCCTGACAGTTTCTGCACTTTAGTAATGCCCGTGAAATGCAGACCTACAGGGTTACACTGACGTGTTTCCTTAAAATATAATGTAAACCCAATTTGGATATTTCTCTGATGTTTTTTTACTCGTATCTATAGAGAGGCTTTTCTGTTTTGCTTTCATATCGATATTTACCAAAACTCACTGAACTGCCATTTGCACAAAGCTCATTTTGTACTGATAAAAATATTTCTCATTTCTTATTAAGATGTGATATATGTCACAATTACCGATTTCTACTGAAATATACAGAAGCTATACAAAGTTTCAGTAGCTACAGTTGTGTGGCATTTTATGTGATGTCAAATGAGCACTTGAACATTCTATATATCATTTAAATACAGCTTTAAATTAAAAGTGCGAAACGATGCGACACTGAAAGGGTTAACTTATAGTTGAACCAAATCATTTTACATTAACAACTTCATTACATTAACTAGTCCTTTAGAATCACTGCGTTGACACGTTCAGTAAACAAGTTTACTGCGATGTCACATTCTAGAATGTCACTCCTCTGATGTCACTTCAGCACGGATATAATCAGGGCACGAGATCTTGGAGAGCATTGCGAGTTTTGAGAACTTGGTGAGCGAGAGTAGACTACTAATACATTGTGAGTTGAAAAATCCTTTTCAGAGATGGCAAGGTGCTTAATGCTTTTGCTGATAGCATCTTGCTGTCTGGTTTTATTTGGATTCCCCATACGGAGACTGGAAGGTAATTCTTTCATTTATTCTTTTACTGTTACTATGTATTATTATATGGGAAGACAATGGATTCATCAACCTATAAACTCATGATCTCCAGGTTTTTTCGTAATTTTGTTTTATACATGTTTTGCTAAATCTAGAATAAAGCAGAGTGGTGGATCGGGGCATTGGCCCAGAGCCGAGCGGTTCTCTCCCTATAAGTATAGGTGCTAGGCTATCATTCATGTTTTACGTAATCGATTTGGCTCATAAAGTTACATAGTATGTAAAGAAAATATATTTGCAGTTCATATGAGATACTTTTGTTACGGTTTGTTTCCTCTGCTAAACGTATGATAATTGTTGCTAATGCAAATGTTAAGAGAAAATAATAAAAAATCCCAAAACACTGCAACCTCTCAAGATCAGAAATGGAGAGAGTGTATAGGTGGGATTTACTAAGCGTCAGCTCTGTGCTCATGGGTGGTACAGGGGCATCTTGTGATACATTGTTTCTAGTGAGCAAGAACTGTCGCTAGTAGTACTCACTACAGTTCGCATTAGACAGTAAAGTTTTTTCATTTGCCGAACCTCAAAAAGACTCCTCTCCTGGATAGTGGTAATAAATGTAACCCGATAACTGTTCACTTTTCCTGAATTAATGCTCGAATATTGTCAAGAAACTCATTGCATATATTTTTGTTTTAATATCTGTACAAAATGTAACAATGTAAAGACATTGTCACGGATCCCCCTGATAATCAACAGTGTGGTCCCTTTACGCAGACCGCTCTCTACCCTTCCGATCCTTGAATGGTCGGTGATACTAAACAGACAAATAACCAGACAGTATATGAATAAGGGGTAACACCAGACAGAGGTATGGAATAGGGTATTGTCACGAATCTTTCTGACTGCTAAGATATAAATCTCTTTATGCAACTCCCTTTCTACTCTTCCGATCCTTGAATGGTCGGTAAAGCTATAAAGGCAACGAAACAGGTAACAGACAAAGAAAGGGAAATACCAGGCAGGGGTACAGACCAGATCACAAGTCCTCCTAGGACTTTAGTAATAGCAGAGGTAGGCTGATGTGTGCTTAGGATGCCACACAAACTGACCTCGGTACCAACGTTAAGGGCAGAACCTAGAACAGAGTATATGCAAACGCCAGGAGTCATACACAAGGAGGTTCGTTTGCCAATGCCAGGGGTCGATACACAGGAGGGTTCGTTTGCCAATGCCAGGGGTCGGTACACAGGAGGGTTCGTTTGCCAATGCCAGGGGTCGGTACACAGGAGGGTTCGTTTGCCAATGCCAGGGGTCGGTACACAGGAGGGTTCGTTTGCCAATGCCAGGGGTCGGTACACAGGAGGGTTCGTTTGCCAATGCCAGGGGTCAATACACAAGAGGACACGTTCAGGAAAATAACACAAGAGCTCTGCGGGATGTGAATACCACGTCAGGGCACCGGTGTATGGGAGAGACTGGGATTTAAACCCGGCGGGTCCGCGTCACAGCGCCAGGCCCCGCCCCTCGGCGTCCCACGTGAGCGGGCCCGGAAGCGCTTACATTCGGCGCCTGGCCAGCGAGCAGCGAGGAAGCTGCTGCCAGGCGCCCCATCCCCTGGATCCCCGTGACAGAACCCCCCCTCCAGGGGCGGCCACTGGACGACCCCCAGGGGCACGGGGGTGTGCGGAATAGAAGGCCCTCACCAGCCTAGGAGCATGGACTTCCGCAGCCGGTACCCAAGAACGATCCTCTGGGCCGTACCCCACCCAATCCACCAAATACTGCAAGGACCCCCTAGACAGCCTGGCACCCAGAATGGCCTTAACTTCGAATTCCTCCTCGCCCTCCACAGAGACAGGAGGCGGTGGAGCATGGACTTTGGTGTACCGGTTACATAACAGTGGCTTCAAAAGGTTTACATGGAACACATTGTGTATTTTAAAATGGGGGGTAACGCCAAAGCATAGGAGACAGGGTTGAGTCGCCGTAGAATCTTATAGGGGCCGATATACCTAGGAGCCAACTTCATGGAAGGCACTAAGAGCTTAATGTTACGTGAAGACAGCCAAACCCTGTCCCCAACTTGATACACGGGTGCCTGCCTCCTGTGTCTGTCGGCCTTAGTTTTCTGAATGTTACTACTTTCCTCCAGTGCCCGTCTCACTCTTCCCCAAGTCTCCTTCAATGATGCCAATTGTTTATCTAAAGCAGGAATCGTGGAATCAGGAAACATGGCGGGGAGCACGGGAGGATCAAAGCCATAAACAGTAAAGAAAGGAGAATGACCTGAGGATTCACTCACTGCGCTGTTAATAGCATATTCTGCCCACGGTAGCAGATCTGACCAGTTATCTTGCTGTTCTGAGATGAAGCACCTGAGATATTTCTCTACGTTTTGGTTTGCTCGTTCTGCTGCTCCATTGGTCTGCGGGTGATAAGCCGAAGAGAAAGAGAGGTCTATCCCCACGTTCTTACAAAATCCCCTCCAGAATCCGGAGATGAATTGGGTCCCCCTATCAGAGACTATCTCCTGAGGGACACCGTGAATGCGGACCACATTGGCAATGAATATGGGCACCAGTTCAGCTGCCGAAGGTAGTTTCTGAAGAGGAACATAGTGACCCATCTTGGAAAATCGATCTATGATCGTAAGTATCACTGTATTCCCTCTTGACTCAGGTAGCTCTACTATAAAATCCATGGCTATATGTGACCAGGGTCGTTCGGGGATCGGCAAAGGCTGGAGTAAGCCAATGGGTGCTGTCTTGGGACTTTTCTGCCTTGTGCACACTTCGCACACGGCAATGTAATCTTTGACGTCTCGGCGCAACGTGGGCCACCAGAGGAGTTTACTGATACTAGACACAGTCTTGGTGATACCCATATGCCCGGAAGTTTTATTGTCATGATAGATGCTGAGTACCTCTTCTCTTTCGTTCTCAGGTACAAAGAGTCTCGCGGGAGGTTTTCCCCCAGGAGCTGCACCCTGGACGGTCTGCAACCTTTTCATTAGAGGAGACGAAACACTAATCGTGGTAGCGGCTATAATCCTCTCCTGGGGAACAATGGGATGCTGATCTTGGATATTATGTTCATAAGACTCATATTGTCTCGACAATGCGTCTGCTTTAATGTTTCTGGACCCAGGTCTATAGGTAAGCACGTAATTAAAACTTGAAAGAAACAATGACCATCTCGCTTGTCTGGAGTTTAAACGTTTGGCATCTCCAATGTACGTGAGATTCTTATGGTCGGTTATGATAACAATGGGGTCCTTAGACCCTTCTAATAAGTATCTCCATTCTGCCAAGGCCGCGATGACTGCTAATAACTCTCTATTTCCAATGTCATAGTTCTTCTCTGCTGGAGACAACTTTCGAGAATAGAAGCCGCATGGATGCAAGGGTTTGTCAGGAGCCTCCCTTTGGGACAAGACTGCACCAAGGCCTAGTTCGGAGGCGTCAACTTCTACTTGGAAAGGCAGAGCCGGATCTGGATGCCGGAGAACAGGGGCAGTAGTAAAGGCTTGCTTTAGTGTCTCAAAGGCTTGAGTGGCTTGAGGTGTCCATTTCTGATTTCCCACCCCTTTCTTTGTCATAGCCGTGAGAGGGGCCACCAAGGCCGAAAAATCTTTAATGAACCTTCTGTAATAATTCGTAAACCCCAGAAACCTCTGAATGGCTTTAAGTCCTTGGGGTAGAGGCCAGTCGAGAATAGCTGAGAGCTTCTTAGGGTCCATTTGAAACCCTCCAGGGGTTATAATATAACCAAGGAATTGCACGGTTACTATGTCGAATAGACATTTTTCTAGCTTACAGTACAATCCAGCCTTCAATAGTTTAGTCAAGACTTGTTTTACGTGGACATGATGAGTGTCCACATCAGGAGAGTATATCAGGATATCATCCAGATATACTATGACGAATTCTTGCAGAAATTCCCTTAGAGTGTCATTTATCAGGTCCTGAAAGACGGCTGGCGCATTACATAACCCAAAAGGCATCACCAGGTATTCGTAATGCCCGCTACGTGTATTAAAAGCCGTTTTCCATTCGTCTCCCTTTTTAACCCTGACCAGGTTGTACGCTCCGCGTAAATCAAGCTTAGTATAGACACGAGCCCCTTTCAATCGGTCAAACAATTCTGTTATGAGAGGTATGGGATATGCATTTCTTATAGTGATCCTATTTAAACCCCTATAGTCGATGCAAGGTCGCAGATCTCCCTCTTTCTTGGAAACAAAGAAGAAACCTGCTCCTGCTGGAGAGGAGGACCGTCTAATGAATCCTCGTTCCAGATTCTCCCTTATATATTCCTCCATAATGTCGTTCTCCCTTTGTGACAAAGGGTATACGTGACCCCTAGGAGGCATCGTACCGGGGAGCAAGTCAATAGCACAGTCATATGGACGATGTGGTGGTAGAACCTCAGTCCTGGCTTTAGAGAATACCTCCTTCAATGCCCTGTAACATTCAGGGACCTCTGTGGACAAAGGAGGGGCTGTGGCAATATTGAGGCTACCAATCACATTAACTGTGCCTAGGCACTTGAACTGACAACTCTGACCCCAACATTTTATGTCTCTCTGGACCCAATCGACTACTGGGTTGTGCTCTATTAGCCATGGAAACCAAGGACGATAGGACATGAGGGTGATTCAATGATTTGAAATCTTATTGTCTCTTGGTGCAAAACTCCTATTTTAATACATACATCGACTGTGTCGTGAGTGATATGTGGACATGACAGGGGGTTACCATCTATGGCCTCCACCCTTAGAGGCCTTTCTCTGAGAACTAGTGGTATGAGGCTTTTGGCAGCAAAATTCTTATCCATAAAATTGCCTGAGGCCCCAGAGTCCAAAAACGCCTCAGTCTTGAGGTGAACCCCCCGCAGGATAGGGAGACCGGTAACAGAATCCTGGATTTTTTTTTTCATTATCCACAAAGGAGGCACACAGAGAACCGACAACCTGGGTGTCTCCTGTTCTGAATCCCATTCTGCTATGTTCAACTCTGCCAACCCTGGGTCTCTGAGGACATTGAAGGCGGAAGTGATCTGCCCCTGCACAATAAAAGCAGAGCCCCTTTTCTTTTCTGTGAGCTTTTTCTGCTTCTGAAATACCAGTCCTCCCTATTTGCATGGGTTCAACAACCGGTAAATCTGTTTTTACATTCTCCGAACCACCTGATGTACTGGGGTGTCTGGGTAACGAGGGTAAAGGAGGCAAGACCCTTCTGGGTCTATCTCTGGGGTGTCTCCTTTCCCTGATTTGATCGTCCATGGCTATACAGAAATCTATCAGGTGGTCCAGACTTTCTGGTAATTTTAAGGGAGCCAGTTCAAACATAAAAGCCTCGTTCAAGCCTTCGGTAAAGGCTAAGGTTAAAACGTCGTTCGGCCAAAGTACTTCAGAAACCAATGTCTTAAACTCTATGGCATAATCGGCAACCCTCTTATTTCCTTGTTTGATATGAAACAAGGACCTACCCGCATTGGTAGCCCTTCTAGAAGGATCAAAGGTACGTTTTAACTCAGAGGTGAAACCCTCATAGTCATAAATGATGGGTTTCTTATTTTCCCACAACGGCGTAGCCCACAATAAAGCTTTTTCTGTTAAATGATTAATCAGATATCCTACTTTGGCTTTATCAGACATACAAGAACCTGGATTGTTCTCAAACAGAATCTCGAGTTGAGTCAAAAACCCCCGACATAGGCTTGGTGTACCATCGTAGCGTAGGGGTGCTTTCATACTCAGCCTATGTCCTTCAGGGGGGACCGGACTGACCCTAGGTAACACTGGATCTGGAGGGTTTGTGGTACCTGTATTGGACCGATTTAACAGGGTTTGCAGAGCGAGAGAAATCTGGTCCATCCTATGGTCCTGTTCCTCTTGTCTGGCTGCGATACGTGCCAGCTGGTTAGAGAGGTCTGCGGGATCCATTGGCCCTGACGTAATGTCACGGATCCCCCTGATAATCAACAGTGTGGTCCCTTTACGCAGACCGCTCTCTACCCTTCCGATCCTTGAATGGTCGGTGATACTAAACAGACAAATAACCAGACAGTATATGAATAAGGGGTAACACCAGACAGAGGTATGGAATAGGGTATTGTCACGAATCTTTCTGACTGCTAAGATATAAATCTCTTTATGCAACTCCCTTTCTACTCTTCCGATCCTTGAATGGTCGGTAAAGCTATAAAGGCAACGAAACAGGTAACAGACAAAGAAAGGGAAATACCAGGCAGGGGTACAGACCAGATCACAAGTCCTCCCTAGGACTTTAGTAATAGCAGAGGTAGGCTGATGTGTGCTTAGGATGCCACACAAACTGACCTCGGTACCAACGTTAAGGGCAGAACCTAGAACAGAGTATATGCAAACGCCAGGAGTCATACACAAGGAGGTTCGTTTGCCAATGCCAGGGGTCGATACACAGGAGGGTTCGTTTGCCAATGCCAGGGGTCGGTACACAGGAGGGTTCGTTTGCCAATGCCAGGGGTCGGTACACAGGAGGGTTCGTTTGCCAATGCCAGGGGTCGGTACACAGGAGGGTTCGTTTGCCAATGCCAGGGGTCGGTACACAGGAGGGTTCGTTTGCCAATGCCAGGGGTCAATACACAAGAGGACACGTTCAGGAAAATAACACAAGAGCTCTGCGGGATGTGAATACCACGTCAGGGCACCGGTGTATGGGAGAGACTGGGATTTAAACCCGGCGGGTCCGCGTCACAGCGCCAGGCCCCGCCCCTCGGCGTCCCACGTGAGCGGGCCCGGAAGCGCTTACATTCGGCGCCTGGCCAGCGAGCAGCGAGGAAGCTGCTGCCAGGCGCCCCATCCCCTGGATCCCCGTGACAGACATTCCTTTTGAATAAATATTTTGCATTGTAATTTGCAGGCTCTGATGGAGTTCTTCTTGTAGAATTCAATTCGGAAGAGAATGTAACATCCAATTCTTCCTGGACTGGACTGATTAGAAAACAAGGTAAAGTAACTATATCCAAATCTGATCTGTGTGTTGTCCATTGAAAGCCCGGCTTCTACAATTATTATTATGCTTTACTTATATAGCGCCAGCATATTCCGCAGCGATGAACAATGGGCATGATATAGACAGGGTTACAATACATTGAGACTGAACAACATTTGATAAACCGCTACATGAGAAAACGAGTGACCTATTCCCGTGGGAACTCACAATCTAGAAGGGTTGGTGGTGGAAACAAGAGGAGAGGACTGCAAGGTGGGAGTGATGGACTGGTTGGAAACAGGAGGAGAGGACTGCAATGTGAGAGTGATGGACTGGTTGGGGCAGTGAGGTGTATTAGTGAGTTGCGTGCTAGGCGACCTCACCTCACCATTTAAACATACAAAGATACAAACATTCATTTAACACTTTATAAAATATTAAAGGTGTATTGATATTCTGTCAGAAATGTATTTTTCCATTCTCAGATTGATTTTGTGCTTTATGTACACTCTTCGCATGCTCACAAAGGGCAACATTCATACGTCAGCAATGTTAACACTAGAATTTGACTTCATGCCTGTTGCTGTAATGCCCATATTATACACCAGCATGTAATGCGTTACAAAGCAAGGCCTTTATAAACCAGAATATATGGAGTTTAAGGTTTATCCAACCCCCACCCATGCCACAATATTCACCCAAAAACCAGGATTAAATTATAAATGTGTTAAACAATACTATACAATCTAGTTTTGAGGTCTCATTCCCCATCTGTCCCAATGCAACGTATATGGATGATATAAAAAATCGTTACTGGTAGCAAAACACTCACACACTCACAATTACTCTTAAAATATCTAAATCTTTCCAGACAGACATTAATCAGGGAGGAGGGAAAATGTCAGGACTGTAATTTATAAACAAACAGACACAACGCAGTTTTTAAATGAAGCCGCCACTTAAATGTAGACGTTTACCATTGATTTAATGAATTTTGGTAGATTTGCTAAAACACCAATACAATTACCGATTGACTATTCTCTTTATAAGTGGCAACTTTCCTGGTTGGGTGCTGCTCTGCCAGCCGCCATGGAGAAGCCTCTGCTGATCTCTAATTGCTTTAGTCAGATTGTAATTTTATCTCTACGATATTGATGTTTGTAATAATTTACCCATTTTCTTCTTATTTTTAAAAGGATCCTTATTGCTATCGAAGATAAGAGGCTGTTTCCAACCAGGTAAGGATTATATTTCCTTAATCATTATGGAATTACTTACTGTTACATAACAATAAATAATTAGCCCTGCTTAATTAAAAAGTGGAATAGGAAAGGTGAAAAATGTAAATATACAGCATCTGCACTTATTAATGTCACTCCGCCATTGGCTGCTACTTCATATAAAATGTACAAATATATTGAGAGTCAGATTATAACGAGAAATTCCATGTTGCTCTTTTCTTATTTGCAGAAGGCGCGTCAATGAAAGAACCATCTCCACAACGTAAGTGTTAAGTGACTTTGCTCTATCAGTCTTACATACAATAAATATCAGATTATTAAATTCTGTGCCCCCTTCTGGTCGCATAGAGAGGCGTATTTGGTTTTCTCCTCTCACCACCACCTGAAAGATACAGGGGAAAAAATGGTTCCCTGTGTCCTTTGCCCTGCCGATCACCAATCATAATATCCAATGCATTACACACATTCAACGATTATCAATGTACAAGTTTCCTTCTGTGCATCTAAAGCACTTTGTTTTATAGGTCTCTCTACAACCAACGCGAAGAGGCGGATTATGGATATATTGACGGTCGCTTCATTCCTTATCTTCTGCATTTCGATCCTTGGAGGTGTGATCCTGAGCTCCTGTGTTTAGTAAGTCAGACGATATTTTACTAATATTATTGTTTTAAATTACAAGTATTTACAAGCAAGCAATTATTAGGGTCACATTGTACTTTTTAGTTTTTCCATGTTTCCAATTTACGTTTTATGTAACATTTTTAGTTTCTCCTTCGCTTCAGAATTGTTAATCAACAATAATTTCTCTCTTAAAAACACAATAAGCCGATGATGTTTTGTGACGTATTTCTCTACAGGAGTAATGCAGAACTGTGTTTAATGTATTGCAGTTTGCTTTTAGATAAGCACAATAATCATCAATTGTGATGATATATTTAAATATTAGCTATATTTCAAAGAGATTTCAACCATTTCTATCATTATTCCATTTATTCAAACACTTTTATGTAATTTCCATTCACCAGAATGTTTCGGCCACTTTTCATGTGTGCCGTTGCCTTGTTCACGTTGCGCCTTTGGAGCCCTTTTCCATAGGCTCTTCAAACGCTAGATGATAAGATAAAGTTGCGCCGATATCTATACGGTACCAGTAATGCTGCCATGTCTTTACTGGAAAGAGTATAAATGTAATATAGAAGTAGGATAAGTAAATATTACTGTCCACTCTCCTTCCTTAATTATACAAGGTCTGACCTCAGGATCTTACTGATTAAGCCTATTTCTCTATTTTAGCTATTGGCATAGCAACAAAACCCTGAGACTACTGAAGAAGGTCAGTTTAATGAAGCGTGCCCGAACACGGCGAGATGACATTGAATCCTGTCTGGATATTGGCGATTACGGTAACTTTTAATTCTATTCCTTTACAATTCCAATAAGATGTTAAAGTTTTAACTTGTTTTGATAACGTGACATAAAATTCTCATTTTAGTCCATATGATAACATTTACCTTGAGGACTATTGGTGTCTTGCTCATTTTATGTTAAGTATAGGTGAAGGTGAATAGATTTGAATGAAAGGGTGTAAGGTTCCATTGAAAAATAATGAGAATTTTATTACAGATTAAAGTGAACCAAAGTATAAAGTTACCAGATCAAGGGGTTTTTAAGCTTTGTGGAATAACTTGCAAAAAAATATTTCCTGCAGGTTGTAAAAAAATTGTTTGAACTTGGCATAATTTTTAGTAATAATGGGATATTCTAGTTGTTATTGAATTTAAACTAAGTCTTCACGAACATAAATGAATAAATAAGGTATGTGGAGAGCCAGTGTGTCCAGCGTGGAGTTCATACTAAGGGCACCTTTCAATTAACTGCTATAAGCGAAGAAAACTATGGAGTTAAAAATGTTGCCAGTTGTGCTGTTCTATACATGATATTCCATTTTTTTGAAAAACTGTTCTTACATAAGTATATTACAATTAAACCCAAAAATAATACAATTTTGGCTGATGAAACTGACCAATCATTAATGGACACAGGCACTTAAATGAATTTCTGCTACGATCAAACCAGAATTTAAAATTTGTAAGACGAGCCAATATATAAAACTCTGCCATTGGACGAGTTTTAAAGTTCAAATGAATGAATTTGGCCAACAGTATTTACCACTGGGACACCATTATTACAGATTACATATTTCAACCTATTTAATTCTTTGCACAAGATTTATACCTTATTTTTTAGTATAGTCTATATTTAAAATTTAGGATTAACCTTTTCATATAATTTTATGTACAAAGTACCACAGTGATTGGCTAATTTTGAAAAAATAGCTGGACGTATACAGCCAATGGCGATGCGAGCACATCCTTGCTTAACGCCATTGGCTATTAGATTCCAACAGTAATTTCCAATGCAGCCCATGAAGATTAATCTGCCAAAGATTAGTAAACATATGTTAAGGTTACGATGAAAACATATCCATTCAGCCTTAATTTTTACTAAAAATATAAAAAGATCAGGATTCTCACCAGTGTAAACTGTGCGAGAAACTTAAGTAGCAGTTACCACCACCGTGTAAATCTGACATAGATCCCTGAGGTCTTAAGTGGAATATTCATCTTGTGATGGCTTATTGGGAAGCAGTAGAATGAGATAATGTGCATTTCAGATAACGAGTAAAAGTAGTAAAATAAAAGCATATTTTAACTTAATTCAATTTTCTGCAATGTTGTCGTTTTAGCTCGTAGAAAGAGAAGAACAAGTTGGAGCGATGACGAAGACGAGAATAGCGATGAAGATGAATCCCAGAACGGAGACAACCAATGGATGGATCCTCTTCAAAAGCTATTTAAAATAACTCGTCCAAAAGCACGCGATGAGGAAAATCCCGATGAAGAGGATGAGGAAGATAAGAAGACCTCGAAACCGAAAGGAAGAGAGGCTTCTTATCATGACCATCCTAAAGGTCAGAAAAGAATGCGTGCCGAAATTCCAGACGAGGAAGGTGACACCTCAGAAAGCCTAAAGAAAAAGATCAAGAAAGTGGTCGAGAAAGGCAAAAAGAAAAAAGTCTGGAAAAGCGTCAAGAAAACAGGGAAAGTGGCAAAAAAACGGCTTCAAGACCTCAAAAAGAAAATGAAAGGGCTTAAGAAAGAGAAAGTGGTAAAGAAGGTTAAAAAGACCTCCAAAAAGATCCAGGTGGCCACGAAGAAAAGAATGAAGAGTTTGATGAAGCTGAAAATTAAAAGGCTCAGAATAATAAAGCTCCAACCGAAACAGCCAAAGAAAATAATAATGTTCAAAACGCTCAGACTGAAGAAAACGGAACTGAAGTTTAAGAAGCGAGAGAACATTATTATAACAATATAAAAATTGTCATCATTTTTATTATTATTATTTTTATTATTATTATTATTATCATCATTTATATAGCACCAACAGTTTTCTGCAGCGCTTCTTTAAGAGACCGAAAATCAAGAGGCCAAAGATGAGTTTTTTTTCGCAAAAAATAAAGCAGCCCTATCCACCCAGGGCGCTTTATCTGCTTTTTCCTCATCATGCCACTATTCCCAACAATAAAGACCCTTTCATAATTTGGAGCCATCAAATATTTGTGCATTAATGTTTATTCAAGTATTCGTTATCTAATGTGTGCCACTGGCCCAGATTCACTATGCATTGTGATGGCTATGATGTGTTTTCCCATGCTCCCCTACTCATTGATGATAGATGAGGGGTAAATTCAGAGCAATTAAGCGCAGTAAAGCCTACCCTCCCACTGAAGTCATGGGTCCTAAATCGAACGCATATCTAGCTGACACATGATATTTACCAGGTTCTTTGACCACTAAAGAGTATCTCTTTTAACAGCTGAAAAGACCAATGTATCAGCACTGCGTGTTAATATATGTATGAATAGTGGGCCGGTTAGACGCCTCTACAGCTGTGGATAAATAATTATCCATTTTAGAGAGAGCAAAAACAAAGTTTAAGAGAGCACTGAAACGGGGCAGCAGCACATGTGGTTTGCCCTGTAGGTCCCATGAGGTTTTAACGCGATGATCCCTTTACAAAGAAGACTATACCATAGGCAAATATTATTTGTTTTATAACTGGCTAATCCTGAAAATTTATCCAAAACCTCGCATTATCAGGGCACAGACTGGCTAAGATTTGTATAAGGAGCATGTTGTCTAGGCTGAAAGTTTATATTCCCTGTATAGTAACCAGGTAATAGAATTCAGAGTTGTACAAAACCAATTGTTTGTGTCCAAGAACACCAGCCTTCTGTATTGTCGATGTGGTGTTTCATCCTTTTGAATATATCAATGAATAAACAAACCGTGTGATGGATGATATTTGGGATTTCTGACACAGGCTTACTGGGACCGTCAGTCTAATTACCAAGTCCGGACAGGCCGAAAGCCACCAAATGCTGGCTGCATGGGAAAAAGCTCTGAGCCGGGTCATTATACTTCTTTCCCTCAGAGTATCACATTTCTACATAATTCAGAGATAGACGTGTTCATTCATTTTTGTGCAAGAACGCCAGTCTTCTATATATATATGCAAAGGGACGAAACGCTACATCGATAATTTACATGAAAGAATAAATCGAGTGACTGATGATTTTTTGGGGATTTCTTTGCACACAAGCTTTCTGGGACCGCCGCTCTCCCTCGCATGGCTGGCACATGGAGCATTATGGGGGTTTTGCAGTCAGGGCCAACACCATCATTCTGGGCTAATTGAACTTGTAAGGAGTGTCAGCCACAGAGCTCACACACATAAAACTTTGGCCATAGGCAAGACAACACATGGAAATTTGGTTTGATATGGGTTCAGAGCTTAGATAATTGTAAGTTCCAGAAAGTAGCCGGTTTGTCTTATTATAAATATCACCAAATATCACTCAAAGCATGCCAGGGAAATTGGAGAGAAAACAAATATTTAATAATAAATTCACTTCGTGGAGCACACTATGTACCTGCTATGGGAGGCATTTATTCTTCATGTATCATGGATAATGATTGCTTAGATCCAGGAGTTGCCCTTCAAGGCATGGGATGGTTGTATTATACCATCAGGTCTATTCACTAAAGGTGTAAATCAGGAGAATGACTGGAGAAGTGAAAATTCTAGGTTAAAATAGCCAATCCTGAAAATTCTCCCATTTATCATCTCACTTTCCAAATCGGCTATTTGGTCCAGATTGTTCTTTCACCTTTTAGTGAATAGACCTTCATGTCTTGTAATCTTTGTCGGTCATTTCTTGATTTGCCTGAGGGCTCTAAGTAGAAGCAACTGAATGATATTCGGACTTTTGGTTTTTCTCTATATTCCCTGTATGGTGAGTGATTATACGGATTCCTTGTACTGACCTCTGGCTTTGTATTTGTTCTGTGATATATCTCTTGAACCCCGTGGGTTTAGTACTTATATGGACAGTGTGCAAGGAGAACCTGGTGGAGTTGGCGCTTCTCGTCCTATTGAGGCCTCCCTCGTGGTGCACTACGTGGTTCCTTGCAATGTTGGACTCTTTGGTGGCCCTTAAAGAGTAAACTAAGCTCACAGAGTAATATCATATATGCAGAGCGTGTATAAAGGTAGAAAATACATTAGTCACATTTGCTGGTGTCTCAATCAGGCACAAGATGTTCAGGCAGCCAGTGACTTCATAAGGTGCAATGGTTCATCTATTAGTCTCAGACACCTCCATGGTGAATGAAAGTATCCAGGACCCAGGATAGGTGTAAAATCAGACAAAATATTATTGAATAAAAATAGTAAAACACTAAAAGTTCACCAAAATGCGTTTCGCTAGTAAATGTGTCATATGCGCATGTTTAGAGACAGGTACAGTTACAAGTATTTATTGAGCACTAACAAAGTACCATAGCGCTGCACAATGAGTGAGATAAAATAACAAATATACATAAGATAAACTGTCAGGAATCTGAACCTGTAGCTGAGGATATGAACCCAGAATGTAGTGACATGCAGGAGGCAACGATACGGTTAACAAGCGAGGTTTATTACCAGGTACCATACACTGGTAAACCCAGAAATGAGGCATAATATCAAGGGTAGTCCATAAACAAAGTCCAGAGGGAAGCCAAGGATCATAGGTAAATTGAAGGCAGCGAGTCCAGTAGCCAAAGGCAGAGGTTCGGTACAAAAATCAGGTATAGCATGGGATCCAGGTAGCAATCTTCTTGCAGGACAGGCAGGTACACTGATTGGTGGAACATCAATGCAGAAGCATTGAAGGAAGGGTGTGATCTCTCTTTAACGAGAGATGATTGCAGGTAACGGATGACACCTGTATAGAAGTCCGAGAGGCAGGAACTGAAATCCAGGCAGCACATCTCATGTTGTGGCAATACCGGATTTTCCCTTCCTGCAGCAAGGGACCTAACATAAACACACAAAACAGTAGGAGAGAGGACTCTGCTCATGAGTTTACAATCTAAGAGGAGAGGGGTGACACACTAGGTGAGGGTAAATAGCAGAGTACATGAAGGTAGCTGGGTGCATGTGGGCTGAGTGGGAAGATAGATCAAGAAATGTACAGTGGGCGATTATGGAGCGAGCCGATAGGCTTCTGTAACGTAATCTGTTTTCAGAGACTTCTTGAAGGACTGGAGAGAAAGGGAGAGTCTAATGTTTTCGAAGGATGGAGCTCCATAAAAAGAGGGCAGCTCGGAGATGTCAAGAACGCTGGAGTTTGGGGGTGCAAGTACAAGGAGACAATAACATCAGATCATTGGCAGAGGAAAGTGGATGGGATACCTGCTAATAAGGGATGAGATGTAGACAGGGGTGTGGTTATGGAGAGCTTTTTATGTGAGCACCGTTTTTTGGATTGGATTCTAATGGAAATAGAGAAAGTGTAGAGATTGACAAAAGGGTGAGGTGTGAGAGGTGTTGGGGGGAGGTGGATGAGCCCGGATGAGACGAAGTTTAAGGTTTTGCCATGTTTGAGTGGTTCATGCTTAATCATCTACGTTCCTGGAAAACCTATACCAGCGATAGCTAACCTATGGCACGAGTGCCATGGACGGCACGCGGGCTCTCAGTGCTGGCACGCGAGCATAAGCTCGCCTCGCTGCCGCGGCGAGATCAAAGTGGTCATCAAATCCTGTGCAGCATGACTTCTGCTGTTTTGGATGACCGTGCCCCTCCTAACGATGCCCACTCCTCATAACGTGACCCTGCCTTCCCTCTCTGCCACATTGTACGTCTCACGTCCTTGCCTGCCAGGCTGAATAAGATGCCTGTTTGTACCTCCCACGTCCTGCTCATGTCCTGCCCTCCTGTGAGTGATAGGAGATGCTTGCAGGCTGCAGGGAGTGCTCTATCACTTCATTGCAGCTGCTATCAATCACTGTATATGCAGGGATGCCTGAGAGTGATAACAGCTGCAAAGTATATAATACATTGTTTAGAAGTAGCCTCCATGTAAATCCTAGTGCTGACTCCAGCAGAGTCCACTCTATTAGATTGTAACCTCTGGTGCAGGGTCTTCTCAGATTGTAAACTCTAGTTTACACGTATGTGAGAGCTAGCGTTAAGGAGGTGATAGAGCCCACAGGTTCTGCAATTTGTAAAACTACAAAACCTGCAATTAAAAAGCTTAATTTTACTTTCATATATGTTTCATTTGATCACATTTTCTTTCTGCTCTTTTGCTTTCTCTCATTGTGAATCCTTGGGAAAGGCAAGCCCTGCAAAGTGTCAATGTCATAGTGAATTCTATACCATTCAGACATTTCAGGCCAGGGACTTTTCAAGGATACACAATGGCTCTGTGATGTCACAATGGTTCTGTGATGTCATTAGTCCTATATAAAGGCCTCCCAGTGCAGTAGCTGCTTCAGGGGTGTGATGATTCTCACGCTGCCCATTAAGACTCGCGCCCTGACCGGCCTTTGGTAGTCTTTGGGCTTGGCGTTCGAGATAACACCTAAATAAACTGGTTAAAAGATAGAATGAAATTATAAAAACACAAACTATGGAGTCCCAATATAGAAACATTCATCCACATCACATTATATTCATGGCCCATGCACCAACAGGAAGTTTCACACTCGCACAAAATCTCCGCTGCCATATTTTACACCTCAGTAACATGTGGCTTGATTAGGACAAAATAATCCGTCACATTCAATACTAAACTTAATATAGTAAAACCTTGGATTGTGAGTAACTTGGTCTGCAAGAGTTTTGCAAGACGAGCAACAGTCTTTTATTAATTTTAACTTGATAAACGAGCGAGGTCTTGCAATACGAGCAGTATGTACGCTTTGTCTGCCAAGCGTCGCGTCACGTTTGAGGGTTTCAACACTTTCACAAGCTACAATTGACGTAGAAACTCCCCCGCACTCAGCTCTTTTTTTTTATCAACGTCCGTTATAGCTAACTGACACCAGACAGCTTCTTTTTTTCTCTTTCAACGTTAGTTATAACCTCACAAGTAAAGGATAGGCCACACCGATTTCCTTTCCGCCGCTTTAATCTTTTTCTTTATTCATTTTTTATCCCACCGAACGTTGGGGGAAGAAGATATACAACGTTTCGGCCTGGAGCCTTAATCATGTATGATATCTATTACATTCATGGCTTTTCTTATATACAATAAAAAACAATTAAAATCCTGCTCGACAGACCAGGCATAATTACAACAATCACTTCTAGGTGGTTCATTAACCCTTCAATGCCAGAAAAAAATAGAGTAGATTATGATCAACCTTACGACTGTCCCTTAGAGAAATACATCTAGATTAAACTCCTTATTGAGCCCACGTGGCCAAAGGGTATCCAGCTTAAATATCCAATTTTTTTCTTTCTTTTTTAATAATGATGTCTGATCTCCCCCGTCTTAATTGAGAAACATGATCAATAACTTGAAAACGCAGTTGAGAAATTGCATGATTCTCTTTACAAAAATGCTGCGGTATCGGCAAGCCAATTTTGCCTGTACGAATAGTTGATTTATGCTGTGTGATTCTTTCTTTAATCTTCCTTGTGGACTCGCCCACATATACTGTACAAGACCAAGGGCATTTAATCAAATAGATTAACAACGAACTATTACAAGTGAAAAAATCCTTAATCCTATATTGTTCACCTGTATGTGGATGTGAAAACCTCTCCCCTTGATCACTGCATTACAGCAGCTTCAGGAGAGGCAGGAAAAGTCCCAAACTTTAGTACTTCAAAAATGTTTTGTCTTATTAGTGGTTGGGCAGATCTGCTCTCACTAACGCATCCTTAAAATTTCTATTTATTTGATATGCGAAAATTGTGGAGTTTTAAATTCTTTAATCCCTGGAAAACCTCAATTAAGGATTTTTCATTTTTTTCTGATGATTGCGTTAACCCCTTCGACTAGCTCTATTAAAGGTAGTGGTAAAAACATTTTGTTCACTGTGTTTTTATTCGTTTCAGATAATTTTGATCAACTATTTTTCCGTTTTAAAACCTTTTGTTCTGGTTTTTATTTTAAAGTCAGACCATTGGGGTCAGTTTAGCGTTTTTTAAATCGTTTTGTTCATTTTTTTTTGTTCCTGTCATTTTTTTTAATGTGATTAAATAAAGTTGTGAAATGTATATTCATAAGAAAAAAGGATCTTTATTTTTTTGAAAAAAAAACACGATAGATTCGCCAGAATAATCGTATCGACAGAATGAATTATCGGATCCGAAAAAAAAAACAAAAATTTATTATAAAAAAATATATAAAGTATAAAAAAGTAAACCATAGTAGTTTACGTCAAAACGAATAGAGTTAGACAGTTTGAAACGAGGAGAACAGACGTTCCGAAAAAAACAAAAATTTCCGAAATCACGAAAAATCGATACAAAAAACAAGCAAAGTGACCCGAAAACACGAAAAATGGTCGATATTTCGAAAAAAAATGTACACGAAAAGCGAGCCAAACGAACCAATCGAAACAGAACCCGGTCGAAACGATCCGAATCGAAATTTTAAACAACCGAACAATCGAACCGAATTGAACGAAGAAAAAATCGTGCACAAGCTAATATATATAGAAGATATTTTATATATAATATATTATACTGTATATAACACCACCTACTGAGTGGACACTATCGAAAAAAACAATTTTTTATGTTATTATTTTATGTGCTGAATCTTACATATGATTGTGTTTCTCTTGTGTTTAGTTAAAGTATATTTTCTCTATATGTGTCTGGGTACATCCATTGTGTGATATTTTGTGTTGTAAATATATAATTATATTATATATATTGTATAACGCCAAGGTTCCTGGCACTCAAGGGCTCTAAACTTCAAAGTCGCTCAGTATCATAATAACAACACCATTGTCCTGATTAAAGTTATTATATATGAAGATGCTGTTATGTAGGCGGACAAAACAGATTCACTTTCAAGACGCACCGGACGGGCACAAGTAAGGATTGTCAGACACGAGTCTTCAGGAAAGGCAAATTTATTGTGTCGTACACAAGTGCCACACAGGATTGAATCGCAAAGAGTGAGCCCCCCTTTCACCCGTGCAAGGGATCTTATACCCAAAAATACGTAATTAGGTACATCCCAATTAGCCCACCTCCAATGACACTTTATTCCACCCCACGTGGGTTAATACCTCCCATCGTTAGACAAAAGAATTGCACATTTAACTATAAATTGATACACTTCACGTTAGTTTGACAGTCTGTGATTTGTTGTGCTGTCTTTCTCAGGGCAGCGCCGTCCTCCCTATAGGCTATGTTTATTGAGATAGCTTGGGGCCTGGTGTTCTCTATGATCTCTTTGTTTTCTCTGCTCGTCTCAGTGACCTTGCCCTTCATTTATCTTCTGTCTCTCCGTGCCAAGAGCCGGCCGGATTCTGCCTGGTTTTATTGCTAGCTTCTAATCTACCACACATTCTTGGTATTCTATGTAAGCTCTGCTTTGCACATCTAATAAAAATCTATTCTATTTACTGGTGAACCAATATTCTGAACAAGATGGCTGCCTGGCTCATAGTAGCAATTCTTTCCAGCTTGATCTCACTTCATTCCCCCCTTGGCTCAAGTGTCAGGATCTTTTTCCTGGCACTTGTAGCCATTACACTCCACTATTATGAAACTCCTTGTACTGGGGGGGGGTTTCTTTCACTGGGAACATACCCTGTGGAATTATCAGTGGTATCTTCTGTGTTTGTGTAGGTGTCAGTGCTGTCTTGCACAGTGGCCATAAGCATAGCCCTATGCGGTATATCAGTATCCCTATGATCAAGATCACCACTACCATGAGTATCATGGATCCAATCTGTGAGATAAATCTCAGATGGAACCAAACCATTCTCCCATTGCTCCAAACCCACGGAGCGGATTCCAGCCTTCGGCAGCAATCCTCCTGGCTGTGCCCTGCAACTGTGCTACCTTCTCTTGGTGATCTTGATTACCTGGTAATAATCTGGGACTTCATGTGTAGTGTTTCTGATGAAGGTGCAACATTCATAGTGCATTGTCATTTCACACAATCCATTCAAGCCGCACTGATCTGCTCAAGCGCCATATCATGTATCATCTGCACCTTTCGTAACCACGCATATCCAGATTCAGCAGCTGGATATCCATACTGGTTCTATTCAGAATCTCATCCATCAGATTGACATAGCTATTCAATCTCCTCATCATCTCTCCTCCCCATCCAGTCCATGCTGGCAACCAT